>CM042692.1:215404582-216627096 GCA_023614405.1 Avena insularis
ATAAAAGAATACGGACAAGAAGCATCACATTCATCAATACATAAATCATAATAGAAGATAACTCACTATTATATAACTTAACTTGCAATAAGTAAAGGAAACACAATAAAGATACATAAAGTAAATCATAATTGGTAATGGAAAACCTTGCTCTTGGTCAAGAATAGTTGACAATTTGCAGGAGTTCACAAATAACTGGTTTTCAATGATAGCTTTCAAAGTAGTAAACACTAAGATAAGAGCAATGTGCAAAACAAGGAATATAAGAAACATGATTGAATAAATCATCATATGAATGAATGAAACACAACAAATCAAAATACTTGCTTGAGATAGAAGGGAATAGGTTTACTGACTCAACTAAAAAGTAAAAGATAGGCCCTTCACAGAGGGAAGCAGGGATTTCAAGTTTCATAAAGAGCTTCCAAAAATTATGGTACTTATTAGCTTTTAGCTCTCATTGCCCCTATCATAGGCATCTTTAGGTGATTAAGGTTAAAGTGATCAAATATGAGGATATGCTTGACAAGCTGTAAGTTGAAACTCTCATGTCCCTTGAATACGAGGGTCGCTCCTCATGCTACTCAAGTTTAGTTACCGGTAAGTTCTTGTCATAGTAAGTATATGTGTATCATAGAGAACCACCAACGGGGTACCCCTTGCCCGATGATACAGAAGAATCCCCATATCAAAATGACAAGGCAAGCAGACAATGAGCATCTTAGCAATCTTCTTATTTACCATGGGAAAATGGTGTTTTTTCTCTCTTTCCTCTTTTCTCATCTCTTTTTCTCTTTTTCTCAATCTCTATCTCTTTTTATAAGAAGAATGCTTCGTAGATTGCTCATTATGGTTACGCTGCAGGTTTCCACCATGATTAGGCATGGATTAGACCAGCGGCCTAGGCGTTTCTCTAACACACATACATAACTCCATGGACTTACAAGATCCCCTTTCATTTCACACTGACGACATCCATAAACAAAAGAGCATGATATCAACTAGGTACAATGTACAAGTGCAATGTTGAAAGCGTTCCCCATGACAACATGGTTCTGCTAATTCACAACTTACAAAGCACAAGCATATACACAACATAGATGGACACAATGGTTCAAGTTTATTAAGTGCAAGAAAGTAAAGTGTGCCATCAAGTTCGTGAGAGCTTTAATCACTAATTTTCTCATAACAAGTTTAATTCGGAAGGTAGATAAAAACATGAATTTACTTGGAATAGCAATAGTGCTAGTAGGTAGGTATGCTGGACACAAAAGGCATAGGTTTTGGTTTAAGGATTGGATGCACGAGAAGCATTCCCTCTCAGTACAGGTTTTTGGCTAGCAAGGCTGGGTAGCAAGCATAAGAGTTGAAAGAAACAAACAAACATATAAGTGATAAAAACAAACATGCAATCTTCCTTGGAAGCACAAAAGATCTTAACTAGAGAATACTAAGCTTATGAGCAAATCAACAAAGAAAGACAATGAAATTATATTTCTTTAAGAGTACTTTTTATCTTTTCATTCAATTCTCATAATAGTGTTGCTACTGCCCGAGCCAGGTTTGCCAAAACCAACTAAATTAACTCAATGATACCAAAGTGATACCAATACTAATAACAAGATCAATCATATAACAGAAATTGAAAACTAATATAAGATATGCAAAACAGTAAATGACAGAACTTCTCATTAATATTCTATAACGACAACTCATACCAAGGGATACATAGATATCTAACGAGAGGGGGGACACTTCCATAATGCAAACCATCCTACATGATAACTTCTCCATTCAGGATACGACTCTACTAAAAAGGTAAAAAGATAGAAGATAGTGATATGATACCGCGGCACTCCCCCAAGCTTGGAACAAACCAAGGGGATGCCTAAACCTGATGACGAATTACTCCTTCGGTGGTGGTGGTGTTCTCTCAGTGAGCTTTTCAATCAATTTCCTCAAGTCCTCAATCTCGAAGGTGACAGTACGAATCAACTCTGAGTTTTGCTCAATGCGGTTCATGATCATGTTGGATTGTGATTCCCAGCTCGTACGATTCTTTCCCCACTCTTCCTCCTTGAAGTCTTCTTTTCCTGCATGGTTAGAACGAGGCATATCCCAATTGGAGGGTAGTTTCTCCTTGGGCATATTCTGGAATTGATGCTCATGGATAAGGGTATGGAAGGGATTCTTGGTGCGTGGAGACGGTGACCATGGAGCCAAACAGTGACGCGGAGGCTTCCCTCCAGTTGACATCCCTGCAGTCCTTTTGATCCTGGCAGGATTTGCCAACACTCCAATGCTTGCAATGGTAGTGTCGGTGTGCGGATGCTGGCTTTTCTTTGCCTCCTCTTCATCTTTACTCTTGATCTCCTTCTCCTGCCCAGGGTCTTGGGGATCCTCCTCCGCATGCTCTTTTCCTTTACCCTTGGCGGAGACCATTGTGCTTCTAAAATTTAAGAATAGTTCCTGGCAGAAACAGATCGAAACGAAAACATGACAAGAACACGATATACGAACCTCGGGGGATCTGGGGGATTATATATTACGAATTTTTACAACAAAAGGAAGGTACTGGGAGAAAACGGGTCGGAGACAGAGTCCGAGGTGGCCACACCACCTACTGGCGCGGCTAGGGGGGGCTGCGCCAGGGGGTGGTGTGAGCCACCCTAGCTCCGTTTTCGTCCCTCTTTCACTTCGTTGCTTTCCTTGTTGGATAAAAACTGCAAAAATATAACTAGACAGATTTTTTGCGGAACTTTTCTTACCAGAACTTTTACCTATTCGAAAACGGACTCTCCAGGTCTCTAAACTTGGTCTTTGATAAATTTTTCCAGAGTCATCGCTTGAATAACAGCAATATCTTCATCTTCATACACATATTGCTTGAGTCATTTAACCTTTCACTATCTTATTACACCATTTTCTCCACTAACCTGGAAATTTCTTTGACACAAAACATCACACAATTCTCATTAGCAACATTAGTGTAAGTGAGGTAATAAACCTTTTAGGTTCAATTTTGACTGAAATCCATCAAAACATAAGCTACTGTAGCAACTCCTTCCGAAAACCCAAAAAGGATTCAAAAAGGAAATCGATTTAAGAGGCAAATGCAAGAGTGGCACAAATCTGTCAAAACAGACCAGCAGGTAAAGATCAATTTTTTCGAAAATCTTCTGTTGCTCAAATCAAAAAGTGCAAAACTAACGAAAGTTAAATAATAACCTGGGGAGTGCACACAAAAAATTACAGATCAGTACAACGTTCTGAGATTTTTCACGAATTTTTACAGTGAAGCACAAAAATCTGTTTCGAGACAGCAACTTCCCCAAATCTTACTTCTCTCTCATTAGAGGTTGATCTTGACACATAAACCAAACAAAAAGGATAAGGAGAGGTTATTTTAGTAACAATAACTTCCAAGACTCAAAGAAACGAAAACAAACTGAAAGCAAAAGAAATATATTGGGTTGTCTCCCAAAAAGCTCTTTCTTTATAGCCATTAAGATGGGCATGATAATTTCAATGATGCTCACATAAGAATATGAATTGAAGTGAAAAATAGCATCAAGAAGTACAAATACACATGTTTAAGTCTAACCCACTTCCTATGCAAGGGAATTTTGTAAGCAAACAAGTTGTTGAAACTAGGGACTGCTAGCATAGGGAGGCAAAACAAGTGCAACATAAAGACTTTAAGCATAAAACGAGGAAACTTGATATTATTGAGATGCATAAGAACTATCTTTCCTCTCTCATAATAACCTTCAGTATCATGCATAAATTTAACGATGTAACTATCACACAAACCATTGTAGCAATGATCACTTATCCTAACAGAAAACACACGGACACTAGCTCTCATAACACTACTTTGTGAAACAATATTAGGGATATCCTTACAAAGGATAGTGTGTCCCTCTTTTCCATATTTGGTGACAAAGTCTTTCACATTTTCTATTATAGGTTCATCATTTTGTTCATCAGGCTCAACAGCTTTATTTGTACTTTCATTAACCATACTAGCTATCATAGAATGTTCCTTTACTTTAACTGGGAAAGGTATTTTCTCAATGTAAGGTTCAGGTAAAACATGATTAGCAGTATAAACTTCAGTATTTCTTACAGGAACACAATTAGCAATATCTTTATATGGTTCATGATACTTATTCCACTTCTTTTTAGGGACTTCAATATAGGAAGCAAAAGCCTTAAAATAGGTTGCAATAGCTTGAGAGTCTAGACCATAAGCATTTTTAATATTTTGAAAGTCATCAGTTCCCATAAAAGATTCAATGCATTCATAATCATAATTTATACGTGACTTTCTACCTTTGTCATTCTCCCAAGCTTCAGCATTGTCTTGAATACGGTCTAGAAGATCCCATTTAGCTTCTTCTTCCATGCGAGTGAATGATCCAGCACAAGAAGCATCCAATAAATCCTTGTCATGTAGAGGGAGCCTTGCATAGAAGTTATTAATAATAATATTGTTGGGGAGCTCATGAATGGGACATTTGCGCATTACTAACTTCAATCTCCCCCAAGCTTGAGCTGTACTCTCTCCATCAAGAGGCCAAAAGTTGTATATTTGATTCCGATCTTTATGAATCTCACTAGGAGGATAAAATTTAGAATAAAAGAGAGGTACTACTTCCTCCCATTCAAGAGCATGACCATTCTTCAACAGCTTATACCATTCCTCAGCTCTTCCTTTCAGTGATAATGAGAATAACTTCTTCTTGACTTGATCTGTTGTAATACATGCACACTTGAACAACCCGCATAATTCGTGTATAAAGAGCAAATGATCACTAGGATGGACAGTTCCATCTCCAACATAATAGTTATCCATAACACGATCAATAATTCTAGTAGGTATTTTAAAAGTATCATTCTCAGCAGGTGGTGGTTCATCTACAACCTTAGCAGTGGTAGTATCATTACGGAATAAGAAACTAAGTGAATTATCCATATTGAAATAAAGCAACTAACATAAGTAAACAATACTCACAGTAGAAGTTTCCTTTACCATTTCCACTCTCCAATAGCGCTTCACTCCCTGGCAACGGCGCCAGAAAATAGTCTTGATGACCCACAAGTATAGGGGGTGTATCGCAGAATTTTTTCGATAAGTAAGAGTGTCAAACCCAACGAGGAGCAGAAGGTGTTGACGAGTGGCTTGGAGCAAGAATTCTCTGTAAATACTTAGCAAACGGATTTTTACGGTTTTTTGATAATGCAGATAAATAAAGTACGAGTAAATAAAAGACAATAATAATAAATGCAGCAAGTGGCCCAATCCTTTCTTTAGCAAAGGACAAGCCGATTGTATTACTTAAGATGACCAAACGTTCTCGAGGACACATGGGTATATCGGCAAGGGCTTTCGCTTCATATAGTTGATTAATCTTCTTTAGTTTGACAAGTGTTGTGTGGGTGAACCTGTGCTAATGTACCGACCTTCCTAGGACTAATACATACTTGTGATTATACCACTTGCAAGCATCCGCAAGTACAAGAAAGTAATTAAGATAGAAACCTAACCACAGCTTTACACTCTAAGATCCTAACATCCCTTGTGCAAAGGTTTCCTAACGGGGGTTCAGGTTTCTTTCACTCTGGCAACCCCTCGATTAGTAGCCAAATACACAATGCATTCCCCTAGGCCCATATAGGTGAAGTATCATGTAGTCAACGTTCACATGACACCACTAGAAGAATAACACCACAACTTAAATAACAAACTATTGAATCTTTCTCAACACAATTCCACTACTAACAACATGACTTCTCCCATGTCCTCAAGAACTAAACGAACTACTCACAAGACATCATATTGATCAAGATCAGAGATGATATAATGATAAGTAACAATCTGAACATAACAATAATTCAATGGTTCAATCAATAGCATCAACTACAAGGAGTAATCAACACCGGGAATGTTTCCCCTAAGAACTATGCAAGATTCAAACCAATTGTTATAGAGGTATGGAGTGGTGATGAAGATGATGGTGGAGATGATGGTGGTGATGATCCCGATGAAGTCCAACTTGCTGGTGGTGTTGCTGGTGACGATCTACTCTCTCCAGGAAGGAATTCCCTCGGCAGAATTATGTCTGCCGGAGAGATCTTTCTCTCTCTATAGTTTTTCGGCCCGCAGAGGCGGCGGAATCTTTCTGTGGTCGCTCCCCAGGTGTTAGGGTTTCGAGGGGATAATATACGCCAAAGGGGAGAGGCAGGGTGGGCCAGGGTTGTAACACCCTCAAATCGGCCCTATGCAACTTTTAGAGGCTCTATGCTGGAGGCAAAAGAAGAAAGAGAAGTAATGGCATTGGCAGGGAGATGATGTAGTTGAAGGTGATAAGTGGAAATGAAATCATGAAAGAAATCAGAAACGGGCAAGCCGAAGCCGCGTAGGAATTGGGAGAGAAAGACAACGAATTCACCAGGATTTGGAGAGGGAGTTATCTCCTGAGCGGCGAGGCGGCAGGCGATGCCCGCGGGAATGCGACGGGTCGCATAAAGCCAATCCAGGTCATCCTGGCAGACGAAGGCGCCCACCCAACTGCCACGCTCAGGGGCTTCCTCTTCCTCCTAAGCAACGATGGCGGCCTCCTCCTCTGTCATGGTGGAATCAAGATCCTCGAGAAAGTAATCAGAAAAATGGTATCCTATAGTGCGGAACTTGGACGTACAGGGCCCCGTGGCGGAAGGCTCGAGCAGAGGTGGCGTGTGATGCAAAAGCAGCAGCGCAGCGGCGATGTGTGGACAAGAAGAGCGGCAGGAGCGTGCGAAGTGGGGGAACTTCCCCAAGGGCCACCCCTGTCCCCTATTTAACCATGTGTCGCAGGCGCGTAGTGGGATCAGTTGCTGCGGCCCAACTGCATGTTGTGTCCGTGTATCCTCCACATCAGCCAATCGGGCACATGCCACAACAAGGGACACATGGAATAGGGGATCCTATGACGTGATGTTATGATACAGTTAACGAGGGACTGCCACGGCCAGGACATGCGAGCGATTATTCTGACATTTACTGATAACAGAATTGACAAGAACTGGCGCGACCCATAAAATGAGGCAAAGTGATGATTACCCTCCATGTAGGACGTGGGGAAGCTTGTGAGAGAAGGAAAGGTAACCCGGATACCTGGGTAGAAACCTGGCCAGCGAGAAATAATTCGGATTGAGCCAATGGAGTGTCAAAGCAAAGAGTCCGGGTTATGGAATAACTCGGCTGTAGAAGTGCAGATTCAGATAGGGGAACCTGTTGTGGCCTTAACAGCTAAAGTTGCTATGACCGCACTAGCTTCGAGGACTAACGTTGGGGGGATACCCCCGAGTAGGGTCACGCCGGGGTATAAAGGCCGAGTTAGCCGAGGTACGGTGCGGTCAAAAGTGTTGGCCGAGTCACCTCAAGGCAGGCCGACTTACGGAGTAACCCGGCCCGGCCAGCATAAAATAAATGTCGGCCACATTACTCAACCAAATGTGCAGGTACCCTCGTAGCCGGGTTAGCCAAGCGCTAGCCGGGCTACCACTTGGCTTCCAAGAGAAGGAAGGAATCTCCCGTTGGTCAAAAGGTGGCCTCTGTCCACTATAGCAGGAGCGAAGAAAGTAGAGGGAAGGACCAGCGGGGCGTGGCCGACAAAGGTGACGTGGGCAAATGCCGGCTGATGTAGCTTGCGTCAGGTGACGCCTAAAGGCAAGGGGCACGCAGAGGGTTACGTCCATAGTCTGGACGAACCGTTAAAGTGAATAAAGAAGCATCTAGCTTTAACCAAGGGGTATATTCGGGGAATATGCCTCCACATATGCCCTAACTTTGTAACCTAGGCTCCCCCTATATAAGGAGCACCAGGACCTCCATAGCGGGGGATCAATCATTCTGTCTTGGAAGAACTCTAGAGCATTGTAGTGGGGGGTAAGAGAACTAGTCTCCTTCTCACGAAATTCTCAAGGAGGCCTTGTAAGCCACCATTGATAGAGTGAAATACAAACATCTGCGTGTGGAATCACCACACTATCTCTCCATGGATTCCTCTAGTGCTCATTGGCCCCATCTTTAGCCTATCCATGGCATCTGCCGTGCCACCACCACCATGGTGCGTGTAGTCCCGAGCCTCTACTCAAGAGCTTCGCAGATAGCACGAGTGCATCCAATTGGTTCATTGATTGATCCATGCACCATTGTTTCTATTGAGCTCGAAACACTAATACACTAATATTGCAACTCCTACATATGCTCTAGGCTGCAAATATCCATACACTAATTCAAGATATACATTACTATTTGATGTTTTATTTGATAAGTAGAGGTAATTTGTGAGTTGTTTTGTGTTTGATCAGTAGTGTTTCTCGGTATGCTTATATGGTTACTGGTTTTGTGATTTTATAACATTTCATTTTTAGGTCAAAATGATAATTGGTTTCCTGACATCCTCTGATGGGAACAAGCGAAGAGAAATCTTGAAGTCACTTTAGGTTATAAAGAGGAGGATTCCTACTGTCAAGTGAACGTCCAGTGATCTTTAATGGATTCATGTGTGGTCTCCATCATTTTATATTTGGCCAGATTCTCATAAATTTTGTGCTAGTGGACTGACCAACTCTTATTCTGAATTATTACTCTTGATATTGTTGTCCTAACTTTATACGCTAAAGATGGTATATATTTGCCTCTTGAACTCGGTGTGTCCTATTAAAATAAGCTCTAGATGTGTGATCCCTTCTATCTCATTTCTTGATTTTCTCTTGACCTTCGTTTTGCAGTCTATTCACCACGCATAATTTTTTCTGCTGGTATTATTGGTTTCCGTGCCTTCGAATTGGTGCTGGTTCGGGCATGATAACTGGAAGCATCCGGTGGACTGTAACGAGATCTCACTGATGACCCACAAGTATAGGGGGCGTATCACAGTATTTTCGTTAAGTAAGAGTGTCCAACCCAACAAGGAGAAGAAGGTGTTGACGAGTGGTTTGGAGCAGGAATTCTCTGTAAATACTTAGCAAATGGATTTTTAGGGGTTTTTGATAATGCAAATAAATAAAGTACGAGTAAATAAAAGACAATAATAATAAATGCAGCAAGTGGCCCAATCCTTTCTTTAGCAAAGGGTAAGACGGTTGTATTACTTAAGATGACCAAACGTTCTCGAGGACACACGGAAATATCGTCAAGTACTTTCGCTTCATATAGTTGATTAATCTTCTTTAGTTTGACAAGTGTTGTGTGGGTGAACCTGTGCTAATGTACCGACCTTCCTAGGACTAATACATACTTGGGATTATACCCCTTGCAAGCATCTGTTTTTTTTTGTTTATTGGGGGTGGCCGGCTGGGCCGTTTCGGGCCTGGTTCGGCTGCCCCCTAAAAATAAAATAAACAATTTTATTTGTTTAAAACGGGGCGTTTGAAAACTGTTTGTAGACGAAACAAAATATTCCGGAGTCTCGGGTTTTAATTTGAATAAAGACGGGAAGATATTTAGAAAACAAAACTAGGTTTTCAGAAAATAGTTTTAGACAAACCATGCATAATGATGACGATGCTCAAATGCAAGGTGGCATGATGACATGAGCATGTGGTCATGATGGTGCAAGGCACGAAAACATCGCGATTTTCTAGTAGTGGTTTTGGCGGGATGCCACAATTCGACACCACTAACAATGGATCTCGTCCTCGAGATCCGCCTCATGGTACCGGGAAGAAGGTCGGCGATCTGAATCTTCTCGCTTCGTGTATGTAGCATCCCAATTGTCTAACAATTGCAATGCTACTAGCCTAGTCTATATTTATGCTACTTCCTACATATAATTGTTGCATCATAATTATATCATGCTCATGTCATCATGCCACCTTGCATTTGAGCATCATATAAAACCCTTTTCTTTTGGTTCTTATCTCATATGCATTATGAATTGTAGTTGACTCTTGATACATTGTATTTGGTTCTTGATATATTGTGTAAATGCCCAAGTTGAGTTGGGGGCATATCTTTTATTTATCTCCACCACCTTTCTTGTCATCACCCCATCATTCCACCATTCCACCATATATGAGCATTGCAACTTATTTGGTTTTACCTCTAGCTCATGTGGGTTGGGATGGATCCACTTCTATCTCCACATGCTCTCATATATGCACCATATTGTTCCCACATTCTGGGTTTATGAGAGCCACATGTCCACCTTTGCATGCCTTGTGAGTGGAACCTTTTTCCTAGCTTCCATATGGATTGCTATGGATTTATGCTCATGTTGGGATATTTTGGGGACTATTAAGCATCTAGTGGAATATACACACTAGCAAGTCCTAATTATAATCAAATGTGATCATCTCCATCTACTCCACTTGGAACTTTCTTTTAAATTCTTGGCTTGGCTTTATTCCACTTGTGGAAATGTATGAGATTAATGCCATGTGATATAATTGTCCTCACAAGAATAAACATGGTATTAAATACTTTGCATGGGCCATGCAAGTACCACCACAATTGGGTCTTTTGGTTTTTATTTGAATTCTTGAGGGGTTCATCTCCCATCTCTTTCTCTCCTTCTCTTTTGGGCTTGATCTAGTTGTTCTTGCTTTAGTCCACCACCACACCCTATCCCTCTCTTCCACCTTTTGTTGATCTTGTTTGGAGCATGCAAGCTCTAAAACCCTAGCTCTCACCCTCTCTCTTATCCTCTATCTAAGTTCCTCTCTATCACCATACCCCCCTCTACCCTATCCTATCTAAACCCACACCCCCAACCCTAAACAAACCCTACCCGAGGCTCCCCCTATCTAGCCGAGCCTCCCCTCTCCTCCTTACTCCTCTCTCCACCTGCCTGCATGACCCACAGAACCACCTCCTTGGCCTCACCGCCCCACCACCAGCTCCCTAACACTGCCTGCCATGCCCGACCGTGACGTGAAGGAGGAGAGGAAAAGTGGTGAGCCACCTTTCCATCTACCCCTCCCCACGGCACCTCCTCCCCTCTCGCTTTATCACCCCTGCCTCGCCACTGCTACCCAGATCTACCCCAGGCCGTGCCTCTCTGCTCCTTCCTCTCCACCACGCCACTCTCTCTCGCTGCCACCGGTGTCCACCACCAACTCTCGAACAGACAGTGGCGTGGCGCTCTGGTGCCGCGGAAGACCAAGGCCCTCCTTTGCATCACCACAGCCACGCTGTCGCCGAGGAGCACCGGAGCCGAAGAACATCGACGAGCCCGCCGCCAAACCCTAGCCACCGGTCCGTCTGCGTCGTCGCTGATCAAACGCTCCCCTGCCCGATCCGACGCCACCGACCTAACCACGGTGAGCTACCTGACCTCCTGGACATGCTCCACCTCGCCATCGTCGCCTAGATCCACCGGCCCTTCCGTGAAGCGCCTCGTGCACCGTCGTCATTGCTGTCCGCTCGCTCCTTGCCGTAGCACCCTAACTAGGCCCGTCCACCTCCCCGACAACTACCCCGCCTAGCCCAACGGTAGCCGCCCTGCGTGCAAGCCCTGTGTCATGGGATCGAAGCCCCGTGCGCAAGGCCATTAGTTTCGTCAGAGAGAGAGGAAGAAAAACAGTGTCGCGGTGTCGTTTTGCAGAAAACCCCCTGCCTCTTTTCGGCTAAACCCGCGGTACACCGAGCCCACCTGTCAGCCTCGGTGCCCTTTCGCAAGGAAACCCCCTAGAAGTTCCTGACCATCACAGACCAGTCCCCCCCGCGCCCCGGCTTGCCCACGTGTCCAGCACGCGTTGGCGCCATGAGTGGGCTGCAAGTGCTCTGGCCCCACTGTCATCTCTCGAGGCTAGCTCACCATGGTGGCGAAGAATTACATGCGCTATGCTGCTGAGTCAGCTCTGGACCCACCTGTCATTGACTGTGGCTAGCTCAGAGCGAGTGACAAAAGTATTTCTGTTTCTCTGTGTAATTCAAACTTTTTCAAATTTAATTCAAATTCAAATTTTAATTCTGTTTTGAAATAACTTTTAAAATACAAATCCAAATAATACAAATAATATATGTTTTCAAATCAGAAAAATGTGAGGAATTCAAATATGCCATTCAAAATATAGTTTGAACACTTTATTTTTTCCAAGTTCATTAAATTACTTTAAAATGCCCTTTTGTCTTAATTAAATAATAACTTTTGTTTTATAACTCCAAATTTAACAAATAATATGTCTAAAATGATTAGCTCGACGAGACCTTTCTGTTTATGCATTCCTTTATCTGTTTTGAAGCATGCATCATATAAATATAAAGTATACAGCAACTAATATGAGGATAAAATGGGGCCAAAACTCAATAAAATGATTTAATCTTGTATTCTACACCTCACCCATGCCATGCTACATTATTGCAATGCAAATTGTGCATCATTCATCATAGCATGATTGTTTGCTTGTCGCATTTATTCATATGCTTGTGCACTTTATTTATGTTGGCCCTTGTTTGTTTGGTTCTTCTCGAATAGACGCTGAGCAGGGGATATATCATGAGAACTAGGAGCACTACCCAGATCCATCCCTTGCTTCAACTGAGCTGCCAGGCAAGCACTACCACATGCTTGCATACATATAGTACCTATTGCCTCTATCTTATTCTTGCATCATTGAGTCGCGATTGCATTAATTTTGAATCCCAAGTATTGCATAGCCTTTACTTTTCAACCCCACCGAAGCTTGTTCCTCCATCCCATGAGCCATTACTACAGGAGTTGTTTGAGCCATGCGAGTCGTAGAACAGCATGTGTAGGGTATGTGAGTGTCTGATGGATGACGAGGTACCTAAACAACTTAACCTGAGTAGTAATGGGATAACTAATGAAAGTGGCATCGGTGAGCCATATTTTCTATTTGGTTTTTCAGGCTCACTTGTGTCCCGTAGGACCCCGAGTACTTGATTCCTGTTCCTTGAATATTCGCGCTATCCACATCTGGGAGGCTTATGAACCCCCCTGAGCCAGAGCTTGATTCATTCTTATTTCTTGGGGCCACAAACTAGTTTGAGGTTTTAATTACTATCCTGTACTTATGCCATGCTTTACTGCTTTATTTAAATTGTGCGAGTCGCACATTGTCTTATTAGGGCCGTGACCGTTTTTATGTATCGACAAGCCCAGTCACACTTTCGGGTTCCCAGTCGTTTAAAGCCGGCCACACAAACCTTGAGTCCGTCTCGTAGCCGGCCAGCTTCGTTGCGGGTAGCTTAATGGGGTGGCCCCCTGAAATATTTCTGAATCCTGTGATCGCTTTGTCGTGACTGCCTTGTTGGTTTTGATTTGGTTTTTCCGAGGTTGATCGAGTGTGTGTTGCTATTTGTGCACCCCTGCAGGGTAAAACTTTCTGAAAGCCGTGTCCGCGGTTATGGACGACTTGGAGCACCGTTTCTCGATCATAGACAAGCATAACTAAAGTACCGCTTTTAATCTGACTAAGGACCTGACTAGTAAATAGTGCAACACTCATGGAATGGATAATAAAACTGCCAACGGATGGGGGGTTGTTCGTCCGCTTCCTCGTCGGTAAGCGGGGAGGAGGATGGATCTGTGGATATTACCGATATTACCATTATAACTGTTATAACTGTTGTTCTTAATTCACGGACATTCGTCTATCTCTGGTTAGGCGGATGGTTAGCGAGTATCTATAGAATTGTTAGGGTTTATCTTTTGCTGCAATTGCGTCACCCCAGGTTGTGTCCCCTTTAGGGGCATAAAGACTTGCTAAGTACCCCTAGGGTCTCACACGATAAATTATTGGTTCAGATGAACAGGTACCCTCGCAAGATGGATACTGGGTGGAGGAGACGGACGATGTGGGCAATGATCATTCGGTGTAGAGATTCCGGGAATGGGGATCCGTGAGATCTGTGGGCGGGATGTGTTTATTTATGGGGCATCTTATGCCGATTTGCTTCTTATCCGTACTCGGATTTTGTCTTCCGCTTCCGCCTGATACTCTGATGTTTGATGTATGAGGAGATATCCTAAAATATTATATCTATCTAGGATATTTGGATCTTGCCGTATGGCGTTGCAATATTTCCTTTCTTTTTAGATGGAATGGCTCTGATGTACTGTTGTATGGTGGCTTGCATACATACTCATTTGTGTATGTAGTTGATCCCTTCGCTTTGCCGATTCGCCCATTCTTGTCCCGATGTTTGGAAATGGTTGGGACGGCCGAAAGGTCTACCTGTGAGTGGCATTTGGGCCCCACCATACTATTTCAACCATTTCTGCTCATCCAGGCTTGTAACTAGGAGCGTAATTCACCGAGGTAGTTACAGTGTAGATACTCGCGACACCACTAACAAAGATTCTTGATCCATCTTGAAATCGGCGACACCATCAACAAGGTGTCGTTGTCCGTAATCGTCGAGAGAACACTCCTGGAAACAAAGGGCGAAGGTAGAGGTATCAACAAATAAAGCCACCTCTAGCTTCCGTGGACGGAGTAAAATTGCTGGATCCACCTATTCAATGTACAAAGCGAATGATAAGAGTAGTGGTATGGTCATGACTCCATCCCGCACTCAAAACATTACTCTGTACATGAATAGTTGAATTATGCAATCAACTCCCGAAATCAGACTGAAGATCTCGATAATTGAGGTTCGGAACAAAGGAGTGATGCGGCTCTTCATCGGATCTGGTGTAGATGATGTCGTCGCATTGGAAACACCGGAAGGCACAAAGGAGGAACAACGAGAAGTCCAACAAATGAAGGATTCCTCAGATAGCACGAAGACCGAAAGTAGCAACACCGTTACCAAAGGAGGAAGCAAAACCCTGAAGGTACGATGGAAACCCAACCACGAGAATTCCTGGACTCGAAGAAAAGATAAGAGAGCAGATTCAAAGCACGCAGAGGTAAGAGGAGAATAGCAGAGGGGTAAGGAGTAAAAGCAGACCTAATCAGATCTATCCAACCGTTTTTGCAAAATAGTTTTGACACTCTACTTCGGTCGTTAGCTAGGTTATCCTACAGGCTGGACTTGTGGGGTATCGTAACTGCTGAGCTCTGATACTACTCTGTAACACCCTCGAATCGGCCCTATGCAAGTTTTAGCGCTTCCCGCCAAACCCGCATAGAAACGACTCAAGGACGCCCACCAGGCACTTTCGTGCGGGTGGAAAACTAAGTAATACCATTACACAACAGTCCTCGATGGGACCCACAGAACAGATATATACAACAACGACTCCATGAGTCAAGAATACAGATATACTATACAAAGATTCAAATCACCTTGAAGACGATAGAGCGTCCGACTACGGACAAGATGCAAATGGGGCTAAGATCCCTAAAGAATAACCAATGGCGCCCATAACCCTGCCCAGGCCAAGCCGGAAGGGTAACCCTGCTAACGACGGCGATCTCAAACCTGCTAAAACAAAAGGGGTGCCGATAAAGGGCAAAGGAAAAGAGGAGGCCAAGATCGAGGCCAAGACAGCGAGGCTAGAATTCGGCGGCTCTCGCCTACATAGGTATGGTGGGCTGAAGCGGCAGCGCAGCGGCACTAAACAACCTATAGAGACTCGATACAACTAGCGATTATCAGAGAGGGATAAGAAAGACCTATTCGGATCCAACCTGAAGCTAACACCAAACAAACCCGTCCTGGTATTTCCCCCTCGAGACCAAACGAGGAAGTCGGACCAAGGAACTCACACAGTTGGCAATTTTACTCATTCCGTTATAGTTGCAGCAATTACTAATCAGATATAGATAGCAGGAGTCATCCTGATAGCATAAGTAGTGGGCAGTTTTAATCACCATTCCGTTGTAGTTGGAACATTTACTAGTTAGATATAATTGTCCCGAGGAAGCCCAAAAACCCAGCAGTTGTTGGCACTTTTATCACATTCCATTGGAGTTACAATACTTACTAGGCAGATATAACAAACATCCGAGATCCAGCAGTGGTTGGCATTTTTAATATCCATTCCGTTATAGTGCAGCTGATTACTAGTCATATATATTAAGTCAAATTTATAGCACTACTTTAGTTATGCTTGTCTATGATCAAGATACCGTGCTCCAAGTCGTCCATAACCGCGGACACGGCTTTCAGAAAGTTTTACCCTGCAGGGGTGCACAAATAGCAACACACACTCGATCAACCTCGGAAAAACCAACTCAAAACCCAACGAGGCATTCACGACAAAGCGATCACAGGATTCAGAAATATTTCAGGGGGCCACCCCACTAAGCTACCCGCAACGAAGTTGGCCGGCTCCGGAACGGACCCAAGGTTTGTGTCAATGGCTGTAAATGACTGGGAACCCGAAAGTGTGACTGAGCTTGTCGATACCGCGAAAACATTCCACGATCCAAAACAGTACAGGTGCTCCATGCACAATCTTAAATAAAGCAGTAAAGCATGACATAGGTACAGGATAGTAATAAAGCCCCAAACTACTTTGTGGCCCCAAGAAATAGAAATGAATCAAGCTCTAGCTCAGGAGGGGTCCATAAGGCCTCCCGGATGTGGATAGTGCGAAAAATCAAGGAACAGGTATCAAGTACTCGGGGTCCTACGGGACACAAGTGAGCGTGGAAGAACCAAGTAACATCTATTGCCCACCGATGCCTCTGCATTAGTTATATCTAGCATTTTAATAGTTGTATTTAAAGTCATGATCATCTCCACCATTAAGCATCTCCATCATTAAGCACATGCCAACCTTCCAACAACTGTGGTACTTGACAACACGAGATCGCACCTGAGCAAGCAACTACGACTCACAAGGCCAGCTATCTACCAAGCACAGGTAATAGGAGGTGTCCAAGGTAATATAGAGGCTGCACGGGATATAACTGGTACGGAACACTAAAGCATCGCGACATGGATAGAAATAGATCAACAGGAGGAAATAAAGACTATAAATGCAAAATAGGTAGAAGGGGAAGAGATGCTCGCCTGGGAAACACTGCCGAAGGATCATATCCGGAGAACTTGTCGATACTCGCATCAACTCATCGGCCTAATCCGCGAAGAAGCAAACACTAGAAGAAACACCAGATGCAATATTTATTACTACGACAAAAGATCCGGCATGCTTATGATATGATGCAGATGCGGTGCAATTAGGCAGTGTTAAGCGGAACCGGGGTCCCAACAATTAATTAATAGGTTCAAGTTATTTAGAAGCCCAGCAAATTAAATGTTGTCTTATCAAGACAAAACGTGGCATCGGTGCGCTACACAAATTTAAATGGAGTCCGGAATAAGACAAAGGTATCCCGCATAAACACTCCATATTTAATTTAGGTGAATCGACTATTTAACCCAACCCACCAGATGACAAGTATGCAAGCATGATGATTTAATGATGCGACAGGTATATGTCATATTATAAAAAAAATAAGGGCTTAGGGGCACACATCTGGGTTCGGAAGATCTTGGGTTCCGGGGGTTCGGGGTCGGGTCTCAAGGTTCGACGGGAAGGCGAGGTTCGATTCGATGAGATCGGTCTTCGGAGGTTGTCGAAGGACTTGGTTCGGCGTCGGCGGCTCATCGGATTTGCCCTGGTCGGTGTCGATCTTGACATCACGAAGATCATGTTGGGTCCTTGTATCGGGTCGGTCTTGGCGTTTGGGATGAAGAACTTGGCGTGCTTCGGTTCCATGTCGACGGTATTGTCGTCCGAGAAGGAGTACTTGTTATTCCATGATGGAGATCTCAAGGCAACGGCGTCACCGGGTCCGGCAGGGGTCCTCGGCGTTCCATTTTCAGCACACTTGGGGGTCTCGATGTCTTCAGATCCCGTATTGATCATCGGTCATGGACTTGCGTCGATGCTCGTCGGCGGACTTGGTGTCGGTTGTTTCTAAGATCTTGTCGGCACACTCTCGGCTCGCAGATCTTGGTGTCCCCTGGATCGTCAGGAAACCTTCGTGGGAGCCGCCAGTACAATGTGCACGACGCAGGTCTTGTCTTGGTGATGGCCCGTTTTGGGGAGCAGAAACACCAACCAATAGCTGGTGCTACACGAGCGCCCTATCTCCCGGGGACCTGCAGAGCATCAACACGGGACGGGAGCAGCATCAGCGCTTGCAGCAGGACGGACGCGGAAGGCGAGGCATAGCGGAGGCCGCGACGACATGGAGGCGAGGGGGTCGCAGGGCGGCGACGAGGTTCAGACCGGGGTACGGCAAGCATGGGGGTCGATGGCGGCCGGCAGAGAGGGCCGAGCGCAATACGGAGGCTCGGGTCACGGAGGCGAGGAAAAGGCGTGGGAGCTCGAGGGGTCCACGGCGGCGGGGTCGCAGACCGAGGAGGCGCGGGAGGCCGGTGAGCGACGGGGCCCGCTGCGGTCGACCGGGGAGCAGAGGGGAGGCCGCCGGGGCCAGGCGAGCGGGAGGGAGTTACGCGGCGGCGGGGCCAGGCGAGGCAGGGCGTCGGGGTGGTGGAGATGCGAGGCACAACGGCGACTGGGGCGATGGGGTAGAGGTCCCTGCAGTGGCGGGGAAGGCGGGGACGGAGGCGGCTCGGGTCGCAGCGACGGCGGCCGGGGCTCGAGGCGGGCCTGGTGGCGAGGCGGGGGCCGCAAGGCGCGGCTGGGCGAAGGCCGGTGAGAGGGCGGGCCAGGAGGGGCTGGTGCCTGGGGAAGAAGCGACTCGGTGGGTGGTTGGTGGGCGGAGAGAAGAGGATGGGCGAAAGAAGGAGGAGGTGGGCCCAGGCGCGTGCATGTCCATCGCTGGGTGGGGCCGGGCTGACGACGCGGGCAGGCGGGGTGGGACTGGGTCGCCTGGGCACATGGATGTGCGGGCAGGGAGCGCGGTGGTAGGTGGGGAGTGGGGCTGTGCGGGGTGAGGTGATGGCAGGGCTGTGTGGGGGGTGTGGGGACGTGGCAGAGTGTGTGTGGAGTGAGGTGGACAGCAGGGTGACGTGGCGCGCTGCGAGTGGAGGGAGTGAGTTGGAGGGGGGCTGGGTAGGATTAGGGGTAGGGTATTTGGTAGAAAAGGGTTTGAGTGGTTCTGGTTTTTTTTGTTTATTGGGGGTGGCCGGCTGGGCCGTTTCGGGCCTGGTTCGGCTGCCCCCTAAAAATAAAATAAACAATTTTATTTGTTTAAAACGGGGCGTTTGAAAACTGTTTGTAGACGAAACAAATATTCCGGAGACCCGGATTTTAATTTGAATAAAGACGGGAAGATATTTAGAAAAAAAAACTAGATTTTCAGAAAATAGTTTTAGACAAACCATGCATAATGATGACGATGCTCAAATGCAAGGTGGCATGATGACATGAGCATGCGGTCATGATGATGCAAGGCACGAAAATACCACGATTTTCTAGTAGTGGTTTTGGCAGGATGCCACAAGGGTGGCCACACCACCTGCTGGCACGACGAAGGGTGGCCCGTGCCAGGGGGTGGTGTGGGCCCCCTGTGGCCCACCTCCACTCCCCCTTCTGGCATCCTCCGTCTTCTGAAAAAAAGAATTTTCCATGTATTTTTCCGGATTTTCTGATCTTCGCGAATTTCGCCTCCAAAAAGTACATTTTTCATCAAAATCCTGACTGCAGCGGTCCATGCTCCAAAAGTCATCAACCATGCAAAAACAGATGAAATAACATAAGTATTATCTTTTAATATGAAATATATCAATGAATAACAGTAAATTATGATATAGAACAATGATGTAAAATAGACGTGTCACTCACCTTTATGGCATTGCCTATGTGGAAAACGCCCGCGTGTTCCTCAGGGATGACATGTCCCGTGTTGTGGTAATGACCGCAATCTGTCTTTCCATACATATTGCTATATGCATGGTTGTGCCATTCAAAGAGTACACAATGTTTCAAATAGTCAATGGAAGGAGCGGGAAGGATAACATGGATGGGATGTGCTTGCCAGTTTACGTATATAGCCTATAATGTTGGTGTTAGTTTGACGGTGCCTTTAGAGGACATGCCAATGGTCTTTTAGGTTTGTATGAAATTTATTTATTCAGTTTTCACAGCAGGCACCATGTTCCTTTCATAAATCTGATTCAGTTATTTGGTTGACCTACTTTCCTTCTTATATGACTAGATTTTCTTGGCAAAAAAACACCTTTTGTTATATCCACGGGTACCAGAATTTTCTAGACCATCTAAGCATAACGAGTAGAAGTCATGGTTGAAATATCATATTTTATACAAAAAATTAGCATGTCCGGCTGTCTCTAAACTACAGTCTTTAGATTCTTATGCATTTGAAAATTAGTGAATCCCTTGCTGCTATTTCCATCTAATGTTGATGAAATCAGTTTTTTCACAGGTGTTAAAGGAGACCTTTAGAATTTATTGTACATACAAAAGTCCAAAATCATCGATGTTGTGGATGTGGAAATATCCCCTATTAAAGGAGATGCTACTGATTTAGTTTTTCTATGTATATTAGAAATGCCCTGCTTGGTTAGAGGTGCTGGCTAGACAGATGTGCCAGTTTAATTATGTACATGCTGGCCTATGATTTAACTAATTTTAGCATTGTTGCCTCATGCTGTCTTAAATGCATCGCCATGCTTCAGGCACCTAGAGATTCTCCTACTAGCCATCCGATTAACCTTGTTCTTGGAACTGCTTAGTTTATTAACATTAATCTATATTTTCCTTCCTTTCGTATTACCACAACCATGAAATAACATGATGATTCCTCTCTATATTATGCTGCCTCCTGGGACCTACCTATATTGACACACATTAACTATATTTTTGTTATTATCTCTTGCTAGCCATCCGATTCTTGTCTGTTCAGATTATGACATGTGCTGATGTATATTGGGGTCTACAAAGTGGTGTGTTGGCCGAATTATCCATGCTTCTCTATCATATTTTCATGTTTTATCTATTTTTACATAGCAAGTGTCTGTCTCTAGAACATAACATGAAATCCATGTTTCATTGTAGCCTTTTTAGATACTTTTCGTATTTCTGGTGACGGGTCATAGGGGACTAAGTGGTAGCGCTCTGTGTCGTTGGTACATCAATGAGGATCTTCCTGAGAGCAACAATTTGCTTACAAGGTAATTGCTACATATGTGCTCATGGGTTTAAATTTCTCCACATATATCTATGGTTCATGTAATCGAGCCTAACTGTTCCTACTTTTCATCTTTCATCTACAGGTTATAGAACAGGGTTCCTGCTGTCTAGAGTTTTCAACTCCTGGGAGAATTGGCTGCTGAGATAACTGCCTAGGTTCTTGAGACAAAGACTATTTATGAAGTGATTGGCTTGAAAATCTAGGAACATGAGGTGTGTGTCTACAATTTTATGGTACACCTATTGTCTGCGATTATCTTCCAGAGTGGTTAACATCGATGTTTCTTTGCAAAAGACTAAGTTCTTCTATACTGTTGTGATCAAAAGAAACTAGGTAACACATATATTCCTACCACATTTAATCTTTTCAATATGCAATAAGATAAGAAATGCATCAGCATAACAACAAATGTATAGATAAGATCATTAGATAGAGCTGCATGCTAAATACAATGAAATTAGACAATCAGCAGAATCTTTATCTCAATCTTACAGTCCCTGTATATCTCAAATCCTAGAGCCCATTTGGTTTACATTATGCTGTGCGTGAAGAAAAAGCATTTCCTATAACTATATATATGAATAGTAGGGTGCATGAAGTATGTAATTTTCTCCTTGTAAGATTCTAATGAATAGAAGAGATAATTTAGAAACCTAAAAAACACCTATCTTGTGCCTATTTATGCAAGTACTTCAATTTTTGCATGCTTAAATTAATAACTTCTGGTATATTTTGACATAGACTGTTGAATACATCAGCATTGAGGAAAATAAAAATCACTATATTTATACCTGTTAAAAAATGGTAGCTTACAAGGCCGACAAGAAACTCCTTTGGTTATCAGTTCCATCGTAAAGAAAGAAGTTGCTACACAAAATGAGTCCAGATGACAGCATAGTATCATCATGCATCCTGCATTTGCTCGCTCAGAAAAGACTTATGCATATTCCTGGACCAGTACCGTTTTCCTCCTATTATTAGTATTTGTGTAGTTTGTTCTAGCCCACATGGATTTCTCAGGAAAAAAGTATTTGTAAATTCATGATTGATGCCATTGTCTCCTTATTATGAATGTTTTTTATCCATGGTTGACTACAGGCTGAAGTGGCGTGCTTATTATGAAACAAGTTACCGAAAAAATACATGAGTTCAGATCATTTGATTGTGGAAGTTCGTCTCTGCTTTTTTTAGTTGGTCCAACGCAACATTCTATAGAAGAAAATGTGTTGGTGTATCAGAACATTTATTCCAAGTTTTGTGATCTTATTAGGCTTGCTTTAACTGTTTCATCTGTCTATATAGAAAGATTCAATTGATTCACGAGTTTATAAGTCAGGAATTGATCCAAGTTGTAGATGGAAACTGAATCAGACATGACAAACTTATCATATATTGTGAGCTGAGGTTTCAACCTGAATTAAACTCACCAAACTGTATTTCATGTTTGTTGGATTAGAAACTGAAGTTCATTTATAGGCGACTGAGTGCTCCGAGGAAATGTCAGGTTCAGTACCATCTATCTTAACACGCCAGGTCTGACAGACCCTCGGTCGGTCATTTCTTTCACATGCATGATCAAATTGTGTCATTCTAGACTTTGTCGAAGCCTTGTTGCGTAGGTGGCAGAGCAGGTGTGGGCACGACGGAGGGGCCACGCGGTGACCAGCAGCTCCCAGCGGCTGTCAACATCACGACGAGCTCGCCGTTAAGCACAAGATTCACAGCCTATGCCTCCCACGTCTCCTCTGTGACCCTATCAATGCTCGGCACGGTGTTTTATGGAGTACTCCATTTTTCTGGGCGTACCAAGTTGTTGCTACTCCACCTGCGGATAGTCACGTGTGATTAGGGTTATGAAGCGGCAACCCGCGAAAGCAAAATTTAGTTCAAACTAGAGAATTTTTGATGAAATTTTTTGAACTAGACTAACAATTTTTTTCCTATGAAGCGGGACGGATCGGGTGCCTCTTCGCAACACTACGTGTGAGCAATGATAGGGTACCTCCGATGAGAAGTATACCACGTGTGTGTGCAGTTTTTGTCGTGAGTCGGATCGAACAAATGGCACGGTGGGCATATTTCTTCCACGGTTCCACCATCCCTGCACTCGTGCGCCTGACAAACAATGCGCACCTGCAGAACTGTTCCTACAGAGCTGCCATCCTAGACATGCGATACAAGCACATGGGATTAGGCCTGCGTGAGCACATGCACGTTTCTATTGTCGCCAACTTCGAAGCTCATATTGCGGCTGCTGTCGCCACCACATGTCGTTCTCGCTGATCTTGACGCTCGATTCATAAACTAAAGTAAGGATAGGGTATTGCGGCTTTTTTTTTGAAAAGCGCGGGAGAGCTGCGTTTTCATTGATAGTGAAAGGAGTACAGAAAACTCAAACTGTACAAACATGCGGCTTCTGTTTGGGAACGAGAAAACGAACATATTCGACTTTGTGTGTCGGCTACCTCTCTTACGTACAACCCAACTTAGTGTGTTCAGATGTACAACCTAAAACAGTTTCACAAACCTAAAACATCTTATATTTTTAAACGGAAGGAGTAATTCGCAAGCTTTTTGCAGTCTCCAATGTTTTTTCTTCAAGGTCAGAGGAAGAAATTTGAGTTTTTTCTCGGCTCGATGTTTATCATCACAACATACGGGATAAATTAAGACGGAGATTACGGGGTCGTGCGCCAAGGCACACCCCTAAATCTAGTAGCTTTTATTTGCCACTGTTCTCACCTTAAAATGTTTATAGAATAAACATTATAGCCAAAATACTCGATGAAGAGATTTAATCATAGATAATCATTTTGTACTATGATAAAACCAACTAATGGTACAGTGGCGTAGAATACAATTTTCTGAATCCATAGACATCACATTTGCTAAATTTGGAGTTGTAGATATTTTTCTATGGATTAAATACCATTAAATAGATTTAAATATTCCAGAAATAATTTATTCAACAAAGTGCAAATTTTATTCCGGAATAAAATTTTACATATTCTTGTGAATCCAGGGATATTTCATTTGTATTTTTCGGATTAGTATTCTATTTTCTATGAATTTTACAAAGTTAATACATATTCTGACTATTTTCTTATTTTCTAAAAACAGAGGGAATATTTCCTGGAATATTCGGCGCGACGTGGCGAGTGACTGGGCGTTGACCCGCTGACTGGCTCCTGACTCAGAGCCACGTGGTGCGATGGGAGTGGTTGATACCGATTGGGTGACGGATCTGAGGCGCGTCCAAGCACGATCCGAGAGCTGGGAGCCAAAGGTTGAGAGTGCCTAGCGTCTTGGTCAAAGGCGACGGCGGTGGATGGGGGCGCCATCTCAGGTGGTTGCGATGGCGGCTGCTTTGGCGGGGTTCGCCGATGTGGAGGTTGTCAACGAGAATCGGGTGAAGATGGCGATCTCAGAGGTGGTCTCGACGTCGATCGTTGCTTCCCCGTGCGATAGTAGCGGACGGCTGGAGTATGATGAGGCATATTTGTATCATGTTTTACATTATTATTTTGCATTGTAGATGTAGGATTTTGATATTTTACAGCACTCACGCGCATATTTTATAGATGTTTTCACCAGGATCAAGACAGATGATGGATACAATTATTGAAGCAGTTGTACTGTGGAGAAAAGGAGTCAAAAACAACGTAAATCGCTTATTTGGAAAATATTAATAATACCAGAAGAAAACCAGAAGCGAACAAAAGAGGTAGAGAGCCCAATGACCAACTATATGGCGGGAGTAACTCTTCCGCCAGTATAGCTTCGGCCGTATAGTTAGCGCCGCCTCCGCCTCGTCAAATAGTTTCACCCCGTGCAATTGGTTCGAGGAGACGACATATAGAACACCCAGAAATCGCAGAAACCTCACCTCCAGAAGGCATCTAGAGGGGGAACTCATCCATAAGGGATCCATCTTCGCCCTGTGCAGATCCAGGAGGCTAAGGCATCGATCTTCATCATCCACCGCTGTATCAATACCATCTCCATCCATCCCATCTACATCTTGTCTAGATCTTGTTGTAATTCATATCTTGTCTAGATCTTGTTGTAATTCCTATACTCGTTATGGATTTATACAAGTACTATTCATCTATGATTGTTTCTATTATCATTGTCATGATGTTGATTGCCTCCATGTCTGAGTAGATCATTAGTTCTTGGAGAGATGGAGAAACCCTAGCATAAGATTGAAATAAGATAAAGTCTATTATGATATTCATCGCTGTGATCATGTGTTAGATTCTCTACATCTTGATGTTGAGAGAAGTCGACCTCTCAATATTTGCCTCTCGTGGGGACTTGATGGAGGGAACTACTTGTTGGTAGACAGAGGCGTGCTAGCACTTATGGTGACTATAAAGCTGTTGGCACTCCTTACGTATCAACTTGGGAAATCGAGGAAACTCATAGAACACTATTCATGCCATGGGATACATCCTACGGGATTACGTCCCTTAATAACGCAGTAATTCGATTGATGTCGATTGCTGACTGCTGTGGTTATGAGGATGATGTGAGCAGCGGTTGTTGCTTATTCGTCCACATACGGAGTTCCTCCCACACATACATAGTTGATAATGTTCATAATGACAATCTTTATCTTAGATCTTTACAATACTAGTGGTGTATCCGCTACTCCCTGAGAACGCCTTTTCCCTACTGCAGTTCCAATCTCTCTTACATACGCGATACTTACTTTCTATATTAAGTTATTTTGATTTACTTTATTATTGCTCTTATACCCAAAACCCAAATACACCTTTTTACACAATACTCGCATTTTACCTTATCACTTAGAACTCTATCTAGCATTTCTATCGTAATAACTATTTCAAGAATTATTAGACTTCAGACTCCTTCTCCCTATGGGATCGATATCTTTATTTCGAAACTAGCTACAAATGATTTGTGCACTTGCAATCATCAAGCTATTTTCTGGCGCCGTTGCCGAGGAGCTAAGCGCTGTAGGTCTTTTAGTTTTTGCTTATTTATTTTTGTGTTGCTAAATTTTGTTTTGAGTTATAGGTTTCCACCAACTTGATGGAGTTTGAGCATATGACTAGTGCTAACCCACTCAACCACTTTGGGATGCCCTATGATATTTATAAAAGAGACAACTCCAATGAGAAGACAAGGGGGTTTGAAATAAATCCTCTACTACTTAGTATTCTACATAAGAAACAGTTTACTGGAGATGAAGAAGATCCTGATCCATATGAGCATATTGCATGTTTTAAAGATATATGTGGCACTTTTCTATTGACGGGATATACCATTGATGAGGTAAGGGTTAAACTTTTTAGTCAAACTTTGACAAGTAGATCTCTCTCATGGTATAGATCTCTACTCCCTGAAGCCACTACTACTTGGGATAATTTAGCCTGTGAATTTCTATCAAAATATTATCCATTATCAATATCTTTTGGAATCAGGCGTCTTATAATGACTTGGAAGAATCGTTCTAATGAAGGACTAGTAAGACCTTATATTAGATTTAAAGATTTAATACGACTATGTCCTCATCATGATTTGCCTAAATGGTATTTACTACATATCTTTTATGGTGGTTTAATTGAACCTAATAAAATTGAACTAGACTCTTTCACGGAAGGAGCCTTTATGAATCTTCCTATATCTAAATCTTGGGCTTTACTTAATAGAATTCGTGATCACAGAGTTTCATGGAATTTTGGTCTAGGAAGTGAAGGAGGCGTAGAAATAGAGCATGATTGTATTCATGACTATAATGAAAAAAGGCCGCGTTAAAGAATTATCTAAAGAACTTTATCTGGATTCAGTTCTTGTGTTACAAGTTGCTAAAGCTTTTATAGAATATATTAAAGCTCCAAAGGAGGGTCTAGTCAAGTATGATCCACCACCCGAACCAGAAAAGAAAAGAGAAGATAAAGCAACACTTGCATCTATAGAACCAATATATGAAGTACCTTTCCCTAACACTGCGCAAATGCATATTTTTGAATATGAACATGACAAGGCAGTACAGGAAAAGAAGGAAGAGGAAAGCATGCCAGAGGTTGTGGAACATCTGAAGGAAACCAAATATGAAGAGGTAACCAAGGAAGCAATTATGGCTATGTACTCACACTGTAACATAGTTGAACTTGATGTAGAGACTTCCATACTGGTTGAAGGTAAACCAAAGGTAAAACATGTGGGTAAGCCTATTCTTCCCTACATATTTAAAGACACCTCACATTACGATTTATGTGATCTTGGCACCAAAGTTAATGTTATATCTTATGATTTCTACCTAGAAATAAAAGAAGAAATAGAACCAACTACAATTGAAAATACTGATATAACAATTATGTTAGCCAATAAAAACCTTAGAATTCCAATGGGAGTAGTTGAAAATGCAACTGTCACAATTGGCAACAAAAAAATTCCTATCGATTTTGTAGTTGTTGATATGCCAGCTGACACTCTTTGCCCTATTATATTTGGAAGAATCTTTTTGGGTGATATAGGTGCCTATGTTAATTTCAAGAAGGAGATTGTGTCTCTTAAGCTTGGGGGAACGGAAAATAAATTCCATTTTTCCAAATTTAAAGACAGACCTTCACAAATACAAGAAGAAGAGGAAGAGAGAACTATTGAGAAAATGGCGGCTCTTTTCTTTGGTAATCAAGAAGAAGAAATAAATGAAGATCCAAATTATGAAGAAATAGTTATGGAGGACAAGTCCCTAGAAGAACTAGAAGATGAATTTGATTCACTTCCCATTTTGGGACCTCCAACTGATGAGGCTTTTGAAGAGCCAGAAAAGAGAGGGGACGAGGAATTACCACCCCCAGAGTTGAAGACTCTACCAGATAATCTTAAATACAGGTTTTTAGATGATACCAATAAATTTCCTGTTATTATCAGTGCTAAACTTTCAGGAGAAGAAGAACTCATGAGGATACTTAAGGAGCATCGCCAAGCCTTTGGGTACTCAATGGATGACATGAAGGGGATTAGTCCCATGATAGCCGTCCATCGAATATTCATAGAAGAATGTTCAAAACCAGTTGCAGAATTTAATAGAAGATTAAAGCCTGAAATGAAAGAAGTGGTAAGAAAAGAAATTATACGCCTACTGGACATATGTATAATTTATCATGTTAAAAAGAGTGAATGGGTACGTCATGTTCATTGTGTCCCTAAGAAGGGCGGTTTTACTGTTGTTCCTAATAAAAACAATGAACTAATACCTACTAGAACTATTGTTGGGCACAAGATGTGCATAGACTTCAGGAAATTAAATAAAGAAACTAGGAAGGATCACTATCCATTACTGTTCATAGATCAAACTTTAGAAATGTTAGCAAACCATACTTATTTTTGTTACTTGGACGGATACTCTAGTTTCTCTCAAATAGCTGTTCATCAGATGACCAACTTAAAACAACTTTCATAAGTCCTTACGGTTTACATGCTTACCGACGTATGCCTTTTGGTCTATATAATGCTCCAGCTATTTTTGAACGATGTATGACTACTATTTTTGCGGATTTTATAGAACTTATAATGGAAGTATTTATGGATGACTTTTCTGTCTATGGAACTTCATTTACTAGTTGCTTAGATAATCTCAAGAGAGTTTTGCGGTATTGTGAAGAAACTAATCTTGTTCTAAACTGGGAGAAGTGCCACTTTATGGTCAAACAAGGTATAGTCCTCAGACACAAGGTATCAGGGAAGGGAATTGAAGTTGATAGAGCTAAGGTTGAAGCAATAGAGAGAATGCTGCAACCTAGGGATATTAAAGGTATAAGGAGTTTTCTTGGTCATGTGGGTTTTTACAGAAGGTTCATTAGAAATTTCTCTGGGATATCTAAACCTTTGACTAACCTCTTGCAAAAGGGAACGTGATTTAATTTTGATGATAAGTGTCTTGAAGCCTTTGATAAACTAAAAAAATGCTTTAACTCGAGCTCCCATCATTAAACCACCTATCTGGGATATAACCTTTGACTTAATATGTGAAGCTAGCGATGATGTTGTAGGAGTAACTCTTGGACAGCATATTGGTCGTAGATTTAATATTATACATCATGCTAGTAGAACTCTCAATGGTGCTCAAAAGAATTACCCAAAGGAAGAAAAGGAACTATTTGCTGTATTTTTTTCTTGTGATAAATTTTGTTTTTACATAGTTGATGCAAAGGTGAAAGTTCACACGGATCGTGATGGTTTAAAAGAACTCATTGAGAGGAAAGAACATAAGCCAAGACTGATCCGTTGGATTCTTTCACTATAAGAATTTGAGTTGCAGATTATGCAGAGGCAAGAAATAAAAATGTTAAATTCAGTGTTCATGTTTGCCCAGGAAAACACCAATCTTATTGAGAGGAACTTTAGTCCTGGTGATTTTCGTTTACAGGAATTATCTAATGAACTAAAGTCAATTCCTCCAAGAGAGAAGGAGCCCTTGTTATGAGAGGAACTTTTCATAGCTGATTAAATGAGTGGTAAGTACAAGGTAAGTGTTCTTACTCAAATAAGTGGTTTATTTTCATAATTTTTACTCTTGAAAATTCTGTTTTCGAATTCCTTGTGTCTTTCTAAAGTTTTAGAGGGGTTTTACCAACTATACGGGCGAAGCTATACAACTGGAGAGGAGGCTCCCGCCGTATAGTTGGTCGTTAAACTCTCTGTATCATCTTTGTGAAATTGTTTTCGATATCTGAGCCTATACGATCGCAACTATACGACCGGAGCAAAAATTCCGACCGTATAGGTTGTCATTGAACGCTCAGATAGTTTTGTTTTTGGTATCTATATCTATATGGTTACAACTATATGACCGGAGAAAAATTCCGGCCATATAGTTGGTCGTTAAACTTCTAGACACTTTTGATTTTTGGTGTTTGAAACTATACGGTCACAACTATACGACCGGAGAAAAAATTCTGGCCGTATAGTTGGTCGTTAAACTTTCAGACACTTTTTGTTCGATCTTTCTTTTATAGTCATCTAAAAAACATTATTGTCGGTTACGGGTCATGATTTAATCAACCCGGACTCGAGATATTTGGAAATATCTGCCCAGAACCAACTATACGGCCGGACCTATACGGATCGTACCCGTATAGTTGGTCGTTACGCGGCAGGACACTTCCAAATTCGTGATTTCTTTCCCTGTTTCGTTTGGATTCTTTTCTTGGACGATAATTTGGTGTTTTTCGCGAGTTTTACTGACCTCTGACCCCTCTTATATACTGCCATTGTCTCTCTCTCTAATCGCAATCTACAGAAACAAATCTAGCAATGCGCTATCCCGCCCTAGGCCGTGGGAAACCCATGGGGCTCATTGCTCCTTCCAGGGACCGCTCTAGCAGCCCGTCAGTGGAGGACGATGACGAGGAGGTGAAGAGGTTTAGCCCGGGGTACAATGAGTACGTCGAGCCAAGCTACTTCAACAATGATTCCAATAATGACGTGGTTGACGTCTACATCCGCCGTGACATCTATGATCCACCGGAGATCAATTGGGCGGCGATGAAGAAAGCTCAACAAGAGAGAGAAGATCGCAAGCCACATGGAAAAGGGAGCGTGGAGACGGTCAAGTTCATCACCACAGATCCAAGGTCGCACAAGCGTAAGGAATTATCTAATATTGGTGTAGGTGCTAGCAAGGAAGGGGAGGTTCCACTCTCGAAGCCAACCATTGGTGATCGTATAAAGGTTAAGCCTCAAGAAGAGTGGAGGTACGGCTTCCACTTCCCCGATCCATCAATTATAGATGAGGAAGAAGAAGTTGTCCCCAGGACCAAGGATCGCATGCAGGGACTAGAGATATATCAGAAGCAGGAGCTACTCCATCGCGTCGAAGTCCATCACCGTCTCAATGAGATGGAGAAGAAGGAAGACCTCCTTATATTGGTGACCAAGCTCGCAGATAGAGTGGACACTCTGCAATCTGATCTAAGCAAGTGCTACAGCCGCATAACTACTCTGGAGGAGATCAACAAGAAGATACGCACCGCGGTGTTACATGCCATGGCGCCCCAGTGATCTACAACAATCACGGTATCAAATAATCACAAGAGATTATTTGATCCCGCCTGGCTTGATTCCAAGCTTGGGGAGATTTTTAAGACCTTGTAATGTATCTTATAAGTTATTATTATTATTTTTTTCATTAGTTCAAACTAGAAATAAAGTGTGCATCATTAGAATTCCGTCAGGAATAGTCCATTCCTTTTATGAAATTTCGAGTTTATTATTATATATGGAGCAATATTGAGTTTGTGTTTGCTTTATTGATATATGAAAGGCTTGAGTATGATTTTACTTGCACTTGATGATAGCAATAGGAGTCTTCCACACCATAGGTATTAATGGAACACATAAAGATAATTTGGTCAATATGCTGTAAGTCTATGATTTGATTCACAAAGAAAATTATCCATACAATTAAGTTGAAAAGAAAACCTTGAACAAAGGAAAATGAAAGTGCTATCCAAATAGAGTGAGAACAGGTCGTGGTAGAATCTCAAGTCATAAGAATGCTTCATATACAGTTGGAATTTCATAATTGAGATCGTTGAACTTTGAATTCCTACATAAGGTGGAATATATGGCTAGCTCCTTTGCATAGCACTTAAAACAAAAGTGTGAGCATATATGCAAAAGAAAAGAAAAAGGAAGAAGAAAAAGAGCGAATGTGCAAAGAGAAAATAGGCATATACCATTGTATTGTAGTATGACAAAGAGACGCTTTTGAGATTTGAATCCCAAGTGAATACGTTGATCCTAAAACACTTGGGACTACCTCGTTAACTCATTCGGTTGAACCGGATTATTTTACATTATGTTGAGATTCATCTGTTATGAACTATTGAGAACTAAGGTTGTGGAAGCCTTCCAATACTATTTAGATGGTTCGAGTAGGGTACTATTCATAAACTTATTCCCCTGTATCATACATGATAAACACATGCTGCAATTGTCTTATTTATTTTATCGACTCAGCTTCATGAATATGAGGATCACATCCATTAAGCTAAAAACTTGCTCGGGACAAGCAAGAGTCTAAGCGTGGGGAAGTTGATGAGTGCATATTTGCATCATGTTTTACATTATTATTTTGCATTGTAGATGTAGGATTTTGGTATTTTATGGTGCTCGCGTGCATAATTTATGTTTGTTTTCACCAGGATCAGGACAAATGATGGATCCAATGGATACAATTATTGAAGCAGTTGTACAATGGATAAAAGGAGTCAAAAACAATGTAAATCGCTTATTTGGGAAATATTAATAATACCAGAAGCGAACAAAGGAGGCAGAGAGCCCAACAACCAACTATACGGCGGGAGCAACTCTTTCCCCCGTATAGCTCCGGCCGTATAGTTGGCGCCGCCTCTGCCTCATCAAATAGTTTCACCCTTTGCAATTGGTTCGAGGAGACGACATACAGAACACTCAGAAATCGCAGAAACCTCACCTCCGAAAGGCATCTGGATGGGGAACTGATCTAGAAGGGATCCATCTTCGCCCTGCGCAGATCCGGGAGGCTAAGGCATCGATCTTCATCATCCACCGCTGCATCAACACCATCTCCATCTATCCCATCTACATCTTGTCTAGATCTTGTTATAACTCCTATACTCGTTGTGGATTTATACAAGTATTATTCATCTATAATTGTTTCCATTATCATTGCCATGATGTTGATTGCCTCCATATCTGAGTAGATCATTAGTTCTTGGGGAGATGGATAAACCCTAATATGAGATTGCAATAAGATAAAGTCTATTATGATATTCATCACTGTGACCATGTGTTAGATTCTCTACGTCTTGATGTTGAGAGAAGTCGACCTCTTAATATTTTGCCTCTCGTGGGGACTTGATGGAGGGAACTACTTGATGGTAGATGGAGGCGTGCTAGCACTTACAGTGACTATAAAGCTATTGACACTCCTTATGTATCAACTTGGGAAATCGAAGAAACTCGCGGAACACTATCCATGCCATAGGATACGTCCTACGGGATTATGTCCGTTAATAGCATAGTAATTCGATTGATGTCGATTGCTAACTGCTGTGGTTATGAGGATGATGTGAGTAGCGGTTGTTGCCTATTCGTCCATATACGGAGTTCCTCCCATACATACATAGTTGAGAATGTTTATGATGATAATCTTTATCTTAGATCTTTACAATACTAGTGGTGTATTCGCTACTCCCTGAGAATGCATTTTTCCTACTGCAGTTCTAATCTCTCTTACATACACGATACTTACTTTCTGTATTAAGTTATTTTGCTTTATTTTATTATTACTCTTATACCCAAAACCCAAAAACACCTTTTTACACAATACTCGCATTTTACCTTCTCACTTAGAACTCTATCTAGCATTTCTATCGTAATAACTATTTCAAGAATTATTAGACTTCAGAGTTCTGCTCCCTATTTTGTGGACTTGCAGTCATCAGAGTGCCACATAGATGGAAAGCTCTGGCGAGCTCGTGCGCGTACTCTTGTGGTCCTGCAGAAAAATAGAGGGGGTAAGGAGGTGTAGGGAAACTAGGGGAGGGGAATGGAGAGAAATAGGAGAGCGCGGGCGCTCCGGAAGGTCGAGGTCGACCTCGAACTGGCTCCATTGGCGGCGGTGGTGAAGGGGAACTCCGGCGAGTAATTTTTGCAGCCTGACGGTGTCTTCTAGGGTTCTAGGATAGGCGATTCGAAGTGGGTTAGATATGATTTATAGGGGGAGGGGGCGAATCGGAGGCGGGCAGTCGATTCCGAACGAATTGTAGGATCTCACGGGGTTGTTCGTAACAAGGACGAACTCGTCACTGGGTTGGCGATGGAGATGTGTCCCCACCGGTCCGTGGCCGAGTGGTGGCTGGCAAGTGGTTCCACGTGGAGAGAAAAAAAGGGAAGAAAAAGAAAACGGAAACAACGTGTGGCGCGGGCTGCTGCTGGGCTGTTGCGGCGCTGCGTCTGCAGCCTGCTCGCGCGCTAGGGCGGTAGGTAGCGGCAGTCTGGCTGGGCCGGGCCGTTTCGGCTGGCTCAGTCAGCTAGGTTAGTTATTATTATTATTATTATTATTCTTTTTCTTATTTATTTTATATCTTTTGCATATTAATTCAAATTAATATGAAATTTGTTTATAAATTTTTATAAAAAGGTAGATCATCGTAGGATCGTTAATATAGTGATTCGACTATTTTAAAAGTAATGGATTTGTAAATCCTTACTTAATCTCTTCTCGGAGTATTATGACAAATCAATTTAAGGTTTTCAAAATAGAGTTTTAATACTTTGGAGGTTTTTCCAATATCTTAGGTTCGATTTAACACTGAAACACCAACCATATTATGTCTTTTGCCAAATAGGACTACTTAGGCATTATATGAATTCAAGGTTGAAGGGAAATCAAATCAAAAGTTTCTTTTCTTTGAGAAATTTTAACAAAGTTAAACAATTCAACCAACTTATTTAATTTATTTCACATTCCAAAATAAGAAAATTTTTGGGATGTGACATCATTACCACCATCTAGCACAGTAAAAGAAAGACTTGAGGTAGGATCGTTTGGGAGCATTCAGTACACCAACCGGTAAAATTGAAGCAAGGTGTAGGCGAAAATCAGTAGAACATTGAACTCCATGTTCTCAGAATGTGCCTTGTAAGGACCTGGAAAAAGCAAGGAACTCAGGCCATACGACCAGGCTGGTGAGCGCGGCACCGTGTCCGTGTAGGTTGTATCTTTAGTTTCAGTAAAATTACTTGTCTCAGAGTATACCTGAGGTGGAGCAACTGAAAACTTCCACAAAATTGCACTTACTTTGGTTTGTTTTCACCTAGAAGCGATTGTGACAGAGATGATGCAATTTGTTCTAAAATCTTAGGCCATTATTTCGTGCTGCTGAAGCTTCTTCAATATTGATGGCCAACATTTCAGAAAAAGGGATACAGGACCAGAGAATGCTGATCACTGTACTGCCTATCGCCTCCTGAAAATATAGGTCAATTTTAGTCGTTCACAATGCCCAAAATAATATACTCTTTCCGACCCATATTAGTTGGCTCAGATTAGACTAGATACGGATGTATCTAGACATATTTTAGTATTAGATACATCCGTATCTAAAAAATCCAAGTCAACTAATATGGATCGGATGGAGTAGCAACATTCAGGCAAATTACATTTCTTTCTGTTTTGGCAAAACATACAGATTGCAAAGAAGTCCTGTGAATCGTATTGGCAAAACATACAGACCCTCTAATCAATCTTGCACAACTACGACTCGATACACTCCCACGGGACAAAAAGAGGCGATCATAAGGGTTTTCCTACAAATCCAACAAAACTAACCATGCCAAATTCTGAAAATAAAAATCTAGACACCAAGAATATTGTTATTAACATTCAAATAACAAGTTTGAACCAAGAACGAAGGCTATACCTGCAGAAGTAAATAGAGAAGTAGTAGGGAACTAATCCTTTGACAAGCTCAATGATCACCTCATCACACACAACCCATGGCATATTGCTCCACTCTTTTCATGATGAATAGATCTGAGAAATAGGCAGACAAACACAGAACTGAACCTGCAGAGGGGAGTATAAATGAAAGATAGGACATGAAAGGGATGCAGCGGATAAGATTGTTCCATGACCTCATAATCTCCACGACCGACGGATCGAGGAAACCGGTATACCTCAAGTTGTTGCTCTTGGCCGTCAAGCCTATGGAGGAGAAGGTGTCGCTGGAGAGGCTGCCACCGCACTCGGGGTTAGGGTGGAAGAGGTGGCCGTTGCTCCCAACAAGCACCTCCTCCCGCACTCTCCCCTTCCGCCGGTTCCCTAGCAAAATAATACCAATCTGACAAGCAGATATGTTAATAGTAAGTTAGTTTGTGCATCTAACTCAGATTTCCAGATTTTTACTCAAAGGGGTTACGTGCTACACCATGGTATTGAACAAATATGTAACAAAAAATGAAAAATATATCTAGACAAACAAATTTGGCATAATATACCTCTGAACAAAATAAATAGCTAAAGTTCTACCAATTGCATGTGCTACCGCAAACTGCCCAATCTTCACCTCTAAATCTAGATTGCATGACCTAGTGTTATCTGCCTAATCTTCACCTCAAATTTTGAGTTGTAGCATGCCAACCTGGAACGAATCAGAAACAATAAACAAGCCCAATCTTCACCTCTAAATCTAGAGCTATAACATGTAAACTTGGAATGAATCAACAACAATAAGCAAGCAATTGGAGAAAATCAAGCAAAACTGAGTAAAACTATAATGCAATCCTGCTACTTCCATTCCCGCAAAGATTTGAACAAAAACAAACCTCAAAGGCATATTTTTTGTAGCTGTCACATTTGGATGCCCGTTCAACCCTGCACCAGTAGTCTTTTCGGCAGAAACTGATGTTCCCTTATCAACCACAGTGTTTCTTGGCTATGGGCGATGGCCGGATGTGGTGTTACATCTGGTCCTGACGGATCTTCGCTGGAGCTCATGTGCTCGCCCTCCTGGACAATCCATGTGGGCTTCCCTAGTTTCTTAGAGAGAGAGGAGGTGAGACGTGGGGGGGGGGGGGAGAGAAGAGACGAGGGTAGGAGAGGACAAGGGGCGTACCTTGGGGCAAGCTCCGCTGCTGCCGGTCTCCATGGATACGGGGACGCACTGGCGGACATCAAGCTCATCGAGCCCCTCTAGATCAGCTCTCCTCGAGGAGAACAACGACGACGACCGGTGGCGGCGGCTAGGGTTTTGAGCAGGGGAGGATGAGGAAGGGAGAAAAGAGTGGCACGGGAGTGGGCAGGGAGCCTCCATTCAGCCGGGTCATGGTCGCTGCGTGAGGCACCGCCACACAGGACTGGTGCTCGCCCTGATCGCCGTCGAGGCTGGTGGCTCGCTGTGGAGGTCCCTCCACATCCCAAAACGATGGCGGCGGCTAGGGTTCCTGAGAGGAAGATGCGGGGAGGACTGGGCAAGGGGAGGTGGAGGACATGCGCAGTGGAGGTCCCTCCACATCCCAAAACGAAGGCGGCTAGTTTCCTGGGAGGAGGATGCGGGGAGGACTAGGCAAGGGGAGGTGGAGGACATGCGTGCAGGTTGGAGGTTACCTAGCACGAATTGACAATTTTACCCCTTAGTGGGCATTATAACCACAGGATGCCACTAGGACTCTCTCATCTCTTCCTGTTCTCACGCGCACACCACGGTGCGCAAGTCTCGGACGAGTGGGGCGCGCGAAACGCACGCCCCCACCCTTCAGGGATGGTAGCTAGCAATGTGCTTGTGAGTGTCCAAAGCAGTGGCGAAAACGGACGATCATGATTGTTTTGGAACAGCAATCGGACGGTTCATACATCACATGGCCTCTAAGAGCTCCCTTAGGGGGTTACAATATTTCTTTGAGATGTGTTCGAAATAACTAATTCATTTGTCAAATATCACAAGAAACCAAAATGATGTCGAGAGCATGTTGGCTAGACTACATTGATATCCACAACCAGAGAATCCAAAGTATCATTCAACATGACAACATGCAAATGTGTTGTATAGCTAGATACAACCACTCGTGTCTTAAAATTCGATAGAAGGTAATATGATTTTGTGCCCAGCTAAATAGTCAGAAATTTCCAAAGTTTAAACCGATTGATAGCATGATCAGTAGTTTGTAAGGTAGGGGCAAATAAAACATCACGATCAGTACGATGGTTTTATTGGCAACATCAATGCGTAATAAATCATAATCTATGACTAAAATCAGAAGAAATAACAATTGTCGTTCAAATGTTGCATGCCTATTGGAAACATATGATATTTTATAGGAAAAACTAAAATCCAAATAAAAATAGGGGTTAGAAGATCATGTAGAAATTTGATCTAACACACTTATAAGATATCACACAACACCCAATCGAAATATGAGAATACCTACTCAATGATCCGTTGATCCTAAGCAACACTTGCTAGCATAACTGAAGTTGTCCTAGGTATTACTTGACAGAGAAATCCAACAATACATCACAGTTTTCTCATATCACGTCATCATCAACCGTATCACAGTGCACACTTTGTGTCTCAAGCCATGGCATGCATAGAGAGACCTGTGTGGCTTGTAATCACGTGCATATCAACTATCACTTCTTGACTGATCAACACATCAGCATTGTATTGGCTGATCAGTTGTGACAAAATTCTACACATATCTCTTGGGACACACCTTCTGGTTTAAACCGTATCAAAGTTCGACAACCGAGTCAGATCATAGTCGTAATTACAACATGATAGGCCGTGCCCACAATGGCCCTAAAGCATGGAAGGGAACCAAGGTAGACATGAGTATAGACCAACTCTATCTCTGGTCCACTACTTAGAACGTGAGGACACCAAGGTGCACCTAACAATGGCTAGTAACAACAACATAACACCTAAGGGACCCCAAATCCGGGGCACCAAAAGGAGACCATAGATCGGTAGCCATTAAAATCAGAATGAAAGAAAGGAAAGGAACACTTTACAGACCTGCATCGGCCCTTCATGATGCCATCCAGTAGCAAGATCCCTATAACGCCCCAGAATCGGGTCTATACGGATCTTAGCATTTTCCGCCAAACACGCATAGAAGCGATTCAAATACGCCCACCAGACACTTCCGTGTGGGTGGGATTTTATTACAAGTAGATACATCACAGTAGCTTACAACAGAACCCACAAGAGACATATATTCACAACAATGACTCGACGAGTCAAGAATACGAATGATGCAATTCAAAGAAACAAATCTCGAAGAAATCGAAATAATGTTCGAGTACGGACAAGATCCAAATTGGACTGAAGAATAACCAAGCGGTGTCCATAAACCCTACCCAGGCCAAGCCATAAGGGTAACCTCGCTAACGTCGTCAATCACATATCTGTCAAAACCAAAAGGGGTGCTGACAAAGGGCAAAGGAAAAAGAGAGCGGTCAGTACTGAGGCTAGTACACGGTGATTCTAGAATTCGGCGGCCCTCGCCTACATAGGGCTCAGCGGTATCAAAGCTTGCACTATCTAACTTATAGAGACACGCTACAACTTCGGCTATTATAGCGAGATAAGAGAGCGCTATACAGTAACTATAATATAACACCAATCATAACCCGTCCGAAGATTTCCCCCTCGAAGACCAGTCGAGAAGTCCTCTTGCAGAACACACGGTGACAATTTTAGTTAAGCGGGTGTTTAGTTGATAAGGCTAATTACTAGTCATATTATTAGGGGCAAATCATTAGTGACATTGTTTATGATCATGACACCGTACTCCTGAGGCGTCCATAACCGTGGACACACGGCTTCTCGAAAAGATTTACCCTGCAGGGGTGCACTACTATACCCAAACGCATGTTCAATCCTTCAGGCAACATAATACGCGTGCCTTCTGAATCTCACAATAAGAACTGTCACATAACTACACGCGTATCCAGAGGTATCACCTACTGTGTTGACCCAACGAGGAGGTATGACGATTCTCAAGGGAGGTATAGTGTTTGCGACCATGGTCAAGAAGGATCGAAGCTCCACTATGGAAGACGACCTCTCGGCCGAACCACGTTTATGTATGCAATGCAGCTGCTGTCCACCAAAATATGAAGTCCGAAGACATATTCAACTCACCCATGTCCGAGGACATATTATGCTTATGCATCAAATGGAAAACCAATTTGTGACCCTTTGGATAAATAAATAGCACCGGTAGTTGAGGGGAGGATCCCAAGGGCCCCCATGTTTTTTTAGTGTGATCAACTCAGAACTAGTATCGTAGAACGAACGGTTCCTAGGTCAGCTCAAGCAGTTCCCAAATGTGGTCCCTGTCGGGCCCTTATCATTAGGTGAAACCATAACCATATCCAACATCACCAATTTAATTATCTTAGTATCAACCATATCCTGATATCACAGTTCACCTGTATGAGAGCGGTACTAAGCATGCCTACGACCCACAAGGACAAGGCTAGCTAATCAAACAAGGCAATAGGTTAACCAATGCGATATAGTGGAGCAGGTAAATGAAGGGAATGGTACTAAAGCATCGATAATAAGGATAGCAATAGATCAAAGGAAGCAAGTAAAGACTATAAAGGCAAAATAGGTATAAGGGGGAGGATGCTCGCCTGTGAGAGAAAGTCGGTGACTGAAGGCTTGTCATCTCACATCGACTCATCATCCTATCCGGTGAAGAAGCAAAGCACTAGAAAGAACACCCGATGCAATATTTAATACTATGGCGAAAGATTCGGCATGTTCATGATATGATGCATGGCATGGCAATATGCGACCTAACTAAGCAATAGCGGAATCAGAGTCATGATAAATAAATATTATAGTTCAAGTTGTTTATCTACCTCACAATTTAAATGTTAAATTAACAAGGCAAATCATGGCAACGGTTTGCTACACTAATTTAAATGAAGGCAATATAAGACTAGAATAACCCTCATATGGTCTCCATATTTAATTTAGGTGAATCACCTAAATACCCCAAACAACAATGATATGTATGCGAGATGAATGATTTAATGCAATAAGCATATAACATTTATAGAATAGGGCTTCGAGAAAGGGGTCACACATAGGGGACTCGGCGATCTTGGGTTCCAAGGGTTCGACGGGGTTCTGGTCCATGTCGGCACACTCGGGGTCTTGGCATCTTCGGGTTCGTGTAGCCGATCTTCAAGAGTGTCAAAACCATGTTGGAGAACTTGTTCACTGGATAACAAATGCCACACATCTAGCGCCACTTCACCAGATCAACACACTGGGACAACAGAACAGAAACATCGGGATCACACACGGTCACAGGAAGTCAGAAGAAGAAAGTCTGGCCAGGCAAGGCACATATAGACAAGCAGCGTGTCTCACCCTCCTTGGACGTCCATGCTCTGGTCAGGCCAGCAGGGCCATGCCCCGCAGATGGAGGCGCTGGTCGAGGGGGTCAGGTTTGGCGCGACGTGGCCAGAGCAGGGCGAAGAGGCTACAGGAGGGCGTACCCGCGCAGGAGGTCAACATGCACAAGGACAACATTCTGGATAGACGCCAAATAAGAGAGTTATTAGGAGACCCAAGAGTACTACCCGGATCTCAATTATTCCACTGCTGAGCTAACAGGCAAGCAATTTACCATGCTTGCATTATATATAACACCTATGCCTCTATCTTTATTCGTGCATCATTGTGTCACAATTCGCACTAAATTGAAATTCCAAGTACTACATAGCCTTTACTTTAAAGGGTTTTCTATTTCCGTGCCCTCGGGTCCTTAGTTGTACTCAGTTTTCCCCAGCTCCTTAGTTTTTCCTCAGTTTTCCCCAAGTCCTTGTTTAAAACCCGCAGAAGGAGCTCAGACGGCAGGATTCCCGTTTAGTTTGCCGTTCGACGGGGCGGGCAGCGTGGGGCTGGTAGAAAGGGACCGTGTGGGACAGGACGAGACCGCGTTTGGTTGCACGTGAGCAGGAGCTGGGTTTTGTCTCTCTCGGCCCAAATTGGCATTTTCCTTTTTAAGAGTACCTTTTCCCCCTCCTTCTCTCTATCTTTTTTCACCTAATTAGTATCAAATCTAGAGAAGCTTGCATTTCTGTCTTTCTTAAATTATTTGTGCCTTTTGGCCCTCGTTGTTTGCCCAATATGGCAGCAAATCTAGTAATCCATCTGGTCCATATGTATGTAGTTAAATCTAGAAGCAAATATACAGGATAATGTACGATAAATTCACATAGTCATATAGTAGAATAGGGATAGATAATAGGGATCCCTCCCTAGATAATAAGCTGCATACATCAGCCAAACACAGTAACATGTTCGAGGTTCTTCACAGCACCATCATACTAACAACATAACAACAAGGGATCCCTAGCTAACAACAAAATAGGAGGCAGCAGGAGCACACGTCCAGGACTCCGCCTACCCCATCTGCCTCTGCCTCCACTTGTTGCTCCCCTTGGGAGCCTTGGGCTTGAGCGGAGGCATGCGCCCGGCGGAGATCTCCACCCACTAGAAGCTGCGGAGGTGCATGCCGAGCGCCTTGTGCTTGGCGCGGAAGGAGTAGGCGTTCACCGTCGTGCCGACCTTGGGAAAGGTGTTGCCGATGTTCTCGGCATGCGTGAGGAGGCAGTTGAAGTCAGTGTCTCCGAGTCTCCTAGTGCAGAAGGGGCACCTGTAGACACTCTTGGCAAAGTAGGAGATGTACTGGCCGACCTGCAGCCTCCACAGCACCTAACGAGTCTTGGTGTCATGGTGCTCGTCGTCGCTGCCGACGTTGCTGCCAGACACCTGATTCATATCAAACGGAAACTATGAGTGAATGAGTTGCAACAATGACTAACGTGCATGATAACAAAGTTAGAAAAAACAGAGGCAACCTCAGTTAGAGTGGACACGATTATATATCTACATGGATGGTGTTAGCGAACCAAAGCTCATGCACAACAGATTTTGATTCGTGCATAAAATAACTGATTGAGATCCCATGATTACTTGCATAAATTAACTGATTGAGATCCCATTATTACTTGCATAAATTAACCGAACGGCCGAACCCCAAATCTTAAACGAAATCAAGAAGGGATCAAAACAAAATGGAATAAAATCGGCGCAAATATTAACCCAATACTCATCCATCTACAGATCCATCTACACCAGCAAAAATAGGGTTCAAAAAGGAATGGGGAACAAAAAAGGAAGCAAACCGTAGTTACCTCGTTCCATGGGTCCTCCATGGAGGTGTCGTAGGTGTTCGGGGGCGGGACGTACAACACCTCCTCGTAGGGGTCCCATCCCGGCGGATCTGACCGCCACCGGCGGTGGCGGCAGCGACGACCGTTGAGGGGAGGGTGTCGAAGAGGGAGTCGTCGCGCTTGGAGCCGACGGCGTCGTGGACGATCGGATTGGCATTCTCCTTGTCCATCTGTCGACAGAGGAGAGGGGGAGGGAGAGGTTTTTTTGCTTTGGAGAAGATGATGGGACGTGAGAGAGGCGGCGTTGCGTGAGCGAGTGAGAGTGACAGAGATAGTGGGAGGAGGCGTCTATAAAGGCGAGGGGTGGTTAATGCGACCCGCGTCCTACGCGTCCACCGTTGCACGTTTGCACGTCTTGGACTTCTGCAACGCGACACACGTTCACGATTGTACGTCTTCGACTTCTGCACCGTGACCCGCGTACGCGTCAACAATTGCACGTCTTCCATTTCTGCACCGCAACACGCGTCCTCGAGTCTAACCCTGAAAATTTAGATATATCAGGTATACCCTCGAGTCTTATAGTAGCATTTTTTGTGTGCACAATTTTCCCCTTGAGTGCTAATACTGGCTAGTGCAATATGCTCAGTTTTACCCTCAAGTGGCTGGTCAACAGAGAGTCAACAAATGAGATTAACTAGTTAAATGAGTCATTTAATGTGCAAAAAATTCCGAAAAAGAGTGGCACTTACTCATGGAGTCTTTACCACAAATTGCCACTTCTCAAATCATAGATAAGTCATAGATAAATCAAGTTTTACCACAAATTGCCACTTCTCAAATCACCTAGTAGCTATGAAGGTGCATGGTTTTCCACAATAAGCCCTTCCCAAAACAGCTTTCCCCAAAACATACTTTGTCTAAATGAGGCCACAATTTTCACACTCATGTATATTTGTATTGCAAATAGTTTGAGGTAGGCCAAGATGGGTTTTATTGTACAAAACACGCATTTCCCATTTTTAAATCTCATATTTGAATCCCTTAGTCTGTTTACTACTCAGGTGCCCTTGGTTTCTTGATACTACTCAGTTTTGCCCTCTCCCTTCACAAATTCTCGCAGACGTGCAACATTGCCCTGATTGGTCTAGCCCATGTCACGCGGATCGTGCCTCACGCTGACGCAAAAAGTGATAAACCATCACCGATTTGTTGTAGCCATTACTTTTCACGCAAAAAATGATAAACCATCACCGATTTGTTGTAGCCATTAATTTTCACGCAAAAAATGATAAACCATCACCGATTTGTTGTAGCCATTACTTTTCACGCAAAAAATGATAAACCATCACCGATTTCTTGTAGCCATTACTATTCACGGTAAAAATAATAAACGAAACAATCTATCTATCTCTGTATTTGAAGTTTGGGAGGGTTCACCATCTACTTATGTTAACTTTCGAGGTTTTGACCTGAAAATCAAATGGGTATTATAAAGGGAAATAAAAGTTCAAAAAAATGTAAAAACGAAACAATCTACCTATCTTTGTATTGAAGATCGTCTGTATGATTTTTGAGGTCATTTAGAGAAGGTAGAAAAAAAATCCCTTTTGAGAAGGTCGAAAAAACCTAACTTGTTACAAAAGCTGGTTTCAGTGAGACCTAACCAAGCTTGGCATACATGATGCCATACCTATAACAACAAGGAATATCTAAAAGGGAAAGTTTCACAAAATTTGAAATTTATGGTGAAAATGATGCCATACATGATGCTGTTTTTCGAGGTTTTGACCTGAAAATCAATTGGGTATTATAAAGGGAAATAAAAAGTTCGAAAAATGTAAAAACGAAACAATCTATCTATCTATGTATAGAAGATCAGTTGTATGAAATTTGAGGTCATTTAGAGAAGGTAGAAAAAATTACCTTGTTAGAAAAGCTGGTTTCAGTGAGACGAAACGGCATGCGCTTAAGCAAAGTGATTTTTTCGAGCATCTCCAAATGACCCCAAATTTGCCACACATGATGCCATACATATAACAACAAGGAACCCTATCTAAAAAGTGTCAAAAAAGTTTGCCCAACCGTATAGCTCTATCAAAAAGAACCTCACCATGGCGCTAGTATAATTTTTAGTTACAAACTTTCGTTACCTAACCTTCAACATGAAACTTGTTTCAAATTCATTTTGGCGTACAAGAAACAAATCCCACCTTGATTCGAGCACCACAACCTCCAAACGATGCCGATGTAGATATCGGCATGGTCAGAACGGCTATGCTCGCCGCCACTGCTAGGTCACCGTCGGGATGCACCTTCAATCCCGTCCCCTCATTCGATCACTGACACACCAGAGATACCGCCGAGGCCAATGCCGAACGTAAATGCTAATGCCAATGCCGAACATGCATGCACGCCGCTGTGGGCACGGCCACGCCGCCCCGCTATGCTGGACGCCACAGACCACCGTGAGGTCTTTCCCTTCGCCACCACACTCTTCTAGCACCCATCTATACACGTCAGAAAGGAGAGACACTAGTTTTCTCTACATTGCTCGCGTCCGTGTCTGACATGGTCAGTCAAAGTTTTGAGGTAGTCGTCGATGTCGTCGACCATTTCTTCTCTTCTTTGCATGGTTAAACGCGTCCAGTTCATATCTATCTAATGCGTCTGGTCTCGCCTCATGCAGTTCTTTGTGGACGTCGATCTCATCTCGGCACCCCACAGGCCACCTCCTCCGTGTCATCGCTGTAGAGCTCCGTTTAAAAATCTAATCCTAACCGTGTATTGCCCCTTGTATCAGCGTCATGGCCCCACTTGTCATTTGATATACCGAAGCCCCACTCGTTCGCGTTTTGGTCAGGGATACAACGATGCTTACGGTCAAACAAAGATGGATGGTCTGACATGTCTTTGCGGGCTTTACGTGGCCCCACTAGTCAGAAGATAATGGTCAACTGTCGGGCAACCGGCCGTTACAGCACGTGTGATGGTTTCAGACAAGGTCTTGGGGAAAACTGAGGAAAAACTAAGGAGCTGGGGAAAACTGAGCACAACTAAGGACCCGAGGGCACGAAAATAGAAAGCCCTACTTTAAACCCCACCGAAGCTTGTATCCTCAATCCTATCAGCCATTACTATAGGAGTTGTTTGACACATGCGAGTCATAGAATTGTATTGTAGGGTTTGTGCGAGTCTGTTGTGGATAATGAGGCACCTAAACAACTTAAAACTGCGTATTAATGGGATAACTAAAGAAAGAAGCATGGGTGGGCAATAGCTGTTATTTGGTTCTTCCATTGTCTTGGGAATGACCACAACAGTCGCTACCAGGGGAGGAAATTGATATGATTGGGGGCAAGAGCGAGTCACCATCTATGTTGCAATATTGGGAGCAAACACGAGGGTTTACCTAGGTTCGCCCCCCATAGGTTAAAGACCTACTTCCTGCTAGATTGTATTAATGGTGAGTGGATTATAAGATTGGTGAGCTCAGCGGCTAGGTAGTGAGTCAGTTGGATGGGGTAGTTAATAGCACATAAGTACTATGAGAGCCCTAGGGAGGTTTATATAGAGTCACCTTGCTAGGGTTTATAGGATTACAACCAAACTAGTTTAGGTTTCAGAGGATTTGACCTAATCCGACTGGACCTATCTAATATGTTGGGCCTTCAGCTTCTAGTTGATGGGCCGTATTTGAAGTCTCCTTCCAGTCATCATACTTTTAGACCCAATCTCTATGGGCCAAGGCTAGTCGAATCTCCTTCCTGGGCATACCCCGATCAGTATATTCCCATCAGTAGTCCCTAAGTGTGACAGGGGTTCGGTGGGGTTGTCAACGTGGTAGTCAGAGTAGGCGAGTCTGGGTGGACGCCCAGTCGAATCGGTGGCGAACTCCTCCAATGAAGGGAGAAGTCTTCCTGTGTGTCTTCAGTCACAGCTTTGACGAGTAGGAATACACTCGAGTCGCCTCACCCAGATGTAGCATCCCAATTGTCTAACAGTTATAATGCTACTTGCCTAGTCTATATATGGATACTTTCTACATGTCATTTATTTTATTATCATTATATCATGCTCATGTCACCATGCCACATTGCATTTGATCATCATATAAAACCCCTTTTTCATTTGGTTCCTCTCTCATATGCATTTGTCTTATTAATTACAATTGACTCTTGATAAATTCTAGTTGGTTCTTGATATATTGCTTGATGCCCAAGTTGAGTTGGGGGCATATCTTTTGTTAACTCCACCACCTTTGTTTGTCACCACCTTATAATTCCACCATCCAAACTATATGTGGGCATTTGCATTTCTTGGGTCTTGTCTAGCTCACATATATAAAGATGGATCCACTTCTATAACATATGCTCTCATATGTGTATATTATTGTTTTCACAATATAAATGATGTGGAGCCACATGTGGGGATACTTATATCTTCATATGGTTTATTTAAATGAGTGTGCATGTCTAAGTATAAATGGGACCAAATCATCATCTAGTGGCATACACACACTAGCAAGGTCCATTCCTATTCACTTATGCCTAGTTCATGCATTCCATATGATCATCAAGCTTGTATTCTTTTGGCAAGGGTTTAGTTCAAACATGAATGCATGCATGGATGCGTAAATGGCCATGAGTATTTATAAATATTTTCACAAGAATAAATGGGGTCATTTATGATACATGCATGGCCCATGCAAGCTTGTCCACTCTTCTTCTAATCTTATATTCCTTTGAGGTTTGGGGCTATTAATTTGGTTGCATTCATGTAAGAATTAATTCAAATCAGTATTCCATGTCCACTTCCTTTGGACCCCTCCTCAATCTACCATACATATTCATGTGGTACTTTGTTCTTGTGTTGGAATTTAAATGATACCACCCATATATGTTAAGGATCCATCTCCTTCTATTTACACATGCATACAATATTGCTAGTGCTAGACACATGCAATAATAAGCCACTCTAGTCACATAACATAACAAGCCCCTATGTACATATCTCCTCTTTTGAATTCTAGTGAGTATGTGTTTCATTTGAATTTGTTCAATCCCATCAAACCCTCATATTTTATGTGTCTATGTGGATACCACATAGTTTCATATTTTCCCCATCTTTTAAAATCATTGTAACGTCCCATCATTAGAACTTAGAAATAAGCTGAACATAGGTTTGTACATTGCATTCATGCATAGAAAATCCGGGTAATTTTCGCGCTTTTAAATAAAACTTGTCAAAGTGATTGAAGTTTCTCTTAACTTGGTGGAATTGAAGTAGATCATCAAGTTGACTGCGATAAGTTTCAATATGACTTTTGCTAAAACCTTATCTTTGGGTAATATAATTTGATCTAAGGGTAGATCAAATGTAGTAAAACTAAGTCACAACACACTACTTAATAAGGAGTACTAGACCTTCTAGAGATCATTACATGGTATTCCATACCACAACTCAAGGATGAGTACTTAATATTCTAAAGATGATATTAAGATATTACCTATCATGAACTTTGTATACCAAGTTAAGTATATAACTTAAGTAAAAAGAAACTCTATAACTAAATCTTGAAACACTTGTTTGCCATAGTTATTCCTACCATGAGTATCATGGTAGTTTGTAAACATTAACTCTTATTACAAATAGAGTAGAAAGGAAGTCAAGCCAAGACCATCCAGCATATACTCTTAATATGATATTAAGAGGTGACATTCGTATTTGACCAAGTCCTAGTGTCAATGGATCATCATTATTGAGTGATCAGTTCTTGACCTAGAACTTATTGACTCATAGCCTTTGACCTATTGTGTTAACCTTTCAAATACCTTAAGTAAATTAATCTGAAGGAAGAACTAGATATGGTTGAGTGTACCATCATCAATGGAATGCGATCCTTAGTGGAGATCAAACCATTTGATGTTGGAGGAGTTAACTCACTCCTGAGTTAACTAGAAGCAATATTTAAACCAGGAAGTAACTAGTGATCATGGAGCTATGAGAAATCTAGTAGTATTAGTACATTAGATAATATCTTGTTAGGACAAGTGGATATAGACTTAGAATAAGCTTGCTTAACAAGATAAGTCTATAGAGAGACTAATACAAGTTTACTACTTAGTTGAGTATAGATCTTGATCAGACAATTAGAAGCCTAAGCTTTGTATGATCAAAGGATGATGGTCATTATTCTCAAGTCACTTGAGAATAGATAATTAGGTGTTGAAGAAGAGTTATGAATATACCAAGTTAGGCAAGTCCTAGTAAACTAAATCATCTAGCTTGATCATTAGAAGTCAAGCTAGAGTATAATGAAGTATTTGATGAGTTGTATGGAGTAGTTGGAGGCATAGTAGCTTAACCAAGTTAATATAAGGAAAACTGGTATTATGGGAGTAATACTATACTTATTTCAAAGGATTGATATCCTTTGTATGTATAGTAAGGATTGTAGTCTTGCAAGCCTTGGAAGAAGTTGCAAGATGAAGTTAAGGAAATTAATAGATGGAGTTAGCAGTAGCTACATTGGTAGGTGCATCAATGGTAGTTAATTAAGAGGAGTTATATACTAGGACTAAGATGGAGTATTATTGGAATGGCATGACCATGTCATCATATGATGATGGATATGGTGGAGTCAGATGATTGTCTTATTCAGGAACATGTGATCTTTGTGAATAAGATAAGAGAGATTTATAGAGTATATTTAGGAAAGGAATTCCTTATATCAAGATATTGTTAGTGAGGTATTAAGGTAAGGATTCTTTAGAAGCCTTAACCAAGAATATATGCAGCCATGAGAAGACCCATGTCTACTTCATTATCCAAAACCCTGGAATCAAATGGGTCGGGAAACCATTTACTATACTAGGTAACCATTGGATAACATCTTTTGAACAAGTGAAACTTCCCAAAAGGTAATTAGAGAATGAGATGAATGTTTATAGATGAAAGCTTTGGTTAGCTTTATTGTCTCAAAACCCATATACCTATATTTGAATGAACCATAGTATTTCTCTACCAATGATTATTATGGATTCATCGTCACCTAACTAAAAATGTTCTGTGGTAATTCTAAACTCTACAAACCAAGTAGAATTGGATTGGGCAAATCACCAAATATAGAGGACCATGAAACCTAAATTATATTTACTTTATTGAATAAAAGAACCTTCCATATAATAACATATTTTGTATACACCACAAGAAATGTAGAGAAATTGGTTATAAATTTTACATACAATAATATTAATGACTTACAAAGTTTCTACACATTTTAAATCTTTATAGAAATCGAATTAGAAGTGAATTTATAAATAGCAAAGAAAATAGAATATAAAAACAGAAATAGAAAAGGAAATAGTCTGTCAGCCGCCTAGCCCACCAAGGCCAATGTCCTATTCCACGCTCAAGTGTAGCAGACAGCAAATCCCGCACACTCAGCCATGGCCCAGTACCATCCCATCTCACCCTCAGTCCCTCACTAACGCGTGGGACCAGAGGTGGACTGCGAGTTAAGTCTAAGAAACATTCAAGGGGTTTTCTGCAAAACAGCCGCCGTCGTCATCCTCTCGCACACATGCAGCTGCGTGCGTACCGGCGATGCCGTTCGCCGCCGTCAGCAGAAATCAACTGTCGCGATGGCCGCCGCCGTCTGGCAGGAAGATAAGAACGCCACGAAACGTCCCCTCTCATCCTCATCCCTATCCACTATCTCTCTCTCGTGCGCGCTCTTCCTTTCTCTTTCCACAGAGGACCGAAACCTATCTCGCCGGAGCTTGCTATCCTCGTCGTCTCCGACCACCCTAAGTCCAACCGAGGGCACCCCCGTGCTCGTCGTACACTTCTTGTTCTCCCTAGATAGGTCATGGAAGCTGGAGAGTCCTCAGTCGAGCCAATCGAAGCATCGCTCCGCCGCTAGTCACCGGCGATCCCCAGCGATTCCGGCTGCATCTCGCTTCACCAACCGCACCGCCGCATTCTTGGTGAGTTGCTGAACATGCTAGTGCTATCCGTTTCTACTATCTCGTTCTGTAGCCATCGTCCACCGTGTGCCGCCGTGCACCGCCGCTAGACACCATCATGCCCTATTCTCCGGTGACCAAAAACGAGCGGCACAGCCACCACTAGGTTCGCCTTGAGCCTCTCGTTCGAACCCGCCTAGTTGCACAGTCCCGCGGGCCTCCTGTCATCGTCATCGTCGTCGACTGACGTGTCTCCGGCGAGTGACGTGGTGCTGACGTCACTATGACGCCAGCGCGCTTAGTCAAACCGAGTCAAGTTTGCCACCTAGGCAAGCTGACGTGGCCCGGGCCCGCTTGTCATTGAACATGAGTAGAGGCAGAGTTAGTAGCAAAGCCATTTGACCGGTCCACGCCAACGTGGCTAATGACATGGCATCAGGCCCACTCTTCAGTGACTGCGGCTAGGGTTGGGTGTTGTATAAAAAATGTTCCTCTGTTTAAAATCCGATTAGAAAATGAATAAACATTATAACTTCAATAATAAGTATTTTTCAGGAATTAAGAAGTTGGTTAAATCTTATTAGTTGAATATCTTTTGTTTTATAATTCAGAAAAATGCATATAATATATCAAAATGCTTAGAAAAATAAAATCTATAATTTAACATTATTATAAAATATTATTGTGTTAATTATTTAAATAATTATTATTTAGTAAAGATTTTATAAGTAATAAAACTTTAAAAATTCATATTTTAATATTAGTAAATAAGAAAAATATAAATAATATACCAAAATTCTCATAAAAACAAATTCTACATTTACAAACTTGTTTTAATTATTTTTTATATCACTTAACTAATATTTACTATTTATTAAGTATTTGCTAAGTGAATAAACTTATAAAAATCATATCTTATTATTTAAAATTCACAAAAATACTTGTAATATACCAAAATGATCACAAAAATTAAATCTACACACTAAAGATATCAACTCATACTTTTGAAGTAAAATAAAAGGTAAAGGTGTAATAAATCTTATTTAAACCCTTTTCTTTTATTTTAATTCAATAAAAATATATAAACCTTTACTATTCTCTTTAGTATTGTTTGTTTAAAATCTAAAAATGTAATAACAAGTCAATTAATGTTTAAGTGAAGTAAAATAGGTCAAACCATTTTAAAATATATCTACTAAAACTATCATCTCAAATTAATGGTATTTTAATTTCCCTAAAAACATTTTACCAATTATAAAGTCAACTAAAATAGGATATTGTTCATCACAGGAATCCTATTCACTTATAACTTTAATAAAATACCACCTCATTCAAGTAATAACATTTAAATTCTAACTTTGTGGAATGTTAAGAAGTAAACCATCTACAATGTGATGCCTTATTCGATACATGCAAATTTCCACTACTTATACTATGATTATTTAATGTAGTAATGTTTTCCTCTTTAATAATCTTAGCTAATAAGAAAACCATAAAGTATTAGCCTTAAGTTTAAATACTTATTACTTTGTAATGTAATATATTTCCTCAAGAGTTATTCTGTTAAGAGACATTAAGAGTAATCATTGAACACTTCTTTAAAAGCTTTAATTGATTCTTAATCTTGTTTAAGAAAAATTTCAGATACCATGATTCATTTAAGTGCTTTAATATTGTTTGCTACTTGCTATATTTACATATTATTTCACACACACTCTCACAAGCCTTAATAAGAAGCATAAGTGTGAAACTGGGATAAAAGTGCAACACATTCTAAAGAACTCATTCCCAATTTCCAAACCCTAGATCAGATACGGTTATTCCGGGATTCATGTTTATCAAATTGCATTACATTATTTATGCATCGTTGTATCTTGCTTCTTTAAACATTAGTCCTTACCGGACCAGTGATTCTATTTACAGAATTTGGATCTTCTATTATCTCGAAGACCGTGAGTGCATAATCTTGCAATCACAAAAGGCAAGTTCACAACTTGCTCATGTCCTTTGATTATTTTCTATGCTTGTAACTCAACTGTGTCATCACCTGCATTTCAAAAAGGACAGAAAATACTATTTTCATAATAATATGATTATAGATTATTTACCAAGTGGTAATAATCTATTGATACAGTTCCAGTGGTAAAGGAACATAATATCTAGGACTTAACAACCCATGTCTCCAGTGATTCTAGCGTCGTATATCACGCGTCAACCATGAGATTTGGAATGGGACGGAGAAGTCAGCTGTATCTTCTTCCTTTCATATGGAGGCAAGATGACCTTATCGTGACGTTGGGATTCCTGGTATGGATCCAACATATGGGTGGGCAACCTTAGGTCCCACGATTTTGGTATCTAGATTATTTATGAGTGGCTACTGGAGGTATAGTCGGGCCTTTATTGGAGCTTACCAGGGGCATCACTAGCTCATAGAGTCTTCGGGAACTCACCAGGGTTATAGCTTGCCAAAAAGGGGGCTTAACGGAGGTGTAGTCAGCCCCGTAGGATCGTGCAGACATATGGGGTCGTGGAGAGGGCAGTGATTGGCTTGGATCACCTACTGGGCCCCACATCAAGGAATTGTGGGTGGGAAAGATCACCTGGTTGTGCAACAAGGAGTTGATCTCTCATGGGTAAAGCAACGCACCTCTGCAGAGTGTAAGAATTGTGACATGTTATTCCCTATTCTAGGAAGGAGCTATGAACGCGGCAGGAAAGGAACCCCATGAAGGTTTTGGTTAAACTGTGAAGGCTGTCGGACATAGAGTCTTCGGGAACTCACCAGGGTTATAGCTTGCCCTAGTTGGAGGCTTAACGGAGGTGTAGTCAACCCCGGAGGATCGTGCAGACATATGGGGTCGTGGAGAGGGCAGTACTAGCTTGGAACTTAGACTGGGCCCCACACCAAGGAAGTGTGGACGAGAATGCAACTCGGTTATGCAACAAAGCTAAGGTCTCTTGTGGGAAAAATGATGCACCTCTGCAGAGTGTAAGAATTGTGACATGTTACTCCCTGTTCTGGGAAGGAGCTATGAACATGGCAGGAAAGGAACTCCATGAAGTTCTAGTCAACCTGTGAAGGCTGTCGGACATAGTTTTCAGAATAAAATCAATCTTTGAAGAAATGTTTACGAAAACCTGCATTGCCTACGACCTATGGTCTGTGGCTGTAGATATAGTGCATCATACACTCCTTTTTAGTGAACTTGCTGAGTACGCTCGTACTCAACCGTACCTTCTTAACACTTGCTAGGTTCTAAGCCACTGAAGACAACGTCAACATTAATTTCTGCTCAAGAAACCATCATCGGCAACTCAAGTTCCTCAATAAAGTCGATGAAGTCAACATATACATCAGCTGAAGTGAAGATAAAGTGTCAGTTTAGATAGGAGTAGATTCTCTAGCCATAAAACCTATTTCTGTAGAGCATTGCAATAGCAGCAATGGCAAGCCAAATACTTTAGATACTAGTCTTAGTTACTAGATATTTTTGAGTTATTATTTCTGGTTCTTCTTTGTAAGAAGTTCTTTCTCTCTCTTTAACCTAGAGTGTTATCTGGATCTTTTGTAAAGAGTCGAGTTGTAATCTATAGTCATGTCTTGGACCTGCTGTGTTTCTATTGTACCACTCTGAGGGATGTAATACTAGTGAACGGTATTTTATTGGTGTTATGTCAACGACTATAGTGTACTACATCATGCAGTGGTATGTTGGGTCACCGCAATCATTTGCTTGTGACCATCTACATAACCACATCTTGTGATACATGTAATTTTGGGTCTATTCTTTTCTAATCTAATCCTAGGGTAGCTAAATATACCTAGCTAAGGTAATATTCCTAACCATATCTTCCTCGGATCCTCTCTTTCCCTCTCCCTCCCCATGTGCCCACCGAACAACCCCCTGTCTCATCCATGTCTGTACCCTGGCCCCCATTCTCTCTTTGATCAATCGACATCAACCGACCAAGCCGAGCAAATGGGCATGCCAACCATGTTGTGCACCTGATCACCAGCCCTACTCATGCACCCATCCTGATCGTTTTTCTTCCTTCACCTTTACCCTCCCCTCTCTCTGATCCTCCCTCTCCGCTTTAAACCACAGCAACACCCTCTTTTGGTCCCTCCCTTGCGAGTAAATTACATATTCATACCACATTTGGGGTAGCGGTGACCAGTTGGTGCATACTTTGGTAATTTTAACAAGTAAGTGCAATTTCTGGGGCAGCCAACAACATATCGCTCAAAAACTCGTTTGATACCGTGTTAACCTCGCTGGCCCGCTGTTAGATGCTGACTAGGACAAAACGGCTGTTGGCCACCGTTAGCGGTCGTGATGGCTAGAGCACCTGGTCCGACCCCACCCGGTCGAAAACCTAGCCACTCTTTTCCCCCAGTTCTTGCTCGAGATGGAGGAGGGCGATGGCGGCGGCGGAAGTGGCGGTGCTGGTGGCGGCGGGAAGGGTTTCTTCAATGACTGGAGTGCTGGAGATGGAGGTGTCTTCGACAACAGCCTCGATGAGTTGTGTCTGTCCCGTCCATCGGCGGCGACACAGATGCTCGCATAGAGCTCCCAGATGTGGCAGCAGAAGCCGGCGGCGAGCGCAGAAGCCGGCGGATTTGGGTAAGTTCTTCTCCTCTGTCCTAGGAGTAGAGTAGTCGATGTGCACTGCTAGTCCAAATTAGATTTAGGGAAGCCTTGATCATGATCGTTGACCCCCACTATTGTTACTATTTCAGTGAACAGTCTGTGTTTACCGTGGATGATGATGGTCAGGTGTTTACTAGTCAAGTAGCTAGTAACAATCTAGTAGTGGATAGCCAAGACGTATTGAATATTCAGAAAGGGAAAGAAATAGCACTGTCAGACAGTGATGAGGATGCAGATATGAGCTCAGATGATGCAGAGTTTGACATGGGAGACTTTGCTGATACTAAAGAAATTAGGAAGAAGGATCAGTCTGAAGTGGATGAGATCTTGGAGGAGATGAGACAACAGAAAGAGGATCCAATGACACACTATCAAGGTGACACTGACATTGAAGATTTGTTTGTAAGTGCAGATCAACCAGGTGCTGAACCAGATAGTGAAGCACATGCTGAACTTGTGCTTGCACCTCAGAGGCCAAAGAAGCTGCCTGTTAAGAGGAAAGGACCCACTGAAAGGTCTCATTCAGCTGTGGTAATTGTTGATGAACCATACTTTATACCATCTGATGGTGAAGAGAAATGCCCTGGTTTGCTGCCAGAGTATGATGATGGGTTTGAACCATTGTCAATGGTTCCACCTAAGGGTAGAAAGAGTAGAGCAAAGAAAAGGCCACCTAGGGTATGGTATGATGACAAAAGGTTGCAAGCACATGAGCAACTTGTAGTGTTCATGTGTTTTACAAATGCAGAGCAGCTCAGAGATGCATTGGTTAATTTGCATTAGCACAAAGTAGGAATTACCAGTATCACAGAAACTCCAATGTTAGTATCATTATGGATTGCCCAAAAAAGCCATGTCCTTTCTACATGACAGCATCAGTGATAAAAGGAGAGAAGACAATGGTTATTAGGAAGATGCAAAATTTGCATACATGTGAGACTTCAAGTGAAAGGAAAGATTCAAGGGTTAGTGCAAAATGGCTAGCCAAGAGGTATGAGAATCTCTTCAGATCAGATCCTAATACATGCATTCAAACTTTGATTTATAAAGCAAAGTTGCAGTATGGTGTTGTGGTGCCTACGATGATGAAATATAGGGCTAAGAATCATGCGCTAGATGTTGTCTTGGGTGATCACAGAGAGCAGTACTTCATACATAGAGATTGGGCACAAACAGGGATTGATACAAACCCTGGAAGTAGGGTAATTGTGCAAACAGTTATCCCTCCTCCTTGTGAAGAGAATCCCCATCCAGGTCCCACTTTTCATGGTCTTTTCTTCTGCTTAAATGGAACCAAACAGGGATTTCTGAAAGGCTGCAGGCCATTCATAGGTACTCTTCATTTACTTGCTAATTGTGTATGTTGGTGCTATTTTTTTAGGGTTTATTTCCCTAAAGTATGTTTTGTAATGCAGGTTTGGATGGATGCTTCATCAAACTATGCACTGGTGCTCAAATTTTAGCTGCAACAGGGCGAGATGGGAATAACAACATGTCCCCTATTGCCTGTGAAGTCGTTTCAAAAGAGGACACAACCAATTGGTTCTGGTTTTTGACTCAGTTGAAGTATGCTTTAGGTGGTGAACAAGGAGAGTTTGGACCCTACACAATTATGTTTAACAGGCAAAAGGTTTGTCCTGTAAAAATGCTATTCTTAATTCATTGATTGTCTTATTTAATTGCTAGTCTTATTTAAATACTTGTCTTATTTAATTGCTAGTCATATTTAAATGCTTGTCTTATGTAATTGCTAGTCTTATTAAAATGCAGGGACTTCTCAAAGCAGTGACACGAGTCTTTCCTTCTGCCCATCAAAGATATTGTTTAAGACACATTTATGCAAATTTTCAAACAGTTGGTTTCAGAGGAGAAGACTTGAAGAAATGCATGGACAAAGCCAGCTATGCCTACCATAGGTCTCAGTTTGAGGCTGCAATGGAAACTTTAAAGCTTGAGAGTGAAGATGCATGGAAATGGTTGAGTAAGATCCCACCACACACATGGGCAAGGCATGCATTTGACACCAATTGTAAGACAGACCTGGTTGTTAACAACCTCAGTGAGGTGTTCAACAGATATATCTTGGATGTGAGGAAGAAGCCCGAATCATGGAAAAAGAGTTGGTGGCCAATCTTCTAGGTGGGAGATCACACCTCACTTCACTGAGCAGTTAGACCTTGCAAAGACATATTCCAGACCTTGCACACCAAGAATTTCAGGCACTGATCTGTGGGAAGTGACAAATGGAAAAGGTGACCAGACACATGATGTGGACTTGGTGGCTAGAACATGTGGATGCAGGAGATGGGATGTCACAGGGATTCCTTACAATCAAGCAAAAACCTGAAGACTATGTGAGCAATTTCTTCAAGAAACCAATGTACATTGAAGCATTCAAGCCTATGATCTTTCCAGTGCCTAGGCAGCATGATTGGACAAAGACCAACACTCCTGACATTGTACCTCCTGACTTCAAGATTAGTAAAGGAAGAAACCAAGAGAAGAGAAGGAAGGGGAAATTTGAGAAGCCCAAAGCTAAAGATACTTCAAGGATGGGAACAATCACCTGATCAAACTGCAATTTGTAAGGCCATAGGTACACAAGTTGCACTAAAGATCTGAGGGCAGATCTACTTGCTAGAAAGAACAAACATGTGGTTAGTAACCTGCTCTCACTGTCATTTGTTTTAACTTGTGGTTATTGTTCTAACTTGCATTGCTAACTGACTGACTGGTTATTGTTCTAACAAGCAGAATATAGCTAAAGATGCTCCTCCAAGAGCTCCTCTAAGAGCTCCTCCAAGTGCTCCTCCAAGAGCTCCTCCAAGAGCTCCTACTCCAAGTTCTTCGACAAGCTGGAGTACTGCTGCTGCAAGAGGTCAAGGACTTGCTCCACCAAGATGTACTGTAAGAGCCACAGAGTCAGAGTATGAAGCAGGATATGCAGCATACAAGAGGTCAAGGACATGGGCTTACATGAATTGTGGTTATGTTCCACTAGATCAGGAAGATGGCCCTTCAAACTTAATCATAATGGTTCATTCTATCAGTAAACTGTGTTGTAAAGTACATGCAATACTTTATGCCTTACCACAGTTAATATTTTGGTAGTGAGATGGACATGATGTAATCCATGCCCATTTGAACTTTAAATTAGCTATATCTGGATATGATGTGAGATTTATCTGTGTTGTAATGGACATGACATGCTTCCGGTTATGTAGTACTGCATTTGGTGCATTTAGCTATGAGAATCAAGTGGAGTTCTCAATCAAGTGGGATTTATCTGTGTCCAATTTGTGAGAATCAAATTATGCAAATACCATAAATGATTGCATAACATGAGGAATAATCCAATTTGTGAGAATCAAGTGGGATTTAGAATCCACTTCAACATAGATAGAAACTACTAGAGGAACAAATCCATTACATAACATGATTTAGAATCCACTTCAACATAGATAGAAACTACTAGATGAATAATCCATTACATAACATGATGTTCAACATTCAGTACAAACTACTAATTCATTACAAGAAGATGCAAACAACTCATTCACCACAGATCTAGACTATCTTCTTCATCGTGTCCTTCTGATCATGGGAGAGCTTGAGAAGATCTGCAACATAGTGCTCCAGCTTCTTCTTTTCTTCCTTCAAAGCAGCATAATCATCATTTGCCTTGGGCCTCTTTGCCAGCTGAGTATGCAGCTTCTTGTTTTCTTCCTCGAGTGAGGCAACCAGTTGCTCTGCCTTCTCCCTCTTGGACACTTCAAGCTCATAGTCATGGTTAGACATGTCTGCAACATACTCCAAAGCCTTCCCCAGTTGCTTGTGCAGCTCCATGTTCTTCCTCTCTAACTCCCTTTTCTCCGAGACCAGCTCAAAATTCTTAGTGGCATACTCCACATTACCATGAATTCTACTTTCACTCTCGAAATCATACATGCCCCATAGCTTAAGCAGACTATTTTTTAGTGTAGCTGGCCACGGCCGATCTATCCAATCCACTTTGTCACACACAGTCTGATCCTACACAAAGAATCAACGAGAGCCAAAGATAACTTAAAATAATATACTGGTCATATACTATAATCTACAATATGTAGCTAAATTATCTATGTAGCTAACTTACACAAAGAACCAAGAAGCCATGCTATTTAATTAACTATGTAGCTTAATTATAAAGGCAGAGGCAACGAAACCTTAAAACAATTTACTGGTCATATACTATAATCTACTTTCCATCTCTTCATTATACATTGCACATACCTAATTTACAATGCTACTCTTATTTAAATAGTGTCTTATTCAACTCGTGGCTAGGTCATATTCAAATGTTTCTATACATAAATAATGGTCAGGTAAAAATGGTGGTCATTGCACATACCTTGTTTCCACAGGCCAAGAACCTCCTCCATGTGTTCTCTCGCTCATTGTACTGATCGAAGCAAACATAGCGGTACATGGGCATGTCATGCTTGCACCTCAAATCGCAATCATCATAGCCGGTATACTCTGGGTCAAAAATGGTTTCCGGGATCTAAACAAGGGGAGAGGGAGCAAAGATTAAACCCTAACCCTAACATTCGAGGCCAAATCGAGGAAAAATTCCCAAATTGCACAAACCCTAACCCTAACTGTATAGACTTACCGGCTTGCAAGGACTAAGGTCGTGCTGGTCGGCGAAGTCAGAGAGCAGGCTGTCCTGGCTGCTCTAGGAATGATTGCTGGAGGGCATGGTGACGGTGGGGTGTGGCGGCGCGATGCGGCGATGCGACGGCGACGGACGAGCTTGGAGAGCGACAAGTGCTGGGAGTGGAGGGGAAAAGAGTGGCTAGGTTTTCGACCGGGTCGGGTCGGACCAGGTGCTCTAGCCATCGCGACCGCTAACGGTGGCCAACGGCCGTTTTGTCCTAGTCAACATCTGACAGCGGGCCCGCGAGGTTAACACGGTATCAAACGAGTTTTTGAGCAATCTGTTGTTGGCTGCCCCAGAAATTGCACTTACTTGTTAAAATTACCAAAGTATGCACCAACTCGTCACCGCTGCACCAAATGTGGTATGAATATGTAATTTACTCCTCCCTTGTCTTTTTGGCTAAAAATAAGAGTAGAGGAGGAGGGAAGAAAATCCTATGCGACCTGGTCATTCTGCTCATCAGGGTGGACCCTGTTTGGAAGATGCTTTGAGATTGGTCACCAATCTCAAAGCACTCTTTCTTCTTTCCTTTGTCGTTCGCCGTTTCTTCCCTTCGTGTGGAGGATGTCGCTGTTTGGAGGATACGACCGTGCTTGCCCCGGCCAAGCGCGCTCGCCGCCATGGCCTTCCTAGGCGTCGCGCTGGCGCCCCTCGTTCTGTCCGAAGCTGACGCCGGACCTTACGACGTAGGCTCCACATGCGGGAGCCCCTCTCCGTTGCCGAACGACTACAGCAGCGTGTCGCTTCATCCTCCCCTCCGCTAAGGCCTGCGTGTTCGCCGTCAAATCCCCACCGTTCTGGGGGCTGGATTCCGTCCAAGGACGACACCCGGAGATGGAGGACGCCATCGTCCCCCGCGAGTAGTGGAGAAGGCTCGCCTAAATAAATCTGCGAAGTACTAACATAATAGACATGTGCGATTGGAGTGGATGAGGGAAGCAGAAAGAGTGCTTTGAGATTGGTGACCAACACGTGGCATCTTCCAAACAGGGTCCATCCTGATGAGCAGAACGACCATGTCGCATAGGATTTTCTTCAGAGGAGGAGAGAAGACCATCCAACTCAGCCCCTCTTTCCTTCTTGCAAAAGCAGCAGCAGAGCACAACCCTGAGCAACCCTCCATCCTACCCCAAATCGGCTCCCTCTCTGCTTTCCTCCTCACCAAGTTCCACCGCCGCCGCAATTTCCAAGCCGCAGCCATGGCATCACTGCCGCCACCATCGCCACCTCCTTGCCGCCTCTCGTCGTCATCATCATGGCCTTGTTCTACCCCGCCCTATCGCTGCCAGGTTGCTGCCACGAGCAGGAGAAACCTCGCACACATCATTGCTACGCACGCCCTGGGCTTCCGTCGTCGACTGCACCGGCACCTCGTTGCGGTCATCACCGCCCCTTGCCGTCTGCTTCCCCTGGTGAGCCTCGTTTCCCCTGCCTTCCTCTGATCTGTGCTGCGCTCACCGTCGCCGCAACCCGCCATACCGCTCGCCGCCCGCATGTAGCCAGAAGCCGCCGCGCGCACCTGCGCTTTGGACAACGACAACAGCAGCAGACAACCGTTCTTACCCTGTTCCACCTCAGCTTCCAGTCACCTCAGCCCTTCTTGGCCAAAACTCTCTAAACAAAAGTTGAAGATCTACAATCCCCCTCCATCTTACGGTCTTTACCTCGTCCCCGAATTGCATCGTATCCATCGCCATCATCCTCAAAATATCAGGGGAAAACCCTCTTTCTCGGACGACCAGATTCAGTTTTCTGCACTAGTTCGGTCTCTGAATCCCGTCGGTTTCCGGTGCGTGCAGACCTCCGTTGAGGAAGCGTTGAACATGAAAGTTGTAGAGCAACATCCCTGCTCCGTTTTACCTTTTTACGTCATCTCCAAATTTCCAAAGGTTTGCTCGCAATCGTCACGCGAAGATCGGTCCAGCTAGCTAAATCTGCGCAGATCAAATCTATTCCGTTCGTCAGTTAACAACCACCCTAGAATGTTTTCTGAAAAGCCCCCCCGACGTTTCCCTTTTTGCACCGCAGTCCCCCCACTGCCACAAGTCACACCCTTCGTCCCGCCAGCCCGCGGCCCCACTCATCATCCTCTGCGGCTAGGAATGGCTCGGTGCAAAAAGTTCGAGGACTTTTTCTAATGAATAAAAAAATCTAGAAAATTGTTTTAATCTAAATGAATTCATATATTTTTAAATATTTCGAATTTGACAAAATTTACAAAATGAAATATGCTTCAAATTTAAACATGAATGCAAAAGCAAATTCAAATTTGACTAGAGTTGACCCTAACTAGTCAAACCCGTGATATTTGACCCCTTTTTGAATTACTTGCATTTAATAATTGTTTTAAATTTATAAATTAAAATTTTGCATATGATATATGTTTTCTGATCAAAAAATACCAGAAATTCAAATAAGCCATCCAAAATAATTTTTGAGCAAATTAAAATTTCGAAATTATCTAAATGCTAATAAATGACTTTTCTTAATAAATCTATAACTTTAATTTCGCAAATCCAAATTCGATAAATAATATGTCTAAATCGATCGCGATGAGCCCGTTCTGATTATGCATTTCATGATATGAATTGATGCATGTATCGTATAAGTATTAAATAATCAAAACTGTTTATGGGAGTAAAATATACCTAAATAAATTAATAAAATTCTTTGTTTCTTTTTCCACACCTTACCCATACCATGCTATGTTATACCATGCAATTATGCATCATTCCATCATGACATACCTTGTTTGCTTATTGCATATGATTTATATAATTGTGCAACATATTTATTTTGGCCCTTGTGTGCTTGGTTTTTATCCGGATAGACACTGAGCAAGGAGAATACCAGGAGGCTCAGGAGTATTAACCGGATTCTTCTTATTCCACAACTGAACTGCCAGGTAAGCAATTGCTCATGCTTGCATACATATAGTACCTATGCTTCTATGTTACTCTTGCATCATTGAGTCGCGATTGCATTAAAATTGAATCCCATGTATTGCATAGCCTTTACTTTTAAACCCCACCGAAGCTTGTACCTCAATTCCGTGATCCATTACTATAGGAGTTGTTTGAGCCATGCGAGTCGTAGAATTGCATGTGTAGGGTTTGTGCGAGTCTTTGGATAACGAGGTACATAAATAACTTAATCTGAATAGTAATGGAATAACTAATGAAAGAGGCACCGGTGGACATTATCTACTACTTGGTTCTTTAAGCTCACTTGTGTCCTCGTAGGACCCTGAGTACTTGATTCATGTTCATTGACTGTTCGCACTATCCACATACGGGAGACTCTATGGATCCCCTTCGCCTGAGCTTGATTTGCAATTTATTTCTTGGGGCCACAAACTAATTTGGGGCTTTATTACTATCATATACTTATACCATGCTTTACTGCTTTATTTACGATTATACGTGGAGCACATGTACTGTTTAGGAATGCGGAATGTTTACACGGTATCGACAAGCTTAGTCACACTTTTGGGTTCCCGGTCATTTATAGCCATTGTCGCAAACCCTGGGTCAATCTCGGAGCAGGCCAACTTCATTGCAGGTAGATTATTGGGGTGGCCTCCTTGAAATAATTTATGAATCATGTGAAACGCATTGTTGTGAGGCCTTGCTGCGTTTTATTTGGTTCTTTCCGAGGTTGATCATCTGTGTTACTATTTGTGCACCCCTGCAGGGTAAATTTTTCTGAAAACCGTGTCCGCAGTTATGGATGACTTGGAGCATAGTTTCTCGATCATAGACAAGCATAACTAAAGTACCTCCTTTAATTTGACTAAGACATGACTAGAAAATAGCGCAACACTCAAGGAATGGTTAATAAAATTGCCAACGGATGGGATGTTCATCTGCCTTCTCGTCGGTAAGCGAGAAGGAGGGTGAGCGATGTTTATTTATGTTTCTTATATAACTGTTGTTATTAATTAATGAGTGTCCGTCCATCTTTAGTTGGATAGATTTGTAGCGTGTCTTTATAGAACTTTGTAGATATTATCTTCCTCTACAATTGTGTCACCCCAGGTTATTCCCTTTAGAAACATTAAGACTTGTTGAGTACCCCCAGGGTCTCGCACGATAAATATTTTGTTCAGATGGATAGGTTTACTCTCAGCAAGGCCACTGGTTCGAAGAGACTGATGATGGTGGCAACGACTGTCCAGTGTAGAGATTCCGGAGATAAAGATCCATGAGATCTGTGGGAGGGATGTGCTTATTTTGAGGGCATATTACGCCAATTTGCTTCTTATCCGTACTCGGATCATGTTTTTCGCTTCCGCTTGATACTCTGTTGCGTGATGTATGAGGATGTATCCTAAACTATTATATCTATCTAGGATATTTGGATCTTGCCATATGGCGTTGAATATTTTCCATTTTGTTAGTTTTAGATGGTGTGGCTCTGATGTGTATTGTATGTCGCTGACATACATACTCATTTGTGTATGTTTTGATCGCTTTACCTGTCGATTACGCCACTCGATCTAGTCCCGATGTTCTAAAAAGTGGGTGGGATGGTTGGCCGGTACCGTGCCCTGCTCCACGAGGTGGGCCTACTTTGTGTGGCTGCGTGGCCCCATGGTAGTACGTCCTGTCCACTTTTGGTTCATCCAGGCTTGAGTTTAGAGCGTAAGGTCTGAGGTATTATAATTGGTATTAGAGCCATTCCGCCCTTCAGGGTCTCAGCCAAGATTGTCGTTGTGAGTCTAGAAAATATTTTGGTAGCTACATATACAAGGGAAAAACTAAACGTGAGAGTAGGACTACTTCCATTTTTTGTTTTTACACACCCACCCTCTTTCTGGTAAGGAAGTGTAACGTTTGTCTATCCTTTTCTAAAATTCAAACTAGGATTCACGTGTTTGGGGTTTCCGTAGTACCATAGGATGTGTGTGTAATTCTTTGTCTATCTGTTGCATCCAACTTTGTTGTCGCAATCTGCCTTTAATTATCAACTGTTGGTACATTCCATATTGACAGGCTTATTTGTAAACCAACGTGATCTATCCAATTCCTTGTAAACTGGTGCGATATTTCATACTCTTTGTTACCGACGCAATGTTGTTAAGGGTGTTCTTCCTTCCAGCATGCTTTCACAGAATGTGGAGTTGCTAATCTCTATCTAATAAGTGGTTTTGTGCATGTATTGGTATTTTAATGCTGAAAAATGTGGGAAATTTTTCTTTGATACATCTGTGTTTCCACACTCCTCTTCAGTCGTGTGCGATATACTATTCACATTCTTTTTGTAGGCATATCCGTGCTAACTCGATCTTTTGCTACCAGCACTTCAACCTAGAGTTCTCACTTCATCTTCAAATTCCTTTGGAGCTAAATACATAGTGTCAATCCGAGCTTGTGATTATAATTTGGTTCTCGGCATAGCTATATAACACTTATCATGAGTAGAATATGGTTAATGCTATAAATCTAATTCTCTAAATGATTTTGGTTAACTCTTGTGTATTTGGGTTATACCGTGATCATATATATATCATATTCAAGTATCTTTGGCAAATCCGAAGATTTCTGGAGGCACTATGATGGGTTACTATCAGATTGTTGTGCTTCATATCTTTTTGAACTCCATATCCGCAAAGGTTCTGTTTGATTGTAGCACCCCGGGAAAACCACTACAAGAAAATTGCCGTGATGTACCTTTGTGCATCATCATGATAGCATGCTCATGTCATCATGCCACATTGCATTTGAGCATCATCATCATGCATATGTTTGTCTAAAACTATTTTTGTAAAAGCTTATTTTGTTTTACGGATATCCCCTCTTTTAATTTCAAATCAAACCCTGGCCTTGTTCGGATATTTTTTGTCTAAAACTATTTACCAAAGGCTTTTAAAAATAAAACATTAGTCTAATGAAATAAAAATGTTTTACAGGAAGGCAGTCCAGCCGGTCAGGCCAGAGACCCAACTGGCCAAACCGCCTACCACCCGGCCCAACCTAACCGGCCCAAAAACCCACCTACCCTAACCCTAAACCTAATCCACGCTAGCCTAACTAACCCACCCCATTGCCGCCACTCCACACCTAACCCTAATCCCCACCAAGCCGCCATCAGGATAAACTGGCTCGCACCAGCTCCCCTGGCGCTGCCCGCTCCTGATCTAGGTCGGGCGGTCAAACCCCGGCCCCACCCAGCGGACCCACTCCCACCAACATGGACCGTGCGACCCACTCCTTCCCCCATCCCTCTTTCTCCATCCTCGTGAACTACCTCGATCCCGCAATCCCCGCCTCCTTCTCCACACCTACCCCCGAGCCCCTACGCTCCCTCATCCTCGCCAAGTCCCGCATACCTCGCTCGCCTTTCAGTCATCGCCTGTGCTCCTTAGAGCTCCACCGTGCCACCGAACGCTCAAGCTTTCCCTCTCCTCCCTCTGTCATGTTGGCCTCACCCTCTGTTTCCCCGAGCAAGCTCCCGTAGAGTCGCCGTGCGCGCCGCCTCTGTCAGCCGCCACCAGCCTCGCCTCCTCGTCACCGCCTCTACCGGCCGAGAGCTCCCCACCCACCGTGCTCACCAGCAAGACCACCACTGCCTCGGCTGCGGAGTCTCGGCATGGTGCGCTACCGACACGTCCATTTTGCATCACTATTCTATATCATAATTCACTATTATTCATTGATATATTTCATATTGAGAGGTGATACTTATGTTATTTCATCTGTTTTTGCATGGTTGATGACTTTTGGAGCATGGACCGCTGCAATCAGGATTCTGATGGAAAATGTGTTGTTTGGAGGCAAAATTCGCGAAGATCAGAAAATCCGGGAAAATATACGAAAAATCCTATTTTTCCAGAAGACGAAGGAAGCCAGAAGGGGGGATGGAGATGGGTCATAGGGGGCCCACACCACCCCCTAGCGCGGGCCACCCTGGGCCGCGCCACCAGGTGGTGTGGCCGCCCTGGTCCACCTCTAGCACTCCCATCTGGCGTATATTATCCTCCTGAAACCCTAAGACTCGGGGGCGACCACAGAAAGATTCCGCCGCCTCTGCGGGGCGAAAACACCGAGAGAGAAAGATGTCTTCGGCAGACAGATTTCTACCAGGGGAATTCCTTCCCGGAGAGGGGAGTCATCATAATCATCATCACCACCATCATCACCATCAGCACCCTCATCACCATCTCCATATTGCTGTAACAATTGGGTTGAATCTTGCATAGTTCATAGGGGAAACTTTCCCGGTGTTGATTACTCTTTGTAGTTGATGCTATTGAGTGAACCATTGAATTAATGTTTATGTTCATATTGTTATACATCATTATTCCATCTCTGATCATGATCCATATAATGTCTTGTGAGTAGTTCGTTTAGTTCTTGAGGACATGGGAGAAGTCATGTTGTTAGTAGTGGAATTGTGTTGAGAAAGATTCAATAGTTTGATATTTAAGTTGTGGTGTACTTCTTCTAGTGGTGTCATGTGAATGTCGACTACATGACACTTCACCTATATGGGCCTAGGGGAATGCATTGTGTATTTGGCTACTAATCGTAGAGGTTGTCGGAGTGACAGAAACCTGAACCCCCGTTAGGAAACCATTACACAAGGGACGTAAGGGTCTTAGAGTTTAAAGCTGTGGTTAGGTTTCTACCTTAATTACTTTCTTGTACTTACGGATATTTGCAAGGGGTATAATCACAAGTATGTATTAGTCCTAGGAAGGTCGGTACATTAGCACAGGTTCACCCACACAACACTTAGCAAGCTAAAGAAGATTAATCAACTATATGAAGCGAAAGCACTTGACAGTCTTCCCATGGGTCCTCGAGAACGTTTGGTCATCTTAAGTAATACAATCGTCTTGTCCTTTGCTGCATAAAGGATTGTGCCACTTGCTGCATTTATTCCTACTGTCTTTTATTTACTCGTACTTCGTTTACTTGCTTTATCAAAAAACATTAAAAATCCATTTGCTAAGTATTTGCAGAGAATTCCTGATCCATACCACTAGCGGCCATACGCTCTGGTTGGGTTCGACACTCTTACTTATCAAAAATACTGCGATACACACCTTTACTTGTGGGTCATATAGACTATTTTCTAAGCCGTTGCGGGAGTGAAGCGCTATTGGAGAGTGGGCGGTAAAGGAAACTTCTACTATGAGTATTGTTTACTTCTGCTAGTTGCTTTATTTTCGTTATGGATAATTCGATGAGTTTCTTATTTGGTAATGCTACTACCACTGCTAAGGTAGTAGAGGAACCACCACCTGCTGAGAATGATGTTTTTAAAATACCTACAGGAATTATTGATCGTGTTATGGATAACTACTATGTTGGGGATGGAACTGTTCATCCCGGTGATCATTTACTCTTTATACACGAATTATGCGGGTTGTTCAAGTGTGCAGGTATTACTACAGATCAAGTTAAGAAGAAGTTATTCTCATTATCGCTGAAAGGAAGAGCTAAGGAATGGTATAAGCTGCTGAAGAATGGTCAAGCTCTTGAATGGGAGGAAATAGTACCTCTCTTTTATTCAAAGTTTTATCCTCCTAGTGAGATTCATAAAGATCAGAATAAAATATACAACTTTTGGCCTCTTGATGGAGAGAGTACAACTCAAGCTTGGGGGAGATTGAAGTTAGTAATGCTCAAATGTCCCATTCATGAGCTCCCTAACAATATTATTATTAATAACTTCTATGCAAGGCTCCCTCTACATGACAAGGATTTATTGGATGCTTCTTGTGCTGGATCATTCACTCGCATGGAAGAAGAAGCTAAATGGGATCTTCTAGACCATATTCAAGACAATGCTGAAGCTTGGGAGAATGACAAAGGTAGAAAGTCAGGTATAAATTATGATTATGAATGCATTGAATCTTTTATGGGAATTTATGACTTTCAAAATATTAAAAATGCTTATGGTCTAGACTCTCAAGCTATTGCTTCTTATTTTAAGGCTTTTGCTTCCTATATTGAAGTGCCTAAAAAGAAGTGGAATAAGTATCATGAACCTTATAAAGATATTGCTAAGTGTGTTCGTGCAATAAATACTGAAGTTTATACTGCTAATCATGTTTTACCTGAACCTTACATTGAGAAAATGCCTTTCCCAGCTAAGATAAAGGAACACTCTATGATAACTAGTATGGTTAATGAAAGTATAAGCAAAGTTGTTGAACCTGATAAACAAATGGTTGATGAACCTATTATAGCAAATGTGAAATACTTTGTTACTAAATATGAAGAAGAGGGACACCCTATCCTTTGTAAGGATACCTCTAATATTGTTTCACAAAGTAGTGTTATGAGAGCTAGTATCCCTGTGTTTTCTGTTAGAATAAGTGATCATTGCTATGATGGTTCTTGTGATAGTTATATTGTTAAGTTTATGCATGATACTGAAAGTTATTATGAGAGAGGGAAAAGTGTTCTTATGTATCTCAATAATATCAAGTTTCCTCATTTTATGCTGAAAGTTTTTATGTTGCACTTCTTTTGCCTTCTTATGCAAGTAGCATCTGGTTTCAACAACTTGTTTGTTTACAAAATTCCCTTGCATAGGAAGTGGGTTAGACTTAAATGTGTGTATTTTTGCTTCTTAATGCTCTCGTTCACTTCAATTCATATCCCTATGTGAGCATCTTTGAAATTATCATGCCCATCTTAATGGCTATAAAGAAAGAGCTTTTTGGGAGACAACCCAATTTGTTTTTGCTTTCAGTTTGTTTGTGTTTCTTTTGGAGGTTATTACTTCGGTAATAACCTCTCCTTATCCTTTTTGTTTGGTTTTTGTGTCAAGATCAACCTCTAATGAGAGAGAAGTAATATTTGGGGAAGTTGCTATCCCGAAACAGATTTTTGTGCTTCACCATAAAAATTCGTGAGAGACCTCTGTATGTCGGATTGAGCTATAATTTTTTGTGCTTCTGCCCCAGGTTGTTATTTAAGTTTCATTAGTTTTGCCTTTTTGATTTGGCAACAGAAGATTTTCGAAAAAATTGATCTTTACCTGCTGGTGTGTTTTCACAGATTTTGCCACTCTTGCATTTGCTTCTTTAATCGATTTCCTTTTTGAATTATTTTTGGGTTTTCGGAAGGAGTTGCTATAGTAGCTTATGTTTTGATGGTTTTTAGTTGAAGTTGAACTCAAAAGGTTTTATCACTTCACTTATACGAATGTTGCTAATGAGAACTGTGTGAAGTTTTGTGTGAAAGAAATTTCCAGGTAGTGGAGATAATGGTGTAATGAGAAAGTGAAAGGTTTTCTGACTCAAGTATTAATTGTATGAAGATGAAGATGTTGATGTTATTCAAGTGGTGACTCTGGAAGAATCTACTAGATACCAAATTCAGAGACCTACAGAGTCTGTTTTCAAATAGGTAACAGTTCTAGTAAGAAAAGTTCCGCGAAAATACTATCCAACTATATTTTTGCAGTTTTTAGACAATAAGGAAAGCTATGAAGCGAAAGAGGGACGGAAACGGAGCCAGGGTGGCTCACATCACCCTGTGGCGCGGGCCCACCCCAGGCCGCGCCACCCGGTGGTGACTCCACCCCGGACTCCGCCTCCGACTCGTTTTCGCCCAGTACCTTCCTTTTGTTATGAAACTTCGTAATATATAATCCCCCAGATCTCCCGAGGTTCGTATATCATGTTTTCGTCGTGTTTTCGTTTCGATCTATTTCTGACAGGTAGAGTCCTAGATTTGGAGCTACAATGTCTTCCTCTGGATCAGCCAAGGAAGATTCTTTAGAGGATATCATCAACCCATACATGAGAGAGTTGAAGATTCATCCCAAGGAGTTGTTGCTTGAAGATGGGGAGCTCCGGATAAAAGAGGTTCGAGGCCCTAAAGGTGAAGGAAGTCTGGAGGACAGGATGGAAGCACTGGAGCAAGAAGTCTTTAGGTACAAGAAGATGGCGGAACGCGAAGTGGATATCATCCATAAGATTTGTTCCGAACTCATCGCCGAGCACCAAAAGGAGACTTCTGAACTCAAGGATGAAGTCCTCTCACTCCGCCAAACAACCAACAAGCTGCAAGCACAGCTCTACGACGTTCAAAATCAAAACTATGAGTATGAGGTTAGGTTTAAATGCATAAGTGCTGCTGCAAGTTTTAGGATGCTGGAAACCACGATGTCCTTTGTTGATGGGAAACCCTTACCCTGGAAGTCGGACGATGATGAGAGAATACCACCACCACCAAAGGAGTAATTCGTCATCAGGTCTGGCATCCCCTTGGTTTGTTCCAAGCTTGGGGGAGTGTCGCGGTATCATATCACTATCTTCTATCTTTTTACCTTATTAGTAGAGTCATATCGTGAATAGAGAAGTTATTATGTAGGATGGTTTGCATTATGGAAGTGTCCCCTCTCTCGTTAAATATGTATCCCTTGGTGTGAGTTGCCGTTATGGATTATTAATGAGAAGTTCTATCATTTACCCTTTTGCATAGCCTATATTAGTTTTAATTCGTGGTTATATGATTGATCTTGTTGTTAGTATTGGTATCACTTTGGGATCATTGAGTTAATTTAGTTGGTTTTGGCAAACCTGGCTTGGTCAGTAGCAACACTATTTTTGAGAGTTGAATGAAAAATATAAAAGTACTCTAAAGAAAAATAATTTCATCATCTTTCTTTCTTGATTTGCTCATAAGTTTAGTATTCTCTAGTTAAGATCTTTTGTGCTTCCAAGGAAGATTGCATGTTTGTCTTTATCACTTGTATGTTTGTTTGTTTCCTTCAACTCTTATACTTGCTACCTAGCCTTGCTAGCCAAAAACCTGTACTGAGAGGGAATTCTTCTCGTGCATCCAATCCCTTAAACCAAAACCTGTGCCATTTGTGTCCACCATACCTACCTATTAGCATTATTGCTACTCCAAGTAAATTCTTGTTTTATCTACCTCCCAAATTAAACTTGTTATGTGAAAAGTAGTGATTAAAGCTCTCACGAACTTGATGGCACACTTTACTTTCTTGCACTTAATAAACTTGAACCATTGTGCTCACCTATGTTGCGTATATGCTTGCGCTTTGTAAGTTGTGAATTAGCAGAACCATGCTGTCATGGGGAACGCTTTCAACATTGAGCTGGTACTTTGTACCTAGTTGATATCATGTTCTTTTGTCTATGGATGTCGTCGGTGTGAAATGAAATGGGAGCTTGTAAGTCCATGGAGTTATGCATGTGTGTTAGAGAAACGTCTGTGCCGCTGGTCTAATCCATGCTGACATGGTGGAAACCTGCAGCGTAACCATAACGAGCATCTATGAAGCATTCTTCTTATAAAAAAAGAGTCCGATATTGAGAAAAAAGAGAAAAAGAAAAAAGAGATTATGAAAAGAGGAAAGAGAGAAAAAAGCACCATATTCCCATGGTAAATAAGAAGATTGCTGAGATGTTTGTTGTCTACTTGCCTTGTCATTTTGATATGGGGATTCTTCCGTATCATCGGGAAAGGGGTACCCCGTTGGCGGTTCTCTATGATACACATATGCTTACGATGACAAGAACTTACCGGTGACTAAACTTGAGTAGCATGAGGAGCGGCCCTCGTATTCAAGGGACATGAGATTCTCAATTTACAACTTGTCAATGCATATCCTCATATTTGATCACTTTAACCTTAATCACCTAAAGATGCCTATGATAGGGGCAATGAGAGCTGAAAGCTAGTAAGTACCATAATTTTTGGGAGCTCTTTATGAGACTTGCAATCCCTGCTTCCCTCTGCGAAGGGCCTTTCTTTTACTTTTTAGTTGAGTTAGTAAACCTACTCCCTTATATCTCAGCAAATATTTTGAGTTGTTGTGTTTCATTCATTCATATGATGATTTATTCAATCATGTTTCTTATGTTCCTTGTTTTGCACATTGATCTTATCTTGATGTTTACTACTTTGAAAGCTATCATTGAAAACCAGTTATTTGTGAACTCCAGCAAATTATCAACTATTCTTCGACCAAGAGCTAAGTTTGCCATTACCAATTATGATTCACTTTATGTATCTTTATTGTGTTTCCTTTACTCATTGCAAGTTGAATTATATAATAGTGAGTTGTCTTCTATTATGATCTATGTATTGATGAATGTGATGCTTCTTGTCCGTATTCTTTTATCGACTCTTCACTCCATAAACCCGAGGTCATGTTTATTGAGCTCAGTTTAACAGGGACAAGCGAAGTCTAAGCTTGGGGGGAGTTGATACGTCCATTTTGCATCACTATTCTATATCATAATTCACTGTTATTCATTGATATATTTCATATTGAGAGGTGATACTTATGTTATTTCATCTGTTTTTGCATGGTTGATGACTTTTGGAGCATGGACCGCTGCAGTCAGGATTCTGATGGAAAAGGTGCTGTTTGGTGGCAAAATTCATGAAGATCAGAAAATCCAGGAAAATATACAGAAAATCCTATTTTTCCAGAAGACGAAGGAAGCCAGAAGGAGGGCTGGAGATGGGCCACAAGGGGCCCACACCACCCCCTGGCGCGGGCCAACTGGGTGGTGTGGCCGCCCTGGTCCACCCCTGGCACTCCCCTCTGGCGTATATTATCCTCCCGAAACCCTAAGACTCGAGGGGCGACCACAAAAAGATTTCGCCGCCTCTGTGGGGCGGAAAACACCGAGAGAGAAAGATCTCTCTGGCAGACAGATTTCTGCCGGGGGAATTCCTTCCCGGAGAGGGGAGATCGTCGCCATCAACACCACCATCAAGCTGGACTTCATCGGGATCATCATCATCATCACCACCACCATCATCACCATCAGCACCCTCATCACCATCTCCATATTGCTGTAACAATTGGGTTGAATCTTGCATAGTTCATAGGGGAAACTTTCCCGGTGTTGATTAATCTTTGTAGTTGATGCTATTGAGTGAATCGTTGAATTATTGTTTATGTTCAGATTATTATACATCATTATTCCATCTCTGATCATGATCCATATGATGTCTTGTGAGTAGTTCGTTTAGTTCTTGAGGACATGGGAGAAGTCATGCTGTTAGTAGTGGAATTGTGTTGAGAAAGATTCAATTGTTTGATATTTAAGTTGTGGTGTACTTCTTCTAGTGGTGTCATGTGACTGTCGACTACATGACACTTCACCTATATGGGCCTAGGGGAATGCATTGTGTATTTGGCTACTAATCATAGGGGTTGCGAGTGATGTGAAACCCTGTAGGAAACCATTGCACAAGGGACGTAAGGGTCTTAGAGTTTAAAGTTGTGGTTAGGTTTCTACCTTAATTACTTTCTTGTACTTACGGATGTTTGCAAGGGGTATAATCACAAGTATGTATTAGTCCTAGGAAGGTCGGTACATTAGCACAGGTTCACCCACACAACACTTAGCAAGCTAAAGAAGATTAATCAACTATATGAAGCGAAAGCACTTGACAGTCTTCCCATGTGTCCTCGAGAACGTTTGGTCATCTTAAGTAATACAATCGTCTTGTCCTTCACTGCATAAAGGATTGGGCCACTTGCTGCATTTATTCCTACTGTCTTTTATTTACTCGTACTTCGTTTACTTGCTTTATCAAAAAACCCTAAAAATCCGTTTGCTAAGTATTTGCAGAGAATTCCTGATCCATACCACTAGCCAGCACCTTCTGCTCCTCGTTGGGTTCGAAACTCTTACTTATCGAAAATACTGCGATACACCCCCTATACTTGTGGGTCATCAGCGCCCTCCTCTCGAACCACCAATGCCACCGCCTGGCTCTCCTCTCCCGCCTCCGGCCTGCATGCCCTTGTCCGCGTGTGGCCGTGCCGCGCAGATGCCTCGCTGGCCTCCTCCCCCGCTGCTCGCCTCCAACCTCCTGCCCGGCGCCACCGTGGTCCGCCCCCAAGCGCTTCAACGACGGCGGGCGCCCCTGCGTCAACACGGTGAGATCCCAGTCGACTCCCGTAGCACTGGTTGCGTCGTTCACCCTCCCTGCATCATGGAGCCCTGCAGTGCATCTAGCCGCATCGAGCCGCACATGCCCCGTCGTTCTGTTCTTTGGGGTTCCTACTTGCTAGCTCGTGTGTATGTCACCGCTATCACTCATGTCCCCTGGCTCGTGTATCTGTTGTAGACTGATGCTTCCCAGTTTATGAGGACCATCAAGATCGCCTTAGCCGGTGTGGCCTGTTGAGTAAAAGAGCAAATTTGCAAGAGATTTAACCATAGTAAAAGATAGATAAAACACAGGCAGAATAATAGAAAATGACCAAAAGATACGACAGACTATCTGAATATGATAAACAAGACTAAGGAAGATGATATACATCACAGTAGAAGAACCGCCGGTGTTCGTGTTAGCGTTGGCACCATCGTCAGCCATGTTGTCGAGGAAAAGGTTGTTGATGTCGGGGAAGAAATCATCATTAGGGAAGACGTCGGCGCAGTCGCTATCCGTGAAGGAGTCCGTGATGAAGCCAGTAGTCGTGCTGGTAGCGCTCCCCAAAAACCTTATCTCCCTTCTCCCGTACAGGACTCGAAGCAGCGGGGCCTCAAAGGCCTACTGTCCTAGCTCGTTGTGCACGCTGCAAGATGGAATGGGGAAGATCTAAGTAGCACAGTGCTCTAGAACTGGAGGCGCAAGGGTGTGGGTTGGTGTGTCTGAGGAGAGGAGCGACCTCTCACTCTTATAGGCACGGGTAGGCAGGCGAACAGTCGACATTGGGAGAGGAAACGAACAGGCATCGACCGAAGCCAAACAGCCTCCACTAAGCTCGAATTAAATCTCCACTAAGTTCATATTAAACATCCACTCACGCAGACTGTTCAAATTATTATCCATTCATGCGTGGAAAAAAAGAGAATCTCTCGGCTCATGGCATTCCCGCAACCCACGGCGCGCGCGCGTCATGACGAGGCGAGGCATGGCGGGCGGCTGAGGAGGAGGAGCGCGCGTGTATATGTCTTCTCTTCTCAAGCTTGTACAAGTGGTGGAAGAGCTCACCTTATAAGATGGTTCAACTTCCACTCAACTAGCAATGTGGGACTAAACTTTTGTCCCACCTCTTGCCTTGCATGAATGGGCCAAGTGGGCCTCTCGGATTTTAGGAATTGTTGAATAATATAAATGGGCTGGGCCTTTATTTGGCAAAATTCCAACAATCCCCCACGAGATCCCAGAGGCACACAAAAATTTGCCTATGGTTCCAAAACATTGTTTATATACTGGTACTAGTGGAGACTGTTAAGTTGAACTTCCACCTAGAACTCTATGCTACACTAGTTTGTAATTTGTATAGTGGACTATGCCTTGAACTACAGTTTGATGCATTCTAGTTTTACACAAAGCCTTGACCAATACTGGGCTGGACTTCCCCTCGGGTGGAGCCTATGCGTCATACTCCATAGCCTTTCATGAGCTATTAGAGAGCACCCAACTCTCATAGACTGCGACGTTTAACAGTCAGACTCATATAGGTGTGTTCTTCAAAAGATGTTCTGCGGGACAACATCTCTGCTTAAACTAAGCCATTTAGAACACATTAAGATAAATCAACCTGCCATGCAGAATAGGAAAGTATTGCATCTTCACAGAGTGGTGATTAAAGTAGGGATACTTTCCTCTCAGTTAACCAACAGACCCAATTCTAATTCACGGGATCTTCGATCACAAAGAGTGGTTTACCACTGTGGAAAACTTTGTGGGTCTAATACCCATCTCCTTTGATGCATTTTCTATCATGTTACATGATAGACCCTTTGTGAAGGGATCTGCCAGATTCTTAGATGTTTGGATATAATCTAACGCGATAACTCCGGAGTTTCTCATTTTGCTGACAGATTTCAATCTCCTCTTCACATGTCTTGAGGACTTCATATAATCCTTAGAACTATTCATTTTAACAATCAAAGTTTAATTATCATATTTCATTGGGATTGAGGGTATTGGTTTATCAACCACAGGTAAGTCCATCAAGAGTTCACGAAGCCACTCTGCTTCAACAGTGGTTGTGTCTAATGCTGCGAGTTCTGCTTCCATAGTTGATCTCGTTAAGATGGTCTGCTTGCAAGACTTCCAAGAAACAGCGCCACCACCAAGTGTAAATACATATCCACTCGTGGCCTTTATCTCATCAGCATCAGATATCCAGTTTGAATCACTATAGCCCTCCAGCACCCTTGGGTACCCAGTATAGTGAATGTCGTAGCTCGCAGTGCCTTTTAGATAGCGCATGACTCTTTCAAGAGCTTGCCAATGATCATCTCCAGGATTTGAAACAAATCGACTGAGTTTGCTCATAGCAAAAGTGATGTTAGGCCTTGTAGCGCTATCTAAATACATAAGCGACCAAATAATCTGAGAGTATGTCAATTGATCTCTAGTAGTACCTCTATTCTTTCGAAGTAAAACACTAGGATCATACGGTGTTGGATAAGACTTGCAGTTGCTATACCCAAAGCGACTCAAGATCTTTTCCACATAGTGAGACTGAAGTAGTGTGATCCCACCATTATCATCACAATAGCTTGATGTTCAAAATAACATCAGCTACTCCTAGATCCTTCATCTCAAAAGACTAAGATAAGAAATCCTTGACTTCCTTAGTAATATTAAGATTGGTCCCAAAAATCAGTATGTCATCATCATACAAACATAGAATTACTCCCTCGCCCCCGCCATAGCGATAGTACACACATTTGTCAGCTTCGTTTACAGCAAAACTTGCAGTGGTTAGGGTTCTCTCAAACTTCTCGTGCCACTACTTAGCTGCTTGTTTAAGGCCATATAAAGACTTCAACAACTTACACACTTTTCCTTCTTGGCCACTCACTACAAATCCATCTGGTTGATCCATATAAATTTCCTTGTCCAACTCTCCATTTAGGAAAGCCGTCTTAACGTCCATTTGATGAACGAGAAGACCATGTGAGGCAACCAAAGATAGTAGTACGCGAATGGTGGTCAATCTGGCTACGGGTGAGTAAGTATCAAAGAAGTCCTCACCTTCTTTTTGCGTATAACCCTTGGCTACAAGTCTTACCTTGTACTTCTCAATAGTACCATTAGGCCTAAGTTTATTCTTAAACACCCATTTGCATCCTACAGGTTTGCACCCATAAGGACGATCGGTGATCTCCCATGTTCCATTCGCTAAGATGGAATCCATCTCACTATGAACGGCTTCCTTCCAGTAGTCAGCATCAAGAGATGGATAGGCTTCTGAAATAGAAGTAGGAGTATCATCCACAAGGTACACAATGAAATCATTACCAAAAGACTTTGCAGTCCTCTGTCTCTTACTCCTCTTAGGAATTTCATTATCATCCTCCTCAGGTTTTTCCGAGTGTTCAATAGGAATGGTATGTTCAGGAATTGTGGGTATTTCCTGATTCAATGAGTCAGGTATCTCCTGATTTGATGAGCTAGGTATATCCTTCATGGGAAAGATATCCTCAAAGAAAGTCACATCATTTGACTCCATGATTGTACCAACATGCATGTCTGGTACTCCAGATTTTACTATCAAGAATCTATAGCCGATGCTATGAAAAGCATATCCCAGAAAAACATAGTCCACGGTTTTTGGTCCAAGTTTGCGCTTCTTTGGGATTGGCACATGAACCTTTGATAGACAACCCCAAGTTCGCAAGTAAGAAAGATTTAATCTTTTCTTTTCCCATTCTTCAAATGGAGTAATCTCTTTGTTCTTAGTGGGGACTCGGTTTAGGACATGACATGTAGTCAGTAATGCCTCCCCCACCATTCCTTGGAGAGACCCGATGTGTCTAACATGGCGTTAACCAAATCTGTTAGAGTACAGTTCTTTCTTTCAGCTACCCCGTTTGACTCGGGTGAGTAGGGAGGCGTCCTCTCATGGATTATACCATGTTCCACACAAAAAGAATCAAACTCGTTGGAAAAGTTGGTTTTCTTCTTTAGCTTTATAGATCTTGAAGAAACTAAAAGCCTCGTCTTTTGATTTCAGAAGATACACATGACAATATCTCGTAGAGTCATCGATCAATGTCATGAAATATTTCTTTCCACCTTTTGTCAACACACCATTCATCTCACAAAGATCTGAATGTATGAGCTCTAGTGGTGCCAAATATCTCACCTCAGTAGTCGTATGTGACCTGCGAGGTTGCTTCGCTTGCACACAAGTTTGGCATTTAGATCCCTTCATAGTAGTGAATTTTGGGATTAAATTCATTTTACCTAACTGTGTCATGCAACCAAAATTAACATGACAAAGACGTGAAAGCCAGACATTTGATACAACATCAGATGAAACATGATTCACGACTTTATTACACACATCTGATAGTGACAGGTGGAACAAACCTCCACACTCATAGCCTTTACCAATAAATGTTCCAAACTTAGACAGTACAAATTTATTGGACTCAAACACAATCTTGTAGCCATCACGACATAGAAGTGATCCACTAACAAGATTCTTATTTATTGCGAGAACATGGTGCACGTTCTTCAGGAGCACGGTCTTTCCCGAAGTGAACTTCAGATCGACCGTACCAACACCATGAGCAGAAGCATGTGAGCTGTTCCCCATCAGCACGGACTGAGTCCCTCTGACCTGATATGAAGAAAACATGGAAACATCAGAACAAACATGTACATTAGCACCCGTGTCAATCCACCAATCAGGAGAATGACATAATGAAAGAACAGTAGGTAATATACCATACCCAACATCTTTCATCTCAACGTTGCCCATGACAACATTAGCAGTCTTGTAGCCTTTTCCATGCTCGCGCTTGTCAAAGCGGTTGGGGCAAGCAGGAGCCCAATGATCAGGATCACCGCACACATGACAAGCACCTTTCTTCTTATCAGTCTTCTTCTTGAAACTAGTAGACTGTGAGGCTTTGTTCTTTCCATCGAACTTTCCTTTTCCATCAAACTTTCCCTTGTTCTTGAATTTGTGAGACTGAAGTTCTTTTTTTGTACCAGGTTGGCACTTGAACCTCCCTCAACACCTCGAGCACGTGTGTCTTTTGCTCTCGCCTTCTCTTCCACATCAAGAGTTCCAATGAGACCCGATACGGAAAACTCTTGTCTCTTATGTTTCAGGGAAGTAGCAAAGTTCCTCCATGAAGGGGGAAGTTTGGCAATAATGCCCCCGGCAATGAACTTGTCCAGTAACACACAAGGGAAGTGCTCAAGCTCCTTGGCCAGTGACTGTATTTCATGAGCCTGCTCAACCACGGAGCGGTCATCAGTCATCTTGTAGTCATAGAGTTGCTCCATGACATACAGTTCACTGCCAGCGTCCGAGACCCTAAACTTGGCCTCGAGCACAACCCACATGTCCTTGCCAATGACATATAGGGTTCAACAATGTTCTCCCTGAAAATGGACAGCAAAGCAGCCTTGAACAGGGTATCAGTTTTTCAGAAAACTTGTTCCTGAGCAGGAGTAAGCACTCCCTTAGGCTTGCCAAGAGTGGCGTCATAGGAGTTCATGTTCTGAAACCATAGAACTGCTCTCACGCGCCACCTCTTATAATGCATACCCTCAAAGACATGTGGCTTCACAGAAGCAACAAAACCACTTGGAGAAAATTGCCTATAATAAGGTTTTTGGATTGTTGAGTAAAAGAGCAATTTTCCAAGAGATTTAACCATAGTAAAAGATAGATAAAACACAGGAATAATAATAGAAAATGACCAGAAGATATGACAGACTATCTGAATATGATAAACAAGACTAAGGAAGATGATATACATCACAGTAGAGGAACCGCCGGTGTTCGCGTTAGTGTTGGCACCATCGTCAGCCATGTTGTCGAGGAAAAGGTTGTTGATGTCGGGGAAGAAATCATTGTCGGGGAAGACGTCGGCACACTTGCTATCCGTGAAGGAGTCCATGATGAAGCCAGTAGTCGCGCTGGTAGCTCTCCCCAAAAACCTAATCGCCCTTCTCCCATAAAGGACTCGAAGCAGCGGGGTCTCGGAGGCCTACTGTCCCAGCTCACGGTGCATGACGCAAGATGGGATGGGGAAGATCTAGGCAGCACAGTGCCCTGAACTAGAGGCGCAAGGGTGTGGGTTGGTGTGTCTGAGGAGAGGAGCGACCTCTTACTCTTATAGGCACGAGTAGGCAGGCGAACAATCGGTGTCGGGAGAGGAAACGAATAGGCATCGACCAAAGCTGAACAACCTCCACTAAGCTCGAATTAAATCTCCACTGAGTTCGTATTAAACATCCACTCACACAGACTGTTCAAATTATTATCCTTTTATGCGTGGAAAAAAGAAAGAGAAGCTCTCGGCTCGAGGCATTCCCGTAACCCGCGGCGCGCGCGCGTCGTGACGAGGCGAGGCGGGCAGCAGAGGAGGAGGAGCGCGCGTGTATATATATTCTCGTCTCAAGCTCGTACAAGTGGTGGAATAGCTCACCTTACAAGCTGGTCCAACTTCCACTCAACTAGCAATGTGGGACTAAACTTTTGTCCCACCTCTTGCCTTGCATGAATGGGCCAAGTGGGCCTCTAGGATTTCAGGAATTGTTGAATAATATAAAAGGGTTGGGCCTTTATTTGGCAAAATTCCAACATGGCGAACTTGTTCGTGGCCAAGTTTGGCGCTGCAAGGCAAGGTCATCTATCATCGTTGAGCGCAGCTATGAGACCTTCTGGCACGTGTGTGTATAAGATCAAGCCAAAGCCGAGATCTGCTACTGCTTCGTACCAAGGCACCGAGAACATCCACGAGATCGTGACACCTTGGAGATGCATGAACACAACATGTTGATCCAAATCCTTCACCGACAACCGACACCGAGACCCCGTACCCGAAGATCCCGAGTCCTTCATGGATCCGGTAATGCCGAACACCAAGTTCTCCTCATGGAGTCCAAAGACCTAAAGACTGATCCCGTCGAACCCCGAGATCAAGATCGCCGAACCCTAATGTGATCCTCCTTATGAGACCCCTATTGTATAAATTGCTATCCATATAATTGTTGCATATCAATTGTTCATGACTGCATACATACATGTCATTTGGGGGTATTTTGCCGACTCATCTAATAATTAAATATGGAGACCATATGCGGGCTATTCTAGTCTTATATAGGCTCCATTTAAATTGGTGTAGCGAACTGATGCCATGTTTTGCCTTATTAAGTCAACATTTAAATTGTGGGGTATCTAAACAACATGAACCTCTTAATTAATTGTTCGGACCCCGGTTCTTCTTAATATTGCCTAGTCGCATAGCATCCTTGCCATGTCATGCATCATATCGTGATCATGTCGGTTATTCCACATTAGTTGTAATTGTTGCATCGCTTGTTCCTTTTAGTGCTTTGCTTCTTCATGGATTAGACCGTTGAGTTGATGCGAGCTTTGCCCCATTCCTCAGATGTATCTTCGGTAGTGTTTCTCAGGCGAGCATTCTCCCCCTTTCTACCTATTTTGCTTTTATAGTCTTTATTTCCTCCTGTTGGTCTATTGCTATCCGTGTTGCGATGCTTTAGTTTTCGTGCACCATCTATATTCCTTGCAGCCCCTATATTGCCTTGGACAAATCCTATTGCCTATTGTTTGATAGACAGTCGGCCCTGTGAGTCGTAGTTGCTTGCTCAGGTGTTGCTTTGCATCGTTGTCATTCCACCGTTGATGGAAGGTTAGCACATGCTTAATGGTGGAGATTCCTAATGGTGGAGATGATCATGGCTTTCATTATAAACTTGTCAACTAAAATGCTGGAAATAGATATAATGCAGAGGCACTGGTGGGTAATAGTCAATATTTGGTTTTTAACCACCCACTTGTGTCCACCTAGGACCCGAGTCTTTGACACCTGTTCCGAGATCGAGCGTGCTAACCACATGTGGGTGTGTGGGCACCCCATCGGCTTACTACCTGATTTCAAAGTACTGTGCTGGGGGCCACAAAGTAGTTTGGGGCTTTATTACTATCCTATACTTATGCCATGTTTTACTGCTTTAATTACGATTGTGCGTGGAGCACCTGTACTATTTAGGAATGCGGAATGTTTTCGCGGTATCGACAAGCCCAATCACACTTTCGAGTTCCCAGTCATTTACAACCATTGTCGCGAACCCTGGGTCCGGCTCAGAGACCGTCCGACTTCGTTACGGGTAGCTTAGTGGGGTAGCCCCAATGTACTTGCTTTGAGTCTAGGAAAGATCATGTCTGAGGCCCTGTCGCATACCGTTGGGTGTATGTTTAGGATCTTGCTCATATTCGGATCTGACAATAAGGGTTGAAGTGCATGTGGATACTTTGGTACACCCCTACTGGGTTAAATCTTTTCGAAAAGCCGTGTCCGTGGTTATGGATGACTTGGAGCACAGTTTCTCGATCATAGACAACTATGACTAAAGAATTGCTATTATAATATGACTTGTATCTGATATGACTAGTAAATATGGATAACCACCATGGAATGAATGAATAAAACTGCCAACTGTGTGAGTTTCCTTGGCATGACTTCTCCTTGTTTGGTCTCGAGGGGGAAATACCAGGATGGGTATGTTTGGTATTAGTATCAGGTGGTTCCGAATAAGTCTTTCTTATCCCTCTCTAATAGCCGACAGTTGTATCGAGTCTCTATAGGTTGTTTAGTGCATGCTTCGCTGCGCTTCAGTCCACCATACCTATGTAGGCGAGAGCCGCCGAATTCTAGCCTTGTCGTGTACTGGCCTCAGTACTAACCGCTCTCTTTTTTCCTTTGCCCTTTGTCGGCACCCCTTTTGTTTTAGCAGGTTTGAGATCAACGTCGTTAGTAGGGTTACCCTTCCGTCCTGGCCCGGGTAGGGTTATGGATGCCATTGGTTATTCTTCAGGGCTCTTAGCCCAATTTGCTTCTTATCTGTACTCGGACGATGTATTGTTTTCAAGGTGATTTAGATCTTTGTACTGTATATCTATATGCTTGACTCATTGAGTCGTTGTTGTATATATATATATGTTTCTATGGGTTCCATCGTCAACTATTGTGTAATGGTATTACTTTGTTTTCCACCCACACGCAAGTGTCTGGTTGGCATCTTTGAATCGTTTCTATGCGGGTTTGGCGTGAATCGTTGAAATCTGCATAGGGCCGATTCGAGGGTGTTACAAAGTGGTATCAGAGCCCATTAGTTATGATACCCCACTAGTCCAGTCCGTAGGATAACCTAGATAATGGTCAATGTAGAGTGTCAAAACTATTTTGCAAAATCGGTTGGATAGATATGATTAGGTCTGCTTTTACTCCTTATCCCTATGATATTCTCCTCTTACCTCTGCGTGTTTTGAATCTGTTCTCTTACCTTTCTTCGAGTCCAGGAATTCTCGTGGTTGGGTTTCTATCGTACCTTCAAGGTTTTGCTTCCTTTCTCTTGTAACAGTGTTGCTACATCTGGTCTTCATGCTATCTGATGGATCGTTCATCCTTTGTACCTTTCAGTGGACCAAAAATTCACTAAACTTTTTCTTTGTATCTCCCAGTGTTTTCCAACGCGATGACATCATCTACATCAGATCTGATGAAGAGCCTACATCACTCCTTTGTTATCCAAATGCTGTTTGTCAAGATCTTCCGTCTGATTTCGAGAGTTGATTGCATAATTTTCCTATTTGTGTACAGAGTAATGCTTTGAGTGTGGGATGGAGTCGCGACCATACCACTACTCTTATCATTCGCTTTTGTATATTGAATCAGTGGAGCAATGCAATTTTACTCCTTCCACAAAAGTTAGAGGTGGCCTTACATTTTGAGACCTTACCTTCATCCTTTGTTTATCCAGAGTGTTCCCTCAACGAACATGAGTAGCGACCCCTTGTTGGTGGTATTGCCGTTTTCAATATGGAGAAAGGATATTGTTAGTGGTGTCGCGAGGATCTACCCGAAGTGAGAAGATTCAGATCGTCGGCCTTCTTCCTCATACCATGAGGCAGATCTCGAGGGTGAGATCCATTGTTAGTGGTGTCGAATTGTACCACCCCGGGAAAACCACTACTAAAAAATTGTCGTGATCTACCTTTGTGCATCATCATGATAGCATGCTCATGTCATCATGCCACATTGTATTTGAGCATCATCATCATGTGCATGTCTAAAACTATTTTTGTAAAAGCCTATTTTGTTTTACGGATATCCCCTCTTTTAATTTCAAATCAAATCCCAGCCTTGTTCGGATATTTTGTTTGTCTAAAACTAGTTACCAAAGGCTTTTAAAAGTAAAACATTAGTCTAATGAAATACAAATGTTTTACGGGAAGGCAGTCCAGCCAGTCAGGCCAAACTGCCTACCACCCGGCCCAACCTAACCGGCCCAAAAACCCACCTACACTAACCCTAAACCTAAGGGCATGTACAATAGTTTAGACGACATCTGGATGTAGTATCTCTCCACGTCACCTACAGACGATGCTACAGACATCTTCTACAACATGTTGTCTTTTTGGCTATCTGTGACTACACACCAACTTCTGGATCATGTAACTACCGCAAGCCTTATCTGTCTAGATTATTATTTCCGTTCGAAGAATATACATCGTAGAGGACCTGGGAGCTGCAGAGAAGAATACGAGATCCTACCAGCCAAGCCCATGATATGCGACGCATTGCGTACAACGGGAAAAGGCCGTCATTAGGCAACAATTTTTGTGGGAATAGATCGTCGGTATTTCTACAGACGGTCTCGAGCGGTTTTCGATTCTCTTTCCTCCATGTCGTCTAAGTTTCAACATGGCATTTGTTACAGACGGCTGACTGTGTACAATTGTACACGCCCTAATCCACACCAGACTAGCTAACCCATCCCCATGACCGCCACTCCACACCTAATCCTAATCCCCACTGAGCTGCCACCAGGACAAACTGGCTCGCACCAGCTCCCCTGGCGCTGCCCGCTCCCAATCCAGGTCAGGCGGTCAAATCCTAGCCCCACCCAGCGGACCCACTCCCACCAACACGGACCGTGCGACCCACACCTTCCCCCATCCCTCTCGCTCCATCCTCGTGAACCACCTCTTCGCACGGGAATCCCACCCCGATCCCGCAATCCCGCCTCCTTCTCCCCACCTACCCTCGAGCCCTTGCGCTGCCTCATCCTCGCCAAGTCCCGCTCGCCTCGCTCACCTTTCAGTCGTTGCCTATGCTCCTTAGAGCTCCACCGTGCCGCCGGACGCTCAAGCTTGTCCTCTCCTCCCTCTGTCGTGTTGGCCCTACCCTCTGTTTTCTCCGAGCAAGCTCCCACAGAGCCGCCGTGCGCGCCGCCTGCGTCGGCCTGATCCGCCGCTGCCGGCCTCGCCTCCTCGTCACCGCCTCCGCCAGACGAGAGCGCCCTGCCCTCTGCGCTGGCCAGTAGCACCACCACCGGCCTCGTCCGCCAGCGCTGCGGTCCCCTGCTGCCAGGAGCTCCGCCGTCTCGGCCATGGCACGTCGTGCCCTCCTCTTGAACCACCACCGCCACCGCCTGGCTCTCCTCTCTGGCCTCCGGCCTGCATGCCCTCGACCGCGTGTAGCCGCACCGCGGAGATGCCTCCCTGGCCTCTTCCCTCGCTGCTCGCCTCCAACCTCCTGCCCCGCTGCCACCATGGTCCGCCCCGAAGCGCTTCAACGACGGCGGGCGCCCCTGCATGAACACGGTGAGCTCCCGGTCGACTCCCGCCGTGCCGGTCGCGTCGTTCACCGTCCCTGCATCATGGAGCCCTGTAGTGCCTCCAGCCGCATCGAGCCGCACATGCCACATAGTTCTGTTCTTTGGGGTTCCTACGTGCTAGCTCGTGTGTATGTCATCGCTATCACTCATGTCCCCTCGCTCGTGTATCTGTTGTATCCTGATGCTTCCCAGTTGATGAGGACCGTCAAGATCGCCTTAGCCGGTGTGGCGAACTTGTTCGTGGACAAGTTTGGCGCTGCAAGGCAAGGTCGTCCATCATCGTTGAGCGCGGCTATGAGACCTTCTAGCACGTGTGTGTATAAGATCAAGCCAAAGCCGAGATCTGCTACCTCTTCGTACCAAGCCACCAAGAACATCCACGAGATCGTGACACCTTGGAGATGCATGAACGCAACACGTCGATCCAAATCCTTCACCGACAACCGACACCGAGACCCCGTACCCGAAGATACCGAGTCCTCCTTCATGGATCCGGTAATGCCGAACACTGTAACAACCCAAGTTTGTAATATATGTAATTAGTAATTAAGAGCATAAGCATGCATGCATCTTTTGAATTCTGGTTGTGTTTTAGAGACAAGAGGGGATAAAAACCCTAATCTCTAAATTGTTTCCCTTCTCAATTCTATCCCATTTTCAAATGGTTTTGTTTTGGTAAAAATGTATCCCCATGTGGACCCTACTGTTTATATGCTCAAAAGGTTTACAAAAGGATTATAAAACTTTGCCTCATTCAAAGTTGCTAAAAATATTTTTGAATTGAGTAAATATAAGGAGGGTTTTAGAGAAATCAATTAGAAAAGATTTTACAGAAAAAAATGTGAGCAGAGAGGAAAAAGGACGCAGCCCAGCAAGCCAGCCCGCCCCCGTTCTCTTTCCGTGGCCCAGCCGGCCCAACACCATGGCCCGGTACTGCTTCGTTCTTTTCTCCTTTCTTCTTCATCGCCAGAAGGACGAGAGCGAGCGAAGCAGCTCGGTGTCACCGGCGAGGCCGTCCCTGCAACACCACGATGACCGCCGCGAGGAGATTCGTGCTACCGACACCGCTGGTGCCTATAAGAACCCTCCCCGCCGCCAGGACGAACCCTATCCTCTCCTCTCTTCCATTTTCTCCCCTCCGTCGAACCCTAGCTCGCCGGAGCCTCGGGTCGCCGCTGTTCCTCACCTCCCCTGGCTGTTCCCAACCCACAGGAGTGGCCGCCGTGGTCGACTCATTCGATTGCCCTGGTCAGTGATACATTGCAAATGTATCTATAAATTTTGATGTTCCATGCTTGGTTTTATCCACTATCTTGTGTTTTGTTCCAACTTTGGAGTACTTTTCATATGATTTCTTGGACTAACCTATTAACAAGAGCCATAGTGCCACATTTTTGTTTTACGCTTTGTTTTGGTTCCAGGAAAGTCAGAAAATGAATATTCTCGGAATTGGACGGGACAAAAGCCAAAGTGCCTATTTTTCGGGAAGGGATCAAGTGCCAGAATACGAGACGGAGAAGGGCCAGGGAGCCACCACACCACCCGGACACGCGGCCAGGCCTGGCCCGTGCCAGGGGGTGGTGTGGCCGCTCCCGACACCCCCTCGGCCTCTCCTTCCACCTATATATTGCCCTCGGGACGAAAACCCTAAGTACCCGATAAGAAATCCACGAAAGAGTCTGTAGCCGCCGTCATCTCCATCCCTAGATCGGGACGGATCTAAAGCTCTTCCCGACACCCTGTTGGAGAGGGGAATTCACCCTGGAGGCCTTCTTCATCACCATGCAAGCCTCCGGTGTGATGCGTGAGTAGTTCATCCTTGGACTACGGATCCATGTAGAAGCTAGATGGCTGGTTCTCCTCCTTTGTGCTTTCATGTTTAGATCTTGTAAGCTCCGTTCATGATCAAGATCATCTATTTATAATTCATACATGTTGTGTTTGCGGGGATCCGATGGATATTGAGATGCTATTTCAGATTGATTATAGATTCTATCATGTCTTTGTTGTTTGTGATCTTCCATGCTTTCCGTTGTTAGTAGCTATCTTGGCCAAGTAGATGCTAGCAACTCCAAGAGTTAGTATTTATGCTCGATAGTGGGTTCATGCCTCTGGTAATCTGGGGAAGTGACAAAAATCTCTAAGGTACTAGATGTGCTGTTGCTACTAGGGAGAAAACAACAATCCTTTGTTCATAGAACAATCGTATTGTTTACGTTACACGTAGTTCGTAAAGCAATAATCTGTTGCTTGCAACTTAATACTGGAGGGGGTTCGGATGATAACCTTAAGGTGGATTATTAGTCAAAGATGCAGTTGGATGGCGGTCTATGTATTATGTTGTAATGCCCAATCAAGTCTCAAAGGAGTCAAGATGATTAGTATATGCATGTATTGCTTTCTCAGTGTTTGTCAATTGCCCCGCTGTAGTTTGTTCACCCAGCATGTTATTTATCTAAGGAGAGCCACCTCTAGTGAACTATAGATCCCAGTCCTTTCTCTTTTCATACAATCTACAACTATTTACTTCTTTGTGTTTACTTTCTGCAAACTTTTACTTCTTTCTATTCGATACATTTAATCCTTTGTTTTCCGCAAAACACGGTGAGATTGACAACCTCATAGCAAGTTGGGGACAAAGTTCTGTGGTTGTGTTGTGCAGGTCTCCACGTTGCTACTAGCACCGGTAGTGCGCCCTGCCAAAGCTCAGCTAGTAACACCTTTGGGGTGTTTCCTTACTCCTCTTGGTTCGATTAAACCTTGGTTTCATAACTGAGGGAAAACTTAGCTGTGCTCATCATACCTTCCTCTTGGGGTTCCTAACGAGCTCTACGTCGAGCAGCGAGCACATCAAGATCTTTTAAGGCGTCTGCCGGGAGTCAAGGACATCTTCACAAGGGGAATCCCTCATAACCAATCTCTTTACTTTGTTGTTTTTGTTTTGCTTAGTTTCTTTTTGCTTTGTTTGCTTGTTTTGTTCTTCAAAAACACAAAAAAAATAGTTTTACAAGTTTGCTTTCTTATTTGAAAACCCAAAAAAAATGACTACTCTTGAAAACACTAAGTTGTGTGACTTCACTAGCACCAACAACAATGATTTTATGAGCACACCTATTGCTCCACCTGTGGCTGAAAATACTTTCTTTGAGATAAAACCCGCTTTGCTCAATCTTGTTATGAGAGAACAATTTTCTGGTATTGGTAATGAAGATGCTGCTTCCCATCTAAATAACTTTGTTGAACTTTGTGAGATGCAAAAACATAGGGATATATATGGTGATATTATTAAGCTGAAATTGTTTCCGTTCTCTTTGAGAGGAAAAGCTAAAGAGTGGTTGAATTCCTTAACTAAGAATAGTATTGATTCTTGGACTAAGTGCAAAGATGCTTTTATTGGAAAATACTATCCTCCTGTTAAGATTATATCTATGAGAAGTGAAATAATGAAGTTTAAACAACTTGATAATGAGCATGTTGCTCAAGCTTGGGAAAGAATGAAATCTTTGGTAAAGAATTGTCCCACTCATGGACTGACTGCTTGGATGATCATCCAAACTTTTTATGCAGGATTGAACTATTCTTCAAGGAACCTATTGGAGTCTGCTGCTGGAGGTACCTTTATGACCATCACTTTGGGTGCTGCAACAAAACTTCTGGACAATATGATGGTTAATTATTCTGAATGGCATACTGAGAGAGCTCCATAAGGTAGGAAGGTAAATTCTGTTGAGGAAACCTCCTCCTTGAGTGATAAAATTGATATTATTATGTCTATGCTTGTTAACGGGAAAGCCCATATTGATCCAAATAATGTTCCTTTGGCTTCTCTAGTTGCTCAAGAAGAGCAAGTTGATGTGAACTTCATAAGAAATAACAATTTTGGCAACAATGCTTATGGTAATAATGCTTATAGGAATAATTTTGGTAACAACAATTATAAGCCATATCCTCCCAACAATGGTAATGCTTATGGAAGTTCCTACAACAATAATAGGAGTGCACCCTCTGAACTTGAAATTATTCTTAAAGACTTTATTAGTAAGCAAACTGCTTTCAATAAAACTATTGAGGAAAAACTCTCTAATGCTGAAAGAAATATAGCATCTTTGGCTGAAACTCAATCTTCTTTGAATAAAATGGCTGCTAAACCTGAAACTAATGATAATCCCTTTGCAGCTACCAATGCTATACAAGTAAGAATTGATGAAAATGTTAGACTATTAGCTCAATTACATGCTAAGTTGGAAAGAGAAGATGAAATTGCTAGAAACATTAGTGTTTCTACTATCACCACCACTAGTGTTGAGGCTAGTAATAGTTCTACTACTTTAGATGACAAATTTGATTTTGATCTTGATGGTTGTAACATCTCTGAAGTTATTAAGTTCCTACAAAAGCTTGCTAAAATTCCTAATGCTAGTGCTATGAACATGGCCTTTACAAAACACATTACTGATGCTCTCATAAAGATTAAAGATGAAAAGATGAAACATAAAGCTTCTATTCCTATAAAACAAGAAGATGGTTGGGAACCCATCATTAATATGAAAGTGAATGACTTTGATTTCAAAGCTTTATGTGATCTTGATAGTAGTGTTTCTATTATGCCTAGAAGGATTTATGATATGCTTGATTTGCCTCCTCTTGAAGATTGTTATTTGAATGTCCCACTTGATGATAATGCTAAAAAAAACTCATGGGGAGTCTTAATGATGTTCTTATTATGGTTAACAATTCCTATGTTTTGGATGTTGAATACAATGCTTCTTGTCCTATTACTTTGGGAAGACCTTTTCTTATAACTATTGGTGCCATCATTGATATGAAAGAAGGCACCATTAAATATCAACTCCCACTCAATAAAGGTATAGAACACTTCCCTAAAAAGAGAGAAAAGATTTCTTTTGCTTCTCCTATGAAAACAAAATTTGGTCTTAATGCTTCTTCATTTGAGAACACTTGATTCTTTCTTTGCTTCTTATGCCTACCTTAAAGGCGTTAAAGAAAAGTACTTATTGGGAGATAACCCAAAAGTTTTAGATGAGTCTTGGAAGTTATTACCTCAGTAATAACCTCTCCTTATCCTTTTTATTTGATTTTTGTGCCAAGATTAACCTCTAATGAGAGAGAAGTAATGATTGGGAAAGTTGCTATCCTGAAACAGATTTTTGTGCTTCACCTTAAAAATTCGTGAGAGAGCTCTGTATGTCGGATTGAGCTGTAATTTTTTGTGCTTCTGCCTCAGGTTGTTATTATCTAACTTTAGTTAGTTCAACACTTTTTGATTTGAGCAACAGAAGGTCTTCGAAAAAATTCGTCTTTACCTGCTGGTCTATTTTGACAGAATTTCTGCCATTTTTTGCATTTGCTTCTTGTGGGTTCCTTTTTGAGTTCTTTTGGGGAATTGAGCTTTTTGAAGGAAGTGCTATAGTAGCTAGTGTTCTAATGGAAGTTTATTTGGTGTTAGAACTGAACTTTAAGACTTATTTATCTTAAGTGCACTAATGTTGCTAATGAGATTGTGTGAAGTTTTGTATGAAGGAAAATTTTCAGGTGTATGGAAGGAATGAGTAATGAGATGAAGGATGGACTAAAGCTCAAGCTTGGGGATGCCACGCGTGTCACCCCAAGAAATATCCAAGAAGTACAAGCGTCAAAGCTTCGGGATGCCCAAGGCATCCCCTTCTTCATCAATAAAAATCCCAGGTTTCTTCCAAACGCTTCATTTTTATTGTTTCATGCACAGTTGTGTTGTTCTTGGAGCGTCTTCTTTTTCGTTTTGGTTTTTCGTTTGCTTGGTTTTCTTAGTTTTCTGAATAGATTGGTTCGACCCCCTCTTTCATACATTGGTTTGGTTTGGTTTGGAAAAGAGTAGGAAAGTTCATACTTATGTGGTAAAAAGAGCTCGTTTTTGACTGTGGCCTATGCTTTTTCATGCCATGCTTGATATTGTTTTGGCTTTATGCTTAGTATTCTTTGCTGTAGCATGACTTGTTATAAAAAATTGAGATTGCTTAATGTGCCTTGGATGAATCATGCGTTGTTTTAGCATATTAAAGCATAGTATAGTGGTATTCTCCTTTGATGCTTTATTTGGGTTGACTTGGCGCATGCTCACACCATGTTATGACTGTCTCAAGTCACCATAGCCTTTATGATCCTTTAGTTTTCAACTTGTAGTATCACATTATGCTTTGATCAATGATGTTTTGTCGCTATGCATGATTATGGCCATTATTGCTCTCTTAGTTTGTCGCTCCCAGTCTTTTGCTAGCCTCCACAACCAAGTATGAGTTCCACTCATGCATCCAACTCCCTAAACCAAGTTATTCCAAAGAGTCCACCATACCTACCTACTAGCTTATGCTATTCCAAGTATATTCATGCTTTTGTTTACCTTCCAAATTAAACTTGTTATGAGAAAACTAGTGATTAAAGCTCTCACGAACTTGATGGCACACTTTACTTTACTTGCCCTTAACCAACTTGAACCATTGTGTCGTCTATGTTGTATATGCTTGCACTTATTTGTTGGGAATTAGCAGAACCATGCTTTCATGGGGAACGCTTTCAACATTGCACTTGGTACTTGTACCTAGTTGATATCATGCTCTTTTGTATATGGATGTCATCGACGTGAAATGAAAGGGGAGCTTGTAAGTCCATGGAGTTATGTATATGTGTTAGAGAAACGCCTGGGTCGCTGGTCTAATCCATGCTGACATGGTGGAAACCTGCAGCGTAACCATAATGAGCTGTCTATGAAGCATTCTTCTTATAAAAAAAAGAGTCCTATATTGAGAAAAAAAGAGAAAAAAAGAGATACTATGAAAAGAGGAAAGAGAGAAAAAAGCACCATATTCCCATGGTATATAATAAGAATGCTAATATGCTTGTTGTCTGCTTGCCTTGTCATTTTGATATGGGGATTCTTCCGTATCATTGGGCAAGGGGTACCCCGTTGGCGGTTCTCTATGATACACATGTACTTACGATGACAAGAACATACCGGTGACTAAACTTGAGTAGCATGAGGAGCGGCCCTCGTATACAAGGGACATGAGATTTCTGACTTATACTTCGTCAAGCATGTACACCATAGTTTGTTTACTTTAACCTTAATCACTTCAAGATGCTTATTATAGGGGCAATGAGAGCTGAAAGCTATAAGTACCATAATTTTTGGAAGCTCTTTATGAGACTTGAATCCCTACTTCCTTTTACAAAGGCCTTTCTTCCACCATTATATTGAGTCTCCACCTTCTATCTTTATGCACCTACTTTGAGAGCATAGTGGCCATTCTTAGTTCAATGTGCATTGTCCCAAGACTAGTTGATTGATGCATAACTTGATATTTCTTGTTTTAAACTATTGTATCTAGTCACTCTTATGAACTTTGAAGGTGTCCTATGCATTTATATTTGCTACTCTATGAAGGACAAGCTGAATACTATTATGCTATGTTTTCTTTATGTGAAACAAACAAACGTCTTGCAAAGCATTGTTATTCATGAATCTTTTGTTTGTGCCTTTTCATGTTGCATCATAGTTTCTTTGCTTATTGCTAGAACTTTGTCTTTCATGTTATGATTGAAGTACTATGATCCCAGCTTTGAATGTTTTGCAATTACTTTGATCAAGTCTTTGATGGTGCATGTCACCTCAAAAATTATTCTTTCTTTTTATCACTTACCTACTCGAGCACGAGCAGGAGTTAAGCTTGGGGATGTTGATCCATTGCAAATGTATCTATAATTTTTGATGTTCCATGCTTGGTTTTATCTACTTTCTTGTGTTTTGTTCCAACTTTGGAGTACTTTTCATATGATTTCTTGGACTAACCTATTAACAAGAGCCACAGCTGCCTTTCCTGCTTTTACGCTGTTTTTGGTTCCAGGAAAGTCAGAAAATGAATATTCTCGGAATTGGACGGGACAAAACCCGAAGTGCCTATTTTTCCGGAAGGGATCAAGTGCCAGAATACGAGATGGAGAAGGGCCAGGGAGCCACCACACCACCTGGCCGCGCGGCCAGGCCTGGCCCACGCCAGGGGGTGGTGTGGCCGCTCCCGGCACCCCCTCGGCCTCTCCTTCCGCCTATATATTGCCCTCGGGATGAAAACCCTAAGTACCCGATCAAAAATCCACGAAATAGTCTGTAGCCGCTGTCATCTCCATCCCTAGATCGGGATGGATCTGAAGCTCTTCCCGGCACCCTGCCGGAGAGGGGAATTCACCCTGGAGGCCTTCTTCATCACCATGCAAGCCTCCGGTGTGATGCGTGAGTAGTTCATCCTTGGACTACGGATCCATGTAGTAGCTAAATGGCTGGTTCTCCTCCTTTGTGCTTTCATGTTTAGATCTTGTGAGCTCCGTTCATGATCAAGATCATCTATTTGTAATTCATACATGGTGTGTTTGCGGGGATCCGATGGATATTGAGATGCTATTTCAGATTGATTATTGATTCTATCATGTCTTTGTTATTTGTGATCTTGCATGCTTTCCGTTGTTAGTAGCTATCTTGGCCAAGTAGATGCTAGCAACTCCAAGAGTTAGTATTTATGCTCGATAGTGGGTTCATGCCTCTGGTAATCTAGGGAAGTGACAAAAATCTCTAAGGTACTAGATGTGCTGTTGCTACTAGGGAGAATACAACAATCCTTTGTTCATAGAACAATCGTATTGTTTACTTTACACGCAGTTCGTAAAGCAATAATCTGTTGCTTGCAACTTAATACTGGAGGGGGTTCGGATGATAACCTGAAGGTGGATTATTAGTCATAGATGCAGTTGGATGCCGGTCTATGTATTATGTTGTAATGCCCAATCAAGTCTCAAAGGAGTCAAGATGATTAGTATATGCATGTATTGCTTTCTTGGTGTTTGTCAATTGCCTCGCTGTAATTTGTTCACCCAGCATGTTATTTATCTAAGGAGAGCCACCTCTAGTGAACTATGGATCCCGGTCCTTTCTCTTTTCATACAATCTACAACTGTTTACTTCTTTGTGTTTACTTTCTGCAAACTTTTACTTCTTTCCATTCGATACGTTTAATCCTTTGTTTTCCGCAAAACACGGTGAGATTGACAACCTCATCGCAAGTTGGGGAAAAAGTTCTGTGGTTGTGTTGTGCAGGTCTCCACGTTGCTACTAGCACCGGTAGTGCGCCCTGCCAAAGCTCAGCTAGTAACACCTTTGGGGTTTTTCCTTGCTCCTACTACTTCGATTAAACCTTGGTTTCATAACTGAGGGAAAACTTACTGCTGTGCTCATCATAACTTCCTCTTGGGGTTCCCAACAAGCTCTACGTCGAACGATGAGCACATCAGTCAGCGCATGTTGGGGTGGCCGTAGTGGCCGGAATCGAGAGGTCCCTCCGCCGCCAGTCACCGTCGATTCCCACCATTCCGGAGCTCGCCTCGCCCCGCCGTCAAGCCCTGCATGCTCCTGGTGAGCTTCTCGTCCGTGAAGTGCTCTCCGTTTCGTCGCTAGGACGCTGTAGCATCGCTGCACCGTGTAGCCGATCTGCCGCCACAGTAGCTCATCGAAGAAGGAGCTCGGACGACCATAGAGGGGCGGCCTCACCTTTGTGCGGTTCGCCTCGCCGAGCCCTTTCCAACGAACCCAGCCGTGCTAGCTGGGGTCCGCAGGATCGCCGCCGGCGACCACCGTCTGGTGGCTCCGCCGTGGGTGACGTATCGCCTACGTGTCCACCACGTGGCCCTGACATGGCCACAATGTGGCAGTGACGTGGCCAACATCGTAGTGACGTCACAGTGACGTCACGATGATGCAGTAATTCCTTTTTATTTTCTGTTTTTATTTAAATCTTTTATGACAGGTGGGTCCCACTTGTCAGATATTTAATAATTTTAGAAATGATTTTAATTTGGGAATTTGAGTTAAATCTTTGGAAATTCATAACTAATTCATTTTAAATCAGAAAAATGTGTATAATATATCAAAATGTTTAGAAAATGAGATCTACACTTTAAAAATATAATCATGCATTGTTGATCAACCTAAACCCTAGCTAGTTAGAGGAACATCGAAACCCCCCTAACTGCATATGGGATCGATGGAATGCCAAACCCTCGGCCCTCCGAACCCTTTTAAATTGATGGTAATCCTAGGGTTGCCATGATAACTTTAATCTGCCATATCATTCATGTGCTTGCGCATTGCATGGTTTGAGATGTTGATTGTTGTCTTTCTTTCCTGTATTGCTTCTTCGCGATAGGATCGGAGCACGAGACCAAAGTCAATGATACCGAAGATCCATATCTGTCTACTGAAGGACAAGGCAAGTGTAGCCTCTCATTCTGAACCTATGTTTTACAAAGTATCTACTTTCTCGCTATGTTGCACACGATTCGAATGTCGTTTTTTGTCAGTAGCTAGAGTTACCTATCTGCTGCATAGTTTCCCTATTGTAGCCTTATACACCTGATCCACTGCTCCTACCATACCTAGGTCTAGCATGTGAGCATTGCTAGAGCTTCTTCGATGGTCAAGCTTAGCCATGCTTAGTAATTACGCCTCATCCATCCTGATGATGAAGAATCGGAGATGCCAAAGAATCTAGAAAGGTAGGAGATGGAGACATGATCGGAGGTGACGGATAAACATGCTAAGGCTTGTATGGGAGGCCACGTTGGGTGTGGTTTTTGCAGTCCCATGCTTGCCCCATTAGGACCCGAGTTCTTGCCTCTTGAACCAAGACGAGCGTACAGCCACACAGGGCCTGGAAAACACCTCGATTAACTAACTTGCCTAGTAGATTCCATGAGTGTAACACCCCCGGTCACTCCAGACCGACGGTTGTCACTTCTGGCAGCTCAATAGGATCTCTAGACTAGCCCCACAGACCAACACTAGTCTTTTCTGCGCACTTTGTCCTCACTCGTGCGCACCCGGTTACCCACTTCCCGGTCGGTCACCCATCCTAGAATTGCTCTAGGCCAAGCACGCTTAACCTTAGAGTTCTTTTCGAATGAGCTTCCGGAAAAGAAGTTGCAACTTGTTGGTATGGGTTTCCTATCAATCCTATTGAGCCATGCGCCAGGGTCTCACATACACCCACCCTTAGAAGATCGACGTCCTCGTCGATCAACCACAAGCCAGGAACGTCCCCTCTTGGCACACGTCTGTGCGTCCAGTGCCGGCACATGTGCCATGCCGTGTCCACTCCGGGCCACACGCGCCATGTGCCACATGTCCGCCACAGACCCGCACACGCCCGTTTAACCGCGAGGGTCGGCTCTGATACCAATTTGTAACACCCCCGGTCACTCCAGACCGACGGTTGTCACTTCTGGCAGCTCAATAGGATCTCTAGACTAGCCCCACAGACCAACACTAGTCTTTTCTGCGCACTTTGTCCTCACTCATGCGCACCCGGTTACCCACTTCCCGGTCGGTCACCCATCCTAGAATTGCTCTAGGCCAAGCACGCTTAACCTTAGAGTTCTTTTCGAATGAGCTTCCGGAAAAGAAGTTGCAACTTGTTGGTATGGGTTTCCTATCAATCCTATTGAGCCATGCGCCAGGGTCTCACAATGAGTCACATATTTCGGGCTTTCCATTTGGCATACGCATTGAAAATGTTTTCGAAAGATGGGGTGAAGGAGGTGCATCATAACAGGTAGGTAAGCGTGGCCGGGGTTGCTTGGGGTCGATGGAGCCCCTGGTAATTCAACCTCGCCTCACATCTCTAGGGACCGGCTTTGGGATTTGACCCATTATGAAGAAACCCTCCTTAGGGCATGACTCATGGTCTCGGCGACAGCAAGATAAAGGTCGTGGTCAACCACCCTCTGCCGGCCCTCCAAGGAAGAGGGCTAATAATATTTGGCGCGAAGAGTCGGTTGGTACGTGTGGGTAAAGTTGTACACCCCTGCAGGGTTAAATCTTTTCGAAAAGCCGTGTTCATGGTTATGAACGAATTGGGAACGGACGTGATGATCATAGATAACAATAACTAAATATAAAACTTGTTGTTCCACGTGTGCTTAAGGAAGCTTCCTCGGGGTTCGAGGGGGTGATCCTAGATGAGAAGTTCATATGTTCAAGATGGAGTTGTCGCTCTCTTACCCCATTTTGAAAGTATTCTGTGTAGACGAGCCTCTTCTTCCTCTCTTGTTTATAAACAAAGTTGGTTTACGCAAAGAAAATCCGTAGAAAGCTTTTCTAGCCAGAGCATGTACATACTAGGTTATATAAGTCTTGCGGAGTACATTCTCGTACTTAGCGTTACGCTATTGTTGTTTTTCTTCAGATGATCTAGTCGCAATTGAAGGTGGCTTCTACGTTGACATCGACGAGTAGTTGGGGGTCCCAGGTAGCAACCTGAGGACTATGGGTTGGACGTCGCTTATGTTCATGGCCTCTTAGGCCCTTTGCTAAGTTTGTTGTGTAGAACAACATAATTTGCTTTCATTGTTTTGTGTAATGATGGGTCTGCGACCCCTGGTTTGTAATAATCTGATATCGTACTCTATTAAGAGTTTGAACTTATGCTGTTGAATCCCTGTGTTCTGTAATGCTATCGAATCATATACTATGAGTCTCTGAGGTTGGATTAAGTTTATCTCGGAGGACAATCCGAGGTTTGTTTAACCCTAATCCTGGGGGTGTTGGTATCAGAGCAGGACTACCTGTAGGAAACCCTAGTATTGGTCGATGTTGAGTCTAGAAGCTGACAAAACTATTTAAAGGTTGAAAACTATTTGTAAAAACTCTGACTAGGACTCTTTTTACTCCTTTCCTGGTGTGATTCTACTGCTAGAGTTTTCTTATCCTTTTTGTTTTGAAAAGGTTCTCATTCTTTACCTCTAATTTCAAACGTTTAGGATCGTGTCTTCGGGGTTGTTTTTCCAAGTACTTCGTAACTGGTTGCTATTCTCCGAGCTATCAAGATGTCCCAGTTCTGCTTGATGCATAACATCTTAGCACTCCATTGTTATGGTTTGTAAGTCAGCTGGTTAGTGTATACGTTAGTATGCTTTGATACTACCATGCTTGATGAGATGACATGTTTTACATACATCATCTTTTGTCTTTGAAACCCTTGTCTAACGCCTTCTGTTCTTACAGGATGGGTGACACTTCTCGAGCTCGTACCCGTGCTCAAGCTCATGGGTCTAGGAATGAGGATGATCCTTCTAATCTTCCTGCACCACCATCAATGGTTCAACTCATGGCTATGTATGAGACCAACCGTGCTGACAACATGAGGCTCCTTGAAAGGATTGAGCGCAACACCCAACGCCCAAACAACCAAGTCGGTATCAAGGATTGCATACGTCTCACTCCGTCAGTCTACAGCTATTCCACTGAGCCACTTGATGCAGACTACTGGCTTCGCACCATGGAGCGCAAACTTCAGGTTGGTCATGTTCCTGAAGCTGATTGGGTAACCTTTGCCGCCTACCATCTGGAGGGAGCAGCTAACTCCTAGTGGGAAAATTTCTTGGCACTGCAAGCTGCTCAGCATGTCGTTACTTGGCAAGAATTCACTGAAGGATTCCGAGCCTATCATATTCCGGAGGGTTTAATGGATGAAAAGAGGGAGGAGTTCCTCAAGCTAAAACAAGGCACTGGTTCTGTGTATGATTACCAGTGCAGCTTCAATCGTCTTGCATGCTATGCTCGTGAAGAAGTTTCCACTGATGCTAAGAAGCAAGCTCTATTCCGCAAGGGACTGGACCCTGATGTTCGTCGTGATCTTCATCTGATGGATATTGGGAATCTGCAAACTCTTGTGAACAAGGCAATGAAAGAAGAGCGTGGAAAGGTGGAGTATGAGGAAACTCGTAAGCGTTCTTATGAAGGATCCAACAAGGATGGTTCAAGCAATAAGAAGCATCGTGTCTTTGTGCCTTATAGTGCTGTGCCACGTGCTCCTTTCACCCCAAGGTCTTCTGGATATGCTCCTCGCCCGAATGCTACCTCAAGCAATGTTGGTAGGACAAACTATCCTGCTACTGGTACCACATCAGGTCTTACCTGCTTCAACTGCCGCCAGTCTGGTCACTTTGCAAAGGAGTGTCTGCAAAAGAGTGCTGCTGAGAGAGCACCACCAAAGGAGTATACCAAGCCTCAAGGTGCTGGAAGTGGTCGTCTGACCCATATCTCTGCTGAAGAGGCTCAGGAAGATCCAAGCGCCGTTATGGGTACGCTTCATATCAATCACATTCCAGCTAAAGTTTTGTTTGATTCTGGAGCATCGCATTCATTCATGTCACAAGATATTGCTGAAATGCATGGGATAAGTTTTGAGGGGTTGCCTGTACCTTTATTGGTTCATTCTCCTGGTTCTAGATGGCAAACCACCATGGTTAGTCATGGGAATCTAATCAATGTCGCTTCCCAGTTGTTCCCCACTTCTCTTATTACCCTCCAGTCAACTGATATTGATGTCATTTTGCGCATGGACTGGTTTTCCCAATATCAAGCGGTCATTGACTGTGCAACCAAGTCTGTGACTCTTACTAGTCCTGTTGGCATAACAATCACTTATTGGACCGTAGGGTCACTATCTCCTTCAGCTGTTTCTATTCCTCAAGCGGAGTTGTATGCTCTTGAAGTTCAACCTCCGTTAGAGATTCAAGATGTTTCCGTGGTATGTGAATTCCTGGATGTCTTTCCTGAAGAGTTGCCTGGCATGCCACCTGATCGAAGTGTGGAGTTTGTCATAGAGTTGGTCCTTGGAACTACACCTGTTTCCAAGAGACCCTACCATATGCCCCCTCATGAGTTAGTGGAGTTGAAGAAGCAATTAGAGGAGTTGGAGATAAAAGGATACATCTAGCCTAGCACATCTTCTTGGGGATATCCTACCATCTTTGTTAAGAAGCGGCATACCAATATACCACGACTGGTTGTGGATTATCGCCCTCTCAATGCTGTGACTGTCAAGAACAAGTATCCTCTCCCTAGGATCAACGATCTTTTTGATTAGTTAAGTGGTGCCACCATCTTTTCCAAAATGGATTTGAGGTCAGGGTATCACCAAATCAAGATCCAAAAGGAAGACATTTCAAAGACTGCTTTCACTACTCGTTATGGTCTTTACGAGTACACGGTCATGTCCTTTGGTCTTACCAATGCTCCAGCCACTTTTATGTGGCTTATGAACTCTGTCTTCATGGAGTATCTCGACAAGTTCGTTGTGGTCTACATCGACGATATTCTGGTTTATTCCAAGACTGAAGAAGAACACATTGAACATCTGTGTTTGGTGTTGGCAAAGCTTCGAGAACATCGTATCTACGCCAAGTTCTCCAAATGTGAGTTTTGGTTGCAAGAACTCATATTCCTTGGTCATGTTGTTTCTGCCGAAGGGGTTGCTATTATTCCGGACAAGATTCAATCCATTCTCGACTGGGAATCCCCCAAATCCGTTAAGGATGTTCGAAGTTTCCTTGGGTTGGCGGGATACTACCGCCGATTCATCGAGAACTTTTCCAAGATTACCAAGCCAATGACTGATCTTCTTAAGAAGGATAAGAAGTTTGAATGGTCTGATAAGGCTGAAGAAAGCTTCCAGGTTTTGAAAACCAAGCTAACTACTGCTCCGGTGCTAGTTCTTCCAGACACCAGTAAAGACTTTGTTATCTTCTATGATGCCTCGCACTAAGGTCTCGGATGTGTGTTGATGCAAGCTGGTCATGTGGTGGCCTATGCCTCTCGACGGCTAAAACCACACGAGAACAACTATCCAACTCATGACCTCGAGCTTGCAACTGTTGTTCATGCTCTTAAGCAATGGCGACATTACCTCATCGGTAGCCGTTGTGAGTTATACTCAGATCATCAGAGTCTGAAGTATCTTTTTACACAACCTGATCTGAATCTTAGGCAAAGAAGATTGTTGTAACTCATCAAAGATTATGATTTGGGTCTCAACTATCAACCCAGCAAAGCCAATGTCGTTGCTGATGCGCTAAGTTGGAAATCCTACTGCAACAACCTGTCGATTAAACAATCTCAACCTTCTCTTCATGAGGAATTTTCTCGACTGAAACTTGAAGTTGTTCCTCGTGGATTCCTTTCTACTCTTTAGGTGAAATCTTCTATAGAGGATGAAATCAAGCTTGGTCAAAAGTATGATTCTGAAGTTGCTGGGATCAAAGAGAACATTGCTAAGGGAGTTGCAAAATGTTTCTCTGTTGATGATCAAGGTATTGTTTACTGTGGTAATCGTCTGGTAGTGCCGAAGAGAACAAAGTTGAGGGGTTTTGATGCAGCCCGTCCTGTGGATGCTACTACATCTACAACGCCAAGTCCCCAAGATTGTCCCCAAATCAACCAAGAAGACGGACCAGGAGCAGCCAGCTCCAGAACCGGAGAGTCCGCCCGATGCCAGCTGGAGTGTCCGGCCTGCCCCCACCCCAACCTGGCATGGACATTCAGAACGCCAGTTCGGACACTACCCGGACACTACCCAGAGTGTCCGTCCACCCCAATTTGTCCGTCCATCCGATGGGCCTGCGAGCCAACATCTGGGCCCTTGGCCCATGTACCCCTCTATTCCGCACCAAACCCTAGTTTTATGCCCAAACTACCCCTAACCTTGTGGCTAGCCTATAAATAGAGCCCCCATCCTCATTGTATCCCTTAGGCATAGATGATAGACTAAAGAAAACCCCCTTTGTTGAATCTCTAGTTTTGCCTCATCCCCTTCTACCAAAGGGGATCGACTATCTTCACCACCTCATTGGAGTTTGCATCGCGCCTCCCTCGTTGTACAAGGACTTGGCATCGGTGTCCCTTTGCCAAGACGTCAAGACCCTCTCCAAGGTGTTCTTCCCTCTCCGCTTGGGATTGACGGGAGCATGTTGACCGATCTTTCCTTGCGAGGATTCTATCGGACGGTGGCCACCCGTGAGAGCAATCGGCCTTGTATCGTGTGAGTTTTGCGTGTGTTCATCGTGTTCTTCGTGAGGTGTGCGTCCGCTTCCGCTACCTTCTCCCTTTCCCCTCGCTTTCCCATCGATTTGGCCACGAGATTCGTGAAGATCGGTCCACCCACGGGGTTACCCCATAGCATCTGGTATCAGCAGCTTTTGGTTGCCACGGATTCCTCATTGATTTTGTCTTTTCCCCCATAAATTCGAAAATCCCCAAAAAATAGCCCCAATTTCGTGTTTTGGATCAATCTGTGGTTTGAGTCTATTTTGGTAGGTTTTGATCCGTGGATTACTTGCTAAACTCGTTGATCTACCTTCCCCTGCATTTCCATAGCCTAATTCCTTGATTTCCCCCATCAATTTGAGGTTTTGGTTCGAGTTTTTCCGCCAAAACTTATCCCGTTCGTGTTCTAGAAGTTCTGGTTCGACCGGACCAGACTGTCCGGCCAAAATGGACTGGAGTATCCGCCCCACCGGAGTATCCGGCATAAACGGGCCGGAATCTCCGCCCTAGCCGGACTGTCCGGCCTGCGCGCCCCGGACTGTCCGCCCCCCTGCTGACAGAAAAATCTACTTCACGGTTTTGAGCATAACTTTTGCATACGAACTCGGATTTTGGTGTTCTTTAGCTTGTTTTGAAGAGGAGAAAGAGATCTACATCATAATCTCTGTGGTTCATGCTATATACTCAATCAAAATTCCGTGAGAAAGGCGGAATCCACCAATAAAGGGTGAAGATCGTTGACAAAAGGTATAAAAATTCTGCGTCTTCTCCCCACTTGCTTTCCTTTGTGAGCTATACTATCTTTGTGTTCAACAAACACCTATTGAGACTAGTTCCTCCTATGATTGCTTGGGCTATGCAGATTTGATACCTTGTAGAATTCCGAGCAAAAGTTGTGAGCGCGCTATCTCATATAGTTATCTTGTATAGTTGTTGGCATAAGGAAGAGGCAAGTCAAAAAGAAAAGAAAAGGAGAAGAAAATAGAAAAAGAAAAAGAAGAAAAAGAAAAAGAAAGAAACAAGTGCCTCATAGAATAGGAAGCACAAGCTCGATGAACATCAAATAGGTGGTACTTATTGTGCATATCTTGTAGCCCACCAATTTATTGCAATCGAACTAGCATCTCTCCTTGCACTTGTGCGACATGAGCTTATAGTCTACGCTAGGTAATCTTTTGGTTCTTAGCTCACTTTCTCCGTCGCACAAGTCCCATTTATCCCACCATGTGTGTTTCCTTGTACATAATTCCTATCTTGTGGATTGACTTGTTTTGCTTTGTGATCATTGTGGTTATTTACTTGCCATTACAAAATCTTGAGTTCGGATTGGTTCTTGACATGCCACCTTCCATACCTATCCACCATAAGCTTTGTGTGTGTGTGTGTGTGTGTGTGTTTTTAGTGGTTAGTTGGTTTTGGTGTTCCGCGTGAACTTCACTTTTCTTGGTTTTGATTGCTCTCAAGTGTTGCCACTTGCACGATACTATCTTCCAAGGTAAAGTAAGGTTTGACGTTGCATCCCTAACCCCCTACCACTTCCATATACACCACTTGGTCTTGTGAATCATGTCTAGGGACTCCGGAACCGAGGATGATATCTATGAAGAATCCATGATGAGCCACCACGACTACGACTCCACAAGTATAGAGGACATGATGGAGCACTACACCGACAATGGCTCCGCATGCTTTGAGGACCCGGAGCATTGCACCTATGATGGCTCCACATGGATGGAAGACATGTAGCACGTCATCAACTATGGCTCCTCAAGCATGGATGACTTCGAGTGCTACAACGACGACGCCTCACCAAGCATGGAGGACATGGTGAGCTTCTCCCACTTCGAGGGCTCTTCCATGAGCCATGAAGAATACCTCCACCGCTTAGAGATGGAGGACTACTACGCCAAGCTAGCGGAGACGCATACTCAAGAAACCATGACCTTCAAGGCCAAGTGCGCCACACCAAAGGGCACCGCCTACTTCGATGATCCACCTCCAAGGCGTCAAGCGCCACCACCTACATGGCATCATGCACCACCATCTCCAAGGCGACGAGCGCCATCACCTCCAAGCTGTCAAGCGCCACCATCTCCAAGGCGCCAAGCATGACCATCTCCAAGGCGTCAAGTGCATCTACCTCCAAGGCATCAAGTGCCATCTACTCCAAGAAGAGTGGCACCCAAACATCATCTTCCACACAAGGCGCCACAAGGCAAGAATCTTCATCGACAAACATCCTCTCGAGATCATCACCAACATCAAGAGGATACAAGACGTTGTTCAAGGCATCTTCGCCATGAAGATGGAGAATACATGTTGAGCACCATCCATAATGCTCAACGAATCTCAAGAAGGCACCACCATGAAAAGAAGAGTGCCAAGGACAAGGAGCATCGTCGCGAGCGTCATGTGGATGACCAAGTGCGCCATCTACATCAACCTTTGGCAAGGCACGCTAATGACCTCCATCGACACCGTCATAAGGCTCCTTCTACGACTCGTGCCACCACCAAAATGGCACCAAGAGCAAACTCTCCTCCACGCCATCAAGCTTCAACTCCCAAACTTGACTTCCTAGATGACGCATGCAACTTCATGGATGAGGAAGACGAAGACCTCTACTTTGCCAAGTTGGACGAGTACGCCAAGAGGTTATCTACAAAAGCCAAGGAGGCCATGGCAAAGGATGAGAAAGCTCCAAGACAAGGGCCTACACCACAAGCTGGCGATGACAAGGTCAAGAATGGTGAGAATGGGATTTTCCCTTCACCAAAGGAGGCGCAAGGAGTTGAGAGAACCGATCCTATCCCTATGTGCTTGAGTGATGATGTGGTACCAATCACATGTGAGTATGAGAGCCACTTAGCCCACTTGAGTGAAAACAAGAGTGAGATGAGTGACTCCACCATACGTGAGATTGAGTGCTTCCATTTGGAGGGCATGGGTGAGTTGAGAGTGGTAGTTGATAGGTCATGTGAGACCACTTTGATTTATAACGACTTACCCTCTACCTCTAGTGTGTTTTCTCGTGATGTGCTAGGTTCCATGGAGAGGATGATGCCTCCGATCGAGAAGATGAACATGGTGGATGAAGCTAAGGCCATCCCCATACAAGAAGAAGAAGTTGCCCACATGGAGGCCAATGCTACCACAACACCCACTTCATATGAGAGGTATGAACAAGGTAAAAATATGGGTGTTGATGATGCCATGATCCCACTAGTGGACATGATGATTTGTGATGACTTGCATGCTATGGATTTTACTTGTGACATGACATATGTTCCACTCTTATTCCCATGTGTTAATCTTGCTATGCATCATGATGACCATGTGAATTCCCTTTATTGCCATGATATTGCCATAGACATGATATGCTCTAAACGTTACATTGATGATATCATTGCTTGCACTTTGTTGAACAATTTCTCTTTCCAATGTTTTGCTTGCAATGTTGTTACCAATGGTACCCCTCGAACCATGCTTTGTCATGAATGTTTTACAATCTCTCCTGTTGCTTGCAATAAGTTGAATAATTGCTCTTTCACTTGTTTTGCTTGCAACAATAATTCAAATATGGTTTATATTGAGATGGCCCCCATAGCTTTCTCAAATTTTGGAGATTTTGATGCTTGGCATGATAAGCATGTTCCCCACTTGCATACTCACCATGCATATTTTTCATACTTGATTGACACTAATGGTGATGTGCACAAGAAGAGATACGTCATGATGGATGATGTGTTTCTCTACCATGCACACACGTTCTTCCTTTTGTGCTTGATGTGTGTAGGTACCCGCAAGAGAATCTCAACCTCGGTTGAGCACGAGTTGACAAAAATAGCTCTAGAGAGCATCCCCCAAGTGAGTTCAAGATCGAACCCAACTTTGATACCTTTTGCATGCTTTGCATCTTTCATGTTGGCAAATTTCTCTTTCCTATGGTTTGATTGCAAGCATGTTAATGGTATTCTTTCACCTTGTGACAATCATGTTTCGTTGCTATTGGATATTGATGCTTTGTGTGTTGCCACAAAAATTTGAACAATTTCTCTTTCTAATGTTTTGTGTGCAACCATAATGCCAAATTGAGCATGGATTGTCATGAGAGCTTCCAAGTCTCTCGTATTGTTGTTGCAACAAACATAAGGACCACTTGCTCTTTCATATGGTTTGTTTGCAAACATGTTGTTTTTGCTTCGCTTGCGATACTCATACCCCCATGATTTTGGCTTTTGATGATATGTGTATGGCATCCAACATATTGAACAATTGTTCTTTCTAATGGTTGGCTTGCACACATAATGATGTTGTTTTGGATATCTTTCCTCATGTGTTTTTGCTGAATTCTCCAATCCTTGCATCAAAGATGTTAACCAATATTTTAGTCCATTGCTTTGAGTGCCACACTAAGAAGTTATATGGAGTTTTTGAGTTCCCACATTTGGATGATGTTCAATTAACTTCCATGCACTTTGACCTTGCATACGCATTTCGTTTTGCAATACTTGAGTTGTGCTAATAGTGTTGTGAACAAGAATGGACATGCCACAAATGACATGCTCCTCTATCACACACAAACATATGTTGCTTTATCTTTGTTGTGTGAAGGTACAATTGCATATGTGTCAACCTCTATGGACAAAGAGTTGACAAGACAAATCGAAGAGAGTTACCTAGGGCTACCCTTCAATGAGCTATCTCTACATTATAAGGTGACTTCCTTCTACTTGAGGACTCATGCTATAATCTTCATGAATTGGCTACTCTTTGAGTGTTACTTTGCTTTTGTTGTGAGCTTTGTAGGTTTCATGGAAGGTGAAGGAACATTGAAGAGTTGCCACATCAAGCTTCTCAAGGACGACTATATGGTGAACCCCAAGATCAAGAAGGTCTCTCGACATCATCTTCTTAGGATGAGCATGAAGAGTCGAGGACGACTCTTTTTGAAGGGGGGAGAGCTGATGCAGCCCGTCCTGCGGATGCTACTACATCTACAATGCCAAGTCCCTAAGATCGTCCCAAAATCAACCAAAAAGATGGACTAGGAGCAGCCAGCTCTAGAACCGGAGAGTCCGCCCGATGCCAGCCAGAGTGTCCGGCGCAGCCGAAGTGTCCGGCGCGACTCAGCCGGAGTGTCTAGCCTGCCCCCACCCCAACCTGGCATGGACATTCAAAAGGCCAGTTCGGACACTACCCGGAGTGTCCGGCCACCCCGGACTGTCTGTTCCATCCGACCCGGACTGTCCGGCCTAAGTGATGGGCCTGCGAGCCAACATTTGGGCCCTTGGCCCATGTACCCCTCTATTCCGCGCCAAACCCTAGTTTTATGCCCAAACTACCCCTGAACTTGTGGCTGGCCTATAAATAGAGCCCCCACCCCTCATTGTATCCCTTAGGCATAGATGATAGACTAAAGAAAACCCCCTTTGTGGAATCTCTATTTTGCCTCATCCCCTTCTACCAAAGGGGATCGACTATCGTCACCACCTCGTTGGAGTTTGCATCCCACCTCCCTCGTTGTACAAGGCCTTGGCATCGGTGTCCCTTTGCCAAGACGTCAAGACCCTCTCCAAGGTGTTCTTCCCTCTCCAGTTGGGATTGACGGGAGCACGTTGACCGATCTTTCCTTGCGAGGATTCTATCGGACCGGTGGCCACCGGTGAGAGAAATAAGCCTTGTACCGTGTGATTTTTGCGTGTGTTCATCGTGTTCTTCGTGAGGTGTGCGTCCGCTTCCGCTACCTTCTCCCTTTCTCCTCGCTTTCCCATCGATTTGACCACGAGATCCGTGAAGATCGGGCCACCCACGGGGTTACCCCATAATAGGTTTAATTCTTAAAGAGGTTCATGAATCACCTCTCTCCATTCTCCCTGGAGGTACCAAGATGTATCGGGATCTCTGTCAAAGATTTTGGTGGTCTGGTATGAAGCGAGATATAGCCTGATTCGTTGCTGAGTGTGACGTTTGCCGTCGTGTCAAGGCTGAACACTAAAGACCCGCTGGTCTCCTACAACCGCACCGTATTCCTGATTGGAAATGGGATGAAGTTGGTATGGATTTTATCACTGGTTTTCCCAAGACTCAAAAGGGAAATGATATGGGTAATCGTCGACTATTTGTCCAAGGTTGCTTACTTCCTACCTGTCCATGAGAGCATTATTGCTAATCAGTTGGCTGAATTATACAAATCTCGGATAGTGGTCCTTCACGGAGTTCCGAAGAAAATTGTCTCTAATAGAGGAAGTTTGTTCACTTCGAGGTTTTGGTCAAGTTTCCAACAAGCTATGGGAACTCATTTATCCTTCAGTACAACTTATCATCCTAGTAGCGGTGGTCAAACCGAAAGGGTGAATCAAATCCTTGAAGACATGCTTGGAGCATGTGTCATATCTTTCGGTTAGAACTGGGAGAAATGCCTACCTTTTGCTGAGTTCTCCTACAACAACCGTTATCAGTCCAGTATAGACATGGCACCTTTCCAGTTCTTATACAGAAGAATATGTCGTACTCCTCTAAATTGGTCTGAAACTGGCGAAAGAAAGTTCTTTGGGCCGGATATGATCAAGGAAGCAGAAGATCAAGTTCATATTATAGGAGATCGTTTGAAAACTGCTCAGTCTCGTCAGAAGAGCTATTATGATCGTCACCATCAACATGTTGAATATGAAGTTGGTGATCAAGCTTATCTTCGAGTCACTCCGTTGAAGGGTGTCCATCATTTCGGTATCAAAGGCAAACTGGCTCCTCATTTTGTTGGTCCTTTTCATGTTCTTTCCAAGTGTGGTAAGCTCGCATATCAATTGGAGTTGCCTGCAAACTTCCCTGAGGTGCATGATGTCTTTCATGTGTCTCAACTTAAGCGTTGTTTTAAAGACCCTGTTCATGGTGTTGATCACCAAACTCTTGACCATCAAGAGGATCTGACTTATCGAGAGTATCCTGTTCGTATCCTTGATGAAGTCGAGCGCAAGACTCATCGTCAAAGCATCAAGTTTCTGAAAGTTTAGTGGTCTCATCACTCTGAGGACGAAGCAACCTGGGAACGAGAAGATCATCTTTGATCTGAGTACCCTGCCCTCTTTTCTAAAACTTAGGAATATCGGGATGAGGTTCTTGTAAGGGGGTTACAACTGTAACAACCCAAGTTTGTAATATATGTAATTAATACTTAAGAGCATAAGCATAAGCATTCTGGTTGTGTTTTGGAGACAAGAGGGGATAAAAACCCTAATCTCTAAATTGTTTTCCTTCTCAATTCTACCCATTTTCAAATGGTTTGTTTTGGTAAAATGGATCCCAATGTGGACCCTACTGTTTATATGCTCAAAAGGTTTACAAAAGGATTCTAAAACTTTGCCTCATTCAAAGCTGCTCAACATATTTTTGAATTGAGTAAATATAAGGAGGGTTTTGGAGAAATCAATTAGAAAAGATTTTATAGAAAAAATGTGAGCAGAGAGGAAAAAGGCTGCAACCCAGCAAGCCATCCCGCCTCCCCTTCTATTTCGCGGCCTAGCCGGCCCAACACCACGGCCCAGTACCGCTTCGTTCTTTTCTCCTTTCTTCTTCATCGCCAGAAGGACGATAGCGAGCGAAGCAGCTCGGTGTCACCAGCGAGGCCATCCCTGCAATGCCGCGATGACCGCCGCGAGGAGATTCGTGCAACCGACGCTGCTGGTGCCTATAAGAACCCTCCTCGCTGCCAGGACGAACACTATCCTCTCCTCTCTTCCATTTTCACCCCTCCGTCGAACCCTAGCTCGCCGGAGCCTCGGTTCGCCGCCATTCCTCACCTCCCCTGGCTGTTCCGAGCCCACAGGAGTGGCCACCATGGTTGACTCGTTCGATTGCCCTGGTCAGCATAGGTCGGGGTGGCTGCAGTCGCCGGAATCGAGAGGTCCCTCTGCCACCAGTCACCGTCGATTCCCACCGTTCCGGAGCTCGCCTCGCCTCGCCGTCAAGCCCTACATGCTCCTGGTGAGCTTCTCGTCCATGCAGTGCTCTCCGTTTCGCTGCTAGGCCGCCGTAGCATCGCTGCACCGTGTAGCCGAGCCGACACCACAGTAGCTCGTCGGAGAAGGAGCTCCGGTGACCATAGAGAGGCGGCGCCACCTCTGTGCGGTTCGCCTCACCGATCCCTTTCCAAGGAACCCAGTCGTGCTAGCTGTGGTGCGCCGGATCACCGTCGGTGACCACCGTCTGGTGGCTCCGTCGTGGGTGATGTGTCCCCTACATGGCCACAACGTGGCAGTGACGTGGCCAGCGCCACAGTGACGTCACAGTGACATCACGCTGACACGGTAATTCCATTTTATTTTCTATTTTTATTTAAATCTTTTATGACAGGTGGGTCCCACTTGTCTGATATTTAATAATTTCAGAAATGATTTTAATTTGGGAATTTGAGTTAAATCTTTGGCAATTCATAACTAATTCATTTTAAATCAGAAAAATGTGTATAATATATAAAAATGTTTAGAAAAATGAGATCTACACTTAAAAAAATATAATCATGCATTGTTGATCAACCTAAACCCTATCTAGTTAGAGGAACATCGACCCCCCCCTAACTGCATATGGGAACGATGGAATGCCAAACCCTCGGCACTCCGAACCTTTTTAAATCGATGTTAATCCTAGGGTTTCCATGATAAATTTAATCTGCCATATCATTCATGTGCTTGCGCATTTCATGGTTCGAGATGTTGATTGTTGCCTTTCTTTCCTGTATTGCTTCTTCGCGATAGGATCCGAGCACGAGACCGAAGTCAACGATACTAAAGATCCATATCTGTCTACTGAAGGACAAGGCAAGCGTAGACTCTCATTCTGAACCTATGTTTTACAAAGTATCTACTTTCTCGCTATGTTATACATGATTCCAATGTGGTTTTTTGTCAGTAGCTAGAGTTATCTAATGTTGCATAGTTTCCCTATTGTAGCCTTATACACCTGATCCACTGCTCCTAGCATACCTAGGTATAGCATGTGAGCATTGCTAGAGCTTCTTCGATGGTCAAACTTAGCCATGCTTAGTAATTACGCCTGATCCATCCTGATGATGAAGAATCGGAGATGCCAAAGAATCTAGAAAGGTAGGAGATGGAGACATGATCGGAGGTGACGAATAAACATGCTAAGGCTTGTATGGGAGGCCACGTTGGGTGTGGTTTTTGTAGTCCCATGCTTGCCCCATTAGGACCCGAGTTCTTGCCTCTTGAACCAAGACGAGCGTACAGCCACACGGGGCCTAGAAAACCCCTCGACTAACTAACTTGCCTAATAGATTCCATGAGTCACATAGTTCGGGCTTTCCATTTGGCATACGCATTGAAAATGTTTTCAAAAGAGGAGGTGAAGTATGTGCATCATAACAGGTAGGTAAGCATGGTCGGGGTTGCTTGGGGTCGATGGAGCCCCTGGTAAACCAACCTCGCCTCACATCTCTAGGGACCGGCTTCGGGATTTGACCCGTTATGGCAGAACCCTCCTTAGGGCGTGACTCATGGTCTCGGCGATAGCAAGGTAAAGGTCGTGGACAACGACCCTCTGTTGGCCCTCCAAGGAAGAGGGCTAATATTATTTGGCACTAAGAGTCGGTTGGTACGTGTGGGTAAAGTTATACACCCCTGCAGGGTTAAATCTTTTTGAAAAGCCGTGTTCACGGTTATGAACGACTTGGGAACGGACGAGATGATCATAGATAATGATAACTGAATATAAAACCTATTGGTCCACGTGTGCTTAAGGATGCTTCCTCAGGGGTTCGAGGGGGTGATCCTAGATGAGAAGTTCATATGTTCAAGATGGAGTTGTCGCTCTCTTACCCCGTTTTGAAAGTATTCTTTGTAGACAAGCCTCTTCTTCCTCTCTTGTTTATAAACAAAGTTGGATTTACACAAAGAAAACCCAGAGAAATATTTTCTAGCCAGAGCATGTAGATACTAGGTTATCTAAGTCTTGTGGAGTACATTCTCATACTCAGCCTTGCACTATTATTGTTTTTCTTCAGATGATCTAGTCGCAACTGAAGGTGGCTTCTACATTGACATCGATGAGTAGTTGGGGGTCCCAGGTAGCAGCCTGAGGACTATGGGTTGGACGTCGCTTATGTTCATGGCCTCTTAGGCCCTTTGCTAAGTTTGTTGTGTAGAACAACATAATTTGCTTTCGTTGTTTGGTGTAATGATGGGTCTACGACCCCTGGTTTGTAATAATCTGATATCGTACTCTATTAAGAGTTTAAACTTATGATGTTGAATCCCTGAGTTCTGTAATACTACCGAATCATATACTGTGAGTCTCTAAGGTTGGAGTTAAGTTTATCTCGGAGGATAATCCGAGGTTTGTTTAACCCTAATCCCGGGGGTGTTACAAATGCCAAGTTCTCCTCACACAGTCCAAAGACCTGAAGACCGATCTCGTCGAACCCCGAGACCAAGATCGCTGAACCCTAATGTGATCCTCCTTATGAGACCCCTATTTTATAAATTGCTATCCAAATAATTGTTGCATATCAATTGTTCATGACTGCATACATACTTGTCATTTGGGGGTATTTTGTCAACTCATCTAATAATTAAATATGAAGACCATATGCGGGCTATTCTAGTCTTATATAGGATCCATTTAAATTGGTGTAGCAAACCGATGCCATGTTTTGCCTTATTAAGTCAACATTTCAATTGTGGGGGTATCTAAACAACATGAACCTCTTAATTAATTGTCCGGACCCCGTTTCTGCTTAATATTGCCTTGTCACATCGCATCCTTGCCATGTCATGCATCATATCCTGATCATGCCGGTTCTTCCGCATTAGTTGTAATTGTTGCATCGCTTGTTCCTTTAGTGCTTTGCTTCTTCGTGAATTGGGCCGTTGAGTTGAAGCGAGCTTCGCCCCATCCCTCGGATGTATCTTCGGCAGTGTTTCTCAGGCGAGCATTCTCCCCCTTTCTACCTATTTTGCTTTTATAGTCTTTATTTCCTCCTGTTGATCTATTGCTATCTGCGTTGCGATGCTTTAGTTTCTGTGCACCATCTATATTCCTTGCGGCCCCTATATTGCCTTGGACACATTCTATTGCCTATTGTTTGATAGACAGTCAGCCCTGTGAGTCGTAGTTGCTTGCTCAGGTGTTGCTTCATGTTGTTGTCATTCCACCGTTGATGGAAGGTTAGCACATGCTTAATGGTGGAGATGATGTTGAGGGCTAACCTCGAGGGTGGCCTGATCTTTCACGAATCCCTTGAAATCGAGGCGGAGGAGGTGTCGGAGTGAGGGAGAGAGAGCGGAACCGCGAACTCACACACTAAGAACACGATGAACACACACACACCACGAAGACACGATACAAGCCAATTGCTCACGCTGGCAACTACCGGTCCGGCGCAATCCCTAGGATCAGCGTCGGGCGGGGATCTCTCTCTCAAACCGGCACGGCAAGATGGGAGACTTGGTGAGATCTTGACGTCTAGGCAAAGGGACTCTGATGCCTAGGCCTTGTACAACACGGAGGCACGATGCAAACTCCAACGAGGTTTGTGATATTTGGTGCTCCTTTGTCAAAGGAGCATGAGGCAAGAACTAGATAGATCCACAAGGGGTTTCCACTAATTCTAGATATCATGCCTAGTGTTTACAATGGAGGTGGGGGACTATTTATAGGTCAACCACTAGTTCAGGGGTACGTCAGGCATAAAAGGGGTAAAGCTGGACGAAATAGGAATATTCTTGGGCATCAAACCCATGTTGATTTTGAGACTGGGCGTTCCGGCAATAAGTCTGGTTGCGCCGGACTGGGCGCCGAAAATTCTGGTCCACGCCGGTAATTCCAGTCGGCAATCGGAACCGCAGGCAGAGAAGCGTTTCGGTTGGCGCCGGTATGTTTCGGTGTGCGCCGGAAGTTCCGGTCGGTGGTCCTGTCCGCCGGTTGGTGTGCCAGAATTTCCGGCGAGAGTTCCGGTCCGCCGAGCCTGGCGCCGGTTTGACCTGGGACTTCGTCTTGGGGTGGCTTGGCTCCTTCTCTTGGTGTTTCTTCATGTGGTTCATACCTGAGAATGCATAGAGTGTAGGAATGAAGTAGCAAGCCATCCAAGGATGTATCGAAATCACATGAGGCAAGGAGTGAGTTCACCTTGAACATTGGTCCACTTGGGGGACTTGGTGGTGTAGATGTAGGAGCGTCCATAGGACGGGCTACATCAGCTCCCCCCTTGGGAAAGAGTCGTCCTCGACTCTTCATGGTTGTCATCTTGAACATCTCCATGGTAGGGTGAGAGATCTTTGACGTTGAACGTATTGCTTGCGAGGTACTTGCACGCCGGTATGACGATGATGTAGGCGTTGTTGTTGATTCTCTTTAGGACGTTGAAGGGACCATATCCTCTTGGCTTGAGATTGGAGTTGTGTTCCTTGGGGAAGCGGTCTTTGCTTAGGTGTATCCACACAATATCACCTTCTTCAAATATCATCTCCTTCTTGTCCTTGTTTAACCTTGAAGCTTGGCGAAGGACTTGTTGCTCGATAGTAGCTCTTGTTTCTTCATGAAGCTTCTTCATAGCTTGTGCGCGTTTCTCGACGTCCATGTTTGTGCGCTCATGTAGAGGTAGCGGTAGGATGTCGAGCGCGGTGAGGGGCTCGAAACCATAGACGATCATGAATGGACTCATCTTGGTTGTTGAGTGCTTGGCTCGGTTGTAGGCAAACTCGGCGTGTGGAATGCATTCCTCCCAATCCTTCAAGTTCTTCTTGATCAACACACGGAGAAGTGTTCCGAGGCTTTGGTTGACAACTTCGGTTTGGCCATCGGTTTGAGGATGCGATGCAGATGAAAAGAGGAGCTTGACGCCGAGCTTGGCCATGAGGGTCTTCCATAAGTAGCTCATGAATTTGACGTCGCGGTCGGAGACGATTGTTCTTGGCACACCGTGAAGACGGATGATTTCCCTGAAAAAAGATTTGCAACATGTGAAGCATCGTCGGTCTTATGGCACGGTATGAAGTGTGCCATTTTGGAAAAGCGATCCACGACAACAAATATAGATTCATGAACATACTTAGATCTAGGTAATCCTAATACGAAATCCATGCTAATGTCGGACCAAGGTGTATGAGGAATAGGCAATGGCATATAAAGACCATAGGGATTAGCTTGCGACTTAGCTTGAACACATGTCGTGCATCGTTTAACGCAGCGCTCCACGTCGTGCTTCATCTTGGTCCAAAAGTAGTGAGTGGAGAGCATGTCCAAAGTCTTGTCATGGCCAAAGTGACCCATAAGGCCTCCACCATGAGATTCTTGGAGAAGTAAGTGTTGGAGGGATGACTTCAGAATGCCAAGCTTGTTTTGTTTAAAGAGGAAGCCCTTATGTAAATAGAAATCATCAACTCCTTTATCAATGGAGCACTTTGCGAAAATTGGTTCAAAGAACGGGTCGGAAGCATACAAAGATTTTATTTCCTCAATACCCAACATGTTGATTTCAAGTCTCGTAAGAAGGCTTGTGTGCTTGCGAGACAAAGCGTCCGCAACTACATTATCTTTGCCCTTCTTATACTTGACAGTGTATGGAAAAGACTCCATGAACTCAACCCACTTAGCGTGTCTCTTACTCAAGTTGGCTTGGCCTTTGAGATATTTCAATGACTCATGGTCGGAATGTATGATAAATTCTTTGGGCCATAGGTAGTGTTGCCAAACTTTAAGGACACGAACTAAGGCAAAAATCTCTTTGTCATAAATTGGATAATTAAGGCGAGCATCATCAAGTTTCTCGCTATTGTAGGCTACAGGACGCCCATTTTGCATAAGGACTCCTCCAATGCCAATACCAGTAGCATCACACTCTATCTCAAAAGTTTTTGTGAAATCCGGTAACGCAAGGAGAGGTGCTTCGGTGAGCCTCTTTTTGAGTTCATCAAAAGCTTTTTGTTGTGCTTTGCCCCATACGAAGGTGACATTCCTTTTCGTCAACTTGTTGAGGGGACAAGCAATGGTCGAAAAGTCTTTCCCAAAGCAACGATAGAAACCGGCCAACCCATGAAAACTTCGGAGTTCACTCACATTTGTTGGGATGGGCCAATCTCGTATGTCCTTTACCTTGGAAACATCAACTTCAATTCCCTTCGAAGAAATGACAAATCCAAGAAAAATCAACTTGTCGTTAGCAAAAGTGCACTTGGGAAGATTAGCATAAAGCTTTTCATGTCGAAGGATTTGTAAAACTTCCTTGACATGTGTTATATGGTCCTCAAGTGATTTGCTATAAACAAGAATATCATTAAAATAGACAACAACATTTTTTCCAATTAGAGAGCGCAAGGTATGATTCATGAGGCGCATGAAGGTGGATGGGGCATTAGATAAACCAAAGGGCATAACCAACCATTCATAGAGACCAAGTTTGGTCTTGAAGGCGGTATTCCACTCAGCACCTTCAGCCATGCGTATTTGATGGTAACCACTACGAAGATCAATTTTCGAAAAAATAGTGGCTCCACACAATTCATCAAGCATGTCATCGATACGTGTTATGGGATGTCGATAATGCACGGTGATAGCATTGATTGGACGGCAGTCCATGCATAATCGTAACGTATCATCCGTTTTTGGAACAAGTATCACGGGTACGGCACTTGGACTAGTGCTAACTTGGATCAAACCTTTGGAGACGAGTTGGTTGATTTGACGTTCAATCTCCTTTGTCTCCTCCGGGTTCGTGCGGTAAGCGGCGTGGTTGGGAAGTGGTGCGCAGGGGATGAGATCAATGCGATGTTCGATGCTGCGAAGAGGGGGTAGTCCATGTGGAAGCTCTTCGGGAAACACATCCTTGAATTCCTGCAAAACAATCATCAAAAATGGAGGAACATTGGTTAATTCATTAGTTCCTCGCGCTAGTCGCTTGTAAAGGAGGACATAGTGCAAGATGGATGGGTTGTTTCGAACATCTCTCATCTCACTTTTGGTGGCAAGGAGAACACTCTTAATTTTTCCACTCGAGTTTGTCTTGTGGATCTCACTCACTATGAGGTGGTTTTCTCTCTCACCGCTCTTCTCACAAGTAGGTGTTGTGCTTTGCACCCTCGCTAAAGCCTTTGCATTGTCCGCAATTATCTGGCTAGGAGTCATTGGTTGCAAAACACATGTTTTGTTGAGCTATTTGAAGGTGTATACATTGGTGCGACCATCATGTTGAGCAGCCTTGTCAAATTGCCATGGTCGACCAAGAAGCATGTGGCAAACTGTCATAGGAACCACATCGCACTCCACCGTATCTTTGTAAGGACCAATGGCGAAGGAGACCGATACGGTATGCTTGATCTTTACGGACCCGTGGTCACTTAGCCATTGCACGTGGTAGGGGTGCTTGTGCGGATGGAGTGTGAGGTTGAGCTTCTCACACAACTTGCTGCTAGCAAGGTTGTGGCAACTCCCACCATCGATGATCACCTTGATAGATTTTCCATTGATGACGACTCGTGTTTGGAAGATATTTGAGCGTTGGTCTTCATGCCCTTGTGCTTGAGTGGTCAAGATCCTTGTGACAACAAGCGATGGACTTGCGTCATGTTCACACATGAGGAGTTCTTAATCATCTTCCACTTGTTGCTTTGCCATTGCATCCTTGACTCGGGCATCGTATTCATCTTCACTCAAGTACTCTTCTTTGCCATTGTCGTGGATGAACAATACTTTCTTGTTTCCACATTCGGCCGACTTGTGTCCTTTGCCTCCACACTTGTAGCATTCACAGTTGAAAGGTGTGTCACTCTTTGCTTGTTTGCCACTTGGGGGCAGTTTTCCTTGAGGAAGTGTGGGCTTGAATGAAGGCTTGGGGGTACTTGAGGAGCTTACATTGAAAGTTGTTGGTGTAGCGGTTGAAGCTTGCTTGTAGGTGAAGTACGTCTTGGGCTTGTTGTACTTGATATCCTCTTGCACTTGACTTTCGGTGTAAAGACCCAAACCTGGCTTGGTTTGAATCCCTGTGATTACAGTGCTAGTCCTTGGATCGAATAGCTAGCACCCACAGTTTAAGATGTAATATCAAGATACAAAGGTCATATTACATCGCATGATCCAGAATATGAATACTTTATTACAAACTCATAGCCATAGGCTATCTTATTACAAAGCAGCAGAATACAAGTAAAGCATGGAGTCCTTCATCTTCATGTGCCACAGGCAAACATGTTGGGTATAGACTCATAACCCCTATCACCAATCCTCACTCATCAATAGAATAACCTGCAACATGATAGGTTGCAGCCACAAAAGGGTCAATACTTTGAATGTATTGGCAAGTGTCACAAGTTGGTGAATATAAGTAGGACTATCACTACATGCGTATTTGGCTAAGTAGAGCTCAGGATTATTTGTAGAAAGCGACATGGTTTTATCCTATCTTTGCAAAATATTTTTCATCTTTCAATATCTTTCTGAACTCCTTGGCAAACTCCAAGTTCTTCTAATTCCTTGTTGACACCATCAAGTTTTACTTTGAGAAATTGGAATGTCGAGATCTTCCATAGCTTCAGGCCTTAGTTTCTCAGAGTTGTCCATAACCGGGGACACGGCTAAGTACTTAGAATTTAATCTTCTGCAGAAGTTGTACACTTTACCCACAAGACACAATCTCGTCTTGACGCCACCAGTGGCCGCTGGATTAGTACTCACCAAGATGGAGTACCGGCAGATCGAGAATGTGACAAAGTCTTTCCATAGAAGTCCTCCCAATACATAATGCTAGCACGTCTACCAGGAACCAATGCAAGGATAAACCTCCAATGCATAATTCTAGTTAACCTGAAGAGGTACCAATGCATGGGTCTCCCACTATGTAATTGACTAGGCCAGAGCCCATTTGGCATGTGGATGTACACGAAAGCCACTGTACGAGAAACATGTTCAATCTGTAAGTTCCTGGGTGGTATTCTCCTAGTGCACACACAAAAGAGATAGCCATAGACATGGTTCCCTTCATTGCCACCTTATTCTCAACTGAGTATCCACATTCCACCTAGGTGATTCATTGAGTACTTGTTTTATTATACAAAACATATATTTTTCCAACACTTCATATAATCACAATATGGTATATTCCACCCTGAATCTATAACAGGGCTAAGCATACTACCACTATGGTATTTCCACTAAGGAAGATATAAAGGATATCCTAAATAGGACATAGCATAGCATAGTAACACAATAGTCCTATCATGCATACTACAAAAATCCACTAAGTGTAATGAAAAATAGTAGGACATGGATGATAATGCCACTTGCCTTAGTAGTTGGTGGTGTTGGTACACTCTTTGCAGTAACACACTTGACAATCCACACAATCTACCAAACAAAACAACCAAGACAAAACATGCACAAGCTCAACACTAATGGCAATACAAAAATCATGCAAAATATGCAAGCATGCAAGATGGAAATTTTATTGTACAAATTGTTATAACAAGGTTTTGAACAATACTAAGTATTTTATGAACATTTTAATTGCAAGATTACAAATGCAACCATTTGTGCAATTGTAACAATTAGCAATAATTTCTGTCATTTGGAAAGGCCAAACTCACTAAATAATTTCTATGCTATTAGGCATAGCCAACCAAATTTATATTTTGGTCTTACTGGATAGAGGGTTCAATTTTCAATCCATAGCAAAAAGATTTACCCAAAAATAATTTACAAAACAATTTTTATGGATAAAATACTCCTAAAAAGGTTCTGCCTAAAACTTCTATTTTACAGAGGCTAAAGGGTGAAATAAGGCCTCAATAGTGAAGCTCTCATTTTTCTGAATCCATAGACACCAAATTTGCATTTTTCTGATTTGTGGATCAAAAGTTATTGAATTTCTAAGTTTAATACAAATTCTGCCTATTTTCTAATTTAAACAGACGCTCAGGTCTACGTGGCATGTTCTTATTGGCTCATACCGGTTCGGGCGGATCGGTAACGTGGGCCGTTGGATTTTAAGTGGCAACGGGCGATCCAGATTAGCCTGCACTGCTGCCGCCGATCTAATCCTAGCCACGCATGACGGATCGGACGGCGTCGACCACGCATGGCCGCTGGTGATGGCGCGGCGGTGCGTCAGGTGGGTGGCACTCCGGTGATTCTAGAGGGGCAAGGAGACCGTGGACTATTACCAACGATCGCCGCGGTTGAGGTGGTCTCGGGGATGGTCGCGGTCGATGAAGGGGCGCTCAGATTTGCTGGGGATTCCTCGCCGGAGTTCTGCCGACGGCGGAGCTCGTGTCTCGCCGGAAGTTGGCTGTAACCAAAAGAGGGCGGCGGGAACCCGCGTCTCGCCGGAAATCGCCGGTGAACGGCGGCGGCAGAGGGTGACACCGGTTGGTGATCGTGGCGACGACCTAGGGCACATAAAAAACATGGGAATTGTCAGTAGGTGCGCCAGAGCATGGCGAAGCTAACATGACAGAGGGGAGGACGCGGGGCAGTGAGTTCTTGCCGGAATCCTCGCCGGAGCTCGTCGGGGTCTGCGGTGGTCCGAGCAAGATTCCGAGCAGCCTAGTGGCTCTCAGGTGGCGGTGCCTGAGGGGAAAACGAAGAGGAGGGGGTGGGGATTAAGAGGCCGTGGTCGGAGTGGAGTTTAATTTGCAGAAACGCTCGAATTCGAGCCGAGTTGGAAACGGCAGAGGAGGGGGACGACCCGTTTGTCGTTCGGTTGAAGATGGTGAGGTGGAGGGTGACGTGGAGGTGGGGTCGAGCCATCAGCGAGAGGGTGTGAGGAGGGGTCGGTGAGAAAGAGAGGGGAAGGGGGAGTGCCGGGTGGGCTTAGTGGGCTAGGTTTGGGCCGAGCTGCTGCTGCTGTGTTTTTTTCCTTCAGTTTTTCTTTTTCTTTTTCTGTTTTCTTAAATAACTTTTGATTTAATGATCCAATTTGAATCAAACAAATTTCTAAAAATTTGTAAAACTCAAATTAGGTTTTTAGGGCATTATAGAACACATTTACTTTCTAACTCAAATTTTTCTAATCAAATTTATTCACTTTGGCTTTAATAGTTAATATTGCCTTTCTTAATTATATTCTCAAAATAATTCATATCTTTTTATCCATGGCTCCAAATTGGATGAAACCAATTTCTATTGTTTTATTATTTTGTCCTTTATCTTTTTAGCCCTCATAGGAGTTCTTTTGTTTAATATAAATATGGAGTATATCCATAGTATTGTGTTGTTCTTAGTGTTAACAAATAATTAGAGTTTTAGGGTTTGAGATATTTTTTCACTTCTCTTGGGTTTTTAAAATGCAACCAAGTCAAGATGCTCATGCATGCTTCATGATTTGGGATTTTAAAACATGCACACCACTTCACAAACAAAAACCATTTTATTTGGCTTGGGTTTTGGAGGCATTATATTAAATGTTCCAAAAGTTTTTGTTCCTTCTGAATTTCAAAGAACTTGGTTCTTCATTTTGTTTAAAATTTTCACATTTCAAAATTTGGAAAATTTTGGGATGTGACAGACTACCACCCTTAAAAGGAATCTCGTCCCGAGATTCGAGAAGGCTAGAAAGAATAGGTTGGGTTTTAGGATACTTGGGTGCTACCACCCTTAAAAGGAAACTTTGTTGGGTTTCATTTGATGATTCACTTGGCTAAGGGTTGACATCCAAAGGTTGTTAACATTTCTTCATCTTGAGATTTTTATACCACTTAATTGAGTTAGCTAAAGCTTACCATCCACATCATCTAGTTCTTCAAGGGTTCCATACATGTTGATGTGGTTCACATGTACTTTCTGGGTCACATTGGAATTGCTCCCAATAGAGTCTCCAATATTCTTATTATTCTTCTTCTCAGGACAGTCTGCTGCAAAGTGTCCAAGTTGCTTACAATTGTAACCTTTTTGGCTAATGTCCTTCTTGGGATCATTATGTTGATTCTGACCAAGGTTATCTCCATTGTTAGTACCATTCACATTGTTACTACCACTTCCATTGTTGATGTGGTGATTCTTGTGGTTATGGTGATTATGTCTATTTCCTTCATGATGATGTGATCCAGAATCCCCATCGTCCTTTCTAAATGAACGCATCTTCTGTGATGATCCTGAGTGACATTTGTCAAAGCTATGCTTCCTCTTCCTGTCCTCAACCTTGTCCTTCTTACTCTCTAAAATTCTAGTTTTGTCACATAGTGATTGATAAGTTGGAACATAAGCAACTGATAATTGCATGGAAAGTTCATCATTCAGTCCATCTAGGAACTTTTCCTTCCTCTTAGCATCAGTATCAGTATCATCTGGAGCATAACGTGATAGATTGTTGAATTCCTCAATATATTCAGCAATGCTGTGGTGACGCTGTTTAAGGTTGTGAAACTCCTTCTTCTTTAGGCTCATCACGCCTGAAGAGAGATGATTAGTGCGAAAGCCATCTTCAAATATTTCCCAAGTCACTTCTTCAATGGGGTGAGTGACTTGAAAGTTGTCCCACCATGTAGCTACAGGGCCTTCAAGCAAGTGTGCTGCAAATCTCACTTTCTCAGCATCAGAGCATCCAACGGTCACTAGATCCCTGTTTACTGAACGTAACCAGTCATCAGCTACCATTGGATCAGAAGTACCAGAGAACTTTGCAGGTCTCAACCTCAGAAATCTAGTGAGCATATCCAGAGGTGGTGGATTGTTGTTGTTATTGTTGTTGTTCTCATTCTGATTGTTGATGGTTGCCATGAATTGTGTCATCATCTGCATTAGCTGAGTCTATGCAGTCATCATCTATTGCATCTCATTTTCATTGTTGTTGTTGTCTCCATTGTTATCATGGTCGTTGGCGCGTCTTGGAGGCATCTGTTGGTTCAATAGGGATAAGTAATGATAGATAGATAGATAGATAGGTTTAAGGGAGTTCTAACACACTCAACCCAAAACAAACCTGTTCAATCAAACATCCATCAAGCAACCAATCACTTAGCAACTTCTGACTTTAACTCATTATAGAAGAAAACAACAAGTTTTCTTGAAACAAGCAACCTAGTATAGTCATACCACATAGGTCGGCATGATCCATACGCTAACACGATATTGATAACTCGAACATGATAATTGGTAGGCAATCTAATGTCTCATGGGTCGCACTATGATAACATCAGTGGGAGCTCCCTTTCGAGTTGGGCAATCATCGGTGAAGTGTCCTATCTTCCGGCAGCGATGTTAAAACACTTTTGTCATGTCTCGAGTACTTTTTCTTGAAGTGTTGTTGTGGTTTTCTTAAACTTCCTTCTCTGGGGATTCATCGGTATTGTGTCCTTCTTTCTTGCATTTGGATCAGATGATATGTCTAAGGTTTTCTTCTTTCTTCCTAAGAGCTTGATACATTCCATCCTTGACTTGTTCTTTCACTTGTTGCACTATGAAGTCGAGATGGCACTTGGGAGGAATGTGGTTGGTTCCTTCACATAGGTAACAAGTAACTTGAGATGTGGGGCATTCTCCAACTGGATGGTTGTGATCACAAAAGGGACATTGATCTTGATGTTCCTTAGAGGTGTGGCCTACTTATCCACATATTTTGCAAGCTTGAGGACATGTCACAACTTGTATCTTGACCTCCTTGTTGGCATGATCCATCCTCAAGGTCCTTGGAGAAAGCAAAGGCTGGTCCTCTACATGTTTGAATGAGAAGAGATTCAGTAAAGAATGATCAAGGTATACGAGAAAATCTAATAAGTATAAAAATATAAGTTCACTCCTAACAAGGGGTTTGTCCAATTCCTAGGGTTACGAACCTACAGGCAACACTGTGCTCTGATACCATCTGTAAAGACCCAAACCTGGCTTGGTTTGAATCCCTGTGATTACAGTGCTAGTCCTTGGATCGAATAGCTAGCACCCACAGTTTAAGATGTAATATCAAGATACAAAGGTCATATTACATCGCATGATCCAGAATATGAATACTTTATTACAAACTCATAGCCATAGGCCATCTTATTACAAAGCAGCAGAATACAAGTAAAGCATGGAGTCCTTCATCTTCATGTGCCACAGGCAAACATGTTGGGTGTAGACTCATAACCCCTATCACCAATCCTCACTCATCAATAGAATAACCTGCAACATGATAGGTTGCAGCCACAAAAGGGTCAATACTTTGAATGTATTGGCAAGTGTCACAAGTTGGTGAATATAAGTAGGACTATCACTACATGCGTATTTGGCTAAGTAGAGCTCAGGATTATTTGTAGAAAGCGACATGGTTTTATCCTATCTTTGCAAAATATTTTTCATCTTTCAATATCTTTCTGAACTCCTTGGCAAACTCCAAGTTCTTCTAATTCCTTGTTGACACCATCAAGTTTTACTTTGAGAAATTGGAATGTCGAGATCTTCCATAGCTTCAGGCCTTAGTTGCTCAGAGTTGTCCATAACCGGGGACACGGCTAAGTACTTAGAATTTAATCTTCTGCAGAAGTTGTACACTTTACCCACAAGACACAATCTCGTCTTGACGCCACCAGTGGCCGCTGGATTTGTACTCACCAATATGGAGTACTGGCAGATCGAGAATGTGACAAAGTCTTTCCATAGAAGTCCTCCCAATACATAATGCCAGCACGTCTACCAGGCACCAATGCAAGGATAAACCTCCAATGCATAATTCTAGTTAACCTGAAGAGGTACCAATGCATGGGTCTCCCACTATGTAATTGACTAGGCCAGAGCCCATTTGGCATGTGGCTGTACACGAAAGCCACTGTACGAGAAACATGTTCAATCTCTAAGTTCCTGGGTGGTATTCTCCTAGTGCACACACAAAATAGATAGCCATAGACATGGTTCCCTTCATTGCCACCTTATTCTCAACTGAGTATCCACATTCCACCTAGGTGATTCATTGAGTACTTGTTTTATTATACAAAACATATATTTTTCCAACAATTCATATAATCACAATATGGTATATTCCACCCTGAATCTATAGCAGGGCTAAGCATACTACCACTATGGTATTTCCACTAAGGAAGATATAAAGGATATCCTAAATAGGACATAACATAGCATAGTAACACAGTAGTCCTATCATGCATACTACAAAAATCGACTAAGTGTAATGAAAAATAGTAGGACATGGATGATAGTGCCACTTGCCTTAGTAGTTGGTGGTGTTGGTACACTCTTTGCAGTAACACACTTGACAATCCACACAATCTATCAAAAAAAACAACCAAGACAAAACATGCACAAGATCAACACTAATGGCAATACAAAAATCATGCAAAATATGCAAGCATGCAAGATGGAAATTTTATTGTACAAATTGTTAAAACAAGGTTTTGAACAATACTAAGTGTTTTATGAACATTTTAATTGCAAGATTACAAATACAACCATTTGTGCAATTGTACCAATTAGCAATAATTTCTATCATTTGGAAAGGCCAAACTCACTAAATAATTTCCATGCTATTAGGCATAGCCAACCAAATTTATATTTTGGTCTTACTGGATAGAGGGTTCAATTTGCAATCCATAGCAAAAATATTTACCCCAAAATAATTTACAAAACAATTTTTATGGATAAAATACTCCTAAAAAGGTTCTGCCTAAAACTTCTATTTTACAGAAGCTAAAGGGTGAAATAAGGCCTCAGCAGTGAAGCTCTCATTTTTCTGAATCCATAGACACCAAATTTGCATTTTTATGATTTGTGGATCAAAAGTTATTGAATTTCTAAGTTTAATACAAATTCTGCCTAAACAGACGCTCAGGCCTACGTGGCATGTTCTTATTGGCTCGTACCGGTTCGGCCGGATTGGTAACGTGGGCCGTTGGATTTTAAGTGGCAACGGGCGATCCAGATTAGCCCGTACAATTTCGCTCGCCGATCTAATCCTAGCCGCAGACGACGGATCGAACGGCGCTCAGCACGTCGACCACAGACTGGCGGCGCTGGGCGGCGTTAGCCAGTTGTGATCGTCAGGTGGGTGGCGCTCCGGTGATTCTAGAGGGGCAGGGAGACCGTGGACTATTACCAGTGATCGCCGCGGTCGAGGTGGTCTCAGGGATGGTCGCAGTCAATGAAGGGGCGCTCAGATTTGCCGGGGATTCCTCACCGGAGTTCTACCGACGGCGGAGCTCGTGTCTCCGAGACGGTGTCGTCGACCTGGGGCTCGAGTAGACAAGGCAATAGGTCAGCGAGGTGTGCTTGGTCGTGTAGAAGTTGGCTGTAACCAAAAGAGGGCGACGGGAACCTGCGTCTCACCGGAAATCGCTGGTGAACGGCGGCGGCAGAGGGTGACGCCGGTGGTGATCGTGGTGACGACCTAGGGCACATAAAAAACATGGGAATTGTCAGTAGGTGCGCCAGAGCATGGCGAAGCTAACAGGACAGAGGGGAGGACGCGGGGCAGTGAGTTCTTGCCGGAATCCTCGCCGGAGCTTGTCGGGGTCTGCGGTGGTCTGAGCAAGATTTCGAGCAGCCTAGTGGCTCTCAGGTGGCGGTGTCTGAGGGGAAAACAAAGAGGAGGGGGTGGGGATTAAGAGGCCGTGGTCGGAGTGGAGTTTAATTCCCAGAAACGCTCGAATTCGAGCCGATTTGGAAACGACAGAGGAGGGGGACGGCCCGTTTGTCGTTCGGTTGAAGATGGTGAGGTGGAGGGTGACGTGGAGGTGGGGTCGAGCCATCAGCGAGGGGGTGTGAGGAGGGGTCGGTGAGAAAGAGAGGGGAAGGGGGAGTGCCGGGTGGGCTTAGTGGGCTAGGTTTGGGCCGAGCTGCTGCTGCTGTGTTTTTTTCCTTCAGTTTTTCTTTTTCTTTTTCTGTTTTCTTAAATAACTTTTGATTTAATGATCCAATTTGAATCAAACAAATTTCTAAAAATTTGTAAAACTCAAATTAGGTTTTTAGGGCATTATAGAACACATTTACTTTCTAACTCAAATTTTTCTAATCAAATTTATTCACTTTGGCTTTAATAGTTAATATTGCCTTTCTTAATTATATTCTCAAAATAATTCATATCTTTTTATTCATGGCTCCAAATTGGATGAAACCAATTTCTATTGTTTTATTATTTTGTCCTTTATCTTTTTAGCCCTCATAGGAGTTCTTTTGTTTAATATAAATATGGAGTATATCCATAGTATTGTGTTGTTCTTAGTGTTAACAAATAATTAGAGTTTTAGGGTTTGAGATATTTTTTCACTTCTCTTGGGTTTTTAAAATGCAACCAAGTCAAGATGCTCATGCATGCTTCATGATTTGGGATTTTAGAACATGCACACCACTTCACAAACAAAAACCATTTTATTTGGCTTGGGTTTTGGAGGCATTATATTAAATGTTCCAAAAGTTTTTGTTCCTTCTGAATTTCAAAGAACTTGGTTCTTCATTTTGTTTAAAATTTTCACATTTCAAAATTTGGAAAATTTTGGGATGTGACATTCGGCCTTTGTTGCGATGTGCACAAGCTCAACTATAGTGTTGTATGTTTGGAACTCGATGATGCGCTTGATTTGGTGGTTCAACCCAATAAGGAAGCGTGCCATAGTTTGTTCCATGCGCTCATCAATGTTGGCATGAATCAAGTTGAGTTCCATTTCCTTGAAGTACTCTTCCATGGTCTTTGTCCCTTGACGAAGCGCTTGAAGGTTTTTAAACAGGTCACGCGTGTAATGCGCGGGGACAAAGCGGGATCTCATATGAGCCTTCATGTCATGCCAAGTTGTGATTGGCGGATCTTGTCTTGCATCACGAGCAACTTGAACTTATTCCCACCAAAGGTTGGCGTAATCATCAAACTCAAGCGAAGCCATGGCGACCATCTTCTCGTTGCTATAGTTGTGCATTCGGAAGATCTTGTTGTCTTTGAGTGCCCACGAGAGGTATTGTTCAGGGTCATTGGATCCGGTGAACTTGGGCATTGTGAACTTGAGCTTTCCGAAAGTTTCTTCATCGTTACAGTCATTGCGACGAGCTTGGTGACCTTGTTGATGATCTTGTGGTTGAGGGGGTGGAACTTGGTTCTCGTAATCTTGTTGCGGATCTTGCTCTTGATGTTGTTGTTGTGGAGCTTGCTCTTGCTCTTGGCGCGGTTGTTGACGTGGTTGAGGCGCTTGGGACTCATGGTGGCGAGGGTGTGGGGCCTCTTGACGTGGTTGACGACGAAGGGGAGGCTCATTCCTCCGTTGGTGATGTTGGTTAGGCACATGGGCCTCACGGCGAAGATCATGGTCTTGAGCGTCTTGACGTGGTGGGCGTCGCTCAATTTGGACCACTTAACGCTCCAAGTTTTGACATGGTGGAGGAGGCGCCTCGTGATGACCATGGTGTCGGTGCGGGCGTTCATGACGATGATGATGAGGAGGAGGATCTTGGAGAGCTTCACGTCGATGACGAGCTTGATTTTCCAAATTGGAGTCATCACTTGTTGTGTCAAGTACGTGTCGCATGCGATGTTGGTGGACTTGCGGTTGCACTTGCGGTTCGTCTCGTGATTGCTCTTGTTGTATCACCAATGCCCTTGCGTAATGACAGTGTGCTTCTTGCCTTGCTTGTGGCCTTGAAGAGAAATCACCGTCATAGCTTGACGTTGCGGCGTGCCGTGGAGAAGGTACGTAGTTCGAAGAACTTCCACCTTCAACCACGGGGGCATCATTGCATCTCGGAGCACTTGGATGGAGATCTTGTTGGAGAGGAACATGACGACGCGAAGAACTTGAAGAGCTTGATGCATGTGAGCGTTGCCTTGCCATTCCGTCGATGAGGCGTCGAAGATTTTCATTTGTTTCGGTGACGGAGCGTTGGAGCACTTCGTTTTGATGGCCAAAGTTGTGATGCATTGCGTGCATTTGTCTTTCGAGGCCATCGAAGCGGTTTTCGATGTTCTTGAACTCGGCTTGCGTCTCACCAAATTGTTCATCTTGTCGCATCTCAAGGGCTTGGAAACGTTCACGGAACTCTTGTCGGACGATGAAGTGACTTGCGCGCATCATGTACGGTCCTTCTTCTTCTTCTTGGGGAGGTGGTTGGCTCGACTCACCGTGCCTATCCATTATGCAAAACACAAAAGGATTGTATATGGAAATGGAATATGGTGGTGTTAGCCTTGTACCTCACCTTGGGGGTTGCACCGAACTTGTTGAGGGCAAACCTCTAGGGTGGCCCGACCTTTCATGAATCCCACTCAAATCGAGGATGGAGTGCGGGCGAAGGAGGGAAGGATGAACACGACGAACTCACGCACGAAGAACGCGATGAACACACAAACACACAAAACCATGATACACACCAATAGCTCATGCCGGCGGTGACCGGTCCGGCGCAATCCCTAGGATCGGCGACGGGCGGAGGACTCTGTCTCTAACCGGCACGGCGAGATGGGAGACTCGGTGAGATCTTGACGTCTAGGCAAAGGGACTCCGATGCCTAGGCCTTATACAACGCGGAGGCACGATGGAAACTCCAACGAGGTTTGGGATATTTGGTGCTCCTTTGTAAAAGGAGCATGAGGCAAGAACTAGATAGATCCACAAAGGGGTTTACACTAATTCCGAATATCATGCCTAGGGTTTACAATGGAGGTGGGGGACTATATATACACCATCCACTTAAACAGGGGTTCTTTAGGAATAAAAGAAAAGTTCTGGACGGACTAAGGGGTACATGGGCCGTAGGCCCAAAGGCCTTTTCATGCGTTGCGTCGGTCAGACCGGAGACTTCGGTGTGCAGGCCAGAGACTCTGGTCTAGGCCGAAGAATCCGGTGTAGTCTCCGGACCAGCCGCCGGAGGGTCCTTCAGATTGTCCCCAAGCTTGGTGTAGGGGGTTGGACCGGAGGTACGGCTGGAGTCTCCGGTGTCTTCAGGCCAGAGACTTTGCAGACCGGATACTCCGGTGTGCGCAGACCGGAGACTCCGGTCTGAGCAGCTCCCGCAACTTCTGCTTCACACTCTGCTCCTTGTTCTCCATCCTTGGGTGCTTGGTGATGTGTTGAGGCTTCGTACCTGATGATGCATAGAGTAGTTGCATGAAGTAGCACACCATCCAAGGAGGTATCAAATTGGCACAAGGAGAGGAGCGAGTTCACCTTAGCTTGTAGGAGTTTGGCTCGGGCACGAGTCATGGGTCCACTTGGGGGACTTGTTGGTGTAGATGTAGGAGCGTCCGTAGGACGGGCTGCATCAGCTCCCCCCTTGGGAAAGAGTCGTCCTTGACTCTTCATGGTTGTCATTTTGAACATATCCATGGTAGGGTCAGAGATCCTTGACGTTGAATGTATTTCTTGCAAGGTACTTGGATGTCGGTATGTCGATGATGTAGGCGTTGTTGTTAATTCTCTTGAGGACCTTGAAGGGACCATCTCCTCTTGGCTTGAGCTTGGAGTTATGTTCCTTGGGGAAGCGGTCTTTGCTTAGGTGTATCCACACACGGCACCTTCTTCAAAGATAATCTCCTTCTTGTCCTTGTTTAACCTTGAAGCTTGGCGAAGGACTTGTTGCTCGATAGTAGCTCTTGTTTCTTCATGAAGCTTCTTCATAGCTTGTGCGCGCTTCTCGACGTCCATGTTCGTGTGCTCATGGAGAGGTAGTGGTAGGATGTCGAGCGTGGTGAGGGCCTCGAAACCATAGACGATCATGAAGGGACTCATCTTGGTTGTTGAGTGCTTGGCTCGGTTATAGGCGAACTCGGCGTGCGGAATGCATTCCTCCCAATCCTTCATGTTTTTCTTGATCAACACACGTAGAAGAGTTCCGAGGCTTCGGTTGACAACTTCGGTTTGGCCATCAGTTTGAGGATGTGACGCGGATGAAAAGAGGAGGTTGACGCCGAGCTTGGACATGAGTGTCTTCCATAAGTAGCTCATGAATTTGACGTCGCAGTCGGAGACGATTGTTCTTGGCACACCATGAAGACGGACGATTTCCCTAAAAAACAGATTTGCAACATGTGAAGCATCGTCGGTCTTATGGCACGGTATGAAGTGTGCCATTTTGGGAAAGCAATCCATGACAACAAATATAGAGTCATGACCATGCTTAGATCTAGGCAATCCTAACACGAAATCCATGCTAATGTCGGACCAAGGTGTATGAGGAATAGGCAATGGCATATAAAGACCATAGGGATTAGCTTGCGACTTAGCTTGAACACATGTCGTGCATCGTTGAACGTAGCGCTCCACGTCGCGCTTCATCTTGGGCCAAAAGTAGTGAGTGGAGAGCATGTCCAAAGTCTTGTCATGGCCAAAGTGACCCATAAGGCCTCCACCATGAGATTCTTGGAGAACGGGTTCAAAGAAAATTCTTTGTCAATTGAGCACTTTGCGAAAATTGGTTCAAAGAACGGGTCAGAAGAATACAAGGTTTTTATTTCCTCAAGACCTAACATGTTGATTTCAAGTCTCGTAAGAAGGCTTGTGTGCTTGCGAGACAAAGCATCCGCAACTACATTATCTTTGCCCTTCTTATACTTGACAATGTACAGAAAAGACTCCATGAACTCAACCCACTTAGCATGTCTCTTACTCAAGTTGGCTTGGCCTTTGAGATATTTCAACAACTCATGGTCAGAATGTATGATAAATTCCTTGGGCCATAGGTAGTGTTGCCAAACTTGAAGAACACAAACTAAGGCAAAAGTCTCTTTGTCATAAATTGGATAATTAAGGCAAGCACCATCAAGTTTCTCGCTATGGTAGGCTATAGGACGTCCGTTTTGCATAAGGACTCCTCCAATGCCAATACCACTAGCATCACACTCTATCTCAAAAGTTTTAGTGAAATCCGGTAACGCAAGGAGAGGTGCTTCGGTGAGCCTCTTTTTAGGTTCATCAAAAGCTTTTTGTTGTGCTTTGCCCCACGCGAAGGTGACATTCTTTTTCGTCAACTCATTGAGAGGGCACGCAATGGTTGAAAAGTCTTTCACAAAGCGACGATAGAAACCGTCCAACCCATGAAAACTTCGGAGTTCACTCACATTTGTTGGGATGGGCCAATCTCGTATGTCCTTTACCTTGGAAACATCAACACGAAGATCAATTTTCAAAAAAATAGTGGCTCCACACAATTCATCAAGCATGTCATCTAGGCGTGGTATGGGATGCTGATAACACACGGTGATAGCATTGATTGGACGGCAGGTCATGCATAACCGTAACGTATCATCCGTTTTTGGAACAAGTATCACGGGTACGGCACTTGGACTAGTGCTAACTTGGATCAAACCTTTGGAGACGAGTTGGTTGATTTGACGTTCAATCTCCTTTGTCTCCTCCGGGTTCGTGCGATAAGCGGCGCTGTTGGGAAGTGGTGCACCGGGGATGAGGTCAATGCGATGTTCGATGCCGCGAAGAGGAGGTAGTCCATGTGGAAGCTCTTCGGGGAACACATCCTTGAATTCCTGCAAAACAATCATCAAAGATGGAGGAACATTGGTTAATTCATTAGTTCCTTGCGCTAGTCCCTGCAAAGGAGGACATAGTGCAAGATGGATGGGTTGTTCCGAACATCTCTCATCTCACTTTTGGTGGCAAGGAGAACACTCTTAGTTTTTCCACTCGAGTTTGGCTTGTGGCTCTCACTCACTATGAGGTGGTTCTCTCTCTGACCGCTTTTCTCACAAGTAGGTGTTGTGCTTTGATCCCTCGCTAAAACCTTTGCATTGTCCGCAATTATTTGGCTAGGAGTCATTGGTTGCAGAACACATGTTTTGTTGAGCCATTTGAAGGTGTATACATTGGTGCGACCATCATGTTGAGCAGCCTTGTCAAATTGCCACGGTCGACCAAGAAGCATGTGGCCAACTATCATAGGAACCACATCACACTCCACCGTATCTTTGTAAGGACCAATGGCAAAGGAGACTGATACTGTATGTTTGGTCTTCACAGACCCTTGGTCACTTAGCCATTGCACGTGGTAGGGGTGCTTGTGCCAATGGAGGGTGAGGTTGAGCTTCTCACACAACTCAGTGCTAGCCAGGTTGTGGCAACTCCCTCCATCTATGATCACCTTGATAGATTTGCCATTGATGCCGGCTCGTGTTTGGAAGATGTTGTAGCATTGGTCTTCATGCTCTTGTGCTTGAGTGGTCAAGATCCATGTGACGACAAACGATGGACTTGTGTCATGTTGATTGCCCAAATATATCGAGCTCGTTGGGGAACCCCAAGAGGAAGGTATGATGAGCACAACAGCAAGTTTTCCCTCAGTAAGAAACCAAGGTTATCAATCCAGTAGGAGCAAGGAAACACCCCAAAGGTGTAGCTAGCTGAATGTTGGCAGGGCGCACTACCTGTGCCAGCAGCAACATGGAGACCTACACAACACAACCACAGAACTTTGCCCCCAACTTACGATGAGGTTGTCAATCTCACCGGTTTTGCTGAAAACAAAGGATTAAACGTATCGAATGGAAGGAAGTAATAGTTTGTAGAAAGTAAACACAAAGCAGTAAACAGTTTGTAGATTGTATGTAAAAGAAAGGACCGGGGTCCATAGTTCACTAGAGGTGGCTCTCCTTAAGATAGATAACATGTTGGGTGAACAAATTATAGCGGGGCAATTGACAAACATCGAGAAAGCATACAAGAATATACTAATCATCTTGACTCCTTTGAGACTTGATTGGGCATTACACCTACCCCAATTGATAATGAAGATCTTCCAATTGCAAAGAAGGATCAATCCAATGAGATAAGGATTGGACCAATCACAAGAGCTCGTGCTAAGCTGCTAGAACAATAGGTGAACTTGTTTCTTAATGAACCTGGTGTTTTTATTCATGAGAATTTTATACTACCTAAGTCTTTGAACTATTGCATGATCAGGTACTTAGGAGAAGAAGGCATAGCAACGAGCGAGGAGCAAATGGAACAAGGCGTGTTGATCAATGAAGAATGCGCGAGGGAGGAGAGGGAGGAAGCGCAAGGAGCTGTTCAAGCTAAAGATCAACAAGAGATGGACGTTCTCTGCGCAAAAGAAAAGATACATTGCCCACGGCGAACTGTCTGCGGCAGAAAATGGAGTCCAGCTACTGCCACGGACAGTCAGCGCCATGCAGAGAAACCGACTAGAACGCTACCACGGCAGAGTCAGCATTGGCCGAGCCACTTGTGGCCGGTTTGTATCCAGGTTGGGTGGAACCAACTCGAGTTCCACCATAGGCCGCCACCCCTTGGACCCATAAATAGATGGGGACACCGTAGATTAGGTTTTTTGAGACCATGTTAAAATATTTTGGAGTTGATTCTTTCATAGAACCTTAGAAATTACCCTATGTTTGAATTCTACAACTATAATTGAGTGTGATCTGTTGTTCCATTGGGAATTAGTAGATTGCATACTACCGTTCATGGTCACGGCTGCGTGTGCAAGAGTGTGGTGTTGTGAATATCCTACAAGGTTCGAGAGCTGTTGCATTGGCATCAGGGATTGAGCGGGAGAGATCATAGCTACGCACTAGTTATCTATCATCCACCATATCACCCTCGACAAGTGCTTGCTGAGAAGATCGGGCCACCCCATATCATCTTGGTATCAGATTTCCTCGTTGCCTCGGTAAGCAATCCACAATCCATCCATAGATTAGAGAGTGGTTTCGTCCTATACAGAAAATAGCCCCACAAAAAGATTCTCCATAGCCTAGATTACATCGTAGACGAGTAATAGTTGCTAGTCGTGTTCATCAATTAGTCTAGATCTGTTTTTGTTTCATCGTTTTCTTCTTTCTAGTCGTGTTCATCATCTGTCTTCCGCGCCATCTAGCAGATCTAATCTAGGTTGAGAGTCCCTGTGTGTTACTCCAGGCCGAGTCGGTTTGCATTAAAAAAAGTCCTTACCGATTCTACCATGGCACGAAAAAGCACACTTTCCCTGCCACGAAACCGAGTCCAAAGCGGTGACTGCCATGGCACCCTATTTCTACAGCGCTGCCGCGCTCTATGTGGTCGTTTCACGCATGTTTCTCTGCCGCGTGCTACCTCCGCTCTGCCGCGGCACGATTTCCGCCTATTTTGCTATCGCCGCTCTGCCACAGCAGGATTTCTGCTTCGTTTTCTGGCACGGCAGGATTTGTTCTGCCACGACAGTATTTTGAGCTGTTTTTCTGCCACGACACCATAATTACAAAGTGTGATCAATTTGCACTTTTCCAAAACCCTTAGCCACATCCAATCTACTACATAGGTGTAGGAACTTGCCTATTGAGACTAGTTTCCGCTCCTACAGGCTGATCTTAGGATTTTTTGGTGTTGTACTTTGTAATTGGCCGTGTGTTAGCTATAAAATAAAATAAAAAGAGAGAAAAAGCAAGATAGCAAAAGAAAAAGTATATAAAAAAGAGAGCTATACAAAAGAAAAAATTGTGGAAAAAGAGAATTTGAGCAAGAGGCTTAGTGATATCTTTGTGCACCGGTAGATTGAGCAATCTTGTGCCTGTTTACTTTGAGCTTTGCTAGTGTCTCTCGAGCGTAGTGCAACACCCTTCATAGTTGCATTGCCACGTTTTTCTCCATGTGTGTGTTTATTGGGTATTTGTACGATCAGCACTAGGACTTGTTTGCGGTGTAGATAGGATACCATACCTATAGCTCCACCATAAATAACTCGTGTGCCCTGAAATCGTTCTCTATACCTTTGATATTCACTTCATCACTTCAGTGCATCAGTCGTTGATCTTGTTTGGTAGAGTATCTCTATTCACTTTAGAACGGTAAGATCTCCCTTCTTATTAGTTGTTAGTGACTTGTGAGAGTTTCCACCATACAAATTTTGATTTTTGCACTAACCTACTAATCATGTCTACTAGTGATGGTGATGTTGTGTCGCAGAAAAAGAAGGATGAGGAGCTTGTCAATTGGCGTGAATATGAGGCTTTGAGGTCTCTTTTTTCACTTGTGTTTACTAACACCACAGATGGAATTGACAAGAATATCCAGGACATAAATATGAGGCTATATCAGAATATTGGAGCGATTGATACTATCCAAACGCAAGTGGATACACTCACTGCCAACTTCGCCACTTTGCAACATTCCATTGAGGGTTTGACAACCGCCATACATAGAAGGCAAGAGCCTCAACCTGATGATGCCTTTGATGATTTTGATGAGGGTAGCGATGTGGATGCTGCTCCACATGTTGGCAGGGGACGTGCTATTCCCCCTGCCCATGCACCTACTCATGGCCGTGGGCTTGCACCTCTTGGGCGTGCTCAGCGTGTGCTCAACCAACCTGTTGATGATGGTTTGGGCAAGCCAAAATTCTCAATTCCCAAGTTTGATGGTTCCATTGATCCTGAAGATTACTTCACATGGGAGTTGAAGATTGAGAAACTCTGGCATTTATTTAACTATCCAGAAGATAAGAAGGTAGCTTGCAGTATCTGATTTTGATGGTTATGCTTTGCGTTGGTGGGATGCTCTTGTGCAACATAGGAGGGAGGACAATGAACTTCCTGTGATGGATTGACGCGAGATGAAGCAAATCATGAAGACTCGTTTCGTACCAACCAACTATTTACGATCAGTTTTTGATAAATTGACGCAATTGAAGCAAGGCACCATGACGGTTGATGAGTACTACATGGAGATGGAGCTGCTTATGCAGCGTGCTAGAATTCGTGAGTCCATTGAGATGACCATGCAGTGATTCCTAAACAATCTAAAGTTGCCAATCAAGAGCATAGTTCGTCATCACAAGTATGAGACCATGAATGAGCTATTGCACCATGCTAGAGAGGCCGAATCCCAGTTGGCAGAAGAGGCAAAGTCACGCGCTCGTTTTCCATCCTCCAGCAGATTTTCGGCCAGATCTACTCCTCCTACAGCTGTGCCACTAGGTGCTGCTCCGTTTACACCATCGGCCAAACCAGCAAGTACACCTTCGTTTGGTTCTAATGCTCAGAAACCCGCTGCTCCTGCTGCTAGATTGGGTTCCAACATGTCTACGGCACGTACTCATGATGTGGTGTGCCATACTTGTGGAGGTAGAGGTCACTACAAGAAGGATTGTCCAAACAATCGGGTTATGTTTGTCAACAAACAAGGAGAAGTAGAGAGTGGAGATGAAGCTTCTGACGATGATATTGATGATGGCGAGGATGGTGCTGATGCATATGCTGAGCGTGCACCAACTATTGTTGTGTCTTCACGTGTACTTAGTGTGCAACCGGTTGAGGAATCCCAGTGTTGCAACTTGTTCCAAACAAAAGCTCTAGTTGGACCTAACAAAGCTTGCAAGGTAATTATTGATGGAGGTAGCTGCAGAAATCTTGCAAGTAAGGAACTATGTGCCAAACTGAATTTGACATACTTACCTCATCCCAAGCCATACTACATACAATGGTTGAGCAACAATGGTGAGATGAAGGTAAATCATATGGTACGTGTGAATTTTCAAATAGGGCCATACAAAGATTCTATTGATTTTGATGTGGTTCCTATGACTATTTGTCACCTACTATTGGGTCAGCCTTGGCTCTATGATCGCCATGTGCAACACAATGGCCGAGCAAATACATATCACTTGTAATTCAAAGGGAAGAAGATTACTATGCAGCCAATGACACCACAAGAGATTGTGAATGATTCTCGCCAGAAGATAGAGGTGAACTTGAAGGAAAATTCTACCACTCGGCGAGATTGTGTCACAGCTGTTCCTGATGTAATTGAGCCTAAATTGAGTGATATAACGAAAAGTGAGAGAGTGCCTGGGTTATTGATACTAGCCACCAAGGAGGATATGAGAGAGTTTCGTGAGGATCCTACAGCCATGCCACTTGTGCTCATGTATAAGGGCAAGGTATTGGTTTCTAACAACATGACCCCTATTTCTCTTGGTGTCTCTTTTATTTTGCAGGACTTTGGGGATGTGTTTCCAGAAGATGTACCCACAGGTTTACCTCCATTGCGTGGTATAGAACATCAAGTGGATCTGATTCCTGGCGCCACACTTCCCAACCGTGCACCATACAGGACTAATCTCGAAGAAACTAAGGAAATTCAGAAGCAAGTACAAGCGTTGCTGGATAAAGGGTACATTCGTGTTTCTCTTAGCCCTTGTGCTATTCCTGTTATTTTAGTTCGTAAGAAAGATTGTACATGGCGCATGTGTATAGATTGTAGAGTGATTAATAACATCACTATTCGATATCGTCATTCTATTCCACGCTTAGAGGATATGCTAGATGAATTGAGTGGTGCTGTTGTTTTCTCTAAGATAGACTTGCATAGTGGTTACCATCAAATTAGGATGAAAGAAGGGGATAAATGGAAAACTGCTTTCAAAACTAAATTCGGCTTGTATGAGTGGTTAGTCATGACGTTTGGTCTTACTAATGCACCTAGTACTTTCATGAGTTTGAAGAATCATGTTTTGAGAGAGTTTATTGGTCGTTTTGTGGTTGTTTACTTTGATGATATACTCATATATAGCCACACTGAATCTGAACATTGCACTCATATTCGATAAGTTTTGCAAGTGTTACGTGATAATAAATTGTATGCTAATCTTGAGAAGTGTACATTTGCAAAAGATAAGGTCATATTCCTAGGATTTGTTGTTTCTAAGCATGGAGTAGAGGTAGATCAATCTAAAATTGAATCAATTCAGAATTGGCATACTCCAATGAATGTAAGTCAAGTGCGTAGTTTCCACGGTCTCGCTGGTTTCTATAGGCACTTTGTGAAAGATTTTAGCACCATTGCTGCACCATTAAAGGATTTGGCAAAGAAAGAGGTTCCTTTTGTATGGGGCGCAGCCCAAGACATTGCATTTGATACATTGAAACATTTGTTACTTCTGCACCATTGCTTGCATTACCTAATTTTTTGAAGCAATTTGAAGTTGAATGTGATGCTAGTGGTATAGGCATAGGTGGCGTTTTGATGCAAGAGGGTCGGCCTATAGCTTATTTTTCTGATAAATTGACTGGTGCTCGTTTGAATTATTCCATCTATGATAAAGAATTGTATGCACTTGTTAGAGTACTTGAGCTTTGGCAACATTATTTGTGGCCAAAGGAATTCATCATACATTCTGATCATGAAGCATTGAAATAATTGAAAGCTAAATCAAACTTGCATAGAAGATTAGCTAAATGGGTTGAGTTCATTGAGTCTTTTCCTTACATCATTAACTATAAGAAGGGAAAAGAAAAATGTTGTGCTGATGCTCTATCTAGGAAGAATATGCTATTAACCAATCTTGATGTTAAAATTCCTGGATTAGAAGCTATTTGTGCACTTTATGCAACTAACCATGATTTTGCTGAACCATATCGTTTGTGTGCTATTAGAAACGCATGGGATAAGTATCATCTCCATGATGGCTATTTGTTTCGAGCTAACAAACTACGTATTCTAGAATCGTCGTTGCGTTTGCTCTTAGTGCAGGAATTACATGCTGGTGGTTTGATGGGTCACTTTGGGCGTGAGAAGACGTTGCTCATGCTCGCTGATCACTTCTATTGGCCCAAGATGAGGCGTGATGTGTACAGATTTGTGAGTTGATGCATTACATGCCACAAGTCGAAATCTAAGCTAAAGCCTCACGGTTTGTATACACCTCTCTCTGCACCTACTACTCCATGGGAAGACATTAGTATGGATTTTGTGCTAGGTCTACCTAAAACTCAGAGAGGTCATGATTATATATTTGTGGTAGTGGATAGGTTCTCTAAGATGGCTCATTTTATTGCCTGCCACAAAAGTGATGATGCGTCGCATGTTGCTAACCTATTTTTCAGGGACATCGTGAGATTACATGGAGTACCAAAGACGATTGTTTCTGACCGTGATGTGAAGTTCATGAGCTACTTTTGGAAGACCTTATGGGGGAAGCTAGGAATGAAGCTGTTGTTCAGTACTACATGTCATCCCCAAACAGATGGTCAAACGGAGGTGGTGAATAGAACATTGTTGTAACTGCTAAGGACCATGATTAAAAAGAATTTGCGGGAGTGGGAAGAGTGTTTGCCACATGTTGAGTTCGCTTACAACAGTTTTGTGCATTCAACTACTTAGCTTTGTCCTTTTGAGGTGGTGTATGGTTTCAAGCCATTGACGCTACTTGATATGTTGCCTCTGCCATTACATGAGAGAGTTGATATGGAGGCATCAAAACGTGCTGATTACGTGAAGAAAATACATGAGAAGACTAGAGAGGCAATTGAGAAGAAAGGCAAGAACATTGCTGCTGCAAGGAATCAAGCAAGGAAAGAAGTGTTGTTCGAGCCTGGAGATATGGTTTGGGTACATCTATGCAAGGACAGATTTCCACTACTTCGCAAGTCCAAATTGAAGCCACGTGGTGCTGGTCCTTACAAGGTGCTAGCCAAAATTAATGATAATGCCTACTCAGTTGATATACCTATTATGGAGTTTGGTGGCGCTAGCAACAGCTTCAATGTTGCTGATTTTTCACAATATGCTGGAGAAGACCTTGCAGCGTCGAGGTTGACGCCTTTTGAAGGGGGGGAGATGATGAGGACATCCCTACAGTTACACCTACCCCAATTGATAATGAAGATGTTCCAATTGCAAAGAAGGATCAATCCAATGAGATAAGGATTGGACCAATCACAAGAGCTCATGCTAAGCTGCTAGAACAACAGGTGAACTTGTTTCTTAATGAATCTGGTGTTTTTATTCATGAGAATTTTATTCTACCTAAGTCTTTGAACTATTGCATGATCAGGTACTTAGGAGAAGAAGGCATAGCAATGGGTGAGGAGCAAATGGAACAAGGCGTGTTGATCAATGAAGAATGCACGAGAGAGGAGAGGGAGGAAGCGCAAGGAGCTATCAAGCCAAAGATCAACAAGAGATGGACGTTCTCTGCCGCGGCAGAGAAAAGCCCCAGTTCTCTGCCACGGTGAGCGCGGCAGAAAGCGGAGTCGGCTACGCCACGACTGCCTTGGCAGAAACCGACTAGAAGTCTGCCACGGTAGAGTCAGCATTGGCCGAGCCACTTGTGGCCGGTTTGTATCCAGGTTGGGTGGAACCAACTCGGTTTCCACCATAGGCCGCCGCCCCTTGGACCCATAAATAGATGGGGACGCCGTAGATTAGGTTTTTTGAGACCATGTTAAAATATTTTGGAGTTGATTCTTTCATAGAACGTCTGAAATTACCCTGTGTTCGAATTCTACAAATATAATTGAGTGTGATCTGTTGTTCCATTGGGAATTAGTAGATTGCATACTACTGTTCGTGGTCATGGCTACGTGCGCAAGAGTGTGGTGTTGTGAATATCCTAAAGGTTCGAGAGCTGTTGCATTGGCATCGGGGATCGAGCGGGAGAGATCATAGCTACGCATTAGTTATCTATCATCCACCATATCACCATCGACAAGTGCTTGCTGAGAAGATCGGGCCACAACATATCAGTAGGTGAAATACGTCTTGGGCTTGTTGTACTTGATGTCCTCTTGCACTTGATGTTCGGCCTTTGTTGCGATGTGCACAAGCTCAACCATGGTGTTGTATGTTTAGAACTTGATGATGCGCTTGATTGGGTGATTCAAGCCAATAAGGAAACATGTCATAGTTTGCTCCATGCGCTCATCAATGTTGGCGCCGATCAAGTTGAGTTCCATTTCCTTGAAGTACTCTTCCACGATCTTTGTCCCTTGACGAAGCGATTGAAGGTTGTTGAAGAGGTCACACGTGTAATGCGCCGGGAGAAAGCGGGATCTCATATGAGCCTTCATGTCATGCCAAGTTGTGATTGGTAGTTCTTGTCTTGCATCACGAGCAACTTGAACTTGTTCCCACCAAAGGTTGGCGTAATAATCAAACTCAAGCGAAGCCATGGCGACCATCTTCTCGTTGCTATAGTTGTGCATGCGGAAGATCTTGTCGACTTTGAGTGCCCACGAGAGGTATTCTTCGGGGTCATTGGATCCGGTGAACTTGGGCATTGTGAACTTGAGTTTGCCAAAAGTTTCTTCATCGTTGCGGTCATTGCGACGAGCTTGGTGACCTTGTTGATGATCTTGTAGTTGGGGAGGTGGAACTTGGTTCTCGCGTCCTTGTTGCGGATCTTGCTCTTGATATTGTTGTTGAGGCTCTTTCTCTTGCTCTTGGCGCAGTTGTTGATGATGTTGAGGCACTTGGGCCCCATGAGATTGTTGAGGAAGTGGAGCCTCATGACGCGGTTGATGACGAAGAGGAGGTTCGTTCCTTGGTTGGTGATGTTGATTAGGCACATGGGCCTCACGGCGAAGATCATGGTCGTGAGCCTCTTGACGTGGTGGGAATTGCTCAACTTGTACCACTTGACGCTCCATGTTTTTGTGTGGTGGAGGAGGCGCCTCGTGATGACCATGGTGTCGGTGTGGACGTTCATGACGTTGATTGCGAGGAGGAGGATCTTGGAGAGCTTCACGTCGATGACGAGCTTGATTCTCCAAATTGGAGACATCACTTGTTGTGTCAAGTACGTGTCGAGGGCGATGGTGGTAGACTTGCGGTTGCACTTGTGGTTGCTCTTGTTGGATCACCAATGCCCTTGCGTGATGACAGTGTGCTTCTTGCCTTGTTCGTGGCCTTGAAGAGAAATCAACATCATAGCTTGACATTGCGGCGTGCCGTGGGGAAGGTACATAGTTTGAAGAACTTCCATCTTCAACCACAGGGGCATCATTGCGTCTGGGAGCACTTGGATGTAGATCTTGTTGAACAAGTGCGTGACGACACGAAGAACTTGAAGAGCTTGATGCGCGTGAACATGGTCTTGCCATTCTGTCGATGGGGCGTTGAAGATTGTCATTTGTTTCAGCGATGGAGCGTTGAAGCGCTTCATTTTGGTGGCCGAAGTTGTGATGCATTGCGTGCATTTGTCGTTCAAGGCCGTCGAAGCGGTTGTCGATGTTCTTGAACTCGGCTTGCGTCTCGCCAAATTGTTCATCTTGTCGCGTCTCAAGGGCTTGGCAACGTTCACGGAACTCTTGGCAGACGATGAAGTGACTTGCGCGCATCATGTACGGTCCTTGATCTTCTTTTTGGGGAGGTGGTTGGCTCGACTCACCGTGCCTATCCATCATGCAAAACACACAAGTATTGTATATGGAAGTGGAATATGGTGGTGTTAGCCTTGTACCTCACCTTGGGGATTGCACCAAACTAGAAACCACAAGTGAGAGCTATAAGCGTGCAAAGTGGAATTGCAAAGAAAACTCACACTAAAGGATGAACTAACTCTCAAAAGCTTGTTGGTGGTGGGTTAGGGTTGTGGAATGCCAAAGAACCAACCAAAAGAAAAGGGATAGTCAAAAGTGGGTAAAATCCAACAAAACTCAAGTCAAAGGCGAAGGTCAACAACTCAAAAGGGGTGACGCGAACCTAGGACTATATACACACACGTGGAGATAGTTGGGATTGACACGACTATGAAAATGAGCAAACAAAATGTCCTAACGAAGACTAAGCTCGTTGTCGTGCCAATGCAAGGAGAGACCGTGGCTCGTTTGCAAAGAAGAAAAATGAGCAACGGATTTGTGCACTTGCCTTGTGCGCTCTTCTTTCTCTCTTGCTTACAAGCTTTGAGACTCTCTTTTGCAAGGGGAGACTATTTTTCTTTTGCTTTGTATCTTTTTTTTGATCTCCCTTGATGCTACCAAGTCACTCTTGCTATTGCTTTTACACTCTCACTATCCAAGGACAAGTGCACAATGCTCAAGCAAATACAAGATGAGCCACTCTCGTGGGATAGGTACACACAAACGAATATAGGGGTTAACAAGGTTACGCAAGTTATACCTTCTTTGATGATGAACTTGGCGTCGGTGGTGCGGGATGATGTTTGTGGGCCATGGTGTCGATGAGCGCGAGAGTTGTCGATGCGGAAGCTTGCTGTTAGTTGGCGACACGCACACGGGCACAAACAAACAAGGGGAAATTAGCCAATGCAAGATTAGAGGCAAAACTATCAAAATCAGGCGTCAGGGCCGGAGACTCCGGGGTCTCAGGCCGGAAACTCCGGTGTAGGCCGGAAACTCCGGTGTGCAGGCCGGAGACTCCGGTCTGGAGTCAGATCGCGAACTGCTCGTGTTTTTGAGCAGAAATCCACGCCTTGGGTCCTCAAATCCGCGAAAAATTAGCCAAATTGGGCTAGGAAAACGCAGGATAAAGCTGGAATAACTCCTAAGACAAGGTTTGGTCGGATCAAAACCACAAATAACACTCCAAATCAAGAGATCGATCCAAAGGCAAATATGGGGCTCTTTTTTGGGGGGATTTTCAAATTTTTGGTGGATAGAAGAAAATTTTGTGGGGGGAATTCATGAGTAACAATGCTCTTGATACCAATATGTTGAGGGCAAACCTCTAGGGTGGCCCGACCTTTCATGAATCCCACTCAAATCGAGGATGGAGTGTGGGGGAAGGAGGGAAGGATGAACACGACGAACTCACGCACGAAGAACACGATGAACACACACACACACGCAAAACCATGATACACACCAATAGCTCACGTCGGCGGTGACCGGTCTGACGCAATCGCTAGGATCGGCGACGGGCGGAGGACTCTCTCTCTAACCGGCACGGCAAGATGGGAGACTCGGTGAGATCTTGACGTCTAGGCAAAGGGACTCTGATGCCTAGGCCTTATACAACACGGAGGCATGATGCAAACTCCAACAAGGTTTGGGATATTTGGTGCTCCTTTTTCAAAGGAGCATGAGGCAAGAACTAGATAGATCCACAAAGGGGTTTCCACTAATTCCAAATATCATGCCTAGTGTTTACACTGGATGTGGGGGACTATATATAGGCCAGCCACTTAAACAGGGGTTCTTTAGGAATAAAATACAAGCTCTGGACGAACTAAGGGGTACATGGGCCACAGGCCCAAAGGCCTTTTCATGCCTGGCATCGGTCAGACCAGAGACTCTGGTGTGCAGGCCGGAGACTCCAGTCTAGGCTGGAGAATCCGGTGTAGCCTCCGGAGGGGCCTTCAGATTGTCCCGGAGCCTGGTGTAGGGGTGGACGGAGGTAGGGCGGAGACTCGGTGTCTGCAGACCGGAGACTACAGGTCAGCAACTCCACGACCACGCTTCACGCTCTGCTCCTTGTTCTCCATCCTTGGGTGCTTGGTGATGTGTTGAGGCTTCGTACCTGATGATGCATATAGTAGTTGCATGAAGTAGCACACTATCCAAGGAGGTATCAAATTGGCACGAGGAGAGGAGCGAGTTCACCTTAGCTTGTAGGAGTTTGGATCGGGCACGAGTCATGGGTCCACTTGGGGGACTTGTTGGTGTAGATGTAGGAGCGTCCGTAGGATGGGCTGCATCAGAACTAGAAACCACAAGTGAGAACTATTGGCTTGCAAAGTGAAAACGCAAAGAAAACTCACACTAAATAAGGAAAGCTAAAACTCTCAAAGCTGTGGGTGGAAGGTTAGGGTTGTGGAAAACCAAACCAAACGATCCAAAGAAAAGGTTATTGTCAAATGTGGTAGAGAACCAAAAGATCAAAAGAAAATAGGAGGCGATCTACAAAACACTAGGATACACACACATGGAGACGGATGTGGTTAGCACGACTATGAAAATGAGCACAAAAGGTCCTAACGAAGATGACGCTCGGTGTCGTGCCAACGCATGGAGAGACCACAACTCGTTCGCCAAAAGAGAAATAAGCAATGGATTTGTGCACTTGCCTCGGTCGCGCTCTTTTTCTCTCTTTGCTTACAAGCTTGAGACTCTCTTTGTATTGGGATACTATGTTTCTTTCTATTTTTCTTTTGCTTTTTTTGATTCTTTTTCTCCCATTCTATACTACTATGTTAACTCTTGTATTTGCTCTCACACTCTCACTTTCCAAGGACAAGTGCACAATGCTTAGGCAAACACAAGATGAGTTGCTCTCATAGGATAGAAACACTCAACGAAGAAGGGTTAACAAGGTGGAACAAGTTATACCTTTGGTATGATGACTTGTTACCGGTGTTGGGGATGATGTTCGGTGTCATGGTGTCGATGAGCGCGGTATGTGAATATTGTTACGGAAGCTTGAAGTTAGTTTGGCGACACGCACACGAAACACGAACAACACAAGCGGAAAAACGAACAAAAATGGGCGAACAGAACTTTCGACGGCCAAACCGGCGGTGCCGAGCCTGGCGCCGAAAATTCCGGTGGCTATTCCGATTCGCCGGAACGGTCGCCGAAATTTCCGGCGGCTGGGCTGGTCCGCCGAGCCTGGTGCCGGTTTGAGTTCGTGACGAACTCCAAAAGTCAAATCGGTCAAAATTTTCGTAAAACTTGTCCAAATTGGTCTGGGAAAAGGTTCTAGGAAGGTAGATCGGTACCCAATGCAACAGATCTTGGAACAAAACCACGAAAAACACACCAAATCCAGAGATCGATCCGAAGGCAAATTTGGGGCTCCTTTTGGGGATTTTCAAATTTTTGGTGGATAGAAGAAAATTTTGTGGGGGAATTCGTGAGCAATGAAGCTCTTGATACCAATATGTTGAGGGCTAACCTCGAGGGTGGTCCGATCTTTCACGAATCCCTTGAAATCGAGGCAGAGGAGGTGTGGGAGTGAGGGAGAGAGAGCGGAATCGTGAACTCATGCACGAAGAACATGATGAACACACACACCACGAAGACACGATACAAGCCAATTGCTCACGCCAGCGGCTACAGGTCCGGCGCAATCCCTAGGATCGGCGTCGGGCGGGGATCTCTCTCTCAAACCGGCACGACGAGATGGGAGACTCGCTGAGATCTTGACGTCTAGGCAAAGGGATTCCGATGCCTAGGCCTTGTACAACACGGAGCCACGATGCAAACTCCAACGAGGTTTGTGATATTTGGTGCTCCTTTGTCAAAGGAGCATGAGGCAAGAACTAGATAGATCCACAAGGGGTTTCCACTAATTCCAAATATCATGCCTAGGGTTTACAATAGAAGTGGGGGACTATTTATAGGCCAGACACTAGTTTAGGGGTACTTTAGGCATAAAAGGGGTAAAAACTGGACAAAATAGGAATATTCTCGGGCATCAAACCCATGTTGATTTTGAGACTGGGCGTTCCGGCAATAAGTCCGGTCGCATTGACTAGGCACCGAAATTCGGTCTGCCAGTAATTCGATTGACAGCGAACATGAACCGCAGTGAGAAGCGTTTTCGTCGGCGCCGGTATGTGTCGGCGTGCGCCGGAAGTTCTGGTCGGTGGTCTGGTCCGCCGGTTGGTGTGCCGGAATTTCCGGCGAGATTTCCGGTCCACCGAGCCTGGCATCGGTTTGACCTGGGACTTCGTCTTGGGGTGGCTTGGCTCCTTCTTTTCTTCATGTGGTTCATACCTGAGAATGCATAGAGTGTAGGAATGAAGTAGCAAGCCATCCAAGGATGTATCGAAATCACATGAGGCAAGGATTGAGTTCACCTTATGTTGAAGGAGCTTGGCTCGGGCACGGGTCATCGGTCCACTTGGGGGACTTGGTGGTGTAGATGTAGGAGCGTCCGTAGGATGGGCTGCATCAGATGGTCATGGCTTCCATTACAAAATTGTCAACTAAAATGCTGGAAATAGATATAATGTAGAGGCACCGGTGGGTAATAGTCAATATTTGGTTTTTAACCGCCCACTTGTGTCCACCTAGGACCCGAGTTCTTGACACATGTTCCGAGATCAAGCGCGCTAACAACATGTGGATGTGTGGGCACCCATCGGCTTACTACCTGATTTGAAAGTACTGTGCTAGGGGCCACAAAGTATTTTGGAGCTTTATTACTATCATGTAATTATGCCATGCTTTACTACTTTAATTACGATTGTGCGTGGAGCACCTATACTATTTAGGAATGCGGAATGTTTTCGTGGTATCGACAAGCCCAATCACACTTTCGGGTTCCCAGTCGTTTATAGCCATTGTCGCGAACCCTGGGTCCGTCTCGGAGACCGGCCGACTTCGTTACGGGTAGCTTAGTGGGGTGGCCCCCTTGTACTTGATTTGGGTTTGGGAAACGTCATGTCCAAGGCCCCGTCGCATACGGTTGGGTTTATGTTCAGGATCTTGCTCATATTCGGATCTGACAATAAGGGTTGAAGTGCGTGTGGATACTTCGGTGCACCCCTACAGGGTTAAATCTTTTCGAAAAGCCCTGTCCGTGGTTATGGATGACTTGGAGCACAGTTTCTCGATCATAGACAACTATAACTAAAGAATTTTTGTTATAATATGACTTGTATCTAATATGACTAGTAAAGATGGATAACCACCATAGAATAAATGAATAAAACTGCCAACTATGTGAGTTTCCTTGGCATGACTTCCTCGTTTGGTCTCGAGGGGGAAATACTAGGATGGGTATGTTTGGTATTAGTATCAGGTGGTTCTGAATAGGTCTTTCTTATCCCTCTCTAATAGCCGATAGTTGTAACGAGTCTCTATAGATTGTTTAGTGCATGCTTCGCTACCGCTTCAGTCCACCATACCTATGTAGGCGAGAGCCGCCAAATTCTAGCCTCACCTGTACTAGCCTCAGTACTAACCGCTCTCTTTTTCCTTTGCCATTTGTCGACACCCCTTTTGTTTTAGCAGGTTTGAGATCGACGTCGCTAGCAGGGTTGCCCTTCCGGCTTGGCTTGGGCAGGGTTATGGACGCCATTGGTTATTCTTCAGGGCTCTTATCCCAATTTGCCTCTTATCCATACTCGGATGATGTATCGTTTTCAAGGTGATTTGGATCTTTATACTGTATATCTGTATGCTTGACTCATTGAGTCATTGTTGTATATATATGTTTCTATGGGTTCCATCGTGAACTATTGTGTAATGGTATTACTTCGTTTTCCACCCACACACAAGTGTCTGGTTGGCATCTTTGAATCGTTTCTATGCGGGTTTGGCGTGAATCGCTGAAATCTTCATAGGGCCGATTCGAGGGTGTTACATTGATACAGGAGGATCTCCTCACTTCATCTCCGATAGCTTTGCTTACTGTATGAGTTATCATCGATTATTTATCCAAGATCTCCTTATCTTTCAACTGGTGACCCGATCAAATATGTGAACAACTCGGCATCTCTTCTATCATCCGAAGGACCAGATAATCTATTTTGCCAGCGCATATTTTTCAACAGGAATCCTTGCTCTTAATGTTGATCTTCCGAAGAGCGTTGAGCTCAGAAAATGTTTTGAGCAATTGTTCATTTCTCCTGCCTTTTGAGCTTGGTATTCTTGGAATATCTTGATAATTCATGGTGGTATATCTTTATGATATGCATGCATATTCCATATCAATGGAAGAACATGGAAGAACATCTTCTTCTTTTTCTCTCATGCTTCGTGAACACCGCATGTGTGCAAAGTTCACAAAGTGTGAATTCTGCCGTTTTGAGGTCACCTATCTCGGCCACAACCTTCTGCTAAATACATTGCTACAATTTTGGAATCATCAAGTCAATTGTTATATCTATCCTCTACCTTCAACCAAATCCGGAGTTTTTCCTTGTTTGGCAAGTTATCGTCGTCGTTCCGCTGAAGATTTCCTAAAATGGCTAAATCTCTTAGATATTCTTAAGAATGATAAGTTCTTTTGATCTTCCGCTCATCAAGAAACCTTTTGAACCCCTCTCGTTTTATCTTCTATCCTCAATTCGTCGGATTCCATGAAGACTTTTCAAATCCCTTGCAAATTCTTCTATTCAAGTTTGGCGCTATACTTAATCTATCTATTGAAGCCTTCATCTGTTGCCGTGAGCTTCTGTCATATCTTTTCTGATGGTCTAGGACTTCCAATACAACAACAACATCATCGTATTTATCTACTTTGGATCCGATGAAGTGTTTTGCATCACCTCCTTGTTTTCTTACGAAGCTTCATGAATTCTGCTTGTCAAGATCTTCAGTCTAAAATTCTGAGAGTTGGGTTGCAAGATTTTCCTATTAATGTACGGAGTAACGGTTTGGGTGCGCGATGGACTGATCCCCATCTGACTACTCTTATCATTCGCTCTTGCACATTGAATTGGTAGATTAATGTGATTCTACTCATTCCACGGAAGTTAGAAGTGGCCTCTATCTCTTGATACTTTCACTTTCATCCTTGTTTTTCCAGAGGGTTCTCTCGAAGAACATAATCAGTAATCTCCTGTTGGTGGTCTCGTCTATTTCAAGATGGAGCAAAATCTTCAACGATCTGGTGGAAACAAATGCAAAATATTTTCCTGATACTCTTCTTTCTACCGGTGGTCGACATCATCAAACAAGATGGATGGAAGATATATCTGACTTCTTTTTGTCAATTCTTTTGCTCTTGGTAAAGCCAATTATGGTCGACGCTATCCATCGCAAACTCTATTGCAATAACCTCATGGTTAAGGAAAACAATTGGAATCCTACAACAACCCTATTCTTCAACATTCAACTTCTTCCTCGGGTTTTCACCATTAGCTCAGGTCACCTCCTTCCCTTGATGATAATCTGCGCACCTCAATTGCGTGATCCTTTGGTTCTTACCGGTGCAAGTAGAGACTCATCCAAGAAGTCCTATGATACGGATCAAGCCAATGTTCCTATATTTTGTCCCGATCTTTCACAGCGAGTCAACCAGGTAGGTAATCTTCTAATAACGCCGATGAACGTCACCTGAAGAAGAGGAATCAATCCAGCAAGTAACGTGATGAAGATAACCACGCCTCAAACCTGAGCACGACAATCCTTGATGAACACAAGAACCTCCACAGCAATAATCTGATAAACGGTATCGCCATCCCCGGAGGGATGATACACGGTGGAGCGCAATATAGTTTTTAGACTAAACAACTGAACTCCCGTAAACCCTAGGTGGCTGGCTCCTTTATATAGGAGGCCTAAAACTAGTCGGTTGGATAGACCAAAACTGAACACACAATGGACTCGAACCTAACCTAGACTCGGACTCAATAACATAGCATTAATATTTGACACAACCTTAGACTTATCATTACATATCGTAGGTCGTCCTGGTGTGCTAATCATCAATGGGATGCGGCCGCATCACCTAGCTTGGAGGAGTCCTAAAATTAGGCTTCACCTCCTCCTTCATGCCCATATCATCATCCCCCCTTCAAGAAGCGTTGTCCCCAACGCTTGCTTCGGGTCGGGTCGGAAAGGTGGCGTGATATGAACAATAGCTTCACGCGTCTTGGCCATCTTTAAGTCTTGCTTGCCTTCCTCACCACATCCTCCCTCTTGGCCTGCTCGACTTGATACAGCCCTCGGCGCCTGCACCTCCTTGCGTCTCCATACGAGCTTGGACCTAGGCGCCATCGTCTTCTTCTTCTCAACTCTTGTTCCGTGGTTGCTGAACATGGACCTTCTTTGCATGACCTGGCATAAGATGAGTAATGCCTGGACCACACAACTGACGAACATGTCCATCCTTGCCGCTATGCATCCGCGCAACTGTCCCAACAAAACGCCTCACAGGTGTACTAACAAAACTGCTCTTGTTACCCCACTTCACCACATGCACTGGAACATCAGGAGCACAACTATCATTTGTCTGAACACCTGTGTCAACACAAACAACCTTCTGAAACATGCTGCAACATCCTTCCTCTCAGCAATAAGAGGATGCACTTCAACTGGCTTGTCACTAACAAGTTCCACTGGCTTGTCATCTACAGGCATAGCTGAAGCAGTATCAACATTGTCGCACTGCGCATCATGCTCTCCATCCTGCACCTTAGCTAGCCCAGATTTTGGCTTAGCCTTGCGCACCTTCTCCTTATGGACCACTAGCTCCACATCAGACTTTATGTGATCATCCTACATAGTCTTCAAAGTCTATTGTTTGCCACCATGCACAAAAGAATATGTATTTGCTCTTCCAGCATGTGTAACGTTGCGATCATACTGCCATGGACATCCAAGTAACATCCCACATACCTCCAATGGAAACACATCGCACTGAATCTCATCAACATAATCACCAACTGTAAATGGCACACGCACCTTATGAGTTACCTTCACCATACCGCAGCTATTGAACCACTGTAGATGCTTAGGTTCAGGAATATGCCATGTGGACAACCCCAACACTGCCACCATTGCCTTGCTAATGCCATTAGTACAGCTTCCTCCATCAATAATCAACTTGCATGCTTTGCCTTTGATCATACACTGCGCCTGAAATAAATTCCAACGCTGGCCCTTGTCAACTGTCATGCAAGCATCGTCTTGTACTCTCTTGAGTTGCAAATTCAGCCCACTCAATGGTACAACATCCTCAGAACTAACCACCTTGTCCAGCTCCTTGGACTTCTCCCAAAATCTAGTGCACAGAAATTGCTTCAAATCTGCCCAACTAGGTGTTGTTATGCCCTTTGTGGTCCTCTCTTCCTTCCACCAACTAGCCACAATCTCATCCACACGCCGGTGTGCAAGAACAAATTCAGTGCGACCACCAAACTTGGAATCGATCGAACAACATTTGGCGAAACCATCATCCATGTCAGACCTCCAAGATCTAAACTCCGCATATGTAGCAAAACTGTCCAACTTCCATTTTATATCTGCAAAATTAAGGGACGATCCCACAACAATAGTAGTGTAGTCAAAGTACACATCATCCGCTCTGTCTATCTTACGAACTTCCTTTACTATTCCCATATTCTTCTCCTATTTTCTTTTTTGTACTCCACGGACACGCAGCGACAACTCCTTTGATTCCACGTATCCCAGTTAAACAATTCAGCACTTTCCTTTTCCTTTTGCCAAACGATCCTTTCCTTTTTTTTCTTTAAGATGCCCACAAATCAGAACAGAACATCGCCCACGGTACTCAGGTCGCTAGGCATACGGTGGCTGGTGTCATTTTTTTCTATAACGCCACACGCGGGATGCCACACGCAAGCAACGCCAGGCGAGGCGCGAGGCAATTCCTCGATCGCGAGCGCGAGGCATGCGGCGGCGGGCCTCCTGCTCTTTTTTTACTCGATCAGATCTGGTACGCGAGGGGTGACTCCATCGTGAGGCGCGCGCGGGCAGACTTCTTCCCTCGATCGCGACTCGTGAGGCGTACAATAGTTGGACTCCCTTTTTTTTCAATTACGATCGGATCTGAACAGAAACGATCTGGTCGGATCGGGATCGGGATCGGGATCTCCCGCTAGCGATGGAACGAAAATCAGCGATCGATCCCTTCGATTCCTTCTCCATGATCGGATCCACGTGCCTGGAAATCAATTCTTCCTGGCGGCGGCAGAACACAACACTCGCTGAGAACGATCTCCTTCTTTTTTCCTTTCAATCTCTTCTCCACAACCGATCTGTAAACTGCTTGTCGAAAAATAGTCCGCATATGATCCAAAAACACGGTGTGATCAACGAGAGCTCTGATACCACCTGATATAGATCAAGCCGATGTTCCTATATTTAGTCCCGGTCTTTCACAGCGAGTCAACCAGGTAGGTAATCTTCCAATAACGCCGATGAATGTCACCTGAAGAAGAGGAATCAATCCAGCAAGTAACGTGATGAAGATCACCATGCCTCAAACCTGAGCACGACAATCCTTGATGACCACAAGAACCTCTGCAGCAATAATTTGATAAATGGTATCGCCGTCCCCAGAGGGATGATACACGGTGGAGCACAATATAGTTTTTAGACTAAACAACTGAACTCCCCTAAACCCTAGATGGCTGGCTCCTTTATATAGGAGGCCTGCAACTAGTCGGTTGGATAGACCCAAACCAAACACACAACAGACTCGAACCTAACCTAGACTTAGACTCAATGACATAGCAATAATATTTGACACAACCTTAGACTTATCATTACATATCGTAGGTTGTCCTGGCGTGCCAATCATCAATGGGATGTGCCCTCATCACCTAGCTTGGAGGAGTCCTAAAATTAGGCTTCACCTCCTCCTTCATGCCCATATCATCCTCTATGCTAATATTTTCCGTAGATATCAAGAATCGCTGTTGTTTGAAGGCAATGTTGCTTTCCGAACTTTATTTCTTAAATCTGAGGGAAGAAACGATGATATTTTCATAGTGGTTGATAACTTCTCCAAAGTTGATCTTTTCTTCTGGCAAAACAAACAATCATATTCACATGCATCTGTTGATATTTAATCCTAAAAATGTGTCTTTCTCTTCTCCCCTCGATACATCGTCTTTTCAAATTCTTTCAACAAGTGGTTTTATTCATTTATCATGTTTCTCGAGAGCACCGGAGTTATGTTCACCCTATCTTTCTCGTCTCACAATAATCCTCTAGGTTCTTCAAATCCCTTGTTTTGAAGAAGCAAAATGCAAGACTCGCAACAAATCTATCAAGTTTTGTAAGGTTTAATGGTCACACCATTCCAATGTTCATCATCTTGGGAACGTGAGGATCACCTTCGTTCTGAACACCTGCCTCCCCTTGGTCTTTTTATTTTTCCTAGGAATCCCGAGGCAAGATTCTTGTTTAGTAGGGGAGAGTTGTAGCATCCCAATTGTAATGCTAGTTGCCTAGTCTATATATTTCTACTTTCTACATGTCATTTATTGCATTATCATTATATCATGCTCATTTCACCATGCCACATTGCATTTGAGCATCATATAAAACCCCTTTTTCATTTGGTTCCTCTCTCATATGCATTTTTCTTATTAATTACAATTGACTGTTGATAAATTGTAGTTGGTTCTTGATATATTGCTTGATGCCCAAGTTGATTTGGGGACATATCTTTTCTTCACTCCACAACCTTTCTTTGTCACCACCTTATAATTCCACCATCTAAACTATATGTGGGCATTTGCATTTCTTTTGGGTCTTGTCTAGCTCATATATATAAAGATGGATCCACTTCTATACAACATGCTCTCATATGTGTATATTATTGTTTTCATGATATAAGTAATGTGGATGCACATTTGGGGATACTTATATCTTCATATGGTTTGTTTAAATGAGTGTACATGTCTAAATATAAATGGGACCAAATCATCATATAGTGGCATACACACACTAGCAAGGTCCATTCCTATTCACTTATGACTAGTTCATGCATTCCATATGATCATCAAGCTTGTATTATTTTGGCAAGGGTTTAGTTCAAACATGAATGCATGCAAGGATGTGTAAATGGCCATGCGTATTTATAATTGTTTTCACAAGAATAAATGGGGTCATTTATGATACATGCATGGCCCATGCAAGCTTGTCCACTCTTCTTCTAATCTTATATTCCTTTGAGGTTTGGGGTTATTAATTTGGATGCATTCATGTAAGAATTAATTTAAATCAATATTCCATGTCCACTTCCTTTGGACCCCTCCTCAATCTACCATACATATTCATGTGGTATTTTGTTCTTGTGTTGGAATTTAAATCATACCACCCATATATGTTAAGGATCCATCTCCTTCTTTTAACACATGCATACAATATTGCTAGTGCTAGACACATGCAATAATAAGCCACTCTAGTCACATAACATAACAAGCCCCCTATGTGGCATATCTCCTCTTTTGAATTCTAGTGAGTATGTGTTTCATTGGAATTTGTTCAATCCCATCAAACCATCATATTTTATGTGTCTATGTGGATACCACATAGTTTCATATTTTTCCCATCTTTTAAAATCTTTTGCTTGTGGCCATCTACATATACCACATCTAGTGATACATGTAAATTTGGGTCTATTCTTTTCTAATCTAAACCATCTAATTAAATCCTAATCCTAAGCTAGCTAAATATACCTAGCTGATATGTCATAAATGTATCTATAATTTTTGATGCTCCATGCTTGTTTTGTATCAACTTTCTTATGTTTTGTTTACACTTTGAGGTATCTTTATACATTTTGTGAAACTAACCTATTGACAAGATGCCACAGTGCCAGTTGCCTGTTTTCTGCTGTTTTTGGTTTCAGAAAAGCTAGTAAAGAAATATTCTCGGAATTGGACGAAACAAAAGCTGAAGTTCCTATTTTACCAGAAGACTCACGGAGCCAGAAGACGAGACGGAGAGAGGCCACGAGGGGCTCACACCACATGGTGGCGCAGGCCAGGCCAGGCCGCACCAGGGGGTGGTGTGGCCACCTCGATATCCACCTCGACCTCTCCTTTCGCCTATATAAACCTCCTGAGACGAAAACCCTAAGTACCAGATCAGAATTCCATGAAACGTTCTGTAGCGCCGCCGCCACCGAAGAGGAGATTAGGGGATAGAAGTCTCTGTCCCGGCACCCTACCGGGATGGGGAAGTGCTCCCGGAGCCATCTCCATCAACTCCACCACCATCTCCATCGCTGTTGCTGACTCCCATGATGAGGAGGGAGTAGTTCTCTCTCGAGGCCAAGGGCTCTACCGGTAGCTATGTGTTCATCTCTCTCTATGCGTGATCTTATTGAGATCATGAGCTTTGTAATCTAGTTGAATACGTAGATCTATTCTGCTACTCAAGTGTTTTAATTAATCTCTGCTTATCCCCACGTGTATGAAGTTGATAGTGTGCACACCATGTGGCACTTAGGCTAAGGTTACAAAAATACTTATCATGAGTATAATTTGAGTTGGATGTCTCTATGCGATTGTGGTGTTTGTTGGAACCATCTAGCGCTCAAGGTGATAGTGAGGGGTTATCTAGATGGGAAATGTGAACTTTAAGGTGTGTTGTTATAGCCCTACATCATCCAACCGGAGAGTAGTTCAGGGTAGCATAATGAAGAGAAGATACTTATATGAGAGTGCCCACTAGTGAAAGTATGATCCCTAGGCCTTGTTTCTAAGCATTGAAACACCGTTTACAATCAGTCCTATTACATGTTTGCTTGCTGCCACTCTTATTTCAGAGTGCAATTACCACTTATAATTATCCATATTACTTGTATTTCACTATATCTTCGCCGAACTAGTGCACCTATACACCTGACAAGTGTATCGGGTGTGTTGGGGACACAAGAGACTTCGTGTATCTTGATTGCAGGGTTGCTTGAGAGGGATACCTTTGACCACTTCCTCCCTGAGTTCGATAAAACCTTGGGTGATCCACTTAAGGGAAACTTGCTGCTGTTCTACAAACCTCTGCACTTGGAGGCCCAACACTGTCTACAAGAATAGAAGCGTGCGTAGACATCAAGCTATTTTCTGGCGCCGTTGCCGGGGAGGTAAGGTAAAAGGTACTCACATCCTCTGGCTAATAAGCTATCTTCTAGTACTGTTGCTGGTGTGTGAGTGCCCGAAGTTATTTCCTTTAAATTCTGCAATTATATCTTTTTGTTTCTTTTTTTATTTTCACTAGTTAGGCTTAATGGAATATAACAACAAAAAATTAGAGAGCTTTATAGTATTTATCTTAAGTTAGGACATGGAGTGTTTGAAGAGAATATTAAAAACCTATGGAACTTTATTTGCATGCTAATAGCAATGTTATTAGTATGAATTCTTTGAACACCATTATTGCTAATGCTATGGAAAAGTCTAAGCTTGGGGAAGCTGGTTTTGATGAGCATGATATTTTTAGTCCCCCAAGAACGGAGGAGAAAATTTAATTTGATGATACTATACCTCCAATATATGATGATTACATTGATGAATATGATTTTTTCAGTCCACCTACTATTGAGGAGAAAATTAATTATGATTACAATATGCCTCTTATATTTGATGATTATGGTGATGACAATAATAATGATAGCTATTTTGTTGAATTTGCTCCCACTACGATTAATAAGAATGACTATGCTTATAGGGAGATGATGGCTCAATGCACGGCGCCCAGAAAAATGCTTGATGGCAGTGTTGATGTAGAGCTCGTTGGGAACCCCAAGAGGATGGTATGATGAGCACAGCAGCAAGTTTCCCTCAGTTATGAAACCAAGGTTTAATCGAACCAGTAGGAGCAAGGAAACACCCCAAAGGTGTTACTAGCTGAGCTTTGGCAGGGCGCACTACCGGTGCTAGTAGCAACGTGGAGACCTGCACAACACAACCACAGAACTTTGTCCCCAACTTGCGATGAGGTTGTCAATCTCACCGTGTTTTGCGGAAAACAAAGGATTAAACGTATCGAATGGAAAGAAGTAATAGTTTGCAAAAAGTAAACACAAAGCAGTAAAAGATTGTAGATTGTATGTAAAGAAAAGGACTGGGATGCATAGTTCACTAGAGGTGGCTCTCCTTAGATAGATAACATGCTGGGTGAACAAATTATAGCGGGGAAATTGACAAACACCAAGAAAGCAATACATGCATATACTAATCATCTTGACTCCTTTGGAACTTGATTGGTCATTACAACATTATACATAGACCACCATCCAACTGCATCTATGACTAATAATCCACCTTCAGGTTATCATCTGAACACCCTCCAGTATTAAGTTGCAAGCAAAAGATTATTGCTTTGAATCGTGTAAAGTATACAATACGATTTTTCTATCAAAAAAGGATTGTTGTTTTCTCACTAGTAGCAACAGCACATATTTTAACTTAGAGATTTCTGTCACTTCCCAGTTACGGAGGCATGAACCCACTATCGAGCATAAATACTAACTCTTGGAGTTGCTAGCATCTACTTGGCCAAGATAGCTACTAACAACGGAAAGCATGCAAGATCACAAATAACAAAGACATGATAGAATCAATAATCAATCTAAAATAGCATCTCAATATCCATCGGATCCCCACAAACACAACATGCAGAATTATAAATAGATGATCTTGATCATGAACGGAGCTCACAAGATCTAGACATGAAAGCACAAAGGAGGAGAACCAGCCATCTAGCTACTACATGGATCTGTAGTCCAAGGATGAACTACTCAGGCATCACACCGGAGGCTTGCATGGTGATGAAGAAGGCCTCCAGGGTGAATTCCCCTCTCCGGCAGGGTGCCGGGAAGAGCTTCAGATCCCTCCCGATCTAGGGATGGAGATGACGGAGGCTACACTCTTTCGTGGATTTTTTGATCGGGTACTTAGGGTTTTCGTCCCGAGGGCAATTTATAGGCGGGAGGAGAGGCTGAGGGGGTGGCGGGAGCAGCCACACCACCCCCTGGCGCGGGCCAGGCCTGGCTGCGCAACCAGGTGGTGTGGTGGCCCCCTGGCCCCTCTCCGTCTCGTATTCTGGCACTTGATGTCTTCCGAAAAAATAGGCACTTTGGCTTTTGTCTCGTCCAATTCCTAGAATATTCATTTTCTGACTTTCCTGGAACCAAAAACAGCAGAAAATAGGCAGCTGGCACTGTGGCTCTTCTTAATAGGTTAGTCCAAGAAATCATATGAAAAGTACTCCAAAGTGTGGACAAAACACAAGAAAGTGGATAAACCAAGCATGGAACATCAAAAATTATAGATACATTTGCAATGTATCAACATCCCCAAGCTTAACTCCTGCTCGTCCTCGAGTAGGTAAGTGATAAAAAGAAAGAATAATTTTTGAGGTGACATGCACCAAAAGACTTGATCAAAGTATTTGCAAAACATTCAAAGCTGGGATCATAGGACTTCAATCATTACATGAAAGACAAAGTTCTAGCAATACGCGAAGAAACTATGATGCAACATGAAAAGGCACAAACAAAAGGTTCATGAATAAAAATTCTTTCTAAGACATTTGTTTGTTTCACATAAAGAAAACATAATATAATAGTATTCAGCTTGTCCCTCAATAGAGTAGCAAATATAAATGCATAGGACACCTTCAAAGTTCATAAGAGTGACTAGATACAATAGTTTAAAACAAGCAATATCAAGTTATGCATCAATCAACTAATCTTGGGACAATGCACATAGAACTAAGAATGGCCACTATGCTATCAAAGTAGGTGCATAAAGATAGAAGGTGGAGACTCAATATAATGGTGGAAGAAAGGCCTTTCTATAAAAGGAAGTAGGGATTCAAGTCTCATAAAGAGCTTCCAAAAATTATGGTACTTATAGCTTTCAGCTCTCATTGCCCCTATCATAAACATCTTTAAGGTGATTAAGGTTAAAGTGACACAACTAAGAGGATATGCTTGACAAGTTATAAACCGAAATCTCATGCCCCTTACTTACGAAGACCGATCCTCATGCTACTCAACTTCAGTCACGAGTAAGCTCTTGTCATTGTAAGTACATGTGTATCATTAAGAACCAGCAGGGTACCCCTTGCACATGATACGGGAGCTTTCCCATAATCAAAATGACAAGGCAAGCAGACAATGAGCATCTCAGCAATCTTCTTATTTGCTATTTGCATAGGTTTTTATTGAGGATGCTTCATAGAGTGCTCATTATGGTGATGTTGCAAGTTTCCACCATGATTAGGCATGGCTTAGGCTAGCGGCCCAGGCGTTTCTCTAACACACATACAAACTCCATGATCTTACAAGTTCCACTTTTATTTCACACCGCCGGGGTCCGTAAGCAGAAGAACCTGATATCAACGGGGTACAAAGTACAAGTGAAATGTTGAAAGCGTTCCCCATGGTACATGGTTCTGCTAATTTCAACTTATAAAGCACAAGCATATACGCAACAAAGAAGGACCCAATGGTTCAAGTTTATTAGATGCAAAAAAGTAAAGTGTGCCATCAAGTTCGTGAGAGCTTTAATCACTAGTTTTCTCATAACAAGTTTAATTTGGAAGGTAAACAAAAGCATGAATATACTTGGAATAGCATAAGCTAGTAGGTAGGTATGGTGGACTCTTTGGAGTAACTTGGTTTAGGGAGTTGGATGCATGAGTGGAACTCATACTTGGTTACGGAGGCTAGCAAAAGACTAGGAGCGACAAACTAAGACATCAATAATGGCCATAATCATGCAGAGCGACAAAACATCATTGATCAAAGCATAAAGTGATACTACAAGTTGAAAACTAAAGGATCATAAAGGCTATGGTGACTTGAGATAGTCATAACATGGTGTGAGCATGCGCCAAGTCAACCCAAATAAAGCATCAAAGGAGAATACCACTATACTATGCTTTAATATGCTAAAACAACGCATGATTCATCCAAGGCACATTAAGCAATCTCAATTGTTTATAACAAGTCATGCTACAACAAAGAATACTAAGCATAAAGCCAAAAAAATATCAAGCATGGCATGACAAAGTATAGGCCACGGTCAAAACGAGCTCTTTTTACCACATAAGCATGAACGTTTCTACTCTTTTCCAAACCAAACCAAACTATTTGCAAACCAATGTATGAAAGAGGGGGTCCAACCAATTTTTTAAGAAAACTAAGCAAACAAAAGCAAACGAAAAACCAAAACAAAAACAAAAAAGAAGACGCTCCAAGAACAACACAACTGTGCATGAAACAATAAAAATGAAGCGTTTGGAAGAAACCTAGAATTTTTATTGATGAAGAAGGGGATGCCTTGGGCATCCCCAAGCTTTTACGCTTGTACTTCTTTGATATTTCTTGGGGTGACACGCGTGGCATCCCCAAGCTTGAGCTTTAGTCCATCCTTCATCTCATTACTCATTCCTTCCATACACCTGAAAATTTTCCTTCATACAAAACTTCACACAATCTTTATTAGCAACATTAGTGCACTCAAGATAAATAATTCTTAAGGTTTAGTTCTAACACGAAATAAACTTCCATTAGAACACTAGATACTATAGCACTTCCCTCAAAAAGCTCAATTCCCCAAAAGAACTCAAAAGGGAACCAACAAGAAGCAAATAAAGAAAATGGCAGAAATCTGTCAAAACAGACCAGCAGGTAAAGACGAATTTTTTCAAAGACCTTCTGTTGCTCAAATCAAAAAGTGTTGAACTAACGAAAGTTAGATAACAACCTGGGTCAGAAGCAAAAAAATCCACGCCTCAAAAAGACGTTCAGAGATTTTACACGAAATTTTACGGTGAAGCACAGAAATCTGTTTCTGGACAGCAACTTTCCCAATCATTACTTCTCTCTCATTAGAGGTTACTCTTGGCACAAAAAGCAAATAAAAAGGATAAGGAGCGGTTATTACTGAAGTAATAACTTCCAAGACTCATCTAAAACTTTTGGGTTATCTCCCAATAAGTACTTTTCTTTAACGCCTTTAAGTTAGGCATAAGAAGCAACGAAAGAATCAAGTGTTCTCAAATGAAGAAGCATTAAGACCAAATTTCTTGCCCTTACCTCTCTTACTTTTATTCTTAAACTTCGGGAAAATATGATTGTTTGGTGGAGAAGAAAGGTGCATGGTCCCCTTTCCCACATCTATTATTGCTCCAAGGAGTTCTAATAGGGACCTTCCAAGTGTAATTTGTCCTTTTCCTGCACATTCAATAACAAGATAATCAATAGAAATTGTTTTCCCAAGGATCTTTGTAAACACTCCTTCAGCTATTCTTAGCAAGAGATATTTCTTTTCCTCCTTCGGTGAGCCCCCAAGTATTCAGAGATTTATAAATATCTTTGGGCATAAGACAAAATTTAGACATGATATCACAGCGAGCTTGAAAAGTTTTAGTGTCCATCTCAATCTTTACTGTAGGGAACCACTTTGATGGTTCAGAGTTTATTGGAACATAATTGTGATGCTCCCTAAGCGTGTTATAGCAATTTTCTAAGCTAGTAGTGCTAGCCTCAAGAATGTTCAACCTAGCAAATATTTTTGTGAAAGAAATATCAGTTTGGCTAGGCATGTTGTAAGTGAGGATTAATTTCTTTATAGAATTAATAGCATCATCCTCATTACATTGGAGGAAGTCTCCTCCCACAACAGCATCTAAAGCATATCTATAGCAAAGAGCAATTCCAAGGTAAAAACTGCTAAGGAACAAGCTTTGAGTCATTTTAGGCTCAGCTTTTTCATGTAGATCAGAGATTCTAGACCAAGCTTCTTTAAAACTTTCCTCAATTCCTTGTTTAAAAGTGAAAATCATTTCCTCAGGTGACATAGTGACTGGAGCAAGGCTAGACATAATGAGATAGGAACTAAATTTTTTGTGTGTTTTTGATAAAGAAAGCAAACTAGTAAAACTAATTTTTTTGTGTTTTTGATAAGAAAACAAGCAAACAAAGCAAAAAGAAACTAAGCAAAACAAAAACAACAAAGTAAAGAGATTGGTTATGAGGGACTCCCCTTGTGAAGATGTCCTTGACTCCCCGGCAACGGCGCCAGAAAAATGCTTGATGGCTCAATGCACGGCGCCCAGAAAAATGCTTGATGGCGGTGTTGATGTAGAGCTCGTTGGGAACCCCAAGAGGAAGGTATGATGAGCACAGCAGCAAGTTTCCCTCAGTTATGAAACCAAGGTTTAATCGAACCAGTAGGAGCAAGGAAACACCCCAAAGGTGTTACTAGCTGAGCTTTGGCAGGGCGCACTACCGGTGCTAGTAGCAACATGGAGACCTGCACAACACAACCATAGAACTTTGTCCCCAACTTGCGATGAGGTTGTCAATCTCACCGTGTTTTGCGGAAAACAAAGGATTAAACGTATCGAATGGAAAGAAGTAAAAGTTTGCAGAAAGTAAACACAAAGCAGTAAAAGATTGTAGATTGTATGTAAAGAAAAGGACCGGGATCCATAGTTCACTAGAAGTGGCTCTCCTTAGATAGATAACATGTTGGGTGAAAAAATTACAGCGAGGCAATTGACAAACACCGAGAAAGCAATACATGCATATACTAATCATCTTGACTCCTTTGGAACTTGATTGGGCATTACAACATTATACATAGACTGCCATCCAAATGCATCTATGACTAATAATCCACCTTCAGGTTATCATCCGAACCCCCTCCAGTATTAAGTTGCAAGCAACAGATTATTGCTTTACGAACTGCATGTAAAGTAAACAATATGATTGTTCTATGAACAAAGGATTGTTGTTTTCTCCCTAGTAGCAACAGCACATCTAGTACCTTAGACATTTCTGTCACTTCCCCAGATTACCAGAGGCATGAACCCACTATCGAGCATAAATACTAACTCTTGGAGTTGCTAGCATCTACTTGGCCAAGATAGCTACTAACAACGGAAAGCATGCAAGATCACAAATAACAAAGACATGATAGAATCAATAATCAATCTGAAATAGCATCTCAATATCCATCGGATCCCCGCAAACACAACATGCAGAATTACAAATAGATGATCTTGATCATGAACGGAGCTCACAAGATCTAGACATGAAAGCACAAAGGAGGAGAACCAGCCATCTAGCTACTACATGGATCCGTAGTCCAAGGATGAACTACTCACGCATCACACCGGAGGCTTGCATGGTGATGAAGAAGGCCTCCAGGGTGAATTCCCCTCTCCGGTAGGGTGCCGGGAAGAGCTTCAGATCCCTCCTGATCTAGGGATGGAGATGACGGCGGCTACAGACTCTTTCGTGGATATTCGATCGAGTACTTAGGGTTTTTGTCCCGAGGGCAATATATAGGCGGAAGGAGAGGCCGACGGGGTGCCGGGAGTGGCCACACCACCCCCTGGCACGGGCCAGGCCTGAACGCGTGGCCAGGTGGTATGGTGGCCCCCTGGCCCCTCTCCGTCTCATATTCTGGCACTTGATGTCTTCCGGAAAAATAGGCACTTTGGCTTTTGTCCCGTCCAATTCCGAGAATATTCATTTTCTGACTTTCCTGGAACCAAAAATAGCAGAAAACAGGCAGCTGGCACTATGGATGTTGTTAATAGTTTAGTCCAAGAAATCATATGAAAATTACTCCAAAGTGTGGACAAAACACAAGAAAGTGGATATAACCAAGCATGGAACATTAAAAATTATAGATACATTTGCAATGTATCAGGAGGGTAATAATTATTTTATGCATGTGGCTCATGATAAGAATGTTTTATGTGATATTTATATTGTTAATTTTATTCATGATGCTACTGAAAGTTATTATGAGAGAGGGAAACATGGTTTTATGTATCTCGACAATATTAAGTTTCCCCTCTTTATGTTGAAAATTTTGAAGTTGCACTTGTTTTGCTTTCCTATGCTTGTTGCTTTGTGCTTTCATGACTTGTTTCTTTACAAGATTATTTTTCATAGGAAGTGGGTTAGACTTAAATTTGTTCCATATTTGCTTCTTGATGCTCTCTTTTACTTTAATTCATATTTCTTATGTGAGCATCATTGAAATTATCTTGCCTATCTTAATGGCTATAAAGAAAGAGCTTTTGGAAGGCAACCCATTATATTTTTACACAGTCTTGGAAGTTATTGCCTCTGTAATAACCTCTTCTTATCCTTTTTTTTGGTTTTTGTGCCAAGAATAACCTCTAATGAGAGGTAAGTAAGATATGGGGAAGTTGCTATCCCGAAACAGATTTTTGTGCATCACTGTAAACAATCGTGAAAAATTTCAGTACGCTGGATTGAGCTGTACGTTTTTGTGCTTATGCCCCAGCTTATTACCCAACTTTTGTTAGTTTTGCACTTTTCGATTTGAGCAACAGAAGATTTTCAAAAAAATCGGTCTTTACCTGTTGGTCTGTTTTGACAGATTTCTGCCATTATTTGCATTTGCCTCTTAATCAGTTTCTTTTTGAGTTCTGTTTGATCACTTGAGCTTTTAGAAGGAATTGCTAAAGTATCTTGTGTTTTAGTGGAAGTTTTACTTGTGTTGAAATTAAACCCAAAGACTTATTATCTTGAATACACTAATGTTGCTAATGAAGATTGTGTGAAGTTTTGTATGAAGGAAATTTTCAAGTGTAGGAAAGAATAATGTGATGAGATGAAGTATGGACAAAAGCTCAAGCTTGGGGATGCCACAGGTGTCACCCCAAGAAATATTCAAGAAGTATAAGCGTCAAAGCTTGGGGATGCCCAAGGCATCCCCTTCTTCATCAAAAATCTCAGGTCTTCTTTCAAGACACTTTATTTTGATTACCTTGTGCACTATGTGTTGTTCTTGGAGCATCTTTTATTTTAGTTTTCTTTTGCTTTCTTTGCCGCAATAAGTTGGTTGGATCTAAACACACTTCTTTTGGAGAGAGACACACCCCGTTATTCATTGCCTAGAACACTCTAGTTTTCAGTCTTATTGTTCTGTGAGTGTTCTCCTTTGCTACCACTTCGTTTAGCTTTAGTTTTCTTATTCTTTTGGCTTAGAACTTTTTAGTTCCTCTTTGTAGATTGGTGAGACATTCTCTCTGGTCTTTATTGATTATTATCTTTGAGAGTTGTTTCAAATAAGTCGATTGGTGTTGGAAAAGAGTAGGAAGTTTCATGCTTATAGTGGTACAAAAGGAAGCTTGTTTTGACTGTGACTTAGACTTTATCATGTCATGCTAGATGTTGCTTTGACCTTATGCTTAGTGATTATTGTTGTAGCATGACTTGTTTCAAACAATTGAGATTGCTTAATGTGCCTTAAAAGAATCATGCGTTGTTTTAGCATACAAAAGCATAATATTGTGGTATTCTCCTTTGATGCTTTATTTGGGTTGACTTGGCACATGCTTAAACCATGTTAAGACTATGAACCAGTCACCATAGACTCTATGATCATTTAGTTTTTGACTTGCAATATCACTTTATGCTTTAATTAATAATGTTTTATCGCTTTGCATGATTATGGCCATTATTGCTCTCTTAGTTGGTCGCTCCCAGTCTTTTGCTAGCCTCCACCTGTACCAAGTGTGAGTTCCACTCATGAATCCAACCTCCAAGAAAACCAAGTTATTACAAAGAGTCCACTATAAATTCCTATGCATGGTGTGTTACACCATTCCAAGTAACTTCATGTTTTTATCTACCTTCCAAATTAAACTTATTATGTGAAAATTAGTGATTAAAGCTCTCACGAACTTGATGGCACAATTTATATTCTTGCACTTAATAAACTTGAACCATTGTGTCAGTTGCTTATATGCTTGCACTTTATAAGTTGTGAATTAGCAGAACCATGTTACCATGGGGAACGCTTTCAACATTGCACTTATTATTCAGTTGATATCATGTTCTTTTGTTTACAGATCCCGGTGATGTGAAATAAAATGGGAGATTTTAAGCTCATGGAGTTTGTATATGTGTTAGAGAAACGCCTGGGCGGCTAGCCAAAGCCATGCCTAATCATGGTGGAAACTTGCAGCATAACCATAGTGAGCATTCTGTGAAGCATCCTCAATAAAGATCGCTGAGATGCTCATTGTCTGTTGCCTTGTCATTTTGATATGGGAAAGCTCTTGTGTCATGGGGAAAAGGGGTACCCCTGATGGCTCAAAATATATTCGTGCTCGTTGGGGAACCCCAAGAGGAAGGTATGATGAGCACAACAGCAAGTTTTCCCTCAGTTATGAAATCAAGGTTATCGAACCAGTAGGAGCAAGGAAACACCTCCAAGGTGTTGTTTCCAACTTGGAATCCTGCACAACACAACCACGGAACTTTGCCCCAACTTATAGTGAGGTTATCAATCTCACCGGTTCTGCTGAAAACAAAGGATTAATCGTATTATGTGGAAGATAGTAATTGCTTGCAGAAAGTAAACAGAAAAAAGTAAATAATAGATTGTAGATTGATGGTAAAAGAAAGGACCGTGGTCCATAGTTCACTAGTGGTGATTCTCCTTAAGATAGATGACATGTTGGGTGAACAAATTATAGCGGGGCAATTCACAAACATCGAGAAAGCATACATGCATATACTAATCATATTGACTCCTATGAGATTTGATTGGGCATTACAACATTATACATAGACCATAATCCAACTTCATCTATGACTAATAATCCACCTTCAGGTTATCATCCGAACCCCCTCCAGTATTAAGTTGCAAGCAACAGATAATTGCATTAAGCAAAGTGTGTAAAGTAAACAATATGATTGTTCTATGAACAAAGGATTGCTGTTTTCTCCCTAGTAGAATCAACACATCTAGTACCTTAGAGATTTCTGTCACTTCCCTAGATTACTAGAGGCATGAACCCACTATCGAGCATAAACAATCCCTCTTGGAGTTGCTAGCATCTACTTGGCCAAGATAGCTACTAACAACGGAAATCATGCAAGATCGCGAATAACAAAGACATGATAGAATCAATAATCAATCTGAAATAGCATCTCAATATCCATCAGATCCCCGCAAGCACAACATGTATGATTACAAATAGATGATCTTGATCATGAACGGAGCTCACAAGATCTAAACATGGTAGCACAAAGGAGAAAAACCAACCATCTAGCTACTACATGGACCCGTAGTCCAGGGATGAACTACTCACGCATCACACCGGAGGTAGGCATGGTGATGAACAAGGCCTCCCGGGTGATCTCTCCTCTCTGGCAGGGTGCTGATACATTGCAAATGTATCTATAATTTTTGATGTTCCATGCTTGGTTTTATCCACTTTCTTGTTTTTTGTCCACACTTTGGAGTACTTTTCATATGATTTCTTGGACTAACTATTAACAAGAGCCACAGTGCCAGCTGCTTGTTTTCTACTGTTTTTAGTTCTAGGAAAGTCAGAAAATGAATATTCTCAGAATTGGACGGACAAAAGCCAAAGTGCCTATTTTTCCAAAAGTCATCAAGTGCTAGAATACGAGACTGAGAGGGGCCAGGGGGCCACCACACCACCTGGCCCCGCGGCCAGGCCTGGCCCACGCCAGGGGGTGGTGTGGCCACTCCCGACACCCCCTCGGCCTCCCCTTCCGCCTATAAGATGCCCTCGGGACGTAAACCCTAAGGGCCCGATCAAAAATCCATGAAAGAGTCTATAGCCGCCGTCATCTCCATCCCTAGATCGGGAGGGATGTGAAGCTCTTCCCGGCACCCTGCCAGAGAGGGGAATTCACCCTGGAGGCCTTCTTCATCACCATGCAAGCCTCCGGTGTGATGCGTGAGTAGTTCATCCTTGGACTATGGATCTGTGTAGTAGCTAGATGGCTGGTTCTCCTCCTTTGTGCTTTCATGTTTAGATCTTGTGAGCTCCGTTCATGATCAAGATCATCTATTTGTAATTCTGCATGTTGTGTTTGCGGGGATCCGATGGATATTGAGATGCTATTTCAGATTGATTATTGATTCTATCATGTCTTTGTTATTTGTGATCTTGCATGCTTTCCGTTGTTAGTAGCTATCTTGGCCAAGTAGATGCTAGCAACTCCAAGAGTTAGTATTTATGCTCGATAGTGGGTTCATGCCTCTGGTAATCTGGGGAAGTGACAGAAATCTCTAAGGTACTAGATGTGTTGTTGCTACTAGGGAGAAAACAACAATCCTTTGTCCATAGAACAATCGTATTGTTTACATTACACACAATTCGTAAAGCAATAATCTATTGCTTGCAACTTAATACTGGAGGGGGTTCGGATGATAACCTGAAGGTGGATTATTAGTCATAGATGCAGTTGGATGGCGGTCTATGTATAATGTTGTAATGCCCAATCAAGTTCCAAAGGAGTCAAGATGATTAGTATATGCATGTATTGCTTTCTCGGTGTTTGTCAATTGCCCCGCTGTAATTTGTACACCCAGCATGCTATCTATCTAAGGAGAGCCACCTCTAGTGAACTATGGATCCCGGTCCTTTTCTATACATACAATCTACAATCTTTTAGTGCTTTGTGTTTACTTTTTGCAAACTATTACTTCTTTCCATTCGATACGTTTAATCCTTTGTTTTCCGCAAAACACGGTGAGATTGACAACCTCATCGCAAGTTGGGGACAAAGTTCTGTGGTTGTGTTGTGCAGGTCTCCACGTTGCTACTAACACCGGTAGTGCGCCCTGCCAAAGCTCAGCTAGTAACACCTTTGGGGTGTTTCCTTGCTCCTACTGGTTCGATTAAACCTTGGTTTCATAACTAGGGGAAACTTGCTGTTGTGCTCATCATACCTTCCTCTTGGGGTTCCCAACAAGCTCTACATCAACACCTCCATCAAGCATTTTTCTAGGCATCGTGCATTAAGCCATCAAGCATTTTTGTGGCGCCATTGCCGGGGAGTCAAGGACATCTTCACAAGGGGAGTCCCTCATAACCAATCTCTTTACTTTGTTATTTTTTGTTTTGCTTAGTTTATTTTTGCTTTGTTTGCTTGTTTCTTTATCAAAAACACAAAAAAATAGTTCTACTAGTTTGCTTTCTTATTTCAAAAAAAACACAAAAAAATTAGTTCCTACTCTAGTTTTTATTTTCATTGGTCTTTTATTGTCTTGCTTTATCATGCTTTCTATCAATGGTTGGTTTCTTTGAAACTGAATCTTATTGGCAAGGTGGGTTCATGGAAGAACAAAAATATTATTATAAGGAACACCGCTTGTCACAAAAAGGGAAACACTTATGGGAACAAATTGATAAATTGTATACCATTGCTATAAACGTGTGCTCTACTTATAATGTTACTTATTGCTTTGATAAATCTTGTTGCTGTAGCAGGTATAAACACCTCCCTTTTCAATGTGAGTATAATGATAATGTTACCATATCTTCTTATGTTAAAGGGAATTATGACTTTTATGATGTGGAACAAATTGAAGAATTTATTGCTTGGAAGGGTGCATTCGAACTAGCTTATTTGCTTGAAAATACTGATGATGCACCTTATAAATATGAGGTTTATGATATACTTCAATTTTTCTTTGATAATTACAAGGAAGAAAATGGCTATATTCTTGAATATCTTAATAGATGCTCTCCACCAATGGAAGAAACGAATGCCTTGCAGGAACCTATGGAAGAAGAAATTGCTAAAACTGGAAGCTCCTTGGATGAAAAAGAGGAAGAGAGTGATGATCAAGAGGAGGAAGAATAGATCTACCCATCCCTACCTTCTAATGATAGTAACTCTTTACCCCTTACATTATTTGATTGTCCCCCATGCTTACCAAAGGAGGACGAATGTCATGTTCCTGAGGATTCTTTTGAAAATGTTTATAATAAAGCTCTAGTGTTTGTAGATCATGAAAATCATGCTTTATGTGATAGTTATATTGTTGAGTTTATTCATGAGGCTACTGAAAATTATTATGAGAGAGGAAAATATGGTTGTAGAAGTTTTTATGGTAATGAAACACCTCTCTATGTGCTAAAAGTTTTGGAGTTGCTCTTGTTTTATCTACCCATTCTTGCTACTATGTGCTTCTTTGATTTATTTTCTTACAAGGTTCCTATGCATAGGAAGTGGGTTAGACTTAAATGTGTTTTGAATTTGCTTCTTGATGCTCTCTTTTACTTCAATTCATATTTCTTATGTGAGCATCTTCTCAAACTATCATGCCTAACTTAAAGGCGTTAAAGAAAGTACTTATTGGGAGATAACCCAAAAGTTTTAGATGAGTCTTGGAAGTTATTACTTCAGTAATAACCACTCCTTATCCTTTTTATTTGCTTTTTGTGCCAAGAGTAACCTCTAATGAGAGAGAAGTAATGATTGGGAAAATTGCTGTCCCAAAATAGATTTCTGTGCTTCACCATAAAAATTCGTGTAAAATCTCTGAATGTCTTTTGGAGGCGTGAATTTTTGTGCTTCTGCCCCAGGTTGTTATCTAACTTTCGTTAGTTCAACACTTTTTGATTTGAGCAACAAAAGGTCTTCGAAAAACCTTCTGGTCTGTTTTGACAGATTTCTGCCATTTTCTGCATTTGCTTCTTGTTGGTTCCTTTTTGAGTTCTTTTAGGGAATTAAGCTTTTTGAGGGAAGTGCTACAGTAGCTAGTGTTCTAATGGAAGTTTATTTGGTGTTAGAACTGAACCTTAATACCTTTTATCTTGAGTGCACTAATGTTGCTAATAAAGATTGTGTGAAGTTTTGTATGAAGGAAAAATTTCAGGTGTATGAAAGGAATGAGTAATGAGATGAAGGATGGACTAAAGCTCAAGCTTGGGGATTCCACGTGTGTCACCCCAAGAAATATCCAAGAAGTACAAGCGTCAAAGCTTGGGGATTCCCAAGGCATCCCCTTCTTCATCAATAGAAATTCCAGGTTTCTTCCAAACGCTTCATTTTTATTGTTTCATGCACAGTTGTGTTGTTCTTGGAGCATCTTCTTTTTCGTTTTCGTTTTGGTTTTTTGTTTGCTTAGTTTGCTGAAAAAATTGGTTGGACTCCCTCTTTCATACATTGGTTTGCAAATAGTTTGGTTTGGTTTGGAAAAGAGTAGGAAAGTTCATGCTTATGTGGTAAAAAGAGCTTGTTTTTTACCGTGGCCTATGCTTTGTCATGCCATGCTTGATATTGTTTTGGCTTTATGCTTAGTATTCTTTGTTGTAGCATGACTTGTTATAAACAATTGAGATTTCTTAATGTGCCTTGGATGAATCATGCGTTGTTTTAGCATATTAAAGCATAGTATAGTGGTATTCTCCTTTGATTCTTTATTTGGGTTGACTTGGCGCATGCTCACACCATGTTATGACTATCTCAAGTCACCATAGCCTTTATGATCCTTTAGTTTTCAACTTGTAGTATCACTTTATGCTTTGATCAATGATGTTTTGTCGCTCTGCATGATTATGGCCATTATTGCTCTCTTAGTTTGTCGCTCCCACTCTTTTGCTAGCCTCCACAACAAAGTATGAGTTCCACTCATGCATCGAACTCCCTAAACCAAGTTATTTCAAAGAGTCCACCATACCTACCTACTAGCTGATGCTATTCCAAGTATATTGATGCTTTTGTTTACCTTCCAAATTAAACTTGTTATGAGAAAACTAGTGATTAAAGCTCTCACGAACTTGATGGCACACTTTACTTTTTTGCATCTAATAAACTTGAACCATTGGGTCCTTCTTTGCTGCGTATATGCTTACGCTTTATAAGTTGAAATTAGCAGAACCATGTTCCATGGGGAACGCTTTCAACATTGCACTTGTACTTTGTACCCCGTTGATACCATGTTCTTTTGCTTACGGATCCCGGCGGTGTGAAATAAAAGTGGAACTTGTAAGATCATGGAGTTTGTATGTGTGTTAGAGAAACGCCTGGGCCGCTAGCCTAAGCCATGCCTAATCATGGTGGAAACTTGCAACATCACCATAATGAGCACTCTATGAAGCATCCTCAATAAAAACCTATGCAAATAGCAAATAAAAAGATCGCTGAGATGCTCATTGTCTGCTTGCCTTGTCATTTTGATTATGGGAAAGCTCCCGTATCATGTGCAAGGAGTACCCCGTTGGCGGTTCTTTATGATACACATATACTTACAATGACAAGAGCTTACTCGTCACTGAAGTTGAGTAGCATGAGGATCGGTCTTCGTAAGTAAGGGGCATGAGATTTTGGTTTATAACTTGTCAAGCATATCCTCTTAGTTGTGTCACTTTAACCTTAATCACCTTAAAGATGCTTATGATAGGGGCAATGAGAGCTGAAAGCTATAAGTACCATAATTTTTGGAAGCTCTTTATGAGACTTGAATCCCTACTTCTTTTACAAAGGCCTTTCTTCCACCATTATATTGAGTCTCCACCTTCTATCTTTATGCACATACTTTGAGAGCATAGTGGCCATTCTTAGTTCTATGTGCATTGTCCCAAGACTAGTTGATTGATGCATACTTTGATATTGCTTGTTTTAAACTATTTGTATCTAGTCACTCTTATGAACTTTGAAGGTGTCCTATGCATTTATATTTGCTACTCCATTGAGGGACAAGCTGAATACTATTATGCTATGTTTTCTTTATGTGAAACAAACAAACGTCTTGCAAAGCATTGTTATTCATGAATCTTTTGTTTGTGCCTTTTCATGTTGCATCATAGTTTCTTTGCTTATTGCTAGAACTTTGTCTTTCATGTTATGATTGAATTACTATGATCTCAGCTTGAATGTTTTGCAAATACTTTGATCAAGTCTTTGATGGTGCATGTCACCTCAAAAATTATTCTTTCTTTTTATCACTTACCTACTCGAGGACGAGCAGGAGTTAAGCTTGGGGATGTTGATACATTGCAAATGTATCTATAATTTTTGATGTTCCATGCTTGGTTTTATCCACTTTCTTGTGTTTTGTCCACACTTTGGAGTACTTTTCATATGATTTCTTGGACTAACCTATTAACAAGAGCCACGATTGCCTGCATTTTTTTGTTGTTTTTGGTTCCAGGAAAGTCACAAAATGAATATTCTCGGAATTGGACGGGACAAAAGCCAAAGTGCCTATTTTTCCGGAAGTCATCAAGTGCCAGAATACGAGACGGAGAGGGGCCAGGGGGCCACCACACCACCTGGCCGTGCGGCCAGGCCTGGCCCGCGCCAAGGGGTGGTGTGGCCGCTCCCAGCACCCCCTCGGCCTTCCCTTCCGCCTATAAGATGCCCTCGGGACGTAAACCCTAAGGGCCCGATCAAAAATCCAAGAAAGAGTCTGTAGCCGCCGTCATCTCCATCCCTAGATCGGGAGGGATCTGAAGCTCTTCCCGGCACCCTGCCGGATAGGGGAATTCACCCTGGAGGCCTTCTTCATCACCATGCAAGCCTCCGGTGTGATGCGTGAGTAGTTCATCCTTGGACTACAGATCCATGTAGTAGCTAGATGGCTGGTTCTCCTCCTTTGTGCTTTCATGTTTAGATCTTGTGAGCTCCGTTCATGATCAAGATCATCTATTTGTAATTCTACATGTTGTGTTTGTGGGGATCCGATGGATATTGAGATGCTATTTCAGATTGATTATTGATTCTATCATGTCTTTGTTATTTGTGATCTTGCATGCTTTCCGTTGTTAGTAGCTATCTTGGCCAAGTAGATGCTAGCAACTCCAAGAGTTAGTATTTATGCTCGATAGTGGGTTCATGCCTCTGGTAATCTGGGGAAGTGACAGAAATCTCTAAGGTACTAGATGTGCTGTTGCTACTAGGGAGAAAACAGCAATCCTTTGTTCATAGAACAATCGTATTGTTTACATTACACGCATTTCGTAAAGCAATAATCTGTTGCTTGCAACTTAATATTGGAGGGGGTTCGGATGATAACCTGAAGGTGGATTATTAGTCATAGATGCAGTTGGATGGCGGTCTATGTATAATGTTGTAATGCCCAATCAAGTTCCAAAGGAGTCAAGATGATTAGTATATGCATGTATTGCTTTCTCTGTGTTTGTCAATTTCCCCACTGTAATTTGTTCACCCAGCATGTTATCTATCTAAGGAGAGCCACCTCTAGTGAACTATGGATCCTGGTCCTTTTCTTTACATACAATCTACAATCTTTTACTGCTTTGTGTTTACTTTCTGCAAACTATTACTTATTTCCATTCGATACGTTTAATCCTTGTTTTCCGCAAAACACGGTGAGATTGACAACCTCATCGCAAGTTGGGGACAAAGTTCTGTGGTTTCATTGTGCAGGTCTCCACGTTTCTACTATCACCGATAGTGCGCCCTGCCAAAGCTCAGCTAGTAACACTTTTCGGGTGTTTCCTTGCTCCTACTGGTTCGATTAAACCTTGGTTTCATAACTGAGGGAAACTTGCTGCTGTGCTCATCATACCTTCCTCTTGGGGTTCCCAACGAGCTCTACATCAACACCGCCATCAAGCATTTTTCTAGGCACCGTGCATTGAGCCATTAGGTGCCGGGAAGAGCTTCAGATCCCTCCCTATCTAGGGATGGAGATGGTGGCGGCTATAGACTCTTTCGTAGAATTTTTATCGTGTACTTAGGGTTTCTATATCGGAGGCTTCTAATAGGCGAAAGGGGAGGCCGAGGGGGTGCCCGAGGCGGCTACACCACCCCCAGGCGTGGGCCAGGCCTAGCCGCTCGGCCAGGTGGTGTGGACGGCCCCTGGCCCCTCTCCGTCTCATCTTCTGGCTCTGTGTTCCCCTCGGTGAAATATTGACTTTGGCTTTTGTCCCGTCCAATTTCGAGAATATTCATTTTCTGGAACCAAAAACAGCAGAAAACAGGCAACTGGCACCGTGGCATCTTGTTAATAGGTTAGTTCCAGAAAATTAGCAAAAATACTCCAAAGTGTGGACAAAACATAAGAAAGTAGATATAAAACAAGCATGGAACATCAAAAATTATAGTTACGTTTGCAACGTATCAACATCCCCAAGCTTAACTCATGCTCGTCCTCGAGTAGGTAAGTGATAAAAAGAAAGAATAATTTTTGAGGTGACATGCACCATCATAATCTTGATCAAAGTATTTGTAAAACATTGATAGCTGGGATCATAGTACTTAAAAATAGCATGAAAGTTATAGTTCTAACAATAAGACATAGCAACTATGTTGTAGCATGAAAAGGTACAAACAAACGATTCATGAATAACAATGCTTTGCAAGACGTTTGTTTGTTTCACATAAAGAAAACATAATGAGAATGGTATTCAGCTTGTCCCTCATAGTGTAGGAAACCATAAATGCATAGGACACCTTCAAAGTTCATGAGGGTGACTAGATACAAATAGTTTAAGAACAAGCAATATCAACATTATGAATAAATCAATAAGTCTTGGGACAATGCACGTGAAACTAAGAATGGCCACTATGCTCTCTTAATAGGTGCATAAAGGTAGAAGATGGAGACTCAACATAAAAGTAAAAGAAAGGGCTTCATAGAAGGAAGCAGGGATTCAAGTCTCATAAAGAGCTTCCAAAAATTATGGTACTTATTAGCTTTCAGCTCTCATTTCCCCTATCATAAGAATCTTCAAGTGATTAAGGTTAAAGTGAACAAACTATGGAGTATATGCTTGACAAAGTATAAGTTGGCAATCTCATGTCCCTTGAATACGAGGGCCGCTCCTCATGCTACTCAAGTTTAGTTACCGGTAAGTTCTTGTCATAGTAAGTACATGTGTATCATAGAGAACCACCACCGCGGTACCCCTTGCCCGATGATACGGAAGAATCCCCATATCAAAATGACAAGGAAAGCAGACAATAAGCATCTCAACAATCTTCTTATTTACCATGGGAAAATGGTGCTTTTTTTCTCTCTTTCCTCTTTTCTCATCTCTTTTTTTTTCTCTTTTTTCTCAATCTCTATCTCTTTTTTTATAAGAAGAATGCTTCATAGATTGCTCGTTATGGTTATGTTGCAGGTTTCCACTCTGATTAGGCATGGATTAGACCAGCCGCCCAGGCGTTTCTCTAACACACATACATAACTCCATGGACTTACAAGCTCCCCTTTCATTTCACACCAACGACATCCATAAACAAAAGAGCATGATATCATCTGGGTACAATGTACAAGTGCAATGTTGAAAGCGTTCCCCATGACAGCATGGTTCTGCTAATTCCCAATGTATAAGTGCAAGCATATACAACATAAATGACACAATGGTTCAAGTTTATTAGGGGCAAGAAAAGTAAAGTGTGCCATCAAGTTCGTGAGAGCATTAATCACTAATTTTCACATAACAAGTTTAATTCAAAAGGTAGATAAAAACATGAATATACTTGGAATAGCAAATGCTAATAGGTAGGTATGGTGGACTCTTTGGAATAACTTGGTTTTATTTGGAGTTGGATGCATGAGTGGAACTCAAACTTGGTATGGGGGCTAGCAAAAGACTGGGAGCGACCAACTAAGAGAGCAATAATGGCCATAATCATGCAAAGCGACAAAACATCATTAATTAAAGCATAAAGTGATATTACAAGTCGAAAACTAAAGGATCATAGAGGCTATGGTGACTTGGGATAGTCTTAACATGGTGTGAGCATGCGCCAAGTCAATCGAAATAAAGCATCAAAGGAGAATACCACAATACTATGCTTTAATATGCTAAAACAAAGCATGATTCTTTCAAGGCACATTAAGCAATCTCAATTGTTTATAACAAGTCATGCTATAGCAAAAATCACTAAGCATAAAGCCAAAACAATATCAAACATGACATGACAAAGCATAGGCCACAGTCAAAAACAAGCTCCTTTTTACCACTTAAGCATGAACTTTTCCTACTCTTTTCCAATCCAAACCAACTTATTTGAAAATTAATGCATGAATGAGGGGGTCCAACCAATTTATTCAAGCAAACTAAGCAAACGAAAACTAAAAACAAAAACAAAGACGCTCCAAGAACAACACAACTATGCATGCAACAATAAGAATGAAGTGTTTGGAAGAAACCTGAAATTTTTATTGATGAAGAAGGGGATGCCTTGGGCATCCCCAAGCTTTGATGCTTGTACTTCTTGAATATTTCTTGGGGTGACACAAGTGGCATCCCCAAGCTTGAGCTTTTGTCCATTCTTCATCTTATCACATTACTCTTCCCTACACTTTAAATTTTCTTCATACAAAACTTCACACAATCTAAAACAAAAGCTACTGTAGCACTTCCTTTCAAAAGTTCAAATGATCAAAGAGAACTCAAAGAGAAAGAGATTAAGAGGCAAATGCAAATAATGGTAGAAATCTGTCAAAATAGACCAGCAGGTAAAAGCCAATTTTTTCAAAGACCTTCTATTCCTTAAATTGAAAAGTGTTGAACTAATGAAAGTTGGATAACAACCTGGGGCAGAAGCACAAAAAATTATAGGTCAAACCGACATACAGAGATTTTTCACGAATTTTTACAGCGAAGCACAAAAATCTGTTTCGGGACAGAAACTTTCCCAAGCATTACTTCTTTCTCATTAGAGGTCACTCTTGGCACAAAAAGCAAATAAAAAGGATAACGAGCGGTTATTACTGAAGTAATAACTTCCAAGACTCAAAAAAACTATTGGGTTATCTCCCAAGAAGTACTTTTCTTTAACGCCTTTAAGTTAGGCATGATAGTTTGAGAAGATGCTCACATAAGAAATATGAATTGAAGTAAAAGAGAGCATCAAGAAGCAAATTCAAAACACATTTAAGTCTAACCCACTTCCTATTCATAGGAATCCTGTATGCAAATAAATTCACAAAGAACAAAGTGATAGCCATAGGAAGATAAAACAAGAGTAACTTCAAAACTTTCAGCACATAGAGAGGTGTTTTAGTACCATGAAAACTTCTACAACCATATTATCCTCTCTCATAATAATAATTTTCAGTAGCCTCATGAATAAACTCAACAATATAACTATCACATAAATCATGCTTTTCATGATCTACAGACACATAATTTTTATCAAGCTCAAAAATAATGGGATTAAAACCTTCAAACCCACTTTTAACAATTTATAACAAGTTGACTGATCATTCTCAAGAGGTATGGGGTTCCAAGATAAGGTCAAGACCCCTCCAATCTCATTTCTAATAGTAGTACAATTAATATTATCAACCAATATAGGACCATCATCTAGAGCTTTATCATAAACATTTTCTAAGCAACGCTCTTTAGTACCATGCATTTTGAAGTTACGCACTAATAAAGGATTATCATAGATAACAAGAGCATAATTATTATCACAAGTTTTACCCGTAGTAGATTTTTCAAAAGAATCCACAGGAACATAACATTCATCCTCCTTTGGTATGCATGGGGGACAATCAAATAATGTAAGGGATAAAGAGTTACTCTCATTAGAAGGTAGGCATGGGTAGATCCATTCTTCCTCCTTTTGTCCATCACTCTCCTCCTCTTTTTCATCTAATGAGCTTTTAGGTTCAGCAATTTCTTCTTCCATAGGCTCCTGCAAATTGTGGACACATTCTTGTGCATGACTGAGTCTCTCTTTATAATCAATGATATAACAATTATTGCTGAAATTTTCTATGCAATAATCAAGGATAGAAGAGACCATATCTTTAAGGTCTTTACAAGCAACACAGGTTTCATAATTTTTAGACATGAAGGATTCTATTTCAGAAGCTCCCATAAACAAAACAAATTGTTCTACTTCTTCAAATCCAAGATGAATATAGTTATTCCAATGATAGTTCATAATTACAAATTCTTTACTAAAGCCACATTGGAATTTAAGATGTTTAGTATCTTGTTCAGAGCAACAATTTAAATCATGGTGTTTAAGCAAAATTTTAGCAATTAGATCCAACCTTTTTAACACGGCTCTCATGACTTTACCTTATAAGATTCTCTATACCTTATAAAATCTTCCATGGAGGTTCTAGCACGCGGTGGTTCATCTACTACCTTAGCAGTGATAGTAGTTTTCCCAAATAGGAAACCGAGTGGACTATCCATAATGAAATAGTGATTGGTGCAGAACTAGACATAAAAACAATTTGAAGTAGGAAATATTTTTTTTATGTTTTTGATAAAGAAACAAGCAAACAAAGCAGAAATAAACTAAGCAAAACGAAAACAACAAAGTAAAGAGATTGGTTATGAGGGACTCCCCTTGTGAAGATGTCCTTGACTCCTCGGCAACGGCACTAGAAAAATGGCTTGATGGCTCAAAATATATTCGAGCTCGTTGGGGAACCCCAAGAGGAAGGTTGAGCACAACAGCAAGTTTTCCCTCAGTTATGAACCAAGTTTATCGAACCAGTAGGAGCAGGGAAACACCTCCAAGGTGTTTTTTCCAACTTGGAATCCTGCACAACACAACCACAAAACTTTGCCCCCAACTTATAGTGAGGTTGTCAATCTCACCGGTTTTACTGAAAACAAAGGATTAAACGTATTGTGTGGAAGATAGTAATTGCTTGCAGAAAGTAAATAGAAAACATTAAATAGTAGATTGTAGATTGATGGTAAAAGAAAGGACCGGGGTCCATAGTTCACTAGTGGTGATTCTCCTTAAGATAGATGACATGTTGGGTGAACAAATTACAGCGGGGCAATTGGCAAACATCGAGAAAGCATACATGCATATACTAATCATCTTGACTCCTATGAGATTTGATTGGGCATTACAACATTATACATAGACTATAATCCAACTGCATCTATGACTAATAATCCACCTTTAGGTTATCATCCGAACCCCCTCCAGTATTAAGTTGCAAGCACCGGATAATTGCATTAAGCAAAGTGTGTAAGGTAAACAATATGATTGTTCTATGAACAAAGGATTGCTGTTTTCTCCCTAGTAGCAACAACACATCTAGTACCTTAGAGATTTCTGTCACTTCCCCGGACTACTAGAGGCATGAACCCACTATTGAGCATAAATACTCCCTCTTGGAGTTGCTAGCATCTACTCGACCAAGATAGCTACTAACAATGGAAAGTATGCAAGATCACAAATAACAAAGACATGATAGAATCAATAATCAATTTGAAATAACATCTCAATATCCATCAGATCCTCGCAAACACAACATGTATGATTACAAATAGATGATCTTGATCATGAACGGAGCTCACAAGATCTAAATATGGTAGCACAAACGAGAAGAACCAACCATCTAGCTACTACATGGACCCGTAGTCGAGGGATGAAGTACTCATGCATCACACCGGAGGTAGGAATGGTGATGAAGAAGGCCTCCAGGATGATCTCTCCCCTCCAGCAGGGTGCCGGGAAGAGCTTCAGATCCCTCCCGATCTAGGGATGGAGATGGCGGCGGCTACAGACTCTTTTGTGGAATTTTTATCGGTACTTAGGGTTTCTGTATTGGAGGCTTCTTATAGGCGAAAGGGGACGCCGAGGGGGTGCCCGAAGCGGCTGCACCACCCCCAAGCACGGGCCAGGCCTGGCCACGCAGCCAGGTGGTGTGGACGGCCCCTGGCCCCTCTCTGTCTCGTCTTCTAGCTCCGTGTTCCCCTCGGTGAAAATATTGACTTTGGCTTTTGTCCCGTCCAATTCCGAGAATATTCATTTTCTGGCATTTCTGGAACCAAAAACAGCAGAAAACAGGCAACTGGCACTGTGGCATCTTGTTAATAGGTTAGTTCCAGAAAATGTGTAAAAATACTCCAAAGTGTGGACAAAACATAAGAAAGTAGATATAAAACAAGCATGGAACATCAAAAATTATAGATACGTTTGCAATGTATCAACCCCGTTGGCAGTTCTCCATGATACACATGTACTTACAATGACAAGAATTTATTTGTAACTAAAGTGGAGTAGCATGAGGTTCGGTACTCGTAAGCAAGGGGCATGAGATTTTCAACTTATAACTTGTCAAGCATATCCTCATATTTGTGTCACTTTAACCTTAATCACCTCAAGATGCTTATGATAGGGGCAATGAGAGCTGAAAGCTAATAAGTACCATAATTTTTGGAAGCTCTTTATGAAACTTAAATTCCCTGCTTCCCTCTATCAAGGGCTTTCTTTTTATCTTTTTATGTTGAGTCTCTATCTTCTATCTTTATGCACCAATTAAGAGAGCATAGTTGTCATTCTTAGTTCAATGTGCATTGTCCCAAAACTTATTGATTGATTCATAATTTTGGTTTTGTTTGCTCTTAAATTATTTGTATCTAGTCACCCTTATGAACTTTGAAGGTGTCCTATGCATTTATGTTTTGCTAATCCATGAAGGACAAGCTGATTACCACTCTTATTATGTTTTCTATATATGAAACAAACAAATGTCTTTCAATGCATTGTTATTCATGATCTTTTGTTTGTACCTTTTTATGTTGCAACTTAGTTGCTTTGTCTCATTGTTAGAACTATATATTTCATGTTTATGTTAGAGTACTATGATCCTAGCTATCAATGTTTTACAATACCTTGATCAAGATTGTGGTGGTGCACGTCACCTCAAAAATTATTCTTTTTATCACTTACCTACTCGAGGACGAGCAGGAGTTAAGCTTGGAGATGCTTGATACGTCATAAACGTATCTATAATTTTTGATGCTCCATGCTTGTTTTGTATCAACTTTCTTATGTTTTGTTTACACTTTGAGGTATTTTTATACATTTTCTGGAACTAACCTATTGACAAGATGCCGCAGTGCCAGTTGCCTGTTTTCTGCTGTTTTTGGTTTCAGAAAAGCTAGTAAAGAAATATTCTCGGAATTGGACGAATCAAAAGCCGAAGTTCCTTTTTTTACCAAAAGACTCACGGAGCCAGAAGACGAGACGGAGAGGGGCCACGAGGGGCCCACACCATCTGGTAGCACGGCCAGCCGCACTGAGGGTGGTGGCTGCCTCGGTCTCCGCCGACCTCCTTTCTATATAAACCCGAGACGAAAAACCCTAAGTACTACATCAGAATTCCACGAAAAGTTCATGACACTGCCACGAAGAGGAGATTCGGGACAAAGTCTCTGTTAAGACCGCCGAGATGGGGAAGTGCCCCCGGAGCCATCTCCATTGACTCCACCGCCATCTCCATCGCCGTTGCTGACTCCCATGATGATGAGGGAGTAGTTCTCTCTCGAGGCTAAGGGCTCTATCGGTAGCTATGTGTTCATATCTCTCTCTCTCTCTATGTGTGTGATCTTATTGAGATCATGAGCTTTGTAATCTAGTTGAATAAGTAGATCTATTCTGCTACTCAAGTGTTTTATTTAATCTCTGTTTATCTCGATGTGTGTGAAGTTTACAATATGCACACCGTGTGGCACTTAGGCTAAGGTTACAGAAATACTTATCATGAGTATAATTTGAGTTGGATGTCTCTATGAGATTGTGGTGTTTGTTGGAACCATCTAGCTCTCAAGGTGATAGTGAGGGGTTATCTAGACGGGGAATATGAACTTTAAGGTGTGCTGTTATAGCCCTACATCGTCCAACCGAAGAGTAGTTCAGGGTAGCATAATGAAGAGAAGATATTTATATGAGAGTGTCTACTAGTGAAAGTATGATCCCTAGGCCTTGTTTCTAAGCATTGAAACACCGTTTACAATCAGTCTTGTTACATGTTTGCTTGCTGCCACTCTTATTTCAGAGTGCAATTACCACTTATAATCATCCATATTACTTGTATTTCACTATCTGTTCGTTGAACTAGTGCACCTATACACCTGACAAGTGTATTGGGTGTGTTGAGGACACAAGAGACTTCTTGTATGTTGATTGCAGGGTTGATTGAGAAAGATACCTTTGACCACTTTCTCCCTGAGTTCGATAAAACTTTGGGGTTATCCACTTAAGGTAAACTTGCTGCTGTTCTACAAACTCTGTACTTTGAGACCCAACACCGTCTACAAGAATAGAAGCGTGCATAGACATCACTAGCTAAGGTAATATTCGTAACCATATCTTCCTTGGATCCTCTCTTTCCCTCTCCCTCCCAATGTGCCCACCGAACAACCCTATGTCTCATCCATCTCTGTACCCTGGCCCTGCTCTCTCTTTGATCAATCAACATCAACCGGCCAAGCCGAGCCGATGGGCATGCGAACCATGCTGTGCACCTGATCACCAGCCTTACTCATGCACCCCTCCTGATCGCTTTTCTTTCTTCACCTTTACCCTCCCCTCTCTCTGATCCTCCCTCTATGCTTTAAACCACAACAACACCCTCTCCTGGTCTGTCCCTTGCCTTTTCGGCTAAGAACAAGAGTATAGGAGGAGAGAAGACCACATAACTCAGCCCCTCTTTCCTTCTTGCAAAAGCAGCAGCAGAGCACAACACTGAGCAACCCTCCACCCTACCCCAGATCGGCTTCTCTGCTTTCCTCCTCACCAAGCTCCACCGCTGTCGCCATGTCCAAGCCGCATCCATGGCATCACTGCGGCCACCATCGCCACCTCCTGGCAGCCTCTCGTCGTCATCATCATGGCCTCGTTCTGCCCCGCCCTACCGCCGCCAGGTTGCTGCCGCGAGCAGGAGAAGCCTCGCCCACGTTGTTGCTACGCACGCCCGGGGCTTCCACGTCGACCGCGCCGGCACAACGACAGCAGCAGCAGACAGCCTCGTATCCATCTCCATCATCCTCAAAAGATCCTTCGTTTTTACCTCGTCTCCGAAGATCCTCAAAAGATCTTTCGTTTTTACCTCGTCTCCGAATTCGCCTCTTATTCATCTCCATCATCCTCAAAAGATCAGGGAAAGACCCTCTTTCTCGGATGACCAGATTCAGTTTTCTACACTCGTTCGGTCTCTGAATCCCATCGGTTTCTGGCGTGTGCAGACCTCTGTTGAGGAAGCGTTGAACATGAAAGCTGTAGAGCTACCGCCCTTCTCCGTTTTACCCTTTTATATCATCTCCAAATTCGCAAAGGTTTGCTCGCAATCGTCGCGCGAAGATCGGTCCAGCTAGCCGAATCTGCGCGGATCAAATCTATTCCGTTCGTCAGTTAACAACCACCCCAGAAGGTTTACTAAAAAGCACCCCTAACCTTTCCCTTTTCGCACCGCAGTCCCCCCACCGCCACAAGTCACATCCTCTGCCCCGCCAGCCCGCAGCCCCACTTGTCATCCTCTGCGGCTAGGAATGGCTCGGTGCAAAAAGTTCCAGGACTTTTTCCAATGAATAAAAAATCCAGAAAATTGTTTTAATCTAAATTAATTTATATCTTTTTAAATATTTTGAATTTGACAAAATTTACAAAATGAAATATGATTCAAATTTAAACATGAATTCAAAAGCAAATTCAAATTTGACCAAAGTCAACCCTAACTAGTCAAACCTGTGACATTTGACCCCTTTTTAAATTACTTGCATTTAATAATTGTTTTAACTTCATAAATTCAAATTTTGCATATGGTATATGTTTTTTGATCAGAAAAATGCTAGAAATTCAAATATACCATCCAAAATAATTTTTGAGCAAATTAAAATGTCAAAATTATCTAAATGCCAATAAATGTCTTTTCTTAATAAATCTATAACTTTAATTCCATAAATCCAAATTCGATAAATAATATGTCTAAATCGATCAGCGTGACGAGCCCGTTCTGATTATACATTCCATGATATGAATTTAAGCATGCATCATATAAATATTAAATAATCAGAACTTTTTATAGGAGTAAAATATGTCTAAATAAATTAATAAAGTGTTTTGTTTCTTGTTCCACACCTCACCCATACCATACTATGTTATACCATGCAATTGTGCATCATTTCATCATGATATATCTTGTTTGTTTGTTGCATATGATTTATATAATTGTGCAATGTATTTATTCCTGCCCTTGTGTGTTTGGTTTTTATCCGGATAGACACTAAGCAAGGAGAATAGTAGGAGCCTCAGGAGTATTAACCGGATCCTTCTTATTCCACAAATAAACTGCCAGGCAAGCAATTCCCCATGCTTGCATACATATAGTACCTATGCTTCTATCTTACTCTTCCATCATTGAGTTGCGATTGCATTAAAATTAAATCTCAAGTATTGCATAGCCTTTACTTTTAAACCCCACCGAAGCTTGTACCTCAATCCCATGATCCATTAGTACAGGAGTTGTTTGATCCATGCGAGTCATAGAATTGCAGGTGTAGGGTTTGTGCGAGTCTTTGGATAATGAGGTACCTAAACAACTTAATCTGAATAATAATGGGATAACCAATGAAAGAGGCACTGATGGGCATTATCTTCTATTTGGTTCTTTAAGCTCACCTGTGTCCCATAGGACCCCAAGTACTTGATTCATGTTCCTTGACTATTCGCACTATCCACATACGGGAGACTCTATGGATTCCTCTTCGCATGAGCTTGATTTGCACATTATTTCTTGGGGCCACAAACTAGTTTGGGGCTTTATTACTATCCTATACTTATTCCGGCAACGAAGAGACTGATGATGGTGGCAACGAATGTCCGATGTAGAGATTCTGGGGATGGAGATCCATGAGATCTGTGGGTGGGATGTTCTTATTTTCAGGGCATCTTATACCAATTTGCTTCTTATTGATACTCGGATCATGTTTTTCGCTTCCACTTAATACTCTGTTGCGTGATCTATGAGGATGTATCCTAAACTACTATATCTATCTAGGATATTTGGATCTTTCCGTTTGGCATTGAATATTTTCTGTTTCTATGGTTTTAGATGGTGTGGCTCTAATGTCTATTGTATGTCGCTGACATAGATACTCATTTTTGTATGTTTTGAGCGCTTTACCTGTCGATTACGCCACTCTCTCTAGTCCCTATGTTCTAAAAAGTGGGTGGGATGGTTGGCCGGTACCGTGCCCTGCTCCACGAGGTGGGTCTGTTGTGTGTGGCTGCGCGGCCCCACGGTAGTATGTCCTGTCCACTTTTGGTTCTTCCATGCTTGAGTTTAGAGTGTAAGGTCCGAGGTATTACACTAGAGGATTAGAATGGGTAAGTAAGTATGCGAGTCCAGTGACCAATTTGGTCGAAGTTGGACTGCCAGCTCAGTCAAACTAGCCGTTGGGTAATCTCAACGGTAACTTTTGCAGAATTACCGCGAAGTAACGGCCAGCTCGGGATTGCCGGGTGGTGCTGCTATATAAGGAGGGTGACAGAGGGAAGTGCGGACCTTCCATGCATTTCTCCGTATCCTCCCATCCTCTTCCTCCAAAGCCATTCCCGATCCGAAACTTCCAGATAGAGCAACCCCTCTTTCGATGGCGCCCACCAAGGATCTATGGGGAAATCCAAGTGCGCTATGGCTATGCTGCAATCATTCTACGAGGCTGGGATCCTCGCCAGGGGGAATTGGTAGATCCCCGCGGCCAGCGAGACTGAGCCGAAGCCGTGGCCAGGGGAGTTCATTTGCTTCCTCAGCCATTTGGAGAGGGGATTGCGATTCCCTACATCGATCTTCTCCTGCCAATTCTGTGCATACTACGACATCAAGCCTTCTGATCTGCGGCCTCATAGCATCGAACAACTTGCTATCTTTGTCGCATTATACGAATGCTACCTAGGGTGCCGGCCCTACTTGCCCCTCTTGCTACAGCTTTTTCATGGCCGCGTCAACTATAAAGGAAAAGGCGGTCCCATTCTGGCTACGAGCGGCATGCGTTTTTTGCTGAAGCCCAATGCCAAGTTCATGAAGCTCATGCTGTCGAAGAAGGCAACAAACGAGTGGAAGAAGTACTAGTTCTATGTGAAGGAGTCCACTCTCGCCGGTGAAGTGGCGATCCCGGTGTACATCATGGAGCGAAGCAAGCCGCGGAGACTGTCGGCGAAGAAGCTTCCGAGCGACCAGAAGATGGTCATGGGGGAGATGTATTCTTGGATCAAGGAGGTAGAGGTTGAGGGGTTAGAAACCATCAACCTCTACAACTGTTGTCTATTGGTCCCACTGGCCACCCGAGCCCATTGGATATATTAGTACACTAGGGTGTCGGACCCAACAAGGTCGTGTGGCATAGGATGGGCCGTGGAGGACTATGCCTTGGCCCTGAAGAAAATCACTGATGCAAAGTTCACCGATATGTCGGCCGGACTTTGCCCATACATAGATGGAAAGCGGAAGGATTCCACGATAAATCTTCTTTCCCCATAGTCGTGAATTTCAGTCATTCGTTTGAGTCGAGTCACTGACTTTTCTTTGCTTTTTTCAGCTTTTCTAGGTCCTCGAGAATAGGCTCCCTCCGCTTGATGAGGAGGTTCCTAATGAGCTCTTGGAAGAAGATGAGGGGGAGGACTCTGAGAGCAAGGAGGAGGTCGTGGAGGCGTAGGAGCCTACCTCCGCGACATAGAGGACTCGCGGCCAGAAACGGCACGAAATCAAGGCCAATCGCAGCCTCGAGGAACTTGACAGAAACGTGGACCTCATCGACGAGCCTAGCTCTCGGAGAGTGCCCACTCCGATCAAGATTGCTCCGAAGACGAAGCCGCCGATGAAATTAGCGGCTATGTCCGTAGCGACATTTGAGTCAGAAGACGAGTTTGATGAAGAGGAGGCCTTGGATGCAGCTAAGGCACTAGAGGATCTGGCGTCGATGACAGAGTCGGAGACTCCAAGTGCAGCTATGGGGTCAGAGGCCCTAGTCACAGCGAAGGAGTCTGTGGCTCCGATAACAACGAAATCGGAGGTTCGGGCGGCAACGGAGTCAGAGGTGCCGACAACAAAGGAGTGGGAGGTTCCAGCAGCGACAACCGCATTGGCGAAGAAGCCCGTGGCGTGACGGCAGGCGAGCCTATTGGAGACGGGGTTGACTCGCTCAATTGGCCCCGAGCTAGAAAAGCCCGTGCATACCAACATGGGTCTATGCCTCATCCATGTTGCCAAGTGAGTAATTTGACCTTTTGCTCGTCATGTTCTGTTGTTTTCATTGAGATATCCGAGTCGCTGATCATCGTAAGCTTGCAGGAGCGGCCCCAAGAAGATCAAGTGTGCCACGGTGTTCAAGATTCAACCGGCCGGCACCAAAGTTGGGAATGATCCTTCCAAGAAGAGGAAGAGGGAAACTACCAAGGCGTCGGATGCGGGCGCGAAGAAGAAGAATATTGAACTCCCTGACGTGACTAAGTCAGGCTCGAAGGAGGACGACAATGTGGTCCCTCTAGAGGGGAAGACACATACAAAGGTGGAGGCGGAGCCTGCCAAGGCCGAACTGCCTCCGGAGGTGCCCGCGCCAGCGGCCGGTGTACCAGGGAGGCAACCTTGACCTTCCCGCGGTTCATGATGAAGGCCTCAGCCACGACGACTGATACACAGTCGATGTCAATAGCTGAAGTGATTGACAGCAACATCGGGTTGATGTTGCAGTGCTCTGGACGCAGGGCGTTTCCAATGCCTTCGATGGGTGCAGTTGAGCTCCACCGCCAGCTGGGTGAATCCCTCTAGGTATCTCTAGTCCCCGAGGGTTTAGTCGCTAAATTTTAGCGACTAAACACTTTTAAAATTCTTCGATCCTCCACTCCCTAATGGTCGAGTCGGTAGGAAGTAGAGAATCGAGTCTTGATTTTTGTTTTCTGTTGGTGTTGTAGCATGAGTATGTGGAACAACGGATTGCGTTGGAGAAAATGGAGTGTGACTTGTGCGCAACTCAGGAAGTCAATCGACACCTCCAAGCTGCTGTAGGTTAGTTTCGGTCTTGACACGTCTTGGTCCGCTACAATATCGATTATGGAATGGTTGTTTCTTGGATGCAGATGACCATGCCGCCGCGCTTGCCAAGGCCCGCAAATGCTATGTGCCTATCACCAATCTAGATACCGCGAAGGCCTCGGCGACTACGGCAGAAGAGAAGGCAACGCTTTGGAGAAGGAGCTAGAGTCGACGAAGGCGGCGATGACAGCATCCGAGGAAAGGGCAAAGGCCGTGGTCGTGGCAGTAGAAGAGGAGCGCAAGGCGTCCGACTCCGTGATCGTGGAGTTGCAGGGAAGTTCTCCACGCTCGAAAAATTCGTCACGGACAACTGCCTCCGTCTCCTTGGTAAGTCTTTGTATGCTTTTATTTACGAATAGCGCATCTGTTAGTTGGTCTAGTCCCCAAGCGGGTAAGTCCCTAATCGGCTTTGCTATCGGAGCTTGACGAGCTAACGTTGTGCAGATGTTATAGGCCAAGGGGATCCAACGGGGCAATCATTCAGCACCGAGCAATGCGTGATGGCAGTGCTAAACGCGTCCACCACATTGGCGATGTGCGTCAGAGCCATACTCTAGGGCATCAACCCCACCGAGGTGATTCCTGCAGGTTTACGGAAGTGTGGAAGTACCTCGAAGAGGCTCTCGCAGTCATTGAGTGGATGATGCGGTCCGTGTTCCGTCGTGGAGTCACCGCGGCATTGAGTCTTGGGCTCGCCCACTTTCCGAAGGACTTCCAGCTCGACGACGTCACCAACGGGTTTCCTTCGACCACTGGCAAGGTGGAGATTGCTGACGTCCTCGCCTTCAATGCGAAGGCCGCTCTATACGCGGAGCGCATGTTGGCGATGAGCGACTTCCTGCCGTATCAGGAGACACGGGTGGCGCCGAATGACGCCTAGCCGAGGTACCGCGACCTTCCATCGGAGCGACCATTTCAGTCTGCCATCGCGAAGTCGCTAACGACCTACCCAGTGAACCCGTGGAACCCTTTTGTGAGGGTCAAGGGCGCAGATGGTGCCTTGTCGTCAAAGCCTATAGAATGAGAGATGGAATCGTAGTGTATATTGTTTGGTTGCTAGCTTTTGTAAATGTGTTTGTTATTGAGCAATGTATTTTGCGACTTGGGAATTGATTATGCTTATTATTGTATTAGTCGACTCATATGGACTCGTGGAGTCGGTCGCTATTTTGAGTGTGTCACTTGGTTTTTTGTATTGTGCGAGTCCCCGAGCGTTTGTGCTGTTGGGGTTGGGTCACACGCGCGTGGTTAGCGGGGACAATGTATTTTGGAAGCTGTTCAAGTAGCTTAGGTCAACTTTCCGTGGCTCGTGAGCCATTCGCATGGAAACCCCAAGGGGTACTCTATACTTGGTGTTTTGCCTGAACGCAAGTGGGTTCGAATTAGCGAGTCCTGAGCGTGGTACTTAACCTTTCGAGTCGTAGGCCCAAGGTAGGTAGGGACATGGTGTGCTATTCGGCGTGTAGTGTGTCTCTCCTCCTAGCTCGGAAACCGGTCGCTTGGTGAGTCCACGACACGCTCTCATACTTGGTGTGTTCCTGATCCGCGTATAGGTTCATTTTGGAACAAGTCCACGAGCATGGTACTTCACCGTTCAAGTCGCTGTGCACAAGGGTGAGGAGGACAAGGTGCTGCGGGAAGCACGACCGATCATCTTGTCTTGGGGAGCTAGTCGAGCTAGGTGAATCCGATGGCGGCTCCGGCTTGGCGTTTTAATAGACGGTGCAAGGCCCGAGTGATTTTTGGTGCCCTTAAACCGCACTACTTAGCCGCTCCGATCGCTCAACCAAGGGTTGACTACTGTAGTTAGCGTGTTTAGCTAAATGTATGAGTGCGATTGGCACAAGAAGTGGCAAGTGAACACAATTTGTGCGAGCGATATTTTTATTCATCATTGGTAGAGAAGAGTACAAGTTTTAGTTCTATGTATAGAACTTTCGGAGGAGATTCACGTTCCATGGCTGCTCGATGTCGAGCTGGCCGTCACCTCGGATGTCGATGAGGTAGTAGGCATCATTACCTAGGACTCGCTCTATGGCAAATGGTCCCTCCCATGGGGGAGAGAGCTTGTGCATGCCTTTCTTGTCCCGAGTGAGTCGCAGGACGAGGTCGCCCTCCTGGAAGGTGCGAGTACGGACTCGGCGGTTGTGGTAGCGGCGGAGACCTTGCTGATAGATGATGGTGCAGAAGCGAGCCAGGTCGCGTGCTTCATCGAGCAGGTAGACCCCATTTTGATGGGCGAATTCGTTGTCCTCTTCCGCGTAGTGGACAACTCGGGGCGAGTCGTGCTCTATGTCAGTCGGCATGATGACCTCAGCGTCGTACACCATGACGAAGGGGGTGAACCCTATAGATCGGTTAATGGAGGTGCGAATGCCCCATAGTACATAGGGGAGCTCTTTGTCCCAGCATCCTGCCGTCCGCTCGAGGGGGACCTGCAGTCTTGGCTTGAGGCTGTGGAGGACGCTCTGATTGGCATGACCGGCTTGGCCGTTTGACTCTAGATGGGCGACTGAGGCGAGGTCGAGTCAGATGCCGCGCTCTTCGCAAAAGTTAGCCGTGGCGCCCTTGGTGAGTTGGTGATGTTGTCGGTGATGATACTGTGCGGGTAGCCGTACTGGTAGATTAGCTCGTGGAGGAATTTGGTGGCGGTCTTGCCATCGCTCTTCTTGATGGGCTTTGCCTCGACCACTTTGTAAACTTGTCGACTGCGACCAGGAGGTGGGTGTAGCCCGATGGTTTTGAAGCGACCCACCATGTCGATGCCCGAAACAGCGATTGGCCATGTGATAGGGATGGTCTTGAGAGCCGAGCCAGGGATGTGCGTCTGGTTGGCGTATTTCTGGCACCCGACGCAACGCTGGACAATGTTGATGGCATCGGCGTGTGCGGTGAGCCAGTAGAAGCCGTGGCGCATAGCCTTGGCGACTAGCGACCTTGCGCTAGCGTTGTGGCCATAGTCGCTGACATGGATGTCTTGTAGGATCTTGTGACCCTCTTCTGGTTGTATGCAGCGTTGGTACACGCCTGTCATGCTGCGCTTGTCGAGCTCGCCGCTGATTATGACGAAAGACTTGCAGTGGCGCACGATCATCCGTGCCTCAGTCTCGTCCTTGGATAGGATCCTGTGCTCGAGGTAAGCAACATAAGGTGCGGTCTAGTCGCTTCGTTCTGTGACCATGGAGACCAGAGCAGACTTGGGCTGTAGCGGTATCCCGATGTCGATCTCCTTTGGAGGGAGACCGATAGCTTATCGATGATGTCGAGGAAGATGCTCGATGGAGGTGTTTGCCGATCTGATGCGTGAGAGTGCGTCGACCTCTTCATTATTCTGGCGATCAATCCACTCAACAAAGTAGCCCCCAGCTGGTCCACCGCTTGGTGGTATGTTATCATGTTAGGGGCGACTGCATCGCAGGTGCCAGCGACTTGTGCAGCGACTAGGTCAGAGTCGTCGAAGCATTTAAGGCGATTGCTGTTCATCTCCTTGGCAGCCCGCATGACATGGAGGAGGGCCTCGTAGTCAGCCATGTTGTTGGTGCAGGGAGGGAAGTTGAGCTACAGCATGTATCAGAGGTTTTCACCTTTGGGGGAGGTGAGAATTAGCCCGGCCCCGGTGCCGCCCAAGTTCTTGGATCCGTCGAAGTGGAGGGATCAGTAGTGGAGGTAGGGTAGCATCTCGGGCTGCTACGCTTCTTCCCAGCCAATGAGGAAGTCAGCCAAGGCTTGCGACCTGATGGCTTTGCGCGGCTCGTATTTGATGTTGTGCACGCCGATTTCAACGACCCACTTGGCGACTGCCCAGTGACATCGCGGTTGCGAATGATGTCCTGCAGCAGGGCGGAGGAAACAACCGTGATATGGTGCTCCTGGAAGTAGTGAGGGAGCCTAAGTTGGGCTTGGAAAACCGCATTGACCAGTTTCTGGTACTATGGATAGCGTTGCCTCGAATCGGTGAGGACCTCGCGGATGTAGTAGACGGGGCGCTGCACGGGGCGCTCCATGCTTCTTCATGTCGTTTGACGACCATCACGATGCTGACGACTTGACTGGAGGCCACGACGTAGAAGAGCATGGGCTCCTTTTCCATGGGAGCAACAAGTACTGGCACCGCGAGTAGTACCTCCTTCAGTGATTTTGGCGCACTGTCAGCCTTGTTGTCCCACACGAACATGGGGTTCTTCCGCATCAATCAATAGAGGCATTGCCTTCTCGCCGAGCCAGGGGATGAAGCGACTGAGGTCAGCGACTCGCCTTGCCAGCTTCTGGATGTCGTGTAGGCACTCGTGCTTCCCGAGTCGCGTGATGGTGTTGATCTTGGAGGGGTTGCCGTCGATGCCTCATTTGGAGACCATGTACCCTAGCAGCTACTAGTGGGCACACGAAATGTGCATTTCTCCAGGTTAAGCTTTATTTTCTACTTTAGATTCACGAAAGTTTCGGCTAGGTCAGTGAGTAGGTCGCTCTGGCGAGTCGATTTCACCACCACATCGTCGATGTAGACATGGATGTTGCGGCCAATTTTGCTCGCTAGGCACTCCTGCATGCACCATTGGTAGGTCGCGCCGACGTTCTTGAGGCTGGACGTCATTGCGGTGTAGTAGAAGGCTCCGAACAGCGTGATGAAGGCCGTTTTCTCCTCATCCTCGATGGCCATTTTGATATGATTGTAGCTGGAGTATGCATCAATAAAGCACAATGACTCGGACCCCACGGTCAAGTCGATGATCTGGTCGATGCGCAGGAGGACGAACTCCTCCTTTGGACAGGAGCAGTTGAGGTTGGTGTAGTCGATGCACATCCTCCAAGTGTTGTTCTTCTTCAGAACCAGGACTGGATTGGCCAGCCACTTGGAGTACTTGATCAGCCGAATAAATCCTGCGACGAGTAGTCATTGCACTTCTTTAGCGATTGCACGACAATGCTCTTCATTGAAGGGCCATAGCGACTGCTTGACAGGTTGTGCCTTTGGGTCGGTGTTTAATTTGTGCTTAGCGAGTTCCCTCGGGACACTAGGCATGTCAGATGGCTTCCATGCGAAGATGTCGCAATTCTCACGTAGGAACTCGATGAGCGTGCTTTCCAATGTGGGACTCATGTTGGTTCCCACAGTGAACTTCTGGCTTGAGTCGCCTGGGACGAACTCGACGATGCGGGTGTGCGTGGAGGTCTCGAAGGTTGCTTGTGCGGCGCTAGCCGAGGTGGGTTTTTCAGGATCACCGGGTCGCCCTTGTCGATGCCACTCGTGTATTTCGTGAGTTCGTTCGCATGGTTCATTTCCTCGGCTATGACGATGTCGGCGAGCTTGGTGCCGTTTTCTTCACATTCCATAGCCTTATCGAGGTTATCATGGACGGTGATGATTCCCTGCGACCCCGGGAGATTCTTCATGTTATAAGCGTAGTGGGGATCCGCCATGAACTTGGTGAATGCCTGTTGCCCCAGGACGCAGTGATAGGGGCTGTGGAAGTTCACCAGCTCGAAGACAATCCACTCGGTGTGGAAGTTGGCCGACGTGCCAAAGGTGACTGGCAATGTCCCCTTGCCGATTGGGTATGCCTTCCGACTAGGGACGATGCCATGGAAGGTTGTGAGGGTCGATTCGACCATCGACTACGGGAGCTACAGTCTCCTGAAGGTGTCTAGGTATAGTATGTTGATGGAGCTCCCGTCGTCCATCGGCATCTTGGGGAGCCAGTAGTCAGCCACTTTGGGCTTGACCACCAAGGTGACTCACCTAGGATACTCGATTCTGGGCACGTGATCCTCGGGGATCCAAGTGATGCTTTGCTCCGACTAGTTAAGGTAGCACGGGATGTCCACTTGTGTCACCGCGTTGATGGGGATGGCGCGGGCAAGCACCTTTTTTATCGCGCTTGGTGCTGAGCCAAATGAATGTGTGTAGCGAGCCGACTCATTTCCGAACCCGCCGACATTGCCATTGTCCCTGAGCGGGTTGTTGTTGGGGCCTTCCCTTGCTCGCCTTGCCTTCTCGATCTCCTTGAGTGAGTGGCAGTCGACGGTGGTATGAGTTGCGGGCTTCCCCTCCCTGCTGTGATAGACACAAGGTTGGTTGAGTAGGGCCGCGACATCGAATTTTGGCCTCACAACTTTGTTGGCTTGGAAGTTGCCTCCGTCATGGTAGAAGTTCTTGGGGGTCGTGCTGCCCGTAGTTGGCGTTGGCGACAAAGTCGACTCATCCATCACCGCGGTGTTTGCTGGTGCAGCGGGGGTTGCTATAGCACAACTCGTGGTGCCTGCTGCTGCTGTGGCCGCCTGAGCGGCGTCTCCCCCCGATTCGTCATCTGAGTCTTGGTTGGGATCCTCCCCGTGTAGCGCTTGGTGATCTTGAGGAGGTCGGGGATGTCTTCAATCATCCGGTATACCCTCTTGATCTTGGCGACCAAAGGTTCATACCGGCACGCGTTCTTGATGTAGTGGATCATCGTGTCCGGGTGGATGTCGAAGGCATTGATCCATAGGTCCTGCCAACGCTAGACCTAGTGGCGAGTCTACTCGCGTGGCCCCTGGACGTAGCGCTAAATGTCCTTGATGGTGGTGGCGCAGGTGTAGGAGCCCTCAAAGTGCCCGACAAAGGCATCTCGCATGTATTCCCACGAGTTGATGCTGTTCTCGGGGAGAGTGTTGATCCATTGTCGAGTCGCTTCTTCCATCATCAGGGGGAGGTAGCGAGCAACGAGTAAATCCGTGTGGCCGGGGATCCCCATCGCCATGAGGTACGTGTCAATCCACACCGCTGGATCGTACGTGGTGTCGTACTTCTCGATGTCCTTCGACGCTTTGAAGCTGGAGGGATACTTCTCGTCTCGGATCATTGGTCCGAAACTCTGCGGGATGATTCGACTGAGGGAGTCCTAGGCTCAGGCTCGCGATTGCCGCGGTTGGAGAGGGTATTCCTTAGGTCGTATTGCTGGCAAGCTCGCTAGGCTTGGTTGTTAACGATGTGGGTCCGTGCTATGTTGTGCACAGGTCACGGCTCGTTGGTGGAGAGTGCGGGGTTTGCTGCCCGCGGTTGGAGCTACGATGGCTCGAGTGGGGGGAAGTTGACATTGTTGGAGACTGTGGGGTGGTCACTCGAGGCTGCCCGACTACCGGTCTGTGAGATCCAGGCATATGGCTTAATAGGATTGATAGGATACCCATATCAACAAGTTGCAACTTCTTTTCCGGAAGCTCATTCGAAAAGAACTCTAAGGTTAAGCGTGCTTGGCCTAGAGCAATTCTAGGATGGGTGACCGACCGGGAAGTGGGTAACCGGGTGTGCACGAGTGAGGAAAAAGTGCGTAGAAAAGACTAGTGTTGGTCTGTGGGGCCAGTCTAGATATCCTATTAAGCTGCCAGGAGTGATACCCCCTGGGCCCAGGAGTGGACGGGGTGTTACAAGTGGTATCCGAGCCGACCCTTGCGATTACATGGGTGTGTGCGGGTCAGTGGCGGGACATGTGGAGCATGGCGCATGTGGCCCGGAGTGGACACGACATGGCACATGTGCCGGCACTGGACACAAAGATGCGTGCCAAGAGGGAACATTCCTGGGGTGTGCTTGATCGATGAGGGCATCGATCTTCTAAAGGGTGGGTGTATGTGAGATCCAGACACATGGCTTAATAGGATTGATAGGATACCCATATCAACAAGTTGCAACTTCTTTTCCGGAAGCTCATTCGAAAAGAACTCTAAGGTTAAGCGTGCTTGGCCTAGAGCAATTCTAGGATGGGTGACCGACCGGGAAGTGGGTAGCAAGTGCATGCAGTGAGGACAAAGTGCGCAAAAAAGACTAGTGTTGGTCTGTGGGGCCAGTCTAGATATCCTATTAAGCTGCCAGGAGTGGACGGGGTGTTACACGGTCGAGCGAGAGTACATCCGCCCCCGCGGGTCAACTCCCGCGACTTGTTGCTTGACCGCTCTGGCAAGTAGGGCTTGAGCATATTTGACCTGCAGCGCGCCCTCTCCTGTGAGGTTGAGGTTGGCAACTATGGGCTGTCCTGCGAGGGCATTCTCCATCGGGGTGGAGTAGAGTGGGATCCCATTGGAGTCGCGCTCCCGTGGGGCGATCAGGATCCACGGCTCCTCCGGAGGAAGCGAGTGGTGGGGTGGTGGTGGAACTCCATGCACGGGTGCCCCAACTATTGGGTGACTGCCGCCCGGTGGCGCATTGCTGCAGAGTTCCCGCTCGGCCGTGTGTGCGGGGTCGAGTTCATCGTCGAAGTTCAGGGAGCGGCCCTGAATGGTAGGGTTTAGGCGGCTCCTGATGCGGCGCTGGTGGTAGAGCGATAGCTCTTGCGCCGTCTGCTGCTCGAGGCGAAACTTGTCACGCTCGGCTTGTTCCCTGATCTTGGCCGCCTCCAGCTGCTAGCGGTATTCCTTGATCTCTGCCACCGTCACTACTGGTTAGAGGGGCGTAGAGAAGGGATCTAGGGGCGCGCTGGTGCTACCTGCCATGTAGATGGCGTTGTAGCAATTGGATATGGATCATGCCTCGTCAGGGGACTCCGATCCGGAATCAGAGTCGAAGAGCCCGAGAATGGACGGATCCTCAAAGTCCTTAGTGTTGGAGACTCACGTGATGGAGTCATCATGTGATGTAGTGGTGCTGGATCCGGCGGTCGAAGCTGGCGGCTTAGTCGTATTCGGAGGCGAGGTGGGTGATGGAGCGGACCTGCTCCTCTAAGAGCAGATTGCGGGGAGGCGATCCACCGATTATCGCTGTTTCCGTCGGGTCGATGGCGTCCGTGAACCCGACTAAGAGGTTGATGGTGCCGACCGTCATCACCATGCCGTGAGTTACCGGACGCGACACTGGTACGTAGCTGCTCAACAGGATTTGGAGGAATCTGCCGCTAGCAACCATGCAGATGGTGGCGATTGGCCGGTCGATTGGAACATAGGGTCTCACTATTGATCTTAGGCTTGACTGGACAAGCTCCACGGTGGGTGCCACAGTCGCGGGAATGACCATGACAGTTGCTACCAGGGGTAGCGATTGATACGATCGGGGGCAAGAGCGAGTCGCCATCTATGGTGCGAGATTGGGAGCAAACACGAGTGTTTACCCAGGTTCGGCCCCGTAGGGTAAAGACCTACTTCCTGCTAGATTGTTTAATGGTGAGTGGATTACAAGATCGGCGACCTCGGCGGCTAGGCAGCGAGTCACTTGGATGGGGTAGCTAATAGCACGTAAGTACAATGAGAGCCATATGGAGGTTTATATTGAGTCACCTCTATAGGGTTTACTGGATTACAAACGAATCAGTTTAGGTTTCGGAGGATTTGACCTAATCCGACTAGGCCTATCTAGGATCTTGGGCCTTCAACTTCCAGTTGTCGGGCCTTCTTTGAAGTCTCCTTCCAGTCGCCGTACTTGCATGCCCAATCTCTATGGGCCAAGGCTAGTCGAATCTCCCTCCTAGGCATACCCCGATTGGTATATTCCCATCATCCATGCTCACTTGTGTCCTATAGGACCCGAGTACTTGATTCTTGTTCCTTGACTATCGCACTATCCGCATGTGGAACCATGAATCCCCTTGGCCTGAGCTTGATTCACATCTTATTTCTTGGAGCCACAAACTAGTTTGGAGCATTATTACTATCATATACTTATGCCATGCTTTACTGCTTTATTTACTATTGCGTGTGGAGCACCTGTACTGTTTTGGTTTGCGGCAAGATTCCGTGGTATGGACACGCCCAGTCACACTTTTGGTTTTCTAGTCGTTTACGTTCCGCTCTGAAAACCTGGGCTAACCGTCTATGTAGTGGCTTAGTGGGGTGCCCCCATGAAATCATTTTTGAATCTTGTGAAGGCTTTGTCGTGATGCCTCGTTGCTTTTTATTTGGTTCTTCCTGGGATTGATCGTGCGTGTGTTGCTATTTGTGCACCCCTGCAGGGTAAATATTTCTGAAAGCCGTGTCCGCAGTTATGGACGACTTGGAGCACTGTTTCTCAATCATAGAAAACCATAACTCTACCATGTTTAATTTGACTTAAACATGACTAGTAAATAGCGCAACACTCAGGGAATGGTTAATAAAATTGCCAACGGATGGGATGTTCTTGCGCCTTCTCGTTCGGTAAGCGAGAAGGAGGACGGGCGATGTTTACTTATGTTGCTTATATAACTGTTGATTCTAATTAACGAGCGTCCGTCCGTATCTGATTGGGTGGATGTTGTAGCGTGTCTCTGTAGAACTGTTAGTTATTATCTTTCGCTACAATTACGTCACCCCAGGTGGTTCCATTTAGATGCATAAAGACTTGCTGAGTGCCCTAGGGTCTCACACCATAAATATTGATTAGGTTGTTAGGTACATCCATATGGATGGTACCACGTCGATGAGGCTGATGATGAAGGCAACGACCCTCTTGCATAGAGAATCCGGGGATGGAGTCTCGGAGATCTATGGGCGGGAATGTGCTTATTTTTGTGGCATCTTATGTCGATTTGACTCTTAATCCATACTCGGATCTGTGTTTCCACTTTCGCTTAATGATTTGTTGAGTGATGTATGAGGATATAATCCTAAAATATTATTACTACTATCTATATAATTTGGATCTCGCCGTAACGACGTTGCAATATATTTCTATTTATTTTAGATGGAATTGGTCTGATATACTCTTATATGTTGCTGGCGTACATACTCAGTTGTGTATGTTAGACTCGGAGCCAGCCGATCACGTGTCTCGCACTTGAAGCTATAACCATGAATACTGGGGTGGATGGTTGGGCGGTACCATGCACTGCCATTCCGTCCTGCTTGTGGGCGGCCTCGTGGCCTCCACGGTAGTACGACCTCGCAAATTCGGATTATACGGCTTGTGATTTAGAAACGTGAGGCCCAGGGATTATCAGAAAATATCACAAATATTGATTATATTGCAAATTTTAGAAAATGATCAAAAGAGCAGATTAATGTTCATCATTTAAAACTAAGCAACTTTGGTTTTTGTACTATTTCAAAAATCATTACAAATTACAAATAAAACATGGTCAACGTTTCATATTAGTTTGACTAGGGTTTTGAAATATTTGATTTTGAAATTTAAAACTGTTCAGACTTCTCTTACCGAGCTGAAACTAGCCACTACCGCTGACCCGTGGGCCACCGGAAGCTAATTAGATGCTAGGGCTGATTGGTGGGGCTAGGGTTTGAGTTTGACTCTGAACTTTGAATCGGCTCAAGTTTTTGTTACAAAGGCAGATCTAGCCACATGCATGGACAGATGGGCCAGTGTCTGATGGGGTAGCTGCGCTAGCAGAGCGACTCTCTGGATGACAAGGTTGGCTGCGCTAGGGACACCGGGTTCCGAAAGCAAAATACTAGGGTGTTTTCAGCAAAAGGTTCACGAGCCACTGTTCTTCTCCCTCCGCTGTTGTCTGAAAGAAAACACCGTGCAACACTAAAAATTTAGAGCCACGCGGGCTCGAACTAGAGACCTTCTGCTGGCTACGGTCGAGGCGAACCACTGCGGTAAGTTGGGGCTTGCATTACAGCTAAGTTGCGAAGCTAGGTGAGCTAAGACATATCGTCTTTGACGACCACAGACGGGCGACGCCAGCAACGACATGGACGTGCATGGAGGCACGGCTAGCTAGGGTACCAGGAAGCACAGCTAAGGTTTTCCGATGCTGCGCAGAGGCGAATCCAGGCGTGCACACACGCGACAGAGCAGAGCGCTACAACGACGGTGAGCTAGCGGGGTGGAAGCAAGCGGCGACACGCACAAGGTGTTCGATGCAACTATCTTGCAGACCAGGAAGCAAAGATGCATATGACCATGTCTGGGATTGCATGCCCACCACGGGGTTGTTGGTGATGTTGGTTCAGCTCGAGATGACGGTGATTTGAGGCAGGGCTCCTAGGCTGGATAACTAGGGTTTTCTCTCTACTTGCCCTTGTTCTGCAGGTTCCGGTGCTGTTCCTCCTTGTCTCCATGTACAAGCGTGCACCAGCGGTGCACCTGGTATTCCTCAACTCCCCTGCTCCTCTCCTCCTTCTCCCTTATGCCAAGCTATGGACGGTGGCCGAACTAGGTGAACAAGGACATGGAGGTGGCAATGTCTGATCTTGGGAAGGAAGGGGGGAAGGTAGGTGGCTAGATCTCGATCTAGGAGGTGTGCCTAGGCAGTTGGTATAAAAGGGCAGCTCACGTTGTCGTGATGCTTGCAAAAGATGAGGAGGGTGGTTCAAGCTTTTTCCTCTCTCTGTCTTGATGCCGAGAGAGGAAAAGGGAGGGGGTCTATTGAGGGTAAACCTCTAGGGTGGCCCGATCTTTCACAAATCCCACTCAAATCGAGGATGGAGTGCGGGGGAAGGAGGGGAGGATGAACATGACGAACTCATGCACGAAGAACGCGATGAACACACACACGCAAAACCACGATACACACAAATAGCTCACGCCGGCGGTGACCGGTCTGGCGCAATCCCTAGGATCGGCGTCGGGCGGAGGACTCTCTCTCGAGCCGACATGGTGAGATGGGAGACTCGGTGAGATCTTGACGTCTTGGCAAAGGGACACCGATGCCAAGGCCTTGTACAACGCGGAGGCACGATGCAAACTCCAACGAGGTTTGTGATATTTGGTGCTCCTTTGTCAAAGGAGCATGATGCAAGAACTACATAGATCCACAAGGGGTTTCCACTAATTCCAAATATCATGCCTAGGGTTTACAATGGAGGTGGGGGACTATATATAGGCCAGCCACTAGTTCAGGGGTACTTTAGGCATAAAAGGGTAAAAACTGGACGAAATAGGAATATTCTCGGGCATCAAACCCATGTTGACTTTGAGACTAGGCGTTCCGGCAATAAGTCCGGTCGCGCCGGACTGGGCGCCGGAATTTCCGGTCCGCGCCGGTCGTTCCGGTCGGTCACCGGAATGGCGTATAGAACAGCGTTTTGGCGTGCGCCGGTCGGTTCCGGCGTCTTGAAATTCAGTCTGATGCGGTCCGTCAGGCGTCTTGGACGTTCCGGCAAGGAGTCCGGTCCACCGGTCCTGGCGCCGGTTTGTCCTGGGACTTCGGTTCGTGTTGGCTTGGCTTCTTCTCTTGGCATTTCTTCATGGGGCTCATACCTGAGGATGCACAAGGTATTGGAATGAAGTAGCAAGCCATCCAAGGATGTGTCGAAGTCACATGAGACAAGGAGCGAATTCACCTTAGCTTGAAGGAGCTTGGCTCGGGCACGGGTCATCGGTCCACTTGGGGGACTTGTTGGTGTAGATGTAGGAGCGTCTGTAGGACGGGCTGCATCAGCTCCCCCCTGGGAAAGAGTCGTCCTCAACTCTTCATGGTTGTCAACTTGAACATCTCCATGGTAGGGTGAGAGGTCCTTGACGTTGAATGTATTGCTTGCAAGGTACTTGGAGGTCGGTATGTCGATGATGTAGGCGTTGTTGTTGATTCTTTTCAGGACCTTGAAAGGGACCATCTCCTCTTGGCTTGAGCTTGGAGTCGTGTTCCTTGGGGAAGCGTTCCTTGCTTAGGTGAATCCACACAAGATCACCTTCTTCAAAGATCATCTCCTTCTTGTCCTTGTTTAACCTTGAAGCTTGGTGAAGGACTTGTTGCTCGATAGTAGCTCTTGTTTCTTCATGAAGCTTCTTCATAGCTTGTGCGTGCTTGTCGACATCCATGTTTGTGCGCTCATGTAGAGGTAGCGGTAGTATGTCGAGCTCGGTGAGGGGCTCGAAACCATAGACGATCATGAATGGACTCATCTTGGTTGTTTAGTGCTTGGCATGGTTGTAGGCGAACTCGGCGTGTGGAATGCATTCCTCCCAATCCTTCAAGTTCTTCTTGATCAACACACGTAGAAGAGTTCCCAGGCTTCAATTGACAACTTCGGTTTGACCATCGGTTTGAGGATGCGACGCAGATGAAAAGAGGAGCTTGACGCCGAGCTTGGCCATGAGGGTCTTCCATAGGTAGCTCATGAATTTTACGTCGCGGTCGGAGGCGATTGTTCGTGGCACACCATGAAGACGGACGATTTCCCTGAAAACCAAATTTGCAACATGTGAAGCATCGTCGGTCTTATGGCACGGTATGAAGTTTGCCATTTTGGAAAAGCGATCCACAACAACAAATATATAGTCATGACCACGCTTAGATCAAGGCAATCCTAATACAAAATCCATGCTAATGTCGGACCAAGGTGTATGAGGAATATGCAATGGCATATGAAGACCATAGGGATGAGCTTGCGACTTAGCTTGAACACATGTCATGCATCGTTGAATGTAGCGCTCCACGCCGCGCTTCATCTTGGGCCAAAAGTAGTGAGTGGAGAGCATGTCCAATGTCTTCTCACAGCCAAAGTGACCCATAAGGCCTCCACCATGAGATTCTTGGAGAACCAAGAGTTGGAGGGGTGACTTCGGAATGCAAAGCTTGTTTTGTTTAAAGAGGAAGCCCTTATGCAAATAGAAATCATCAACTCCTTTGTCAATGGAGCACTTTGCGAAAATTGGTTCAAAGAACGGGTTGGAAGCATACAAAGATTTTATTTCCTCAAGACCAACCACGTTGATTTCAAGTCTCGTAAGAAGGCTTGTGTGCTTGCGAGACAAACCGTCCGCAACTACATTATCTTTGCCCTTCTTATACTTGAGAGTGTACGGAAAAGACTCCATGAACTCAACCCACTTAGCGTGTATCTTACTTAAGTTGGCTTGGCCTTTGAGATATTTTAACGACTCGTGGTCGGAATGTATGATAAATTCTTTGGGCCATAGGTAGTGTTGACAAACTTGAAGAACACGAGCTAAGGCAAAAAGCTCTTTGTCATAAATTGGATAATTAAGGAGAGCACCATCAAGTTTCTCGCTATGGTAGGCTATAGGACGTCCATTTTGCATAAGGACTCCTCCAATGCCAATACCACTAGCATCACACTCTATCTCAAAAGTTTTTGTGAAATCCCGTAACTCAAGGAGAGGTGCTTCGGTGAGCCTCTTTTTAAGTTCATCAAAAGCTTTTTGTTGTGCTTTGCCCCACACGAAGGTGACATTCTTTTTCGTCAACTCATTGAGAGGACAAGCAATGGTGGAAAAGTCTTTCACAAAGCGACGATAGAAACCGGCCAACCCATGAAAACTTCGGAGTTCACTCACATTTGTTGGGATGGGCCAATCTTGTATGTCCTTTACCTTGGAAACATCAACTTCAATTCCCTTCGAAGAAACGACAAATCCAAGAAAAATCAACTTGTCTTTAGCAAAAGTGCACTTGGGAAGATTAGCATAAAGCTTTTCATGTCGAAGGATTTGCAAAACTTCCTTGACATGTGTTATATGGTCCTCAAGTGATTTGCTATAAACAAGAATATCATCGAAATACATAACAACACTTTTTCCAATGAGAGAACGCAAGATATGATTCATGAAGCGCATGAAGGTGGATGGTGCATTAGATAAACCAAAGGGCATAACCAACCATTCATAGAGACCAAGTTTGGTCTTGAAGGCAGTTTTCCACTCATTAGTTCCTTGCGCTAGTCCCTTGCAAAGGAGGACATAGTGCAAGATGGATGGGTTGTTCCGAACATCTCTCATCTCACTTTTGGTGGCAAGGAGAACACTCTTAGTTTTTCCACTCGAGTTTGGCTTGTGGCTCTCACTCACTATGAGGTGGTTCTCTCTCTCACCGCTCTTCTCACAAGTAGGTGTTGTGCTTTGCGCCCTCGCTAAAGCCTTTGCATTGTCTGCAATTATTTGGCTAGGAGTCATTGGTTGCAAAATACATGTTTTGTTGAGCCATTTGAAGGTGTATACATTGGTGCGATCATCATGTTGAGCAGCCTTGTCAAATTGCCATGGTCGACCAAGAAGCATGTGGCAAACTGTCATAGGAACCACATCACACTCCACCGTATCTTTGTAAGGACCAATGGAGAAGGAGACCGATACGGTATGCTTGATCTTCACGGACCCTTGGTCACTTAGCTATTGCACGTGGTAGGGGTGCTTGTGCAGATGGAGGGTGAGGTTGAGCTTCTCACACAACCTGGTGCTAGCAAGGTTGTGGCAACTCCCTCCGTCAATGATCACCTTGATAGATTTGCCATTGATGCCGGCTCGTGTTTGGATGATATTGGAGCGTTGATCTTCATGCTCTTGTGCTTGAGTGGTCAAGATCCTTGTGACGACAAGCGATGGACTTGCGTCATGTTCACACAGGAGGAGTTCTTGGTCATCTTCCACTCGTTGCCTTGCCATTGCTTCCTTGACTCGGGCATCAAATTCATCTTCACTCAAGTACTCTTCTTCACCATTGTCATGGATAAACAATACTTTCTTGTTTCCACATTCGGATGACTTGTGTCCTTTGCCTCCACACTTGTAGCACTCACCATTGAAAGGTGTGTCACTCTTTGCTTGTTTGCAACTTGGGGGCAGTTTTCCTTGAGGAAGTGTGGGCTTGAAGGAAGGCTTGGAGGTACTTAAGGAGCTTCCATTAAAAGTTGTTGGTGTAGCGGTTGAAGCTTGCTTGTAGGTGAAGTACATCTTGGGCTTGTTGTACTTGATATCCTCTTGCACTTGACGTTCAGCCTTTGTTGCGATGTGCACAAGCTCAACCATGGTGTTGTATATTTGGAACTAGACGATGCGCTTGATTGGGTGATTCAAGCCAATGAGGAAACATGCCATAGTTTGCTCCATGTGCTCATCAAAGTTGGCGCGGATCAAGTTGAGTTCCATTTCCTTGAAGTACTCTTCCACGGTCTTTGTCCCTTGATGAAGCGCTTAAAGGTTGTTGAAGAGGTCGCGCGTGCAATGCGCGGGGACAAAGCAGGATCTCATATGAGCCTTCATGTCATGCCAAGTTGTGACTGGTGGCTCTTGTCTTGCATCACGAGCAACTTGAACTTGTTCCCACCAAAGGTTGGCTTAGTCATCAAACTCAAGCGAAGCCATGTCGACCATCTTCTCATTGCTATAGTTGTGCATGCGGAAGATCTTGTCGACTTTGAGTGCCCACGAGAGGTATTCTTTGGGGTCATTGGATCCGGTGAACTTGGGCATTATGAACTTGAGCTTGCCGAAAGTTTCTTCATCGTTTTGGTCATTGCGACGAGCTTGGTGACCTTGTTGATGATCTTGTGGTTGAGAAGGTGGAACTTGGTTCTCGTAATCTTGTTGCGGAGCTTGTTCTTAATGTTGTTGTTGTGGAGCTTGGTCTTGCTCTTGGCGCGGTTGTTGACGTGGTTGAGGCGCTTGGGCCTCATGGTGGCGAGGGTGTGGGGCCACTTGACATGGTTGACGATGAAGGGGAGGCTCATTCCTCGGTTGGTGATGTTGGTTGGGCACATGGGCCTCACGACAAAGATCATGGTCTTGAGCGTCTTGACGTGGTGGGCATCGCTCAAGTTGGACCACTTGGCGCTCCAAGTTTTTATGTGGTGGAGTAGGCGCCTCGTGATGACCATGGTGTCGGTGCAGACGTTCATGACGATGATGCCAAGGAGGAGGATCTTGGAGAGCTTCACGTCAAAGACGAGATTGATTCTCCAAATTGGAGTCATCACTTGTTGTGTCAAGTATGTGTCGCGGTCGATGGTGGTAGACTTGCGGTTCTTTTTGTGGTTGCTCTTGTTGGATCACTAATTCTCTTGCGTGATGACGGTGTGCTTCTTGCCTTTCTCGCAGCCTTGAAGAGAAATCACCATCATAGCTTGACGTTGCGGCGTGCCGTGGGGAAGGTACATAGTTTGAAGAACTTCCATCTTCAACCACGGGGGCATCATTGTGTCTCGGAGCAATTGGATGGAGATCTTGTTGAAGAGTAACATGACGATGCGATGAACTTGAATAGATTGATGCACGTGAGAGTGGCCTTGCCATTCCGTCGATGAGGCGTCGAAGATTGTCATTTGTTTCGGCGACAGAGCGTTGGAGCGCTTCATTTTGATGGCCAAAGTTGTGATGCATTGCGTGCATTTGTCTTTCGAGGCCATCAAAGCGGTTGTTGATGTTCTTGAACTCGGCTTGCGTCTCGCCAAATTGTTCATCTTGTCGTGTCTCAAGGGCTTGGCAATGTTCACGGAACTCTTGTTGGACGATGAAGTGACTTGCGCGCGTCATGTACTGTCCTTGATCTTCTTCTTGGAGAGGTGGTTGGCTCGACTCACCGTGCCTATCCATTATGCAAAACACACAAGGGTTGTATATGGAAGTGGATTATGGTGGTGTTAGCCTTGTACCTCACCTTGGGGATTGCACCAAACTAGAAACCACAAGTGAGATCTATACGTGTGCAAAGTGGAATTGCAAAGAAAACTCACACTAAAGAAAGAACTAACTCCCAAAAGCTTGTTGGTGGTAGGTTAGGGTTGTGGAAAACCAAACAAAAGATCCAAAGAAAAGGTTATTGTCAAACGTGGTAGAGAACCAAAAGATCAAAAGCAAATAGGAGGCGATCTACAAAACACTAGGATACACACACGTGGAGACGGATGTGGTTAGCACGACTATGAAAATGAGCACAAAAGGTCCTAACGAAGACTACGCTCGGTGTCGTGCCAACGCAAGGAGAGACCACAACTCGTTCGCCAAAAGAGAAATAAGCAACGGATTTGTGCACTTGCCTTGGTCACGCTCTTTTTCTCTCTTTGCTTACAAGCTTGAGACTCTCTTTGTATTGGGAGACTATGTTTCTTTCTATTTTTCTTTTTCTCTCTTTTTTTGATTCTTTTTCTCCCTTTCTATACTACTATGTTAACTCTTGTATTTGCTCTCACACTCTCACTTTCCAAGAACAAGTGCACAATGCTTAGGCAAACACAAGATGAGTTGCTCTCATAGGATAGATACACTCAAGGAAGAAGGGTTAACAAGGTGGAACAAGTTATACCTTTGGTATGATGACTTGTTACCGGTGTTGGGGATGATGTTCGGTGTCATGGTGTCGATGAGCGCGGTATGTGAATATTGTTGCGGAAGCTTGAAGTTAGTTTGGCGACACGCACACGAAACACGAACAACACAAGAGGAAAAAGGACAAAAATGGGTGTAACTGAAAATTTTCGGCGGCCAAACCGGCGGCGCCGACCCTGGCGGCAGAAATTCTGGTGGCTATTCCGGTTCGCCGAAACTATCGCCAAAATTTCTGGCGGCTGGGCCGGTCCTCCGAGCCTGGTGCCGGTTTGAGTTCATGACGAACTCCAAAAGTCAAATCGGTCAAATTTTTTAGAAATTTGTCTAAATTGGGCTAGGAAAAGGTTCTAGGAAGGTAGATCGGTACCCAAAGCAACAGATCTGTGGAACAAAACCACGAAAAACGCACCAAATCTAGAGATCGATCCGAAGAAAAATTTGGGGCTCTTTTTGGGGATTTTCAAATTTTTGGTAGATAGAAGAAAAATTTATGGGGGAATTCGTGAGCAACAAAGCTCTTGATACCAATATGTTGAGGGCAAACCTCTAGGGTGGCCCGATCTTTCACGAATCCCACTCAAATAGAGGATGTAGTGCGGGGGAAGGAGGGGAGGATGAACACGACGAACTCACGCACGAAGAACGCGATGAACACACACACACACACGCAAATCCACGATACACACCAATAGCTCATGCCGGCGGTGACCGGTCTGGCGTAATCCCTAGGATCGGCGTCGGGCGGAGGACTCTCTCTCGAACCGGCACGGCGAGATGGGAGACTCGGTGAGATCTTTATGCAAAGGGACACCGATGCCAAGGCCTTGCACAACGCGGATGCACGATGCAAACTCCAATGAGGTTTGTGATATTTGGTGCTCCTTTGTCAAAGGAGCATGAGGCAAGAACTAGATAGATCCACAAGGGGTTTCCACTAATTCCAAATATCATGCCTAGGGTTTACAATGGAGGTGGGGGACTATATATAGGCTAACCACTAGTTCAGGGGTACTTTATGCATAAAAGGGTAAAAACTGGACGAAATAGGAATATTCTCGGGCATCAAACCCATGTTGACTTTGAGACTAGGCGTTCCGGCAATAAGTCCGGTCGCGCCGGACTGGGCGCCAGAATTTCCGGTTGGCCACCGAAATGGCGTACATATGATGTTTGGCGTCTTGAAATTCGTCCTGAGTCCGGTCCGGGCGTCTTGAGACGTTCATGAGAGTCCTGGCGCCGGTTTGGCCTGGGACTCCGGTTCGCGTCGGCTTGGCTTCTTCTCTTGGCATTTCTTCATGGGGCTTGTACCTGAGGATGCACAAGGTATTGGCATGAAGTAGCAAGCCATCCAAGGATGTATCAAAGTCACATGAGACAAGGAGCAAATTCACCTTAGCTTGAAGGAGCATGGCTTGGGCACGGGTCATCGGTCCACTTGGGGGACTTGCTGGTGTAGATGTAGGAGCGTCCGTAGGATGGGCTGCATCAGGGTCTAGGCATGGGGCGCTGGGGTTGTCTTGATGAGCAAGGGAGGGTGGGGGGGGAGACGTGGACAGCTATGGTCCAAGGGTGCCAAGGTTTAGCTCGGTAGAGCTAGGGTTAGCTGGGGACTCATGTTAAGTTCAAGTCTTAGCTTGGTTAGGGTTCGGAGTAGCTAGGGAGCTGGGTGTGTTCCGGTACGGTGCAACCATACCAAGAGGAGGGAGGAAGGGTGATGCACTCGGTAGCTTAGGTTTACTGAGATAGGGATTTATCTAGGATTTTAGATACAGGACTTTTGTTTTTATTTTCTTTGGTTTGGTTCTTTTTGTTTCTTCCAAAAATGTTGCTTGAATTCAAGCCATGCAAAAATAACTTAACCCAAAGAACCACCACAAGGAAGGAAGAGAGAAGATAACATGGAAAAGGAGGTTTCTTTTCTTTTGTTTGGTATGTTATCTTGATTAAATTTGAATTATCATGAAACCATGTGCAAAAATTCCAAGAGGAAACAAATGTGTAGGTAGGGAAGAATCATGCATGGGTCATGCATGTAGACATCATTATTTGTGCTAGTTTTGTTAAAACAATCCTGCACTCAATGGATATTGTCTAATATGCAAGCTCGCATTCTCTTTTCTCCTAGCTCATTCAAAAACATGGGCACATTTGAATATTAAAGCCAACGTTAGAAATGATTCTAAACTTACATAGAAAGCAAAGGTGGCCATGTAGCTCTCATACTAAATATTTTGAAAACAATATTAGACCATGTATGGAAGCTTGTAGATCAAAAGAAAAGAACCATACCAATAGTCATGAGCTAGAGTTAAATACCAAAGAAATCATTTGCTCAAAGATATTTAGTATGGTGGAGATGGTGGAAAGAAACAAGTGGAGGTGGTAACGTGGATGGTGGAATTATAAGAGATATGCCCCAACTCAACTTGGGCATCATGCATTATATCAAGAAGCAAATACAATATATCAAGAAGCAAACTATTAATAGTACAAATGCAATATGTGGAGAAGAACCAATTGCGGTAGTTTTAATATGATGCTCAAATGCAATGTGGCATGATGACACAAGCATGATATTAGGATGATGCAAAGATATATATATATATATATATATATATATATATGGTAGCATAGATCTTTATTATTGAGGTAGCACAACAAGGTTTAGAATATTGGGATGCTACAGTTACCCTTTCGGCTTGGCCAAGGTAGGGTTATGGACGCCATTGGTTATTCTTCAATACTCTTAGTCCAATTTGCCTCTTATCCGTACTCGGATGTTGTATCGTTGTCAATGTGATTCGGACCTTTGTAATGTATATTTGTATTCTTGACTCGAGGAGTCGTTGTTGTATATATGTTCTTGTGGGTTCCATCTGGACTATTGTGTAATGGTATTACTTTGTTTTCCACATGCACGCAAGTGCTTGGTGGGCATCATTGAATCGTTTTTATGTGGGTTTGGCAGGAACCGCTGAAATCTGCATATGGCCATTTCGAGGGTGTTCCAACTTCCTTACCCCTCTCTAATAGTCGTTAACTATATCGTGTCTCTATAGGTTGTTTTAGTGCATGCTTTGATGCCACTAAGCCCACCATACCCATGTAGGCGAGAGCCGCTGAATTCTAAGACTCGATGTGTACTGGCCTTAGTACTGACCGCTCCCCTTTTTTCCTTTGCCCTTTGTCGGCACCCTTTTTGCTTTGATAGTATGAGTTCTAAGATGTTAGCAAGGTTACCCTTCCGGCTTGTCCTAGGCAGGGTTATGGACTCCATTGGTTATTCTTTAGGACTCTTAGTCACATTTGCATCTTGTCCATACTCGGATGTTGTATTGTTTTCAGCATGGTTTGGATATTTGTAATGTATATATGTATTCTTGACTTGCTAAGTCGTTGTTGTATATATATGATCTTGTGGTTAGAGGGTGGACTTATCTCTTTCTTTCTTTTTCCTGGTTAGGTAGATGGGGTAGAAGGTGACCAGGGTGGTGTGGTGGTATTCTTATGAGTCAAGAAAGGAGGGGGAGGGGATAAAGAGGGTGACATGGCTAATTTTTGGCCATGCTTACCATGGCAAGGTCACATGGGAGAGGGGCTTAGGTTGGGGGGAAGGGTTAAGTTGGTGGGGGTGGTTAGGGTTTAAACTCGGTTCATCTTGACTAGGTTAAAAACATAGGAGGGAGGGTTTAGTTAGAGGGTAGATGGTAAATGCCATGTAGGCACTTAGAAGATTCTTATAAGATGCATGCTGGTTAGATAGAATTTTAGGGTTTTAGGTGATCATTAGGGGGCATGGTGGTGTTAATTTGGGTAGGAGTTTATTTTTTAACAAGCTTTGTTTGATTTAAAACCAATCAGAATTCATCCAAAATCCAATAAGAGAAAATGAAGGAGAAGACGACATGCTTGCATGGCCCATGCATGCGTAATAAATGCAACATTCTAGTATAAAAACAATCTAGAATTCATACATGGCCATTTAAATTCGTACGAGCACATGAGTTGATTTGAGACACAAATAAGACAAAGAAGGATTTCTCCATTCCCATGGCATGCAAAGGTGGCCAAATGTGCTACCATACATATTCTTGTGAAAACAACATAACCAAGTCTGGAAGCATGTAGAGAATATACAAATCTATTTAGATTGAATTATAACAAAAGAAGAAGACAAATTCCACAAGTAGATCCATATTGAAGTTTGGCTTGTATCAAACCAATAAACAAACCACATGGTGCATATGGAATATAATAGAACCATCCAAATAGCATGTCAGTATGAATAAATCCCAAATTCAAATAAAATGAGCTCACATTGCATTTAAATGGTGGAATGCCCACACGATCATTTAGACAAGGTATATGTGTTCAAAGGTGGCAAGATTCCACACATAGTACATGGGCATGAATTAAATACAAGCAAAACAAGTAGAAACTTACATATACATGCACAGTAGAATTTTTGAGGAAGATATAATGGCATTGAACCATAGAAAGTTAATAGGTAGAAGGAATTAAAGAGACATGCCCTCAACTCAACTTGGGCAATGTATCATGGATCAAATTCCAAGGCTCAACTAAATAAACATTGGACATTATGGTTCCATCACGTATGCCACCAACTAGAATGAGAATATATGCGAGGAAAATAGAGGGAGGCAAATACATTATATCAAGAGGAAAATACAAGTGACAAGTACAATATAACAAGAAGCATGTATAAATGATAAGAAGCAAATACAAGACAAGAATATAATGCAAAGATTTAATTATGATGCTCGATGCAAGGTGGCATGATGACATGAGCCTGAATATTATGCAATGAAATTCAATTAAACAAGTAGCATAACAATTTTTAGAACCTTGGGATGCTACAGTGCTTGTGCATGACAACGATGGCAGTTCACGACGGGTACATGACATTCCCCCTCCCTGCACAATCCAGAGGATGCGGAGTTGCAAGCATGCAGGAGGGCTATGGCTCTGGCCGAACTGAAGATCGAGCACATCATTCTAGTGATTAACACCTCTAAGTGAGTCACTTTACCAATGCCTTGTGACTCATGACAGTATTCCACCAGATCCCAAGTTGCAGTTTTTGTCCTTTGGGATACCACCTATTTTCATATTGAAAAGATTCTAGTACCTTCACCACAAACACAAGGCCTGTTGCTCCCTAAGTTGTAAAGTCGCCTGCTTAAGGAAATTGCACTGAGTCACCCTAATCCAACACGCATATTTGAAGTAATCTATTGACACAATAAGCGGAACCCAAAAGGCAGCATGTTAGCTACGATCCATTGTCCAGTCAGCCATATAAAGACAATAGGGAAGGACACTGTAAGGCTTGCAGAGCTCAGTCATCCTCAAAGGATGGACGAGATACGATGTATTGTGCAACCTTCCCATCGAAACCCACCACACACATCTTGATCAAAACCGAACTGAAATTCCACCCAGCTCAAAGAAGTGTGGAGGAGAAGCAGCTGAGCTATGGATTGATCCCTAATTTAGTTCTTTTTTCTTGGTTTTCTTTCCATCTCACAACTTCCATTTCTTAAGCCAACCTCGCCCATTGGAGGTATGATTTCTATCTTTGAATGGAATTGGATTTTTTGTCTAAAAGTTACGGCTAACAAGGGTTTCCAAGCTGAGCAATGAGGCAAAGGATAGATCGATGCATGGACCTTTGATTGATGAAATTAAAAGAAAGCTTTGCTCTTTTGATGAACATGTGGTCAAATGGGCACAACGCATTACCAATGGAGCTGCTCATGCTCTAGATAAGGAAGGTTGTGAATTAGGAATTAGGAATACTTGGTTTCTTATCAGAGTAAATAATAGTGCATGAAAGCTTCGGCCTATTTTGCTATCCACATCGCCCCTACTCTTTCTAGACATGGGATGGACGCTGGGGAGGACAAATGGCGCCATCACGGCAGAGCTCGACTCTACAAGAAGGCAGGTCCCACCCCAAGTTCTCTAGCACGAGGAGCTCGCACACCCTTTCCTGCTACGAGTCACCAGAAGGAGGGCCACGCACCATCCCCTAGGACACACGTCAACGGCTGTGGGTGATAACACTCTTGGTGAGAGGTGTTTGGAGGGATATAGGTGCTCAACACCCGCTGAGTGGTGGGGCCCGTCAGTAGATGAGCTTGTAGCAGAAATGCTTTCCCTTTGTGGGTCCTCACGGGCGAGAGCTGAGCTGGCATGGCAAACCCTCGATAGTCGAGAGTTGTCATGACGAGGTTGTGAGGTTGGTCCGATTCAAGCATGAGAGCTACTCTCGCAGATGGTATCCATACACATATTACCGGTTGTGCTCCATGCCTCGCGTCTCCAGGAGAGAGTAGGTGCCGTAGATTTTCTAACATGCCCACATGCACCCCACATTTTCATGCCATGCCTTGATGTCTCCAAATTCGGGTTTTCGTTGCAATGAATGTAGTATAAAATGCTTCTCGCATTTTTCTCTCGATGCAACGCGTTAGATAGGCTCTCTCCTATCCCACCTCCACCTCTTCCTAGCTTGCTCCCATCGTTCGTTGCATGCGTTAATCCGTGGAACAGACCTGGCGCCGGCGATGCGGCTGCCCATAGGCGTGCACTGAAAGGAACTGGAGGTTGGAGAGGAGAGAGATTGTCAAACAATCGGACACATGACGAGCAGTTTTCTTGATGCAATGATTTAGATATGCTCTGTCCTCTCCCATCTCTTCATATTGTTAGTTTGCTCTCGCTGTTGGTCACATGCGTTGGTCCGATTGAGATACCCACGGGCGTGACCTAAAAGGAGGCGGAGGTGGGAGAGGAGAGAGCGTGCCAAATAGTGGGACATGCGACAAGAACTGGCCTCTCACACTTCGGTGCGATTATAGCTTGGGTCTCAGTCTCATAGTTTTTACCCGATCTAGTTTGCTGGCGGTGATGCTCGAACCACCACGACGGCACGAGCGGTGGCGCTCTAACTGTCGATGACCACGCGGGTGGTAGGTACATACTAACTTCTGATTTTTTGGCTTCTTTTGCCTTTTATTTTATTTACTATGTATTTCATATGCTTCTTAGAATTCCATCAAATCGTCCCTATGCAGATTTAAGCGATTCCCGCTAAACCAGCATAGGTACGATTTCATGATGCCCACCAAGCACTTGTATGCGGGTGGAAAACGAGTATTAACATTACACAATAGTTCATCATGGAACCCACAAGAAAACATATATATATGCAACAATGACTCAATGAGTCAAGAATACAAATATACATTACAAAGATCCAAATCACGTTGAAAGTCATACAACATCTGAGTATGGATAAGAATGCAAATGGGACTTAGAGTCCTGAAGAATAACCAATGGAGGCCATAACCTTGCCTAGGCCAAGCCGGAAGGGTAACCTTGCTAACATCGTCGAACTCATACCTATCAATCCAAAGGGTGATGCCAAAGGGTAAAATAAAATGAGGGTAAGTGATGAGGCAAATACTTAGCGAGACTTAGAATTCGGCTGTTCCCTCCTACATGGGTATGGTGGACTGAAGAGGCAATAAAGCATGCACTAATACAACGTATAGACACATGATACAACCGTTGGTTATTAGAGAGGGATAAGAGATACCTATTTGGAACCAACTTGATACTAACACCAAACCTAACCCCTCCTAGGATTTCCCCCTCAAAACCAAACGATGAAGTCTTTCCAAGGAAAACTCACATAGTTGGTAGTTTTATTAATTCATTCCATAATAGTTGCAAAACTTACTAGTCATGTCAGATGCAAGTCAACTTTTTAGTACTACTTTAGTGTAAGTTGTCTATGATCAAGAACTTTGCTCCAAGTCGTCCATAAGCTCGGACATGGCTTTTTGAAAAGATTTAACCCTGCAGGGGTGCACCAAAGTGTCCACACGCACTTCAACCCAAACATTTTCCAGATCATTTAACATACACCCATTAGTATGTTGGCGAGGCATCGGTCACAATTTTTTTCCAGAACTAAAGCAAGCAAAGGAGGCACCCAACTAAGCTACAAGTGATGAAGTCGGCACCGAGATCTGCTACAGACCCAGAGGTTTGTGCCAAATCCGATGACAAGTGTTAACAACCGGCCATAGGCAGAAGTTCTGCATTGTAGTGCAATACATAATCATAAATGCTCCTCGAGCAACACAATAAGATCCTAAAGGTGGTCACTGCCGATGACTTATATTATTAAATTATCACCTGAACCAACTACAACAATTAATTATTAACTTAAGGTAAAGCATGATTAAAACATGTGAAAACTTCCAAACGATTGTGGAACATGACTACTCGAACCAACTGTAACACCCTCAGAATCGGCCCTATGCAAGGTTCAGCGCTTCCCGCCAAACCCGCATAGAAACGATTCAAGGTGCCCACTAGGCACTTTCGTGCGGGTGGAAAACGAAGTAATACCATTACACAATAGTCCACGATGGAACCCACAGAACAGATATATACAACAACGACTCAAAGAGTCAAGAATACAGATATGCAATACAAAGATCCAAATCACCTTTAAAACGATATAGCGTCCGAGTACGGACAAGATGCAAATTGAGCTAAGAGCCCTGAAGAAGAACCAATGGCGTCCATAACCCCTTGCCCCAAGCAAGGAAGGGTAACCCCGCTAACGACGTCGATCTCAAAACCTGCTTAAACAAAGGGTGCCGACAAAGGGCAAAGGAAAAAGAGAGAGCGGTCAAGATCGAGGCCAAGACAGCGAGACTAGAATTGGCGGTCCTCGCCTACATAGGTATGGTGGTGGCGGCGGCGGCATGACATGCACTAAACAACCTATAGAGACTCGAGATAACCGGCTATCGAGAGGGATAAGAAAGACCTATTCGAACCATCCCGATACTACCAAACATACCCATCCTGGTATTTCCCCCTCGAGACCAAACGAGGAAGTCAACCGAGGAACTCACACAGTTGGCAGTTTTATTTATTCAGTTATCGTTGCAGCAATTACTAGTCAGGTATAGATAGCATGAGTCATCCTGATATAATAAGCAGTGGGCAGTTTTAGTTAACCATTCCGTTGTAGTTGCAACACTTACTAGTCAGATACGATTAGCATGAGATATCCCAAACCCAGCAGTTGTTGGTACTTTTAATTAGCCATTCCGTTGCAGTGAAGCTGATTACTAGTCATATCGGATACAAGTCAAATTATAACAGTAAACTTTAGTTATAGTTGTCTATGATCGAGAATTGTGCTCCAAGTCGTCCATAACCGCGGACACGGCTTTTCGAAAAGATTTAACCCTGCAGGGGTGCACCAAAGTATCCACACGCACTTCAACCCTTTTGCGGATCGGTTAACATACACCCATCGGTATGTCGGCGGCCTAAGTCATGACGCGTTTCCTGGACCCAAAGCAAGTACATGGGGCCACCCCACTAAGCTACCATAGCGAAGTTGGCCGGCTCCGGAACGGACCCAGGGTTTGCGTCAGTGGCTGTAAACGACTGGGAACCCGAAAGTGTGACTGGGCTTGTCGATACCGCGAAAACACTCCGCTTACCTAAACAGTACAGGTGCATCCTCGCACAATCTTAAATTAAGCAGTAAAGCATGGCATAAGTACAGGATAGTAATAAAGCTCCAAACTACTTTGTGGCCCCCAGTACAGTACTTGGAATCAGGTACTAAATCGATGGGGGTGCCCACACACCCCACAATGGTTAGCGCTCGATCTCGGAACAGGTGTCAAGAACTCGGGGTCCTACGGGACACCAGTGAGCGGTTAAAAACCAAATATTGTCTATTACCCACCGGTGCCTCTGCATTTACCTACTTCACTTTTAGTTATTAAACAGTAATTAAAGCCATGATCATCTCCAACATAAAGCATGCGGCCATACTCCAACAACTGTGGTACTTAACGACACGCAACAGCACTAGAGCAAGCGACTACGACGCGCAAGTCCAACTATCTACCAATCAACAGGTAATAGGATGTGTCCAAGGCAATAGAAGGCTGCAAGGGATATCACGGGTATGAAAACTAGAAGGCTGCAAGGGATATCTCGGCGACTAGAAGGCTGCAAGGGATATCTCGGCGAACTCGGCGTCCGGGAAGGAGTACTTGTCGCACCGGGGTCTCGGTGTCCTCGGATCCGATTGAAGATCTTGGCGTTCGGCGGGATCGGTCTTTGGGTTCTTTGGGTTTTCCATGTGGGCGGTCTTGACGTCCGGGCATCGGATCCTCGAGACCGGGGTCGTCGGTTCCCTCTCGACGATCTTGGGGTTTGTGGCGGAGATCTTGGAGTTCCGGCCTCAATTGTCCGTGAAGGCGAACTTGTGTGGCGCTAGTGGCCTTCGGGTTCATAGCTAACGAGAAGACCTTGGCAGCACCGAACTTGCATCAGTTTGTTTTCAGAAGATCTTGATGGAGCACATCCGACAACGTACCCGTACTTTTGATATACAGCTGTTTCTCCCAAAAATTGGCGGCAGCATCCTAGTTACAATGTCACGGCAACAAACGGAAACAGATGAATTTTCCAAAGGACTGGGTCACGGCCGACAGACGAAAAGAGAGGACACGGGCTCGCGCGCAGGAGGATGTGGCATCGGGGAGCTCGGGCTCGAGCGGAGGTCGCCCGCGGCGATGGCTGGAGGGGAAGCAGCGGAAGAGGCGGCGCTGGGCGGTCGCTGTCGACGGCTGCTAGCCGGAGGCGGGAGGCGAGGAGGCCATGGCCTCGGGATGGGGAGGTCGAAGGAGGCGGCCATGGCGCGGCCGACGAGGAGGAGGGCGGGCGCTGCTGCTCGCGGGAAGGGGCGCAGAGGCAGGGAAAGGGTCCTGGCAGCGCCGGACAGAGGGCGAGGATGGCGACCGACGGTGGTGGCGGGATGGAGCTTGCAGAGGGTGGCGGCGGGCGAGGAAGGCGCGGTGCGAGCGGCGACGAAGGGGTTGCAGGGCGCGCGGGGTCGCAGCGAGTGCGGCGGCGCTCGAACGACGGCGAGCAGACGCGGGGAGAGCTCGCGTGGGCGAGGATCTAGGCGAGAGGCGAGGCGGCGCTCGCGGGGTTGGTGCTGCAGAGGGCACCGGAGAGGGGAATACAGCGGGCGGGGACGCAGAGGTGAGCGACGAGGGAGGGGAGAGGGGCCCCCGGCGGCGCTCGGTAGCAGAGGGAGGCGGCGGGGGTTGTCGGGTTGGGGAACGAAGGGAGGAGAGGAGCGTGGAGGGGACGCGGGCGATAGGACCAAGGGAGAGGGTGGAGTGGCGATGAGCGGTGGGTGGGGATCGGAGTGGTGGGCCAGGGTGCGGGGACCGGGGTAGCGTGTCCACCGCGTGGGGTGGGGCCAGGGGCGACCAGGTGGGCGGGAAAAAGGCCAGGCGCGGTGGGGAGCGCGCCCAGGTGGCGGCGGCGAGGAGGGAAAAAAAGGAGGGAGGAGGGGGGTAGGTGGCTGGGGTGTGGAGAGGAGGTGGGGCCAGGAGGCTGATGTGGCGGCATGGGAGTGGAGGGAGTTGGGGAAGTGGTGAGGTGGCGGGACGGGGTTGGCTGGGGTGATGTGGAGGGGGGCTGGGTAGGATTAGGTGTAGGTAGGATTAGGACTAGATATTTTTAGACTAGGGTTTGGAGGTGGCCGGCCGGGCTTTCGGGCCTGGCGGGCTGCCTCCTAAAATCAATTTAAATTTTTTATTTATTTAAAACGGGGCTTTTGCAAACCGCGGGTAGACAAAACAGAATATTCCGGAGACCCAGGTTTTGTGTTTGAATAAAGACGGGGCGTTTAGAAAACAAAAACAGATTTTTTAGAAAATAGTTTTATGCAAACAAATGCAAGATGACATGACGATGCCCAAATGCAATGTGGCATGATGACATGAGCATGCGGTCATGATGATGCAATGCACAGAAACAACGCGATTTTCTGGTAGTGGTTTTTGCGGGGCGCCACAATTCGACACCACTAATAATGGATCTCGCCCTCGAGATCCGCCTCATGGTACCGGAAGGAAGGTCGGCGATCTGCGTCTTCTCGCTTCGTGTAGATCCTCGCGACACCACTAACAAGAGGTCGTTGTCCGTGATCATCGAGAGAACACTTCGGGAACAAAAGGTCGAAGGTAGAGGTATCCACAAATAAAGCCACCTCTAGCTTCGATAGAAAGAGAGAACCGATGCGTTCTCATCCACTTCAATGTACAAAAGCGAATAGAAGGGGTAGTCGACATGGGGGCCAATCCATCACGCACCCAAACTATTACTCTGCACAATCAGTAGAAAAGCGTGCAACCATTCTCGGAATCAGACTGAAGATCTCGACAATCGAGGTTCATAAACAAAGGAGTGATGCAGACTCTGCATCGGATCTGGCGTAGATGATGTCGTCGCGTCGGAAAACACCAGAAGGCACGAGAAGGAACAAAGAGAAGTCCACCAGACGAAGGATTCCTCGGATAGCACGAAGACCAGATGTAGCAACACCGTTACCAAGGAGGAAGCGAAACCCTGAAGGTACGATGGAACCCATCCACGAGAAATCCTGGACTCGAAGAGAGAGAAGAGAGCGGATTCAAAACACGCGGAGGTGAGAGGATAGCAGCAGAGGGGTAAGGAGTAAAATCAGACCTAATCAGAACTATCCAACCGATTTTTGCAAAAATAGTTTTGGACACTCTACTTCGGCCGTTAGCTAGGTTATCCTACAGGCTGGACTTGTGGGGTATCGTAACTGCTGAGCTCTGATACCACTCTGTAACACCCTCAGAATCGGCCCTATGCAAGTTTCAGCGCTTCCCGCCAAACCCGCATAGAAACGATTCAAGGTGCCCACCAGGCACTTTCGTGCGGGTGGAAAACGAAGTAATACCATTACACAATAGTCCACGATGGAACCCACAGAACAGATATATACAACAACGACTCAAAGAGTCAAGAATACATATATGCAATACAAAGATCCAAATCACCTTTAAAACGATATAGCGTCCGAGTACGGACAAGATGCAAATTGAGCTAAGAGCCCTGAAGAAGAACCAATGGCGTCCATAACCCTGCCCAGGCCAAGCCGGAAGGGTAACCCTGCTAACGACGTCGATCTCAAAACCTGCTTAAACAAAAGGGGTGCCGACAAAGGGCAAAGGAAAAAGAGAGAGCGGTCAGTACTGAGGCCAGTACACGGCGAGACTAGAATTCGGCGGTCCTCGCCTGCATATGTATGGTGGACTGAGCGGCAGCGCGACATGCACTAAACAACCTATAGAGACTCGAGATAACTGTCGGCTATCAGAGAGGGATAAGAAAGACCTATTCGGAACCATCCTGATACTACCACCAAACATACCCATCCTGGTATTTCCCCCTCGAGACCAAACGAGGAAGTCAACCGAGGAACTCACACAGTTGGCAGTTTTATTTATTCAGTTATCGTTGCAGCAATTACTAGTCAGGTATAGATAGCATGAGTCATCCTGATATAATAAGCAGTGGGCAGTTTTAGTTAACCATTCCGTTGTAGTTGCAACACTTACTAGTCAGATACGATTAGCATGAGATATCCCAAACCCAGCAGTTGTTGGTACTTTTAATTAGCCATTCCGTTGCAGTGAAGCTGATTACTAGTCATATCGGATACAAGTCAAATTATAACAGTAAACTTTAGTTATAGTTGTCTATGATCGAGAACTGTGCTCCAAGTCGTCCATAACCGCGGACACGGCTTTTCGAAAAGATTTAACCTAGGGTGCACCAAAGTATCCACACGCACTTGACCCTTTTTGCGGATCAGTTAACATACACCCATCGGTATGTCGGCGGGGCCTAAGTCATGACGCTTCCCGGACCCAAAGCAAGTACATGGGGCCACCCACTAAGCTACCATAACGAAGTTGGCCGGCTCGAACGGACCTGGGGTTTGCGTCGGCTGTAAACGATCGGGAACCCGAAAGTGTGGTGGGCTTGTCGATACCGAAAACTCCGCTTACCTAAGCAGACAGTGCATCCTCGCACAATCTTAAATTAAGCAGTAAAGCATGGCATAAGTACAGGATAGTAATAAAGCTCCAAACTACTTTGTGGCCCCCAGTACAGTACTTGGAATCAGGTACTAAATCGATGGGGGTGCCCACACACCCCACCTGTGGTTAGCGCTCGATCTCTAACAGTGTCAAGAACTCGGGGTCCTACGGGACACCAGTGAGCGGTTAAAAACCAAATATTGTCTATTACCCACCGGTGCCTCTGCATTTACCTACTTCACTTTTAGTTATTAAACAGTAATTAAAGCCATGATCATCTCCAACATAAAGCATGCGGCCATACTCCAACAACTGTGGTACTTAACGACACGCAACAGCACTAGAGCAAGCGACTACGACGCGCAAGTCCAACTATCTACCAATCAACAGGTAATAGGATGTGTCCAAGGCAATAGAAGGCTGCAAGGGATATCACGGGTACGAAAACTAGAGCATCGCAACACAGATAGCAATAGATCAACAGGGGGGAATAAATACTATAAAAGTAAGATAGGTAGAAAGGGGGAGGTGCTCGCCTGAAAAACATTGCCGAAGGTTCATCCGAAGGTCGGGTCGACACTCGCATCAACTCAACGGCCTTATCCGCGAAGAACCAAAACACTAGAATAAACACCGGATGCACTATTTAATACTACGGCAAAAGATCGGGCATGATGCATGTATGATGTATGACATGGCAAGATGCGATGCAATTAGGCAATATTAAGCGGAACCGGGGTCCCGACATTTATTTAGAAGGTTCATGATGTTTAGATACCCTGCAATTTAAATATTGTCTTAACAAGGCATGATATTTCACCGGTTCGATGCACAAATTTAAATGGGGCCCATATTAGACTAGATTTGCCCGCATATGGATCCCATATTTAATTTAGGTGAATCGGCATAAGGCCCCCAAACCACACACATGTATGCGACATGAATGATTTAATGCAACAAGTGGATATGCAACAAGTAGAATGTCATATATTATAAAAATAGGGGGTCTCGGATAGGGAATCACTTTAGGGTTCGGCGAACTTGGGCTCCGAGGGGTTCGGGGTCGGGTCTCAGGGTTCGACGGGAGAATGGCTCGACGAGATCGGTCTCAGACAACGGAAGTCGATCTTGTCGCATCCGAGAAGAAGAACTTGGTTGGCGTCGGGGGCACATCGGATCCCCCCTGGTCGGTGCCGATCTTGTCGTCACGAAGGTCTTGTCGGGTCGTCGTATCGGGTCGGTCTTGGCGTTCGGGAAGAAGAACTTGGCGTGCGACGTCGTCGGCATCGGTGCGGGAAGGAGGTCTTGCCGTTCCGTGTCGGTGACCTTGGCATCCGGGTTCTCGGCGAACTCGGCGTCCGGGAAGGAGTATTTGTCGCACCGGGGTCTCGGTGTCCTCGGATCCGATTGAAGATCTTGGCGTTCGGCGGGATCGGTCTTCGGGTTCTTTGGGTTTTCCATGTGGGCGGTCTTGACGTCCGGGCATCGGATCCTCGAGACCGGGGTCGTCGGTTCCCTCTCGACGATCTTGGGGTTTGTGGCGGAGATCTTGGAGTTCTGGCCTCAATTGTCCGTGATGGCGAACTTGTATGGCGCTAGTGGCCTTCGGGTTCATAGCTAACGAGAAGACCTTGGCAGCGCCGAACTTGCATCAGTTTGTTTTCAGAAGATCTTGATGGAGCACATCCGACAACGTACCCGTACTTTTGATATACAGCTGTTTCTCCCAAAAATTGGCGGCAGCATCCTAGGTACAATGTCACGGCAACAAACGGAAACAGATGAATTTTCCAAAGGACTAGGTCACGGCCGACAGACGAAAAGAGAGGACACGGGCTCGCGCGCAGGAGGATGTGGCATCGGGGAGCTCGGGCTCGAGCGGAGGTCGCCCGCGGCGATGGCTGGAGGGGAAGCAGCGGAAGGGGCGGCGCTGGGCGGCCACGGTCGACGGCTGCTAGCCGGAGGCGGAAGGCGAGGAGGCCATGGCCTCGGGATGGGGAGGTCGAAGGAGGCGGCCATGGCGCAGCCGACGAGGAGGAAGGCGGGCGCTGCTGCTGGGGAAGAAGCGCAGCAGGAAAGGATCTGGCGGCGCCAGACGAAGGCGAGATGGCGACCGACGGCGGTGGCGGGATGGAGCTTGCGAGAGGTGGCGGCGGCGAGAAGAAGGCGGTCTGGCAGCGACGAAGGGGTTCTGCGAAGCCAGTGAGCGAGTCTGTGGCCTTCGAACAGCGTGGGGCGAGGATCTAAGCGAGGCGCTTCTCAGAGGTTGGTGCTGCGAGAGGGCACGGAAATCTGGCACAGGCGGCGGGGAGCAGTGTGGCGACGAGGGAGGAGAGGGCCCCGTGGCCTCGATATGAGAGGGAGGCGGGGTTGTCGGGTTGGGGAAACGAAGGGAGAGAGGGCGTGGAGGGGCAGGCGATAGGACCGAGGAGAGGGTGGCGTGGCGATGAGCAGTGGGTGGGGATCGGAGTGGTGGGCGCTGGGACTGGGTGGCGTGTCCACTGCGTGGGGGGAACCAGGGGTGACCAGGTGGGCGGGGAAAAAGGCCAGTAGCCCAGCGCCAGTGGCGGCGGCGAGGAGGGAAAAAAAGGAGGGAGGAGGGGGGTAGGTGGCTGGGGTGTGGAGAGGAGGTGGGGCCAGGAGGCTGATGTGGCGGCATGGGAGTGGAGGGAGTTGGGGAAGTGGTGAGGTGGCTGGACGGGGTTGGCTGGGGTGATGTGGAGGAGGGGCTGGGTAGGATTAGGTGTAGGTAGGATTAGGACTAGATATTTTTAGACTAGGGTTTGGAGGTGGCCTACCGGGCTTTCGGGCCTGGCCGGCTGCCTCCTAAAAACAATTTAAAATTTTTATTTATTTAAAACGGGGCTTTTGCAAACCACGGGTAGACAAAACAGAATATTCCGGAGACCCAGGTTTTGTGTTTGAATAAAGACGGGGCATTTAGAAAACAAAAATAGATTTTTTCGAAAATAGTTTTATGCAAACAAATGCAAGATGACATGACGATGCCCAAATGCAATGTGGCATGATGACATGAGCATGCGGTCATGATGATGCAATGCACAGAAACAACGCGATTTTCTGGTAGTGGTTTTTGCGGGGCGCCACACCAACACCTGAGTCAGGAACTACGACTCACAAGGCCAACTATCTACCAAACAACGGGCAATTGGAAGTGACCAAAGAAATATAGGTTGCAAGGGGTATAAATGGTACAGAAACTAAAGCATCATGACACAGATAGTAATAAAGAGAAGTAAATCCATAAATCAAAATAGGTAGCATAAGATGAGTGTTCGCCTAGGAAACATTGTCGAATATTCACATCCAAAGAACTTGTCAAAGATCACATCATCTCAATGTCCTATTGCAAAAGAAGCAAAGAACTAACAAGAAACACTAGATGCAATATTTAATACTACGACAAAAGATCCAGCATGATCATGAGATGATGCATGTCATGGAAAGATGCGATGCAACTTAATAATATTAGGCGGAACTGGAATCCCGACAATTTAATTAGAGGTTCTATTTATTTAGCTACCCCACAAATTAAATGTTGAATTAATATAGTGAGAGAATGGAATAGGTGTGCTACACAATTTAAATGAGGTTTTAATAAGATAAAAATATCCCGCATATACACTCCATATTTAATTATTAGGTGGATCGACTAAATACCCCAAACCACATGATATTTACGCAAACATGAATGATTTAATATGCAACAAGTTTACGTAACAATTTATAAAATAGGAACGAGTTTTGGGGTTCACACATGTTGGTTCGGAGATCTTGGGTTTGGAGGAGAAGTAGGGAATGTTGGAGTTCGGTCTTCAATGATCCATGAAGGAGAACTTTGGGGTTCCATGTCGAAAGCCTTGGAATCCATGATGGGAACTTGGGGATCTCTGAGTTCCATCTCAATCATTGGTCCTAGCATCAGTCGACAGGAACATAAGTAGATTTTGGCGACAAAAAGGGGATTAAAGCACTTGTTAGAGTGTAGGTCTTGTACTTCGGGTGGCGATGAAGATCTTGTCGAGCTTAACTTGGGTCTACGACGTTCTATGGTTTGGATGTGAGCATCTCCAACATCATACCAACGCATCACCATAGGCTAACAAAAATCAGAACCGAGACACTAATTCACAAAGGAAAACAAGGCAACTTGACAAGCTCAGGCAGCCTTCACAGGAACGACTACAACTGACATGAGATGACCTTGACATTCTTGACGAGGACGACAATGACACACACACACACGGGAAGGAGGTCATGAACGTGGAGCTCAATGTAGCCTGACGACATGCAGGTCGAGCATGGGAGCACAAGGAGGAGGTTGTTGTGTATGGTAGCGGACGTGCGCAGGTCTTGGCAACGAGTAGCCCTGCGATGGTCGGAGGCGGGGCGCGAGGAGAGAGCCACGCAACGCTGGTGATCTCGGGAGGCAAACACGGGCATGTGCGGGCGCTCACACGTGGGGCGGCACTGGCAGGCGATCTCGAGAAAAGGATTCCCGTGCATGCTGCAACGCTGGTCTTGGGGATGGAGGAAGAAGCATTTGGCGGTGGAGCTTGCGTGATGGTGGAGGACAACATCGACAGTGGCCCCGCATGGTGCTATGGTGGAGGGACAAACGATCGATACCGAGTAAGCTCTTAGCAAAGCCAAGTAGATGGAGGGGCATGCGGCCAACATGGGGTCGAGCTCAGGATCATGCGGCAACGAGGACACGCAGAGCGACAACTTGGTACAGATGTGACGCAGGCACATGAGAGCTGTGAATGAGATACATCCTAGATGCAAATAATAAATAGGTTAATTATCATATCTCGAATTAGTTCATAATAGTTCCATATTGTGCTATAACTGTATCAAGAGGAAACATTGATACATGTGTGGTATGTAAAAAAAACCAAGTCCGTAGTAGCCTCTATTCTACTAGTTCGTTGGGCAACTGATGACCAAGGTTTCCTGATCATGGAGCATTTATGCAAGTTGACAATGGAGTCATATCATTGGAGAATGATATGATGTACATTACCCACTTAAGTATTGCAATGTGATCAAATCACATGGTTTATCATTGCAATAGTTAGAAACTAAGTGAACTTCTCCTTAGAGCATGAGATCATACTAATCACTATCTGCCGAGGCTGCTTTGATCACACCAAACGGCATGACCGTCATTGGGTGACAATAAAAGTGTGTATTGGGTATGCTAGAGGAATAGTTGAGGCCTATGCATACAAATCGGAATTCGTTCACCCGCATGATGGGAAGATACACTGGGCCCACTCGGTGAGATTGTATCCAACATGTTGCAACTATTGACTAGGTTAGGGGGTACAATATCACGATAATGAGTTATGTGGACTTTCCGGTAACAAGATAGGTATAGTGATACCAAATATGAAATCTTAGACAAGTCATGTATCAAAGAAACAAAGGGATAGGGACACAAAGTTTATTGTTCAAAGCGATAGAGTTTCACGGAATGCACAGAAGTCATTATGAACATCCTGGTCCCGTTTTTGATCATTGATGAAAGAGCAATCTCAATCATGTCTATGCCATTCCCGAACCATAGGTTAACACACTAAAGGGTCTGACGATGTTCTGATATTGTTATGGAAGTGAAGGGATCACTCATGAGAAAGAGAGAACATCAGAATTGTTTTGAGAGAGAATACTATCAGAATAGTTCCAAAGACGATCCGAAGTTGTTCAGAAAAGGAATAAGCCAAAAGGTGTTTTAGATTAATAGAGATTTATAATATACATTTATATATGTTAATTATGAATTAATATATATTAAATAAATATTTTAAAATAATATTAAAGGGGCAACTTCCTCTATTGGGACAAATCCCCGAAGGAAAAGAGCCCAGAGGGAAGCCACCCCGATGGGCAGCACCAACCTCCGCAACTAGGACACAACGGCCGGCCCACCTCATGGGCGGGTGCAAGCACGCATAGGTGCACAGTAGGCAGCGCAAGCGGGCCACAACGCAGGGCGCTGGTGGGCCGCGACTGGGCTCACCCGGCCAGCCTCTGCCATGCAGGCTGCCAAGCCGTGGGCTGGCCTGGCGCGTGGGAAGGCCCACCCGTCCGTGGACTGCTCCCCTCCTCCTCCTATTTCCTTTAGTCCCACCACGGGACTTTAGGGGTGGGAGTCGTTTACATAACAATTTATAAAATAGGAACGAGTTTTGGGGTTCACACATGTTGATTCGGAGATCTTGGGTTTGGAGGAGAAGTAGGGAATGTTGGAGTTCGGTCTTCAATGATCCGTGAAGGAGAACTTTGGGGTTCCATGTCGAAAGCCTTGGAATCCATGAAGGGAACTTGGGGATCTCTGAGTTCCATCTCAATCATTGGTCCTAGCATCAGTTGACGGGAACATAAGTAGATTTTGGCGACAAAAAGGGGATTAAAGCACTTGTTACAGTGTAGGTCTTGTACTTCGGGTGGCGATGAAGATCTTGTCGAGATTAACTTGGGTCTACGACGTTATCTGGTTTGGATGTGAGCATCTCTAACACCATACCAAAGCATCACCATAGGCTAACAAAAATCAGAACCGAGACACTAATGCACAAAGGAAAACAAGGCAACTTGACAAGCTCTGGCAGTCTTCACAGGAACGACTACAACTGACATGAGATGACCTTGACATTCTTGACGAGGCCGACAATGACACACACACACACGGGAAGGAGGTCATGAACGTGGAGCTCCATGTAGCCTGACGACATGCAGGTCGAGCATGGGAGCACAAGGAGGAGGTTGTTGTGTATGGTAGCGGACGTGCGCAGGTCTTGGCAACGAGTAGCCCTGCGATGGTCGGAGGCGGAGCGCGAGGAGAGAGCCACGCAACGCTGGTGATCTCGGGAGGCAAACACGGGCATGTGCGGGCGCTCACACGTGGGGCGGCACTGGCAGGCGATCTCGAGAAAAGGATTCCCGTGCATGCTGCAACGCTGGTCTTGGGGATGGAGGAAGAAGCATTTGGCGGTGGAGCTTGCGTGATGGTGGAGGACAACATCGACAGTGGCCCCGCATGGTGCTATGGTGGAGGTACAAACGATCGATACCGAGTAAGCTCTTAGCAAAGCCAAGTAGATGGAGGGGCATGCGGCCAACATGGGGTCGAGCTCAGGATCATGCGGCAACGAGGACACGCAGAGCGACAACTTGGTACAGATGTGACGCAGGCACATGAGAGCTGTGAATGAGATACATCCTAGATGCAAATAATAAATAGGTTAATTATCATATCTCGAATTAGTTCATAATAGTTTCATATTGTGCTATAACTGTATCAAGAGGAAACATTGATACATGTGTGGTATGTAAAAAAACCAAGTCCGTAGTAGCCTCTATTCTACTAGTTCGTTGGGCAACTGATGACCAAGGTTTCCTGATCATGGAGCATTTATGCAAGTTGACAATGGAGTCATATCATTGGAGAATGATATGATGTACATTACCCACTTAAGTATTGCAATGTGATCAAATCACATGGTTTATCATTGCAATAGTTAGAAACTAAGTGAACTTCTCCTTAGAGCATGAGATCATACTAATCACTATCTGCCGAGGCTACTTTGATCACACCAAACGGCATGACCGTCATTGGGTGACAATAAAAGTGTGTATTGGGTATGCTAGAGGAATAGTTGAGGCCTATGCATACAAATCGGAATTCGTTCACCCGCATGATGGGAAGATACACTGGGCCCACTCGGTGAGATTGTATCCAACATGTTGCAACTATTGACTAGGTTAGGGGGTACAATATCACGATAATGAGTTATGTGGACTTTCCGGTAACAAGATAGGTATAGTGATACCAAATATGAAATCTTAGACAAGTCATGTATCAAAGAAACAAAGGGATAGGGACACAAAGTTTATTGTTCAAAGCGATAGAGTTTCACGGAATGCACAGAAGTCATTATGAACATCCTGGTCCCGTTTTTGATCATTGATGAAAGAGCAATCTCAATCATGTCTATGCCATTCCGAACCATAGGTTAACACACTAAAGGGTCCGACGATGTTACGATATTGATATGGAAGTGAAGGGATCACTCATGAGAAAGAGAGAACATCGAATTGTTTTGAGAGAGAATACTATCGTAATAGTTCCAAAGGCGATCCAAGTTGTTCAAAAGGAATAAGCCAAAAGGTGTTTTAGATTAATAGAGATTTATAATATACATTTATATATGTTAATTATGAATTAATATATATTAAATAAATATTTTAAAATAATATTAAAGGGGCAACTTCCTCTATTGGGACAAATCCCCGGAGGAAAAGAGCCCAGAGGGAAGCCACCCCGATGGGCAGCACCAACCTCCGCAACTAGGACACAAGGGCCGGCCCACCTCATGGGCGGGTGCAAGCACGCATAGGTGCACAGTAGGCAGCTGGCTGGCACTGGGCTCACCCGGCCAGCCTCTGCCATGCAGGCTGCCAAGCCGTGGGCTGGCCTGGCGCGTGGGAAGGCCCACCCGTCCGTGGACTGCTCCCCTCCTCCTCCTATTTCCTTTAGTCCCACCCCGGGACTTTAGGGGTGGGAGTCGTTTACATAACAATTTATAAAATAGGAACGAGTTTTGGGGTTCACACATGTTGATTCGGAGATCTTGGGTTTGGAGGAGAAGTAGGGAATGTTGGAGTTCGGTCTTCAATGATCCGTGAAGGAGAACTTTGGGGTTCCATGTCGAAAGCCTTGGAATCCATGAAGGGAACTTGGGGATCTCTGAGTTCCATCTCAATCATTGGTCCTAGCATCAGTTGACGGGAACATAAGTAGATTTTGGCGACAAAAAGGGGATTAAAGCACTTGTTACAGTGTAGGTCTTGTACTTGGTGTATGGCGAAGATCTTGTCGCGATTAACTTGGGTCTACGACGTTATCTGGTTTGGATGTGAGCATCTCTAACACCATACCAAAGCATCACCATAGGCTAACAAAAATCAGAACCGAGACACTAATGCACAAAGGAAAACAAGGCAACTTGACAAGCTCTGGCAGTCTTCACAGGAACGACTACAACTGACATGAGATGACCTTGACATTCTTGACGAGGCCGACAATGACACACACACACACGGGAAGGAGGTCATGAACGTGGAGCTCCATGTAGCCTGACGACATGCAGGTCGAGCATGGGAGCACAAGGAGGAGGTTGTTGTGTATGGTAGCGGACGTGCGCAGGTCTTGGCAACGAGTAGCCCTGCGATGGTCGGAGGCGAGCGAGAGAGAGCCACGCAACGCTGGTGATCTCGGAGGCAAACACGGGCATGTGCGGCACACTGGCGGCAGGCGATCTCGAGAAAAGGATTCCCGTGCATGCTGCAACGCTGGTCTTGGGGATGGAGGAAGAAGCATTTGGCGGTGGAGCTTGCGTGATGGTGGAGGACAACATCGACAGTGGCCCCGCATGGTGCTATGGTGGAGGTACAAACGATCGATACCGAGTAAGCTCTTAGCAAAGCCAAGTAGATGGAGGGGCATGCGGCCAACATGGGGTCGAGCTCAGGATCATGCGGCAACGAGGACACGCAGAGCGACAACTTGGTACAGATGTGACGCAGGCACATGAGAGCTGTGAATGAGATACATCCTAGATGCAAATAATAAATAGGTTAATTATCATATCTCAATTAGTTCATAATAGATTCATATTGTGCTATAACTGTATCAAGAGGAAACATTGATACATGTGTGGTATGTAAAAAAACCAAGTCCGTAGTAGCCTCTATTCTACTAGTTCGTTGGGCAACTGATGACCAAGGTTTCCTGATCATGGAGCATTTATGCAAGTTGACAATGGAGTCATATCATTGGAGAATGATATGATGTACATTACCCACTTAAGTATTGCAATGTGATCAAATCACATGGTTTATCATTGCAATAGTTAGAAACTAAGTGAACTTCTCCTTAGAGCATGAGATCATACTAATCACTATCTGCCGAGGCTACTTTGATCACACCAAACGGCATGACCGTCATTGGGTGACAATAAAAGTGTGTATTGGGTATGCTAGAGGAATAGTTGAGGCCTATGCATACAAATCGAATTGCTTCACCCGCATGATGGGAAGATACTGGGCCCACTCGGTGAGATTGTATCCAACATGTTGCAACTATTGACTAGGTTAGGGGGTACAATATCACGATAATGAGTTATGTGGACTTTCCGGTAACAAGATAGGTATAGTGATACCAAATATGAAATCTTAGACAAGTCATGTATCAAAGAAACAAAGGGATAGGGACACAAAGTTTATTGTTCAAAGCGATAGAGTTTCACGGAATGCACAGAAGTCATTATGAACATCCTGGTCCCGTTTTTGATCATTGATGAAAGAGCAATCTCAATCATGTCTATGCCATTCCCGAACCATAGGTTAACACACTAAAGGGTCTGACGATGTTCTGATATTGATATGGAAGTGAAGGGATCACTCATGAGAAAGAGAGAACATCAGAATTGTTTTGAGAGAGAATACTATCAGAATAGTTCCAAAGACGATCCGAAGTTGTTCAGAAAAGGAATAAGCCAAAAGGTGTTTTAGATTAATAGAGATTTATAATATACATTTATATATGTTAATTATGAATTAATATATATTAAATAAATATTTTAAAATAATATTAAAGGGGCAACTTCCTCTATTGGGACAAATCCCCGGAGGAAAAGAGCCCAGAGGGAAGCCACCCCGATGGGCAGCACCAACCTCCGCAACTAGGACACAAGGGCCGGCCTCATGGCGGGGGCAAGCACGCATAGGTGCACGATGGCAGCGCAAGCGGCCACAACGCAGGCGCTGGTGGGCTGATCGGCTCACCCGGCCAGCCTCTGCCATGCAGGCTGCCAAGCCGTGGGCTGGCCTGGCGCGTGGGAAGGCCCACCCGTCCGTGGACTGCTCCCCTCCTCCTCCTATTTCCTTTAGTCCCACCCCGGGACTTTAGGGGTGGGAGTCGTTTACATAACAATTTATAAAATAGGAACGAGTTTTGGGGTTCACACATGTTGATTCGGAGATCTTGGGTTTGGAGGAGAAGTAGGGAATGTTGGAGTTCGGTCTTCAATGATCCGTGAAGGAGAACTTTGGGGTTCCATGTCGAAAGCCTTGGAATCCATGAAGGGAACTTGGGGATCTCTGAGTTCCATCTCAATCATTGGTCCTAGCATCAGTTGACGGGAACATAAGTAGATTTTGGCGACAAAAAGGGGATTAAAGCACTTGTTACAGTGTAGGTCTTGTACTTCGGGTGGCGATGAAGATCTTGTCGAGATTAACTTGGGTCTACGACGTTATCTGGTTTGGATGTGAGCATCTCTAACACCATACCAAAGCATCACCATAGGCTAACAAAAATCAGAACCGAGACACTAATGCACAAAGGAAAACAAGGCAACTTGACAAGCTCTGGCAGTCTTCACAGGAACGACTACAACTGACATGAGATGACCTTGACATTCTTGACGAGGCCGACAATGACACACACACACACGGGAAGGAGGTCATGAACGTGGAGCTCCATGTAGCCTGACGACATGCAGGTCGAGCATGGGAGCACAAGGAGGAGGTTGTTGTGTATGGTAGCGGACGTGCGCAGGTCTTGGCAACGAGTAGCCCTGCGATGGTCGGAGGCGGAGCGCGAGGAGAGAGCCACGCAACGCTGGTGATCTCGGGAGGCAAACACGGGCATGTGCGGGCGCTCACACGTGGGGCGGCACTGGCAGGCGATCTCGAGAAAAGGATTCCCGTGCATGCTGCAACGCTGGTCTTGGGGATGGAGGAAGAAGCATTTGGCGGTGGAGCTTGCGTGATGGTGGAGGACAACATCGACAGTGGCCCCGCATGGTGCTATGGTGGAGGTACAAACGATCGATACCGAGTAAGCTCTTAGCAAAGCCAAGTAGATGGAGGGGCATGCGGCCAACATGGGGTCGAGCTCAGGATCATGCGGCAACGAGGACACGCAGAGCGACAACTTGGTACAGATGTGACGCAGGCACATGAGAGCTGTGAATGAGATACATCCTAGATGCAAATAATAAATAGGTTAATTATCATATCTCGAATTAGTTCATAATAGTTTCATATTGTGCTATAACTGTATCAAGAGGAAACATTGATACATGTGTGGTATGTAAAAAAAACCAAGTCCGTAGTAGCCTCTATTCTACTAGTTCGTTGGGCAACTGATGACCAAGGTTTCCTGATCATGGAGCATTTATGCAAGTTGACAATGGAGTCATATCATTGGAGAATGATATGATGTACATTACCCACTTAAGTATTGCAATGTGATCAAATCACATGGTTTATCATTGCAATAGTTAGAAACTAAGTGAACTTCTCCTTAGAGCATGAGATCATACTAATCACTATCTGCCGAGGCTACTTTGATCACACCAAACGGCATGACCGTCATTGGGTGACAATAAAAGTGTGTATTGGGTATGCTAGAGGAATAGTTGAGGCCTATGCATACAAATCGGAATTCGTTCACCCGCATGATGGGAAGATACACTGGGCCCACTCGGTGAGATTGTATCCAACATGTTGCAACTATTGACTAGGTTAGGGGGTACAATATCACGATAATGAGTTATGTGGACTTTCCGGTAACAAGATAGGTATAGTGATACCAAATATGAAATCTTAGACAAGTCATGTATCAAAGAAACAAAGGGATAGGGACACAAAGTTTATTGTTCAAAGCGATAGAGTTTCACGGAATGCACAGAAGTCATTATGAACATCCTGGTCCCGTTTTTGATCATTGATGAAAGAGCAATCTCAATCATGTCTATGCCATTCCCGAACCATAGGTTAACACACTAAAGGGTCTGACGATGTTCTGATATTTTTATGGAAGTGAAGGGATCACTCATGAGAAAGAGAGAACATCAGAATTGTTTTGAGAGAGAATACTATCAGAATAGTTCCAAAGACGATCCGAAGTTGTTCAGAAAAGGAATAAGCCAAAAGGTGTTTTAGATTAATAGAGATTTATAATATACATTTATATATGTTAATTATGAATTAATATATATTAAATAAATATTTTAAAATAATATTAAAGGGGCAACTTCCTCTATTGGGACAAATCCCCGGAGGAAAAGAGCCCAGAGGGAAGCCACCCCGATGGGCAGCACCAACCTCCGCAACTAGGACACAAGGGCCGGCCCACCTCATGGGCGGGTGCAAGCACGCATAGGTGCACAGTAGGCAGCGCAAGCGGGCCACAACGCAGGGCGCTGGTGGGCTGCGACTGGGCTCACCCGGCCAGGCTCTGCCATGCAGGCTGCCAAGCCGTGGGCTGGCCTGGCGCGTGGGAAGGCCCACCCGTCCGTGGACTTTAGGGGTGGGAGTCCTTCTTTTTTGCGTATATATAGAGGTCTATATTGGTGGAAAAAACAACAAAAATAAAAGGGATTTCTTAAGGTATTTTCCTTAGGGAGTTTCCCTTCTCTCTTCCTCTGTTGAAACTCACGAGTGCAGTTCCTAGAAGAACTACGCACGAGAGAGGCAACACCACCAGCACGCCATCACACTGCTGGATCCCAGTTCGAGAGGGTCTACTTCTGCATCCCGGTTGATCAAGGAGAGTGGGAGTCTTTGTCAGACATCGTACGTGTGCGATACCTCGGGGGCGCTGCCACTTGTGATGCTAGAGCTGTCGTGCAAAGACCAGGAGGTGACGAGCATGGAGCTTCATGACCTTGAGGTCGGCCAAGTTCGACTACTTCATCCACTTTCCTCGCAGGACGTTAACCACATTCGGTCTACAAGGGTATGTAACCGAAACTCTATCCCCATTACTACATTAACTAATAGATAGATCCTGGGCATATGGTGCATTCTATCGTAGATTGTTTGTTTTCTTCTATCAAACCCCTTCAGGGGTATCAGAGCTGATCTATACGTAGTTATGCTACTATGGGTAGACCAGATGTTGAATGTGGGAATTGATTGCATAATTGTTACCCTCCCACATATACTTGTACATATCGCGACACTGTGAGATGAAGTGGCCCGGACCGACCTTACGCGAGACTGGTTTCATGCTTGACATGCGGCTTGTACCGTATAAGTGGCCAACGAGTGTCTGTCTCTCTCACAGTAGTAGATATGGAATTTACAATGAGGGCCCCGTAAAGGGAGTAATAAGAGAACTAGTAGATCAATCTTGTGATTGATATTCATAGGTATGAACGGTTCTATCGCGAAAGCCCTAACAGCTACGTAAAATCTGCAACTAATAAAGTAGAAGAGTCTAGCTTTATGTTGTGGGGAGGGGCTAGTAATGTGATGTGGTCATATCCTTCGGGCTTCATGTAAGACGTCCAACTAGTAGCGCCACATAAATGGCATCATACTAGTTGCGCGTGATGGAGATTAAGGCGCGACATATGATGGTGATCATAGTGCATGACATGAAGGACCACGTCATATCATAATTATAAAATGGCATGTGATGTTGTTTTGTGCATCCTGTTTTCTTGGTTCTATTAGATACACGACGGTTGTAAAACATGACGATCCCTAAATAATACCAACTTTAGTGTTCTCCCTAAAGTGTGCACCACCAAGAAAGTCCATCATTGTGAAGCAAGCCGTGATGATCGTGATGCGGCCCGTCCTACGGACGCTCCTACATCTACACCAACAAGTCCCCCAAGTGGACCCATGACTCGTGCCCGAGCCAAACTGCTACAAGCTAAGGTGAACTCGCTCCTCTCCTCGTGCCAATTTGATACCTCCTTGGATGGTATGCTACTTCATGCAACTACCCTATGCATCATCAGGTACGAAGCTTCGACACATCACCAACCACCCAAGGATGGAGAACAAGGAGCAGAGCATGAAGCTGGAGCCGCTGGAGATGCTCAGACCGGAGTCTCCGGTCTGTGCACATCAGAGTCTCTGGTCCACCAAAGTCTCCGGCCTGAAGACACCGGAGTCTCCGGTCCCACCTCCGGTCTGCCCCGCAACCGAGCCTCGACAATCCAAGGTCCCGAGGGAGGGTCCGGAGACTGACCGGAATCTCCGGTCCACCACACCGAGTCTCCGGACCACTGCCGCCAGCATGAAAGGCCTTTGGGCCTGCGGCCCATGTACCCCTTAGTCCATCCAGAACTTGTCTTTTATTCCTAAAGTACCCCAGTTTAAGTGGCTGGCCTATATATAGTCCCCCACCTCCATTGTAAACCCTAGGCATGATATTGGAATTACTGGAAACCCCTTTGTGGATCTATCTAATTCTTGCCTCATGCTCCTTGACCAAGGAGCACCAATATCACCAAACCTCGTTGGAGTTTGCATCGTGCCTCCGCGTTGTACAAGGCCTTGGCATCGGTGTCCCTTTGCCAAGACGTCAAGATCTCACCGAGTCTCCCATCTCGCCGTGCCGGTTCGAGAGAGAGAGTCCTCCGCCCGATGCCGATCCTAGGGATTGCGCCGGACCGGTCACCGCCGGCGTGAGCTATTAGTGTGTATCGTGGTTTTGTGTGTGTGTGTTCATCGTTTCTTCGTGCGTGAGTTCGTCGTGTTCATCCTCCCCTCCTCTCCCCGCACTCCATCCTCGATTAGAAAGGGAATCATGAAAGATCGGGCCACCCTAGAGGTTTGCCCTCAACATATTGGTATCAAGAGCTTCGTTGCTCATGATTTCCCCCACAAAATTTTCTTCTATCCACCAAAAATTCGAAAATCCCCAAAAAACAGCCCAAATTTGCCTTTGGATCGATCTCTTGATTTGGAGTGTTATTTGTGGTTTTGATCCGACCAAACCTTGTCTTAGGTGTTGGTCCGCCTTATCCCACGTTTTCCCAATAATTTGGCCAATTTTTCGCGGATTTGAGGACCCAAGGCGTGGATTTCCGCTCAAGAACACGAGCAATTCGCGATCTAAATCCAGACCGGAGTCTCTGGCCTACACCCGAGTATCCGGCCTACCCACACCGGAGTCTCCAGCCTGCACCAGAGTTTCCGGCCTGAAACCCCGGAGTCTCCGGCCTTGACGCCTGATTTTGACAGTTTTGCCTCTAATCTTGCATTGGCTAATTTCTTCTTGTTTGTTTGTGCCCGTGTGCATGTCGTCAACTAACAACAAGCTTCCGCATCGACAACCCCCGCGCTCATCGACACCACGGCCCACGAACAACATCCCCCACCACCGACGCCAAGTTCATCATCACCAACGAAGGTATAACTTGCGTCACCTTATTAACCCCTATCTTCCTTTGTGTGTACCTATCCTATGAGAGTGGCTCATCTTGTGTTTGCTTGAGCATTGTGCATTTGTCCTTGGATAGTGAGTATGCAAGAGCAATATCAAGTGTGACTAGGTAGCATCAAGGGAGAGCAAAAAAAAAAATACAAAAGAAAGAAAAAGATACGAAGAAAAAGAAAAAGAAAAAATAGTCTCCCATTGCTAAAGAGAGTCTCAAAGCTTGTAAGCAAGAGAGAAAAAAGAGCGCCCAAGGCAAGTGCACAAATCCGTTGCTCATTTTCCCTCTTTGCAAACGAGCCACGGTCTCTCCTTGCATTGGCACGACAACAAGCTTAGTCTTTGTTAGGACATTTTGTTTGCTCATTTTCATAGTCGTGTCAATCCCAACTTTCTCCACGTGTGTGTATATAGTCGTAGGTTCCCGTCACCCTTTTGAGTTGTTGACCTTTGCCTTTGACTTGAGTTTTGTTGGATTTTACCCACTTTTGACTATCCATTTTCTTTTGGTTGGTTCTTTGGCTTTCCACAACCCTAACCTACCACCAACAAGCTTTTGAGAGTTAGTTCTTTCTTTAGTGTGAGTTTTCTTTGCATTTCCACTTTGCACGCTTATAGCTATCACTTGTGGTTTCTAGTTTGGTGCAATCCCCAAGGTGAGGTACAAGGCTAACACCACCATAATCCACTTCCATATACAATCCTTGTGTGTTTTGCATAATGGATAGGCACGGTGAGTCGAGCCAACCACCTCTCCAAGAAGAAGATCAAGGACAGTACATGACGTGCGCAAGTCACTTCATCGTCCGCCAAGAATTCCGTGAACGTTGCCAAGCCCTTGAGACGCGACAAGATGAACAATTTGGCGAGACGCAAGCCGAGTTCAAGAACATCTATAACCGCTTCGATGGCCTCGAAAGGCAAATGCAAGCAATGCATCACAACTTCGGCCACAAAATGGAGCACTCCAATGCTCTGTCGCCGAAACAAATGACAATCTTCGACGCCTCATCGACGGTATGGCAAGACCATGTTCACGCGCATCAAGCTCTTCAAGTTCTTCACGTCGTCATGCACCTCTTCCACAAGATCTACATCCAAGTGCTCCAAGACACAACGATTCCCCCGTGGTTGAAGATGGAAGTTCTTCGAACTATGTACCTTCCCCACGGCACGCCGAAACGTCAAGCTATGATGGTGATTTCTCTTCAAGGCCAAGAGAAAGGCAAGAAGCACACCGTCATCATGCAAGGGCATTAGTGCTCCAACAAGAGCAACCACAAGAGCAACTGCAAGTGCAACCACAAGTGCAACCGCAAGTCTACCACCATCGACCGCGATACAGACTTGACACAACAGGTGATGACTCCAATTTGGAGAATCAAGCTCGTCATCGACGTGAAGATCTCCAAGATCCTCCTCCTCGTCATCAACGTCATGAACGTCCGCACCGACACCATGGTCATCACGAGGCGCCTCCTCCACCTCAACAAAAGTTGGAGCATCAAGTGATACAAGTTGAGCGATGCGCACCACGTCAAGAGGCTCATGACCATGTTCTTCCCTGTGAGGCCCATGTGCCTAACCAAGATCACCAACCGAGGAATGAGCCTCCTCTTTGGCATCAACCGCGCCAAGAGGCTCCACACCCTCGCCACCATGAGGCCCAAGCGCCTCAACCACGTCAACAACCGCGCCAAGAGCAAGAGCAAGCTCCTCAACAACAATATCAAGAGCAAGCTCCGCAACAAGGACGCGAGAACCAAGTTCCACCTCCCCAACAACAAGATCATCAACAAGGTCACCAAGCTCGTCGCAATGACCGCAACGATGAAGAAACTTTTGGCAAGCTCAAGTTCACAATGCCCAAGTTCACTGGATCCAATGACCCCGAAGAATACCTCTCGTGGGCACTCAAAGTCGACAAGATCTTCCGCATGCACAACTATAGCAACGAGAAGATGGTCTCCATGGCTTCGCTTGAGTTTAATGATTACGCCAACCTTTGGTGGGAACAAGTTCAAGTTGATCGTGATGCAAGACAAGAACCGCCAATCACAACTTGGCATGACATGAAGGCTCACATGAGATCCGGCGGTTTGCCCTCACAAGACTAAGTCCCCACGCCATTGACCTCTTCAACAACCTTCAAGCGCTTCGTCAAGGGACAAAGACCGTGGAAGAGTACTTCAAGGAAATGGAACTCAACTTGATTCACGCCAACATTGATGAACGCATGGAGCAAACAATGGCATGTTTCCTTATTGGCTTGAATAAACCAATCAAGCGCATCGTCGAGTTCCAAACATACAACACCATGGTTGAGCTTGTGCACATCGCAACAAAGGCTGAACGTCAAGTGCAAGAGGATATCAAGTACAACAAGCCAAAGACGTACTTCAACTACAAGCAAGCTTCAATCGCTACACCAACAACTTTCAATGGACGCTCCTCAAGTACCTCCAAGCCTTCCTTCAAGCCCACACTTCCTCAAGGAAAACTGCCCCCAAGTGGCAAGCAAGCAAAGAGTGATAAACCTTTCAACGGTGAATGCTACAAGTGTGGAGGTAAAGGACACAAGTCGGCCGAATGTGGAAACAAGAAAGTCTTGTTCATCCATGACAACGGTGATGAAGATTACTTGAGTGAAGATGAATTTGATGCCCGAGTCAAGGAAGCAATGGCAAGGCAACGAGTGGAAGATGACCAAGAACTCCTCATGTGTGAACATGACGCAAGTCCATTGCTTGTCGTCACAAGGATCTTGACCACTCAAGCACAAGAGCATGAAGACCAATGCTCAAACATCTTCCAAACACGAGCCGACATCAATGGCAAATCTATCAAGGTGATCATAGATGGAGGGAGTTGCCACAACCTTGCTAGCACCGACTTGTGTGAGAAGCTCAACCTCACCCTCCATCCGCACAAGCACCCCTACCACGTGCAATGGCTAAGTGACCAAGGGTCCGTGAAGATCAAGCATACAGTATCGGTCTCCTTCGCCATTGGTCCTTACAAAGATACCGTGGAGTGTGATGTGGTTCCTATGACAGTTTGCCACATGCTTCTTGGTCGACCGTGGCAATTTGACAAGGCTGCTCAACATGATGGTCACACCAATGTATACACCTTCAAATGGCTCAACAAAACATATGTTTTGCAACCGATGACTCCTAGCCAAATAATTGCGTACAATGCAAAGGCTTTAGCGAGGGCGCAAAGCACAACACCTACTTGTGAGAAGAGCGGTGAGAGAGAGAACCACCTCATAGTGAGTGAGAGCCACAAGCCAAACTCGAGTGGAAAAACTAAGAGTGTTCTCCTTTCCACCAAAAGTGATATGAGAGATGTTCGGAACAACCCATCCATCTTGCCCTATGTCCTCCTTTGCAAGGGACTAGCGCAAGGAACTAATGAATTAACCAATGTTCCTCCATCTTTGATGAGTGTTTTGCAGGAATTCAAGGATGTGTTCCTCGAAGAGCTCCCACATGGACTACCACCTCTTCACGGCATCGAACATCGCATTGACCTCAATGCCGGCGCACCTCGCCCAAACCGCGCCGCCTACCGTACGAACCCGGAGGAGACGAAGGAGATCGAACGTCAAATCAACCAACTCGTCTCCAAAGGTTTGATCCAAGTTAGCACTAGTCCAAGTGCCGTACCCGTGATTCTTGTTCCAAAGACGGATGATACGTTACGGTTATGCATGGACTGCCATCCAATCAATGCTATCACCGTGCGTTATCGACATCCCATACCACGTCTCGATGACATGCTTGATGAGTTGTGTGGAGCCACTATTTTTAGAAAATTGATCTTCGTAGTGGTTACCATCAAATACGCATGGCTGAAGGTGATGAGTGGAAAACCGCCTTCAAGACCAAACTTGGTCTCTATGAATGGTTGGTTATTCCCTTTGGTTTATCGAATGCCCCATCCACCTTCATGCGCCTTATGAATCATATCTTGCGTTCTCTCATTGGAAAAAGTGTTGTTGTCTATTTCGATGATATTCTTGTTTATAGCAAATCACTTGAGGACCATATAACACATGTCAAGGAAGTTTTGCAAAACCTGTGACATGAAAAGCTTTATGCTAATCTTCCCAAGTGCACTTTTGCTAAAGACAAGTTGATTTTTCTTGGATTTGTCGTTTCTTCGAAGGGAATTGAAGTTGATATTTCCAAGGTAAAAGACATACGAGATTGGCCCACCCCAACAAATGTGATTGAACTCCAAAGTTTTCATGGGTTGGTCGGTTTCTATCGTCGCTTTGTGAAAGACTTTTCAACCATTGCTTGCCCCCTTAATGAATTGACCAAAAAGAATGTCACCTTCGTGTGGGGAAAAGCACAATAAACAGCTTTTGACGAACTTAAAAAGAGGCTCACCGAAGCACCTCTTCTTGCTTTACCGGATTTCACAAAAACTTTTGAGATAGAGTGTGATGCTAGTGGTATTGGCATTGGAGGAGTCCTTATGCAAAATGGACGTCCTATAGCCTACCATAGCGAGAAACTTGATGGTGCTCGCCTTAATTATCCGATTTATGGCAAAGAGCTTTTTGCCTTAGTTCGTGTCCTTCAAGTTTGGCAACACTACCTTTGGCCCAAGGAATTTATCATACATTCCGACCATGAGTCGTTGAAAAATCTCAAAGGCCTTCTTACGAGACTTGAAATCAACGTGTTGGGCCTTGAGGAAATAAAATCTTTGTATGCTTCCGACCCGTTCTTTGAACCAATTTGTCAATGGAAATAGAAAGCCCTTATGCAAATAGAAATTATCAAACCCTTTGTCAATGGAGCACTTTGCGAAAATTGGTTCAAAGAACGGGTCGGAAGCATACAAAGATTTTATTTCCTCAAGGCCCAACACGTTGATTTCAAGTCTCGTAAGAAGGCCTTTGAGATATTTCAATGACTCATGGCCAGAATGTATGATAAATTCCTTGGGCCATAGGTAGTGTTGCCAAACTTGAAGGACACGAACTAAGACAAAAAGCTCTTTGTCATAAATTGGATAATTAAGGCGAGCACCATCCAGTTTCTCGCTATGGTAGGCTATAGGACGTCCATTTTGCATAAGGACTCAAAAGTTTTAGTGAAATCCAGTTAGACAAAGAGAGGTGCTTCAGTGAGCCTCTTTTTAAGTTCATCCAAAGCTTTTTTTGTGCTTTGCCCCACACTAAGGTGACATTCTTTTTCGTCAACTCGTTGAGAGGACAAGCAATGGTGGAAAAGTCTTTCCCAAAACGACGATACAAACCGGCCAACCCATGAAAACTTCGGAGTTCACTCACATTTGTTGGGATGGGCGAATCTCGTATGTCCTTTACCTTGGAAACATCAATTCAATTCCCTTTGAAGAAACGACAAATCCAAGAAAAATCAACTTGACTTTATCAAAAGTGCACTTGGTAAGATTAGCATAAAGCTTTTCATGTCGAAGGATTTGCAAAACTTCCTTGACATGTGTTATATGGTCCTCAAGTGATTTGCTATAAACAAGAATATCATCAAAATAGACAACAACATTTTTTCCAATGAGAGAACGCAAGATATGATTCATGAGGCGCATGAAGGTGGATGGGGCATGAGATAAACCAAAGGGCATAACCAACTATTCATAGAGACCAAGTTTGGTCTTGAAGGCAGTTTTCCACTCATCACCTTCAGCCATGCGTATTTGATGGTAACCACTTCGAAGATCAATTTTCGAAAAAAATAGTGGCTCCACACAATTCATCAAGCATGTCATCGAGACGTGGTATGGGATGTCAATAACGCACGGTGATAGCATTGATTGGACGGTAGTCCATTCATAACCGTAACGTATCATCCGTTTTTGGAACAAGTATCACGGGTATGGCACTTGGACTAGTGCTAACTTGGATCAAACCTTTGGAGACGAGTTGGTTTATTTGACGTTCAATCTCCTTCGGGTTCGTGCAGTAAGCAGCGCGGTTGGGAAGTGGTGCACCGGGAATGAGGTCAATGCGATGTTCGATGCCGCAAAGAGGAGGTAATCCATGTGGAAGCTCTTCGGGGAACACATCCTTGAATTCCTGCAAAACACTCATCAAAGATGGAGGAACATTGGTTAATTCATTAGTTCCTTGCACTAGTCCCTTGCAAAGGAGGACATAGTGCAAGATGGATGGGTTGTTCCGAACATCTCTCATCTCACTTTTGGTGGCAAGGAGAACACTCTTAGTTTTCCCACTCGAGTTTGTCTTGTGGCTCTCACTCACTATGAGGTGGTTCTCTCTCTCACCCCTCTTCTCATAAGTAGGTGTTGTGCTTTGCACCCTTGCTAAAGCCATTGCTTTGTCCGCAATTATTTGGCTAGGAGTCATCGGTTGCAAAACACATGTTTTGTTGAGCCATTTGAAGGTGTATACATTGGTGCGACCATCATGTTGAGCAACCTTGTCAAATTTCCATGGTCGACCAAGAAGCATGTGGCAAACTGTCATAGGGACCACATCACACTCCACCGTATCTTTATAAGGACCAATGGCAAAGGAGACTGATACGGTATGCTTGATCTTCACAGACCCTTGGTCACTTATCCATTGCACGTGGTAGGGGTGCTTGTGCGGATGGAGGGTGAGGTTGAGCTTCTCACACAACTCGGTGCTAGCAAGGTTGTGACAACTCCCTCCATCAATGATCACCTTGATAGATTTGCCATTGATGCTAGCTCGTGTTTGGAAGATATTGGAGCGTTGGTCTTCATGCTCTTGTGCTTGAGTGGTCAAGATCCTTGTGACGACAAGCGATGGACTTGCGTCATGTTCACACATGAGGAGTTCTTGGTCATCTTCCACTCGTTGCTTTTCCATTGCTTCCTTGTTCACTCAAGTACTCTTCATCGCCATTGTCATGGATGAACAAGACCTTCTTGTTTCCACATTCGGCCGACTTGTGTCCTTTACCTCCACACTTGTAGCATTCACCATTGAAAGGTGTATCACTCTTTGCTTGTTTGCCACTTGGGGGCAGTTTTCCTTGAGGAAGTGTGGGCTTGAAGAAAGGCTTGGAGGTACTTGAGGAGCTTCCATTGAAAGTTGTTGGCGTAGCGGTTGAAGCTTGTTTGTAGGTGAAATACGTCTTTGGCTTGTTGTACTTGATGTTCATCCTTTGTTGCGATGTGCACAAGCTCAACCATGGTGTTGTATGTTTGGAACTCGACGATGCGCTTGATTGGGTGATTCAAACCAATAAGAAAACGTGCCATAGTTTGCTCCATGCGCTCATCAATGTTGGCGCGAATCAAGTTGAGTTCCATTTCCTTGAAGTACTCTTTCACGGTCTTTGTCCCTTGACGAAGCGATTGAAGGTTGTTGAAGAGGTCACGCGTGTAATGCGCGGGGACAAAGCGGGATCTCATATGAGCCTTCATATCATGCCAAGTTGTGATTGGCAGTTCTTGTCTTGCATCACGAGCAACTTGAACTTGTTCCCACCAAAGGTTGGCGTAATCATCAAACTCAAGCGAAGCCATGTCGACCATCTTCTCGTTGCTATAGTTGTGCATGCGGAAGATCTTGTCGACCTTGAGTGCCCATGAGAGGTATTCTTCAGAGTCATTGGATCCGGTAAACTTGGGCATTGTGAACTTGAGCTTGCCGAAAGTTTCTTCATCATTGCGATCATTGCGACGAGCTTGGTGACCTTGTTGATCATCTTGTGGTTGATGCGGTGGAACTTGGTTCTCGTGACCTTGTTGCGGAGCTTGCTCTTGATATTGTTGTTGAGGAGCTTGCTCTTGCTCTTGGCGCGGTTGTTGACGGTGCTGAGGCGCTTGGGCCCCATGAGGTTGTTGAGGATGTGGAGCCTCATGACGCGGTTAATGATGAAGAGGAGGCTCGTTCCTCGGTTGGTGATGTTCATTAGACACATGGGCCTCACGGCGAAGAACATGGTCATGAGCCTCTTGACGTGGTGGGTGTCGCTCAACTTGTATCACTTGACGCTCCAAGTTTTGTTGAGGTGGAGGAGGTGCCTCGTGATGACCATGGTGTCGGTGCGGACGTTCATGACGTTCATGACGAGGAGGGGGATCTTGGAGAGCTTCACGTCAATGATGAGCTTGATTCTCCAAATTGGCGACATCACTTGTTGTGTCAAGTATGTGTCATGGTCGATGGTGGTAGACTTGCGGTTGCACTTGCGGTTCTTCTTGTGGTTGCTCTTGTTGGAGCAGTAATGCCCTTGTGTGATGACGGTGTGCTTCTTGCCTTGCTCGTGGCCTTGAAGAGAATTCACCATTATAGCTTGACGTTGCGGCGTGCCGTGGGGAAGGTACATATTTCTAAGAACTTCTATCTTCAACCACGGGGCATCATTGCGTCTTGGAGCACTTGGATGAAGATCTTATTGAAGAGGTGCATGACGAGGCGAAGAACTTGAAGAGCTTGATGCCCGTGAACGTGGTCTTGACATACCGTCGATGAGGCGTCGAAGATTGTCATTTGTTTCGGCAACAGAGCGTTGGAGCGCTTCATTTTGGTGACCGAAGTTGTGATGCATTGCGTGCATTTGTGGTTCGAGGCCGTGGAAGCGGTTGTCGATGTTCTTGAACTCGGCTTGCGTCTTGCCAAATTGTTCATCTTGTCGCGTCTCAAGGGCTTGGCAACATTCACGGAACTCTTGTCGGTCGATGAAGTGACTCGCGCGCGTCATGTACAGTCCTTGATCTTTTTCTTGGGGAGGTGGTTGGCTCGACTCACCGTGCCTATCCATCATGCAAGACACACAAGTATTGTATATGGAATTGGAATATGGTGGTGTTAGCCTTGTACCTCACCTTGGGGATTGCACCAAACTAGAAACCACAAGTGAGAGCTATAAGCATGCAAAGTGGAATTGCAAAGAAAACTCACACTAAAGAAAGAACTAACTCTCAAAAGCTTGTTGGTGGTAGGTTAGGATTGTGGAAAGCCAAAGAACCAACCAAAAGAAAAGGGATAGTCAAAAGTGGGTAAAATCCATCAAAACTCAAGTCAAAGGCAAGGTCAACAACTCAAAGGGGTGATGGGAACCCACGACTATATACACACACGTGGAGATAGTTGGGATTGACACGACTATGAAAATGAGCAAACAAAATGTCCTAACAAAGACTAAGCTCGTTGTCGTGCCAATGCAAGGAGAGACCGTGGCTCGTTTGCAAAGAAGAAAAATGAGCAACGGATTTGTGCACTTGCCTTGGGCGCTCTTCTTTCTCTCTTGCTTACAAGCTTTGAGACTCTCTTTTGCAAGGGGAGACTATTTTTCTTTTTCTTTTGCTTTGTATCTTTTTTTTGCTCTCCCTTGATGCTACCTAGTCACACTTGATATTTCTCTTGCACTCTCACTATCCAAGGACAAATGCACAATGCTCAAGCAAACACAAGATGAGCCACTCTCATGGGATAGGTACACACAAAGGAAGATAGGGGTTAACAAGGTGGCGCAAGTTATACCTTCTTAGATGATGAACTTGGCGTCAGTGGTGCGGGATGATGTTCGTGGGCCGCGGTGTCAATGAGCGCGGGAGTTGTTTATGCGGAAGCTTGCTGTTAGTTGCTGACACACACACGGGACACGAGCAAACAAAGGAAATTAAGCAATGCGAAAAATGAGGCAAAACTGTCAAAACTGGCGTTACAGCCGGACACTCCGGTCTGTCTGTGCCGGACACTCTGGTCAGGCCGGACACTCCGGTCGAGTTCGGCCGGACACTCCGGTCGGGCCGGACACTCCGGTCGAATCGGTCCGGACACTCTGGCGCGGGTTTCCTGCTCGTGTTCTTGAGCGGAAATCCTCGCCTTAAGTCCTCAAATCCGCGAAAAACTGGCCAAATCGGGCTGGGAAAACGCATGATAAAGCTGGACCAACTCCTAAGACAAGGTTTGGTCGAATCAAAACCACAAATAACACTCCAAATCAAGAGATCGATCCAAAGGCAACTATGGGGCTCTTTTTTTGGGGATTTTCAAATTTTTGGTGGATAGAAGAAAATTTTGTGGGGGAATTCGTGAGCAACGAAGCTCTTGATACCAATATGTTGAGGGCAAACCTCTAGGGTGGCCCGATCTTTCACGAATCCCACTCAAAAATTGAGGATGGAGTGCAGGGGAAGGAGGGAAGGATGAACACGATGAACCCACGCACAAAGAACGCGATGAACACACACGCAAAACCACGATACACACCAATAGCTCACGCTGGCGGTGACCGGTTCAGCGCAATCCCTACGATCAGCGTCGGGTGGAGGACTCTCTCTCGAATCAGCACGGCGAGATGGGAGACTCGATGCGATCTTGACATCTTGGCAAAGGGACACCGATGCCAAGGCCTTGTACAACTCGGAGGCATGATGCAAACTCCAACAAGGTTTGGGATATTTGGTTCTCCTTTGTCAAAGGAGCATGAGGCAAGTACTAGATAGATCCACAAGGGGTTTCCACTAATTCCAAATATCATGCCTAGGGTTTACAATGGAGGTGGGGGACTATATATAGGCCAACCACAAGTTCAGGGGTAATTCAGGCATTAAAGTAGAGTTCTGGGCGAAGTAGAGGGGTACATGGGCCATAGGGCCCAGCTAGGCTCGCATGCCCATCTTTAGGCCGGACACTCTGGTCAAGTTCGGCCGGACACTCCGGGTGGCCGGACACTCCGGGTAGTGTCCGGGTAGTGTCCGAACTAGCCTTCTGAATGTCCATGCTAGGTTTGGGCTGGGGCAGGTGGACACTCCGTCTGAGTCACGCCGGACACTCCGGCTGCGCCGGATACTCTGGCTAGATTCGGGCGGACACTCTGGCTCAGGCAGCTTCAGAGCTCGTGGGTCGACGCGGCGAGGGTTCGTACCTGATGATGCACAGAGTAGTGGTATGAAGTAGCAAGCCATCCAGGTGTATGTCAAAGTCACATGATGAGAGGAGCAAATTCACCTTAGCTTGAAGGAGCTTGGCTCGGGCACGGGTCATCGGTCCACTTGGGGGACTCGGTGGTGTAGATATAGGAGCATCAGTAGGACGGGCTGCATCACAGTGGGTGGAATCCATGTATGCATAGAGAATACATGATATGGGGTGGCCCGATCTTCTTAGCAAGCTCTTGTCGATGATATGGTGGATGATAGATAACTACTGCGTAGTTATGATATCTCCCGCTCGATCCCTGATGCCAGTGCAACAGATCTCGAACCTCGTAGGATATTCACAACACCACACTCTTGCACACGCAGCCGTGACCATGAACGGTAGTATGCAATCTACTAATTCCCAATGGAACAATAGATCACACTCAATGATAGTTGTAGAATTCGAACATAGGGTAATTTCAGAGGTTCTATGAAAGAATCAACTCCAAAATATTTTAACGTGGTCTAAAACCCTAATCTACAGCGCCCCCATCTATTTATGAGTTTAGGGGGTGGCGGCCTATGGTGGAACCCGAGTTGGGTCCACCCTAACTAGATACAAACCGGCCACATGTTCTGCCGTGGCAGACTTTCACGCGGTTTCTCTGTCGCGGCAGCCTGTTGTGGTAGAGCCAGACTCGGTTTTCCTGCCGCAGCAACCTGCCATGGCAGAGAAACGAGGCTTTTCTCTACCGCGGCAGAGAACTCCCTCCTCTTGTTGATCTTTGTCTTGGACAGCTCCTTACGCTTCCTCCCTCTCCTCCATCGTGCATTCTTCATTGATCAACATGCCATGTTCCTTCAGCTCCTCGCTCCGTGCTATGCCTTCTGATCCTAAGTACCTGATCATACAATAATTCAAAGACTTTGGTAGTATAAAATTCTCATTGATTAAAACACCAGGTTCATTAAGAAACAAGTTCACCTGTTGTTCTAGTAGTTTAGCACGAGCTCTTGTGATTGGTCCAATCCTTATCTCATTGGATTGATCCTTCTTTGCCATTCGAACATCTTCATTATCAATTAGGGTAGGTGTAACTGTAGGGATGTCCATTATCCCGCCCCTTCAAAAGGCGTCGACCTCGACGCTCCAAGGTCTTCTCCAACATATGGTGACAAATCAGCAACGTTGAAGCTGTTGCTAGCGCCACCAAACTCCTCAATAGGTATATCAACTGAGTAGGCATTATCATTAATTTTGGCTAGCACCTTGTAAGGACCAGCACCACGTGGCTTCAATTTGGACTTGCAAAGTAGTGGAAATCTGTCCTTGTGCAGATGCACCCAAACCATATCTCCAGGCTCCAACAACACTTCTTTCCTTGCTTGATTCCTTGCAGCAGCAATGTTCTTGCCTTTCTTCTCAATTGCCTCTCTAGTCTTCTCATGTATTTTCTTCACATAATCAGCACGTTTTGATGCCTCCATATCAACTCTCTCATGTAATGGAAGAGGCAACATATCAAGTGGCGTCAGTGGTTTGAAGCCATACACCACCTCAAAAGGACAAAGCTAAGTAGTTGAATGCATAGCCCTGTTGTAAGAAAACTCAACATGTGGCAAACACTCTTCCCACTCCCGTAGATTCTTTTTAATCATGGTCCTTAGAAGCTGTGACAATATTCTATTCACCACCTCCGTTTGACCATCTGTTTGGGGATGACATGTAGTACTGAATAGCAACTTCGTTCCTAGCTTCCCCCATAAGGTCTTCCAAAAGTAGCTCATGAACTTCACATCACGGTCAGAAACAATCGTCTTGGGTACTCCATGTAATCTCACGATGTCCCTAAAAAACAGGTTAGCAACATGCAACCCATCGTCGCTTTTGTGGAAGGCAATAAAATGAGCCATTTTAGAGAACCTATCCACTACCACAAATATAGAATCATGACCTCTCTGAGTTTTAGGTAGACCTAGCACAAAATCCATACTAATGTCTTCCCATGGAGTAGTCGGTGCAGAGAGAGGTGTATACAAACCGTGAGGCTTCAGCGTGGTTTTCGACTTGTGGCAAGTAATGCATCGGCTCACAAATCTGTACACATCACGCCTCATCTTGGGCCAATAGAAGTGATCAGCGAGCATGAGCAATGTCTTCTCATGCCCAAAGTGACCCATCAAACCACCAACATGTGATTCCTGCACTAAGAACAAACACAACGACGATTCTGGAATACATAGTTTGTTAGCTCGAAACAAATAGCCATCATGTATATGATACTTATCCCATGCGTTTCCAAGAGCACACAAATGATATGGTTCAGCAAAATCCTGGTCAGTTGCATAAAGTGCACAAATAGCTTCTAATCCAGGAATTTTAACATTAAGATTGGTTAATAGCATATTCTTCCTAGATAGAGCATCAGCAACAACATTCTCTTTTCCCTTCTTATAGTTAATGATGTAAGGAAAAGACTCAATGAACTCAACCCATTTAGCTAATCTTCTATGCAAGTTTGGTTGAGCTTTCAAGTGTTTCAAAGCTTCATGATCAGAATGTATGATGAATTCCTTTGGCCACAAATAATGTTGCCAAACCTCAAGTACTCGAATAAGTGCATACAATTCTTTATCATATATTGAATAATTCAAACGAGCACTAGTCAATTTCTCAAAAAATAAGCTATAGGCCGACCCTCTTGCATCAAAACGCCGCCTATGCCTATACCACTAGCATCACATTCAACTTCAAATTGCTTCGAAAAATCAGGTAATGCAAGCAATGGTGCAGAAGTAAGCAAATGTTTCAATGTATCAAATGCAATGTCTTAGGCTGCGCCCCATACAAAAGGAACACCTTTCTTTGTCAAATCATTTAATGGTGTAGCAATGGTGCTAAAATCTTTCACAAAGCGCCTATAGAAACTAGCGAGACCGTGGAAACTACGAACTTGACTTACATTCATTGGAGTAGGCCAATTCTAAATTGATTCAATTTTGGATTGATCTACCTCTAATCCATGCTTAGATACAACAAATCCTAGGAATATGAACTTATCTTTTGCAAATATACACTTCTCAAGATTAGCATACAGTTTATTATCACGTAACACTTGGAAAACTTGTCTAATATGAGTGCAATGTTCATATTTGGTGTGGCTGTATATGAGTATATCATCAAAGTAAAAAACCACAAAATGACCAATAAACTCTCTCAAAACATGATTCATCAAACGCATGAAGGTACTAGGTGCATTAGTAAGACCAAATGGCATGACTAACCACTCATACAATCCGAATATAGTTTTGAAAGCAGTTTTCCACTCATCCCATTCTTTCATCCTAATTTGATGATAACCACTACGCAAGTCAATTTTAGAGAAAATAGCAGCACCACTCAATTCATCTAGCATATCCTCTAAGCATGGAATAGGATGACGATATCGAATAGTGATGTTATTAATCGCTCTACAATCAACACACATGCGCCAAGTACCATCTTTTTTAGGAACTAAAATAACAGGAACAACACAAGGGCTAAGAGAGACACGAATGTACCCTTTATCTAGCAACACTTGTACTTGCTTCTGAATTTCCTTAGTTTCTTCGGGATTAGTCCTGTAGGGTGCACGGTTGGGAAATGTGGCGCCAGGAATCAGGTCCACTTGATGTTCTATACCGCGCATTGGTGGTAAACCTGCGGGTACATCTTCTAGAAACACATCCCCGAAGTCCTGCAAAACAGAAGAGACACCAAGAGAAATAGGGGTCATGTCGTTAGAAACCAATACCTCGCCCTTATACATGAGCATAAGTGGCATGGCTGTAGGATCCTCATGAAACTCTCTCATATCATCATTGGTGTCTAGTATCAATAAACCAGACACTCTCTCACTTTTCGTTATATCACTCAATTTAGGCTCAATTACATCAGGAACAGTTGTCACACAATCTTGCCAAGTGGAGAATCTTCCTTCAAGTTCACCTCTATCTTCTGGTAAGAATCATTCACAATATCTTGTGGTGTCATTGGCTGCATAGTAATCTTCTTCCCTTTGAATTCCAAGTGATATGTATTGGCTCGGCAATTGTGTTGCACATGGCGATCATAAAGCTAAGGCCGATCCAATAATAGGTGACAAACAGTCATAGAAACCACATCAAAATCAATAGAATCTTTGTATGGCCCTATTTGAAAATTCAGATGTACCATATGATTTACCTTCATCTCACCATTGTTGCTCAACCATTGTATGTAGTATGGCTTGGGATGAGGTAAATATGTCAAATTCAGTTTGGCACATAGTTCCTTACTTGCAAGATTTCTGCAGCTACCTCCATTAATAATGACCTTGCAAGCCTTGTTAGGTCCAACTAGAGCTTTTGTTTGGAACAAGTTGCAATGCTGGGATTCCTCAACTGGTTGCACACTCAGTATACGTGAGGAGACGACAATAGTTGGATCACGCTCAGGAGACGCATCAGCACCATCCTCGGCATCATCAACATCATCATCAGAAGCTTCATCTCCACTCTCCACTTTGCCTTATTCATTGATAAACATAACTTTGCTGTTTGGATAATCTTTCTTGTAGTGCCCTCTACCTCCACAAGTATGGCACACCACATCACGAGTACGTGCCGTAGACATGTTGGAACCCAAGCTAGCAGCAGGAGCAGCGGGTTTCCGAGCATTAGAACCACCAAACGAAGGAGTACTTGCTGGTCTGGTCGATGGTGTAAACGGAGCAGCACCTGGTGGCGTGGTTGTAGGAGGAGTATATCTGGTCGAAAATCTGCTGGAGGATGGAAAACAAGCACATGACTTCACCTCTTCTGCCAACTGGGATTCGGCCTCTCTAGCATGGTAGAATAGCTCATTCATGGTATCATACTTGTGATGACGAACTATGCTCTTTATTGGTAACTTCAAATTGTTGAGGAATTGCTGCATGGTCATCTCAATGGACTCACGAATTCTAGCACGCTGCATAAGCAGCTCCATCTCCATGTAGTACTCATCCACTGTCATTGTGCCTTGCTTCAATTGCGTCAATTTATCAAAAACTGATCGCAAGTAGTTGGTTGGTACGAAACGAGCCTTCATGATTTGCTTCATCTCGTGCCAATCCATCATAGGAAGTTCATTGTCCTCCCTCCTATGTTGCACAAGAGCATCCCACCAACGCAAAGCATAACCATCAAATTCAGATGTTGCAAGCTTGACCTTCTTATCTTCTGGAGAGTCAAATAAACGCCAGATTTTCTCAATCTTCAATCCCATGTGAGGTAATCTTCAGGATCAATGGAACCATCAAACTTGGGAATTGAGAATTTTGGCTTGCCTAAACCATCATCAGCAGGTTGGTTGAGCATGCCCAAGAGGGGCAAGCCCACGGCCATGAGCAGGTGCATGGGCAGGGGGAATAGCACGTCCCCTGCCAACATGTGGAGCAGCATCCACAACACTACCCTCATCAAAATCATCAAAGGCATCATCAGGTTATGGTTCTTGCCTTCTATGTATGGTGGTTGTCAAGCCCTCAATGGAATGCTACAAAGTGGCGACAGTAGCATTGAGTCTAGCCACTTGCGTTTGGATAGTATCAACTGCTCCAATATTCTGATCTAGTCTCATATTTATGTCCTGGAGATTCTTGTCAATACCATATGTGGTGTTAGTAAACACAAGTGTCAAATGAGACCTCAAAGCCTCATATTCACGCCAATTGATAAGCTCCTCATCCTTCTTTTTCTGCGACATAACATCACCATCATTATAAGACTTGATTAGTAGGCTAGTGCAAAAATCAAAATTTTTATGGTGGAAAACTCTCACAACTCACTCACAACTAATAAGAAAGGAGATCTTACCGTTCCAAAGTGAATAGAGATACTCTACCAAACGAAATCAAAGACTGATGCACTTGATGTGATGAAGTGAATATCAAAGGTATAAAGAACGACCGCATGGCACGCAGGTTATTTAAGGTGGAGCTATAGGTATGGTAGCCTATCTACACCGCAAACAAGTCCTAGTGCTGATCATACAAATACCCAAGAAACACACACATGGAGAAAAACATGGCAATGCAACTATGGAGGGTGTTGCACTATGCTCGAGAGACACTAGCAAAGCTCAAAATAAACAGGCACAAGATTGCTCAATCTATCGGTGCACAAAGATATCTCTAGGCCTCTTGCCCCAATTCTCTTTTTCCACAATTTTTCTTTTTCTTTTGTATAGCTCTCTCTTTTTTTTATACCTTTTCTTTTGCTATCTTGCTTTTTCTTTTTTTTGATTTTATACATAACACACGGCCAATTACAAAGTACAGCACCAAAAATCCTAAGAGCAGCCTGTAGGAGCGGAAACTAGTCTTAGTGGGCAGGTTCCTACACCTATGTAGTAGATTGGTTGTGGCTAAGGGTTATGGAAAAGTGCAAATTAATTACACTTTGTAATTATAGTGTCATGGTAGAAAAGCAGCTCAAAATCATGTCGTGGTAGAACAAATCCTGCCGTGGCGTAAGCCAGGTAAATCCTGGCGGGCGGGGGGCAACAAAAAAGCGGAAAACGTGCCACGGTAGAGCAGCGGCATAGCGCGGCAGCAAATCTGTGCCGTGGCAGCCAGGCGTGCATGCGGCAGAAAAAGCGTGCCGCGGTAGAGTCGCTGTCGGACTCGGTTTCGCGGCAGGAAAAGTGGGCGTTTCCGTGCCGCGGCAGAATCGGTAAGGGATTTTTTTAAAATTATTGCAAACCGACTCGGCCTGGAGTAATACACAGGGACTCTCAACCTAGATCGGATCTGCTAGATGGCGCGGAAGAATAGGTGATGAACACAACTAGAAAGAAGAAAACAATGAAAAAAAACTAGATCTAGACTAATTGATGAAAACGACCAGCAACTATTACTCTTCTATGATGTAATCTAGGCTATGGCGAATCTTTTTGTGGGGCTATTTTCTATATAGGACGAAAAACACTCTCTAATCTAGGGATGGATTGCGGATTGCTTACCGAGTCAACGAGGAAATCTGATACCAAGATGATATGGGGTGGCCCGATCTTCTCAGCAAGCTCTTGTCGATGATATGGTGGATGATAGATAACTAGTGCAAAGCTATGATCTCTCCCGCTCGATCCCTGATGCCAGTGCAACAGATCTCGAACCTCGTAGGATATTCACAACACCACACTCTTGCGCATGCAACCGTGACCATGAATGGTAGTATGAAATCTACTAATTCCCAATGGAACAACAGATCACACTCAATTATAGTTGTAGAATTCGAACACAGGGTAATTTCAGAGGTTCTATGAAAGAATCAACTCCAAATATTTTAACGTGGTCTAAAACCCTAATCTACAGCTCCCCCATCTATTTATGAGTTCAGGGGGTGGCGGCCTATGGTGGAACCTGAGTTGGGTCCACCCTAACTGGATACAAACCGGCCACAAAGTGGCTCGGCCACATGTTCTGCCGTGGCAGACTTTCATGCGGTTTCTCTGTCGCGGCAGCCTGCCGTGGCAGAGAAACGAGGCTTTTCTCTGTCGCGGCAGAGAACTCCCTCCTCTTGTTGATCTTTGTCTTGGACAACTCCTTGCGCTTCCTCCCTCTCCTCCCTCGAGCATTCTTCATCGATGAACGCACCATGTTCCTTCAGCTCCTTGCTCCGTGCTATGCCTTCTTCTCCTAAGTACCTGATCATACAATAATTCAAAGACTTAGGTAGTATAAAATTCTCATTGATTAAAACACCAGGTTCATTAAGAAACAAGTTCACCTGTTGTTCTAGTAGTTTAGCACGAGTTCTTGTGATTGGTCTGATGGCTCGTGTATTAGCAAGCTCATTGGGGAACCGCAAGAGGAAGGTATGATGAGCACAGTAGCAAGTTTCACTTAGTTATGAAACCAAGGTTTAATCAAACTAGTAGGAGCAAGGAAACACCCCAAAGGTGTTGCTAGCTGAGCCTTGGCAGGGCGCACTACCGGTGCTAGTAGCAACGTGGAGACCTGCACAACACAACCACAGAACTTTGTCCCCAACTTGTGATGAGGTTGTCAATCTCACCGGTTTTGCTGAAAACAAAGGATTAAACTTATCGAATGGAAGGAAGTAATAGTTTGCAGAAAGTAAACACAAAGCAGTAAATAGTTTATAGATTGTATGTAAAGAAAAGGACCGGGATCCATAGTTCACTAGAGGTGGCTCTCCTTAAGATAGATAACATGTTGGGTGAACAAATTACAGCGGGGCAATTGACAAACATCGAGAAAGCAATATATGCATATAATAATCATCTTGACTCCTTTAGAACTTGATTGGGCATTACAATATTATACATAGACCGCCATCCAACTGCATCTATGACTAATAATCCACCTTCAAGTTATCATCTAAACCCCCTCCAGTATTAAGTTGCAAGCAACAGATTATTGCTTTACGAATTGCGTGTAAAGTAAACAATACGATTATTCTATGAACAAAGGATTGTTGTTTTATCCCTAGTAGCAACAGCACATCTAGTACCTTAGAGATTTCTATCACTTCCCCAGATTACCAGAGGCATGAACCCACTATCGAGCAAAAATACTAACTCTTGGAGTTGCTAGAATCTACTTGGCCAAGATAGCTACTAACAACGGAAAGCATGCAAGATCACAAATAACAAAGACATGATAGAATCAATAATTAATCTGAAATAGCATCTCAATATCCATCGGATCCCCGCAAACACAACATGCAGAATTACAAATACATGATCTTGATCATGAATGGAGCTCACAATATCTAAACATGAAAGCACAAAGGAGGAGAACCAGCCATCTAGCTACTACATGGACCCGTAGTCCAGAGATGAACTACTCACGCATCACACCGGAGGCTTGCATGATGATGAAGAAGGCCTGTGGTGAATTCCCTCTTCGTGGTGCCGGAAGAGCTTCAGATCCCTCCCTATCTAGGGATGGAGATGACGGCGGTACAGACTCTTTCGTGGATTTTTGATCGGGTACTTAGGGTTTTCGTCCCAAGGGCAATATATAGGCGGAAGGAGAGGCCGAGGGGGTGCTGGGGTCGGCCAGACCACCCCTTGGCGCGGGCTAGGCCTGTCCGCGCGGCCAGGTTGTGTGGTTGGCCCCTAGCCCTTCTCCGTCTCGTATTCTGGCATCTGATGACTTCCGGAAAAATAGGCACTTTGGCTTTTGTCCCGTCCAATTCTGAGAATATTCATTTTCCGACTTTTCTAGAACCAAAAATAGCAGAAAACAGGCAGCTGGCACAGTGGCTCTTGTTAATAGGTTAGTTCAAGAAATCATATGAAAAGTACTCCAAAGTGTGGGTAAAACTCAAGAAAGTGGATAAAACCAAGCATGGAACATCAAAAATTATAGATACATTTGCAATGTATCATGGTCCAATCCTTATCTCATTGGATTGATCCTTCTTTGCAATTGGAACATCTTCATTATCAATTGGGGTAGGTGTAACTGTAGGGATGTCCTCATCAATACAATTAGGTTGAATTGACAAGCCTAGCATGTATTGACATGGCCTCAGAACACGAGAAGATCGAAAGATCGAGAACAAGTCACATGAATGATGTGATAGATGGGTTATGTCTACCTTTGGAGCTATATCAAAGGCCATGTTGATCGGGGATGATATGGTCTAGAGGGATCGTGTGGTCGCTAAAACCATCTTAGTGATGATGATTTTAGTGGGAGTTGTTGTGGTAATTTGATTATAAAACTTGAACCCAAATTATGAATTTAGTCTTATGTCTTTGCAAATGTCCTTGTAGATCATGGCACTGAAACCTTTGTGTTTCAACTGCTATGGTTCCCTTTTCCGTGATGAGTTTCTTAGAGTAGGCAGGTCGAACTTCATAGACTGGTATCAGCACTTGAAATATGTCATCGTAAAGAATGTTGTGCTCTTTACCATACAAGACCCACTTGGAGATCCTCCGAAGGATGGTGCAAGTAAGGACTACTATGGTGAGTTCCGCGATCGTCATGCGAAGTTCATATGTGCTAGAGGCGCCATACCATTCATCATTTCTCCTGAACTGCGTGAGCTGTTTATGAACACTAAATCGTATGAGATAATGGTCGAGTTAAAGGTGATGTCCGAAGGACAAGGCAGGCTTCCGAAGTTTGAGCTCCTTGACAAGTTACTTTCACAAAAGATGGAAGAAAACACTTGTCTGGATAATCACGTGGAGATTAGGCATGACTTGCTTGAGTTGCTCTTATATGATGCAGACTACCAGATGGATGACAAATTTGCGATAGATGGGGTGCTGCATTCGCTTCCCCTAGCTATGAAAATGTTGTCAAAGGATAAATAATGAAAGAGGAACAATTCACCTTTCATGAATTCCTACAGTAGTTGAGAACTATGAAGGTAGAACCCATCACTGGGGAAATCATAGATTGAGAAGGTATATGTGATATACATTTTATAAATGTGTTTCTCACAAAACACAGTTGCAGTTTCATCAATTATACTGATACTTGTTCTTGTTTTATGAAAACATGACCATCTGGAAGGATGTTGCACGGAGAGGACAAGGAGACCTAGTTTGTTGATGGCATACAAGATGTTGATAGCCGATGAAATTTCTCCTTCTACATTTATCATCTAGATTAGTTGAGATTTGAATAGATTTTTAATCGATTTGAGAGTGTCAACTTATTAGTGTTGTTTTGCATCTCGTGAACGGTTATTCATAATGCATTTGTTACAAATCAGTTGTTTGATTATTATGATTGATTTCTATTATGGTCACATTGTTTGATTATAGATATGTTATTCTCTTTATAGTCTTGATGCTAATATACATTTATGAAATTTAAGGCTAAAAGATATCCAATCTTAATAATGTATGATTGTAAGTTTAAGTCATAAGAGTATTGTATGTATTCGTGTTTTTGAAAACATGAAGTCATATGATGTTCAAAATCCTTTGACATTTACAATACTATGCCATCCAGGCAAGGATGACTAAAACTAATACGTTATGGTAAAACAGAATGTATAAATTGTTGAATACAATACATAATGATGTATTATTCATCAATATAGTGGAGATCAGTATTTCATAAAAACAATTGTGAAATGAAGTGAGTAAAAGGTAGTCACCTTATAAAACATGAGTTCGAAACAATTTGAAATGTTCAAATGTTTTCAGTACAAAAGATGGATATGATATCAACAGGAAAGTGCAAATATCCATAATTCGATCATAGTGACTAGCATTTCATATGAAATTTTAGTAGACACAAGACTTGTGAAAACCGTTTCACAAATTATGTTGATTAGATATATCAAAGTGTATTGATATACCTCAAACATCATAATCATAGTGTATCAGATGCATATGGTCTAAAGAAAATCTCTGAATAGGTTATTGTAGAACTGGAGCAACAAGTCATAGAATTAGCAAACACTTAAGAAATAGGAAATCATCCAGATTCATGAAAACCACACCATAATAGTTATGGAACGTTCGAGTTTCTAGATACTTTGATAAATTTGTTGCAAATAAATATTTGTACAAGTATACATAGGCAATTATGAATACAAGCCTTCCATAATTGAAAATGGACAAACTAGCTATTGTTCAAAGTATTCTTACCAAGAAAAGGTTTCTCAATAAGAATGGTGATGGAAGAAAGTAAAAGATGTTCGATCTTGCCCAAGTCTGAGTTGCGCAACAAAATGTGTTCCATGAAACAAAACTCTGTGAGAAAAGGGTGAAACTAATGATTTTGATCATAACGTTTCGATTAAGAATTTTACTTAAAAGTAGGATTCAATGGTGCTTTTTCCACTTCGTGAAAATACATCGATTCTGATGCCATGTTAAGTGAACATGACATACCTACAAATTACAAAGAAGAAATGATGGACCTAAATACGAGAAATGATTAAGAATAATGAAATCCATTGGTAAGTTACATTTAAAGATTACAAAAATAATGTGATTACTTGATCTTGTCAAAGTAAGTGGTTACTTGAACCTTTCCAAATATTTGGAGAGTTATAAGAAAGAGATGCAGCTTTAAAGGAAGACCTAAAGCTCAATTTGTCATGAAGAGTGTCTTGACAAATTTAATGGTTAACTACAGAAATGTAGCGATGCTTGAAGTCTCATGGATTTAATTAGCAACTAATGGAATTATGAATTGCTGGTTGATTAAACAAATCTGCATGTTATCCAATATAATATTGAAGAAAGGTTGTAGTCAATACAACATGCAGAAGTTTGTTAAATCATTTCGATGCTAAACATCTCATAATGGTAAGTTCTCGATTTGATAAACAGATCAAAAGATTGTGGGGATTACCAAAATGTCGAGAAAGCCCATACTTATGAAGTATTTGAGTGGGAGCTGTAGGGATATCACAAAAGTTTCATATATGATGGCATATTTGAGTTGGAGCATGGCAAACATCCTAATATATGTGTGAAATCTAATGGATGGTCTAATTGGCATTAGTGATATTTAAGGGCAAATATTCTATGAATGAAGTTGAACAAAATATTAGATATTGAAATCTATTGAGATAGATTGGTATATCTAATTGAGATTAAAGCCAGAATGTTTCTGTTTAGATTCTTAAGGAAGTTCAGAATGTCCTAGACTAATTTTGAAGAGATTTTAGAATGGAACAAGCAAATTTGTTCTTGCTTGTTAAACTAGGTGAAACATTTGGTATGAACAAAAAATATTGATGGGACAAAGAGGGATGAAGATCATCCCATATGAATCTATCATATGCCTCTTCCACAAAATCAACATGTTGTATACTTGGCTGAAATGTGACCCATGTTCTTGATAAAGAACAGGTTCTGAGGTGATTCTTAGACCACATAACCAGTAATAAGCATATCATAAAATACTAGGAAAGGATCTACATAGATATTGAAGTATGTGGCTAAAAGTATGACTAGTTTGATTAATGAAGTTTGACTTCAGCTAAGTGCGTTTCTGGTGTAATGATAATAATGAAAGTACTCGTGAATGATTGACCATCATTGGAAATACTTAGAAACAAAAGTCTCACTTTGACACTGAATGTATACTTCTGTACATTATGAGATAATGTTGTAAGTGTCAATATTAGGAGACACTTAATGATTTGCAAAGGACATACGGATCCGGTAAAACAGATCAAGGACATGACATTGCCCATAAGCATGCTTGATCAAAACAGTTGTGTTTATGATCAGTAACAAATGAAACTAGATTATTTGTAATCTAGTGTAAGTGATGATGAGGATATATACAGGGATTATGATGATTCTGACTGCTTGAACTAGAAGGAAATATTGAGTCAAATCAATAATTACTATCAGGTGAATTCATTCCTAGTTGACCATGATGCTTTCATTTATAAGAACTTTATATTGTCTAAGTCTTTGTGCTATTGTATGATCAGGTACATGCGAGAAGAAGGCGTAGCACGGAGCGAGGAGATGAAGCATATGGAGCATGGCGTGTTAATCAATAAAGAATGCACGAGGGAGGAGAGGGGGAAGCGCAAGGAGCTACCAATAATAAGATCAACACCTGGCAAGCTTCCGCCAGCAGAATGTAGTCCTTTTCACACGGCAGTCGCCACGCAGAGAACAGCCCAAACTCTGCCACGGCAGAAACCTGAGCCGAACCCAATTTTGGGTCGGTTTGTACCCTAGTTGAGTGGGACCAACTTGGCCACCCCCTTAGCCGCCGCACCCCCAGACTCATAAATAGATGGGGCGCACTAGTTTCAGGGTTTATACCACGTTAAAATTATTTTGGAGTTGTTTCTTTTATAGAACCTCTAGAATTACCCTATGATCGAATTCTACCAATTGCAATTGAGTCTGATCTGTTGTTCCACTAGGATTTAGTAGATTGCATACTACCATTCGTGGTCGACAGCTACGTGCGCAAGAGCATGGTGTTATGAATATCCTACAAGGTTCGAGAGCTATTATATTGGCATCGGGGATCAAGCGGGAGAGTTCATAGCTACAGGCTAGCTAGCTATCTATCATCCACCATCACCATCGACAAGTGCTTGATGAGAAGATCGGGCCACCCGATATCAAGTGGGAGAATGAAGGAGATATGCCCTAGAGGCAAATAATAAATAGGTTTATTATCATATCTCAAATTAGTTCATAATAGTTTCATACTATGCTATAACTATAACAAGAGGAAACATTTATAAAGGTGTGGTATGTAAACAAACCAAGTACCTAGTAGCCTATATTCAACTAGTTCGTTGGGCAACCGATGATCAAGGTTTCCTGATAATGGAGCATTTATGCTAGTTGACAACGGAGTCATATCATTGGAGAATGATATGATGGACATTACCCACTTAAGTATTGCAATGTGATCAAGTCACATGATTTATCATTGCAATAGTTAGAAACTAAGTGACCTTCTTCTTCGACCATGAGATCATACGAATCATTTTCTCCCGAGGCTGCTTTGATCACACCAAACTTCATGACCATAACTAGGTGACACTAAAAGTGTGTATTGGGTATTCCAGAGGAACAATTGAGGCCTATGCATCAAAATCGGGATTTGTTCACTCGCGTGATGGGAAAATACACTAGCCCACTCTGTGAGATTGTATCCAACATGTTGCAACCATTGACTAGGTCAGGGTACAATATCACGATAACAAGTTAAATGGACTTGTCGGTAACAAGATAGGTATAGTGATACCAAAGATCAAATATCGAACAAGTCATGTATCAAAGCAACAAATGGATAGGGACATAGAGTTGATGGTTTGAAACGACAGAGTTTCATTATAACACCGCACTTTCAGTAACCCTGATTAAGTGTCCAAAGTGCAAAAATTAGGGGGAACATATTTTTCTTGTTTAGGTGTGCAATAGTTGTGTGTTGATTGCTCTACCTTGATGGTGCTTGTGTACTAGTTTTGTTGAAATGCTTGGTATGAATTGCCTTGATCTACTGTCTTAAATCAGATTGCCTGAACTTGCTTGACTAGGAAGTAGTATGAAGTACTCTAGGAGCTCAACCTCTAGTAACTAAACGAAAGCAGCTTTGCAATCTCTAAAACCCCTGAAGAGAAATCATCAAACCCTAGTAGGGAGACAACCTCACTATTATAAGGACCCCTTCTTGGAAAGATACTTAAAACCCTTAACTCCTGATCTAAGGCCAAGGAGCCTACTCTACCCTCATCCTAGTGGTTTTCTCTACCATCCCCCATATTCCACCCTTGATAAGAGAAATCCACTAACCAAGTTTTACCAAACTTGTCTTGATATATAGTCACTACAATGTACCCTAGTTTTCCTTATCAGACTCAATTCCGAGTCACTTCTTTTTTGAAGTCCCCAAGGTAGTAAAGACCAATTGAAGCAATGGGTCCCCTATAACTAACATACTCTTCAACATCATCCATTCGATGATGGGTCTGGAACCTTGCAACCCCTCAAAAACATTAACTCTTGTACCCTAGGCAAAAAACCCAAATCTGCCAAATTTGACCAAGTCTAAAAAATGTTATCAACATCCCATATTTGAGTCTCTACCTTTATCAACGGTTATGCATTTTTGGAACTATACCTGAACCATCTTATAAACCATCATAAGTGCTTAGAACTCCCACTCTTTACTTTGGTTAAATCATTCTTGGACCCACTTGTTCTTGATGGTTTTGTAGGCAACAAAATAATCTGTTTCTACCAACCTTATCAACATGCCTACTTGGCAAAAGCTCCCAATTCGACCTCAACCTTGCTTGGCCAAATCTGATGCGGCCCGTCCTACGGACGCTCCTACATCTACACCACCGAGTCCCCCAAGTGGACCGATGTCCCGTGCCCGAGCCAAGCTCCTTCAAGATAAGGTGAATTCGCTCCTCTCATCATGTGACTTTGACATACACCTGGATGGCTTGCTACTTCATACCACTACTCTGTGCATCATCAGGTACGTACCCCCGCCGTGTCGACCCACGAGCCCTGAAGCTGCACCTGTCCTAAAGCTGACTGAGCCGGAGTGTCCGCCCGGAACCAGCCGGAGTGTCTGGCGCGACTCAGCCGGAGTGTCCGGCCTACCCAGCACCAACCTAGCATGGACATTCAGAAGGCCAGTTCGGACACTACCCGGAGTGTCTAGCCACCCCGGATTATCCGGCCGACACGACCCGGACTGTCCGGCCTGAAGATGGGCCTGCGAGCCTAGCTAGGCCTTGTGGCCCATGTACCCCTCTACTTCGCCCAGAACTCTACTTTAATGCCTGAATTACCCCTAAACTTGTGGTTGGCCTATATATAGTCCCCCACCTCCTTTGTAAACCCTAGGCATGATATTTGGAATTAGTGGAAACCCCTTGTGGATCTATCTAATTCTTGCCTCATGCTCCTTTGACAAAGGAGCACCAAATATCCCAAACCTCGTTGGAGTTTGCATCGTGCCTCCATGTTGTACAAGGCCTTGGCATCGGTGTCCCTTTGCCAAGACGTCAAGATCTCACCGAGCCTCCCATCTCACCGTGCCGGTTCGAGAGAGAGTCCTCCACCCGACGCTGATCCTAGGGATTGCGCCGGACCGATCACCGCCGGCGTGAGCTATTGGTGTGTATCGTGGTTTTGCGTGTGTGTGTGTGTTCATCGCGTTCTTCGTGCGTGCGTTCGTCGTGTTCATCCTTCCCTCCTTCCCCCGCACTCCACCCTCGATTTGAGTGGGATTCGTGAAAGATCGGGCCACCCTAGAGGTTTGCCCTCAACAAAATCTTTGCATGGTTGTGATATACTCAACCTTGTCTATAAACCCATACTCTCCTTGTTCTAATTGGATCCTTGTGCTTCTTAAACCATCATGGTTTTGGAGGCAAAATAATAATCTGCTTTGACACCCTTATTTTCTACAAAGTTTTGCATCAATCCTAGGAGCACCAAATCTTGATCAATGCCACCCCTCTATACCATGTTGACCTACATCACTTGGTAAATCTATCCATCTACCCCATGATCCAAGGGGATCTCTGAGCCCCTTATTCCAACATGGTTTTTGTGGTATAAAAATATTTTGGCCCAAGATCCTTTTTTCCTAGTTTATTTCTTATTTTCTTTAAAACAAGTGTTGATATTCAAAACCCAAGGTGTGCAATTGATATTTACACTACGTCGCCATCATCTACCTTGGAGATAAAAATTAAGAAATGTTTTCCACAATTATTTTTGGCCCAAAACCATTTATTCCCATCTACTAGTACACTTGTTACATCTTGGCTAGTTCAAAAACTTAGAATTAAACCTTGATCATCAAGTATGACCAATTTGAAATTTTGTCAAATATATTAGCTATACCCCTATCAAACCCTCCACTAATCCCCTCTTTGACCACCAAAGCACCACCATCTCCCACTGCTCGACTAGTACTACAAAATGGTTATGTAGCACCCCTCCCCCTTGTCCTCTAACACTCGGAAGTGGATCTAGAGAGAGACAAGCCTCCTTTAAATCAATGCAGCAGCCGCCACCAGCCCTCTCCACCCCTCTTTACGACCAGAGCCCCACCACAACCCTCTCACCACCCCTGTTGCCTAATACCTGGCCACCTCCTTCTCCCCAAGCTCCTCATGCATCTACTTCACCATGGACCAAGTCCCTCTCGGTTATAAGGCCCTAGACCACCCCAACAGTTCACTATGTCGTCACCCCTACTCCCTGACCTTACCACTCTCATCTCCTAGGAGCCCAAGGCCCCTCTCTCCCTCGTCTGCCCGGGACAAAAGGATAACCATCGAGGCCTATCCCCTCACTCCCTATACCCTCTCTATGCTTGCATGTCTCCCTCTCCGCAAGATCTACCTCACCGCATGCTCCTCATGGCCCATGAACGCCCTAGTCCTTGTTGTCAACAACTTTCTGATCATGCACCACTAGCACAGACGTGTGAGTTCCCTTACCGTCACCAAATTAGTCCCTTTTTCCCATTGCCAGAGCCACCGCCGACCACCACGTTGACCTGCAACATCCTCGATGCCTCTCCGTGCCCTCAGGTGAGCCCTCGACCCTTCTCGGTCCTGATAGGGTTTCCCCCTCCTGTTCGTTACCGCGGGAGGTAGGAGACGCCACTGGACCATAGATCTCTCAAAGATTAAATGGCCAGGGCACCCCCATAGCCCTTCGGCCTCCCCTGCCACCGAGCGGCGGGCCCGACTACATTTTTGAACTAGACGTGCACGGGGGCACTAGACTGGGACCACCTAGCACTGCACGGGCTGTCCTCCTCCAGATCTGGCCCCGTTGCCCTGATCCTCCTCTTTTTATTTTCCATTTCAATTCTAATTTTTACCTACAGAAACAAATGCAAAATCAAATGGAAAATGGAGGTAATTGCCCAGATAATTTTTTTCCACTTACTACAAAGTTTTCTCTAACATGCAAAACCAAAACCTAGGCAAAATAATAAACATATATTTTATGGTATTTATTCCCCAAGGATGTGTATTTTTCTTTCAAAATTCCCTATCTGGTGCTTGCCAACACCAAACCCCTTGAGACCAATTTCCTATGAAAGGTATCTTTTATACCGTTCATGTGTTTTTTGTCCTACCCCAAAAATATCTGTAGATAAACAATAGTATAAAAAAATTCATAACTGACTTGATTCCAACTCTCAGTGATGTGGTACTCCAGGTTGTACTAAACCCTTGGAGCTCAGGATTTATTGAGCCTCTTATGACTTTTGGTGAATTAAACTCTTATATTTAGGTTTGTTTCACTAGATAAATCATAACAGAAGTTCTGCAACTCAAAAAATGATGAATCCAAATTCTGTTGGAAGGTGTTTTTTATGCCTATCCATTTCCTTTGGTCTCATGCTAATTGGACTAGTAGAATAAATATGGTGAATAGACAAATTTCTAGCAGCACTAACTTTGGGAATTTCCCAAGGGCATTATGGTAATAATTTTGAAATAAAACTAACTCTTAGTGAACCAGTACTCAAGTATCCTCCTAACCCTAGGAGGAAATAATGATTTGAATTATCAATATTTTCTGGAGAATTAACTACCAAAATAAGGGTTAATTCCACTAGAAAAATCATAACTAACGAAACAAAAATGATTAAATAGTGAAACCACGTCTTGTGGTCTTGTTATTTCAATACCTACCTAATGGTACCATATATACATGTTGGTATCCTACACAACTTGGTGTTGGGATAAAACCTCTTATTAGATAGTGTTAATTAACTAAATCATAAGTAAAGTTGTAAATAGGAAACTAAGATACTTCCACTTGCTATGAGTTGTTTTTCCCAAATCCTACTAAAGTGTAGTGCTGTTTTGTTCACTTGTTTGCTGCATTGCATTGGAGTTTGTATGCCTTGTATTGATTGTGGTATCTTGCTTGTTTGCATTTGTGAACCGTGACGATGATAGTTGCGATAGTATGAAAGTCAAGAAGGAGAAGACAATTATTATTTTCTGATTTCTAAGAAGAAGTCCAAGGACATACTACTGGTCACAGGAAAGCCACCTACTTGCTCATAAGCTTGTCCTACTATTTTACTTATGCATGTTTTATCTACCTATTTAGTGTTGATGTTCAGGCTAATGGCTCTACTCTTATTGCTTGGGATAAGATATGTAAACCAAAAAATCAAGGAGGGCTAGGTGTGTTAAACCCGACTGTTCAGAATAATGCCCTCCTTTTAAAAAACATAGACAAGTTTTATAATGATCATGATATTCCATGGGTAAAATTGGTTAAAAACTCATATTATGTTGATGGCTCTGTACCCAATAAGCATTTGGAAGGTTCATTCTAGTGGAAGGCTCTGTTGAGGGCAAACCTCTAGGGTGGCCTGATCTTTCACGAATCCCACTCAAATCAAGGATGTACTGTGGGGGAAGGAGGGGAGGATGAACACGACGAACTCACGCACGAAGAACGCGATGAACACACACACGCAAAACCATGATACACACCAATAGCTCACGCCGATGGTGACCGGTCCGATGCAATCCATAGGATCAGCGTCGGGTAGAGGACTCTCTCTCGAACCGGCACGGCAAGAGGGGAGACTCGGCGAGGTCTTGACGTCTTGGCAAAGGGGCACCGATGCCAAGGCCTTGTACAACGTGGAGGCACGATGCAAACTCCAACGAGGTTTGGGATATTTGGTGCTCCTTTGTCAAAGGAGCATGAGGCAAGAACTAGATAGATCCACAAGGGGTTTCCACTAATTCCAAATATCATGCCTAGGGTTTACAATAGAGGTGGGGGCTATATATAGGCCAGCCACAAGTTTAGGGGTAGTTTAGGCAACTAAAGTATCAAAAGGGCGCGTTACAAGGCCAAAGGGCGAGGGCAGCTAGAGCTAGGGAGCCTAGGGTGTCCGTAGTACCGGTCGGTTGAGCGGTAGTACGGTCGGATCTTGATACTGCTTGGAAAGGTCTTGATAGTAAGCGGCGAAGCTTTGGCGTGAGTCTTCAGGTGCACGTGGTAGTACCGCTTGCTGAGTGCGGTAGTACCGGTGGGATCTTGGCTTCGGGTCCATCTCTTTGCCCGGGGCGGTAGTACCGCTGTCCATGAGCGGTAGTACCGCTTGTGCAGTAGTATCGTTTCCCGAGGCCGGTAGTACCGGGGTCTCCTGGCACCTGTTGGCTGCCATGTCGCTCCTCTGGCTCGTGTCTTCATACTTGATGATGCATAGTGTCGGGGCATGAAGTAGCAAGCCATCCAGGGGTGTATCGTAGTCAGATGAGTACAAGAGAGAATTCACCTTAGCTTGGAGGAGTTTGGTTCGAGCGCGAGTCATCGGTCCACTTGGGGGGCTTGGTGGTGTAGGTGTAGAGGCGTCCGTAGGACGGGCTGCATCAGCTCCCCCCCTTGGGAAAGAGTCGTCCTCAACTCTTCATGGTTATCATCTTGAACATCTCCATGGTAGGGTGAAAGGTCCTTGACATTGAATGTATTGCTTGCAAGGTACTTGGAGGTCGGAATGTCGATGAAGTAGGCGTTGTTGTTGATTTTCTTTAGGACCTTGAAGGGACCATCTCCTCTTGGCTTGATCTTGGAGTCGCGTTCCTTGGGGAAGCGGTCCTTGCTTAGGTGTATCATACGAGGTCACCTTCTTCAAAGATCATCTCCTTCTTTTCCTTGTTTAACCTTGAAGCTTGGCGAAGGACTTGTTGCTCGATTGTAGCTCTTGTTTCTTCGTGAAGCTTCTTCATAGCTTGTGCGCGCTTCTCAACGTCCATGTTTGTGCGCTCATGGAGAGGTAGCGGTAGTATGTCGAGCGCGGTGAGGGGCTCGAAACCATAGACGATCATGAATGGACTCTTCTTGGTTGTTGAGTGCTTGGCTCGGTTGTAGGCAAACTCGGCATGGGGAATGCATTCCTCCGAATCCTTCAAGTTTTTCTTGATCAACACACGTAGAAGAGTTCCGAGGCTTCGGTTGATAACTTCGGTTTTTCCATTGGTTTAAGGATGCGACGCGGATGAAAAGAGGAGCTTGACGCCGAGCTTGGCCATGAGGGTCTTCCATAAGTAGCTCATGAATTTGACGTCGTGGTCGGAGACGATTGTTCTTGGCACACCGTGAAGACAGACAATTTCCCTGAAAAACAAATTTGCAACATGTGAAGCATCGTCGGTCTTATGGCACGATATGAAGTGTGCCATTTTGGAAAAGCGATCCACGACAACAAATATAGAATCATGACGATGCTTAGATCTAGGTAATCCTAACACAAAATCAATGCTAATGTCGGACCAAGGTGTATGCGGAATAGGCAATGGCATATAAATACCATAAGGGTTAGCTTGCGACTTAGCTTGAATTCATGTCGTGCATCGTTGAACGTAGCGCTCCACGTCGCGCTTCATCTTGGGCCAAAAGTAGTGAGTGGAGAGCATGTCCAATGTCTTGTCGCGGCCAAAGTGACCCATGAGGCCTCCACCATGAGATTCTTGGAGAAGCAAAAGTTGAAGCGACGACTTCGAAATGCATAGCTTGGTTTGTTTAAATAGAAAGCCCTTATGCAAATAGAAATCTTCAACTCCTTTGTCAATGGAGCAGTTTGCAAAAATTGGTTCAAAGAACGGGTCGGAAGAATACAAAGATTTTATTTCCTCAAGACCCAACACATTGATTTCGAGTCTCCTAAGAAGGCTTGTGTGTTTGTGAGACAAAGCGTCTGCAACTACATTATCTTTGCCCTTCTTATACTTGACAATGTATGGAAAAGACTCCATGAACTGAAACCACTTAGCGTGTCTCTTACTCAAGTTGGCTTTCCCTTTGAGTTATTTCAACGACTCATGGTCGGAATGTATGATAAATTCTTTGGGCCATAGGTAGTGTTGCCAAACTTGAAGGACACGAACTTAGGCAAATAGCTCTTTGTCATAAATTGGATAATTAAGGCGAGCACCATCAAGTTTCTCGCTATGGTAGGCTATAGGATGTCTGTTTTGCATAAGGACTCCTCCAATGCCAATACCACTAGCATCACACTCTATCTCAAAAGTTTTAGCAAAATCCGGTAATGCAAGAAGAGGTGCTTTGGTGAGCCTCTTTTTAAGTTCATCAAAAGATTTTTGTTGTGCCTTGCCCCACCCGAAGGTGACATTCTTTTTGGTCAATTCATTGAGGGGACAAGCAATTGTCGAAAAGTCTTTCACAAAGCGACGATAGAAATCGGCCAACCCATGAAAACTTCAGAGTTCACTCAAATTTGTTGGGATGGGCCAATCTCGTATGTCCTTTACCTTGGAAACATCAACTTCAATTCCCTTCGAAGAAACAACAAATCCAAGAAAAATCAACTTATCTTTAGCAAAGGTGCACTTGGGAAGATTAGCATAAAGCTTTTCGTGTCGAAGGATTTGGAAAACTTCCTTGAAATGTGTAATGTGGTCCTCAAGTGACTTGCTATACACAAGTATATCATCAAAATAGACAACAACACTTTTTCCAATGATAGAACGCAAGATATGATTCATGAGGCGCATGAAGGTGGATGGGGCATTAGATAAACCAAAGGGCATAACCAACCATTCATAGAGACCAAGTTTGGTCTTGAAGGTAGTTTTCCACTCATCACCTTCAGCCATGCGTATTTCATGGTAACCACTACGAAGATCAATTTTCGAAAAAATAGTGGCTCCACACAACTCATCAAGCATGTCATCGAGACGTGGTATGGGATGTCGATAACGCACGGTGATAGCATTAATTGGACGGCAGTTCATGCATAACCGTAATGTATCATCCGTTTTTGGAACAAGTATCACGGGTACGGCACTTGGACTAGTGCTAACTTGGATGAAACCTTTGGAGACGAGTTGGTTGATTTGACGTTCAATCTCCTTTATCTCCTCCGGGTTCGTGCGTTAAGCGGCGTGGTTTGGAAGTGGTGCGCTGGGGATGAGGTCAATGCAATGTTCGATGCCGCGAAGAGGAGGTAGTCCATGTGGAAGCTCTTCGGGGAACACGTCCTTGAATTCCTGCAAAACATTCACCAAAGTTAGAGGAACATTGGTTAATTCATTAGTTCCTTGCACTAGTCCCTTGCAAAGGAGGACATAGTGCAAGATGGATGTGTTGTTCCAAACATCTCTCATCTCATGTTTGGTGGCAAGGAGAACACTCTTAGTTTTCCCACTCGAGTTTGGCTTGTGGCTCTCACTCACTATGAGGTGGTTCTCTCTCTCACCGCTCTTCTCACAAGTAGGTGTTGTGCTTTGCGCCCTCGCTAAAGCCTTTGCATTGTCCACAATTATTTGGCTAGGAGTCATTGGTTGCAAAACACATGTTTTGTTGAGCCATTTGAAGGTGCATACATTGGTGCGACCATCATGTTGAGCAGCCTTGTCAAATTGCCATGGTCGACCAAGAAGCATGTGGCAAACTATCATAGGAACCACATCACACTCCACCGTATCTTTGTAAGGACCAATGGTGAAGAAGACCGATACGGTATGCTTGATCTTTACGGACCCTTGGTCACTTACAATTGCACGTGGTAGGGGTGCTTGTGCGGATGGAGGGTGAGGTTGAGCTTCTCACGCAACTCGGTGCTAGCAAGGTTGTAGCAACTCCCTCCGTCAATGATCACCTTGATAGATTTGCCATTGATACCGGCTCGTGTTTGGAAGATATTGGAGCGTTGGTCTTCATTCTCTTGTGCTTGAGTGGTCAAGATCCTTGTGATGACAAGCGATGTACTTGCGTCATGTTCACACATGAGGAGTTCTTGATCATCTTCCACTCGTTGCCTTGCCATTGCTTCCTTGACACGGGCATCAAACTCATCTTCACTCAAGTACTCTTCATCACCATTGTCATGGATGAACAAGACTTTCTTGTTTCCACATTCGGCCGACTTGTGTCCTTTACCTCCACACTTGTAGCATTCACCGTTGAAAGGTGTATCACTCTTTGCTTGCTTGCCACTTGGGGGCAGTTTTCCTTGAGGAAGTGTGGGCTTGAAGGAAGGCTTGGAGGTACTTGAGGAGCTTCCATTGAAAGTTGTTGGTGTAGCGGTTGAAGCTTTCTTGTAGGTGAAGTACGTCTTGGGCTTGTTGTACTTGATATCCTCTTGCACTTGACGTTCAACCTTTGTTGCGATGTGCACAAGCTCAACCATGTCGTTGTATGTTTGGAACTCGACGATGCGCTTGATTGGGTGGTTCAACCCAATAAGGAAGCGTGCCATAGTTTTATCCATGCTCTCATCAATGTTGGCACGGATCAGGTTGAGTTCCATTTCTTTGAAGTACTCTTCCACAATTTTTGTCCCTTGGCGAAGCGATTGAAGGTTGTTGAAGAGGTCACGCGTGTAGTGCACGGGGACGAACCAGGATCGCATGTGAGCCTTCATGTCATGCCAAGTTTTGATTGGCGGCTCTTGTCTTGCATCATGAGCAATTTGAACTTGTTCCCACCAAAGGTTGGCATAATCATCAAACTCAAGCGAAGCCATGGCGACCCTCTTCTCGTTGCTATAATTGTGCATGCGGAAGATCTTGTTGACTTTGAGTGCCCACGAGAGGTATTCTTCGGGGTCATTGGATCCGGTGAACTTGGGCATTGTGAACTTGAGCTTGCCGAAAGTTTCTTCATTGTTGCGATCATTGCGATGAGCTTGGTGACCTTGTTGATGATCTTGTAGTTGGGGAGGTGGAACTTGGTTCTCGCGTCCTTTTTGCGGAGCTTGCTCTTGATATTGTTGTTGAGGCACTTGCTCTTGCTCTTGGCGCGGTTGTTGACGGTGTTGAGGCACTTGGGCCCCATTAGGTTGTTGAGGATGTGGAGCCTCATGACGCGGTTGATGACGAAGAGGAGGCTCGTTCCTTGGTTGGTGATGTTGGTTAGGCACATGGGCCTCACGGCGAAGATCATGGTCATGATCCTCTTGATGTGGTGGGCATCGCTCAACTTGTATCACTTGATGCTCCAAGTTTTGTTGAGGTGGAGGAGGCACCTCATGATGACCATGGTGTCGGTGCGGACGTTCATGACATTGATGACACGGAGGAGGATCTTGGAGAGCTTCACGTTGATGACGAGCTTGATTTTCCAAATTGGAGTCATCACTTGTTGTGTCAAGTATGTGTCGCGGTCGATGGTGGTAGACTTGCGGTTGCACTTGCGGTTCTTCTTGTGGTTGCTCATGTTGGATTAATAGTGCCCTTGCATGATGACGGTGTGCTTCTTGCCTTTCTCGTGGCCTTGAAGAGAAATCACCATCGTTGCTTGACGTTGTGGCGTGCCGTGGGGAAGGTACTGTAGCATCCCAATTGTCTAACAATTGTAATGCTACTTGGTCTAGTAAGATAATGGCTACTTCCTACATTTAATTGTTGCATCATAATTATATCATGCTCATGTCATCATGCCACCTTGCATTTGAGCATCATATAAAACCCTTTTGATTTGGTTATTCTCTCATATACATTATTAATTGTATTTTCCTCTTGATATTGTATTTGATTATTGATATGTTGTTTAATGCCCAAGTTGAGTTGGGGGCATATCTTTTATTTCAACTCCTCCACCTTTCTTGTCACCACCTTATAATTCCACCATTCCATTCACCATGGGCATTGATTTATTTTCTTTTGGTATTTAATCTAGCTCATGGGAGATGGGAGGGATCCAATCCTATCTGCTCTTGCTTGGCCTTATCCCATATTATGGAATGCACAAGAATAATGCCATATCATTATTTGGTTTACACAAGAGTAACACAGGGCATTTAATGTCTTGCATGGGCCATGCAACCATCTTCAACACCATTTCTTTTCTTTGTTTTGAGTGGAACCTTCCTCTTGGGAGATCTTCTCTTTCTCTCTCTTCACCTCTACCTCAACAACCTCACTTGAGTAGTGCCATGCATGAGCTTGTAAGATCATCACCTTGTCCATCCTTTCCTCTCTCTTGATCATGCATACCAACACCCTCACCACCTTTTATCTCTTCTACTCCTTTTGCTTGTTCTTGTCAAAAACACTCCACCACACCCCTCTCTCCATCTCTCTCCCTACCTTGTTGACCACCTGGCCACCCTCTCTCTGGCCACACCCATCCACCCCTCTCTCTAACCCTAAACAAAAAACCTAACCCGAGGATACCCTACCATAGCCCGAGCTACTTCTCCCCTCTCCCTTCTTCTACCGCCATGCTGGCCCCAGCTGCTGCTCCCCACCGTCCCCACCTGGGCCACCTGCAGCCCCTCTCCACGCCCTAGCTGCCCCAGCCCGAGCCACCACGTGAGAGAGAAGCAAAAAGGTGGCACCGAGGCCACCTTTATCTACCCTGTGCCCACGCCTGCTGTCCTCTCTCTCCCTCTCACTTTTTCCTCCCCCACACGACACCTCTACCTCACCAGATCGGCCCAGAGCCCTGCCGCTCCTCTCCTCCCTCTCCACCGACGACCCCTTCTCCTCGCCGGAATCGCCAGCACCCTCATCTACCTCTTGCTCCTGCCGGCAAGCTCGACGTGGGGGTGGTCAAGGAGATCGAGGACCATCCTCTGCGTCGCCTCGTACGTGCCAGTAAGGAGGAGAAGACCTAGCTCGCCGGAGAGAGACCCCGCCATCGAAACCCTAACGCCTCCGGTTCGCCAGCACCGTCACCGATCCGATGCTCCCCGCTCCGATCCGAGCCCGCCGTCGAGCCCGCGGTGAGCCTCCCTTCTCCCCTGACACCTTCCGCCATTGCATCTAGCCCTAGCCACCGATCGTTTCGTCGAACGCCAACCACGCGCCGTTGGCCACCGTGTCTGCGAGCTCCTCGCGCCGCATAGCGCCATATCTAGGCCCCAGCCACCTCCCTTGATCCGCCAAGGCTGGTCACCACAAGACGCCACATGACCTGGTTCGATCCCTACAAGCGCCCAGCTGGGCGGACCCCGATCGGTCGGCAGAAACGCAGAGAAGAGGATCAGTGGCCGCGGCCCCTTTTGCGCTTAACCCCCTGCGTTTTTGCCGGCTCAACCCGCGCTCCTAGAGGCCCCCCACGGTCACCTGGCTTTTTACGAATAGGTACTGGTTTCCTGCCTCAGCCCACGGTCCCCCGAATCCACCACGTGTCGCCTACTGGGCTGGCCATCGTGGACCTCAACCTCACCGCCCCACTCGGCCCGCATGGGCTAGCTCAGCTCTCGGTGAGAAAGGTTTCTCCGTGTCGTTTTTTTGCCAAGTCAGCCCGGGCCCATCTGTCACCCTCTGTGGCTAGGAAGCGCCGCGGTGAGAAAACAATTCCTGGACGCGTGTGTCCCAGTCAGCTGCTGGCCCACCCGTTAGTGACTAGGGCTGGGACGGGCTGAGTAAGAAAAGTTTTTCTGCTGTCTGTTTTCATTTAATCCTTTTCAAAATTGTTTAAAATTCAAATTCAAAACTGTTTTAAATAACTTTTAATTTTCAAATCCAAATAATACAAATAATATATGTTTTGAAATCAGAAAAATGTGAGGAATTCAAATCTGCCATTCAAAATATTATTTGAGCACTTTAAATTTTCGAGATAATTTAAAATTACAAATAAATACCCTTTTCCTTAATTAATTAATAACTTTTGTTTTATAACTCCGAATTTGACAAATAATATGTCTAAATCGATCAGCTCGACGAGACCTTTCTGTTTATGCTGTCCATGACTTAAATTGCAGCATGCATCATATAAATATTAAGTGTACAGCAAGTGTTATGAGAGCAAACCGGGCTTAAAATCTAATTAAATGCTTTAATCTTGTATCCCACATCTCACCCATGCCATGCTACCTTTAATGCCATGCAATTTGCGCATCATTCATCATGGCATACTTTTTTGTTTGTCGCATTTTAATTCATATGCTTGTGCCCTTTATTTATGTTATCCCTTGTTTGTTTGGTTCTTCGAATAGACGCCCAGCAGGAGAATTATCAGGGATCACATGAGTTCTACCCAGATCCACCTCTCGCTTCAACTGAGCTGCCAGGCAAGCACTACCACATGCTTGCATACATTTAGTACCTATTGACTCTCTCTTATTCTTGCATCATTGAGTCGCGACTGCATTAAATTGAATCCCAAGTACTGCATAGCCTTTACTTTTAAACCCCATCGAAGCTTGTTCCTCCATCCCATGAGCCATTACTACAGGAGTTGTTTGAGCCATGCGGGTCGTAGAACAGCATGTGTAGGGTATGTGAGAGTCTGATGGATAACGAGGTACCTAAACAACTTAACCTGAGTAGTAATGGGATAACTAATGAAAGTGACACCGGTGAGCAATATCTGCTATTTGGTTCTTCATGCTCACTTGTGTCCCGTAGGACCCCGAGTACTTGATTCATGTTCCTTGACTATTCGCACTATCCACATCCGGGAGGCCTTATGGACCCCCCTGAGCCAGAGCTTGATTCATTCTTATTTCTTGGGGTCACAAAGTAGTTTGGGGCTTTATTACTATCCTGTACTTATGCCATGCTTTACTGCTTTATGTAAGATTGTGCGTGGAGCACCTGTACTATTTTGGATCGCGCCACGTTTGCCGGTATCGACAAGCCCAACATTTCGGGTTCCCAAATAAGCATACTGCCGTCAAACCCCTGGGTCCGTCCTTGAGCCAGCCAACTTCGCTATGGGTAGCTTAGTGGGTGGCCCCTCAAACATTTCTGAATCTGTGATCGCTTTGTCATGAATGCCTCGTTGGGTTTTGATTTGGTTTTTCCGAGGTTGATCGAGTGTGTGTTGCTATTTGTGCACCCTGCAGGTAAATCTTCAAAGCCGTGTCCGCGGTTATGGACGACTTAGAGCACAGTTTCTCGATCATAGACAAGCATAACTAAAGTGCCGCTTTTAATTTGACTAAGTACCTGACTAGTAAATAGTGCAACACTCATGGAATGGTTAATAAAACTGCCAACGGATGGGGGGGTTGTTCGTCCGCTTCCTCGTTGGTACGCGAGGAGGAGGATGGATCTGTTAATATTACCGTTACAACTGTTGTTCTTAATTAACGGACATCTGTCTATCTTTGGTTAGGCGGATGGTTAGCGAGTATCTATAGAATTGTTAGGGATTATCTTTTGCTGCAATTGCGTCACCCCAGGTTGTGTCCCCTTTAGAGGCATAAAGACTTGCTGAGCACCCCTAGGGTATCACACGATAAATTGTTTGATTCAGATGAACAGGTATACTCGCAAGATGGATACTGGGTGGAGGATACGGACGATGTTGGCAACGATCACTCGGTGTAGAGATTCCGGAAACAGGGATCCGTGGGATCTGTGGGCGGGATGTGTTTATTTATGGGGCATCTTATGCCGATTTGCTTCTTATCCGTACTCGGATCTTGTCTTCGCTTCCGCTTGATACTCTAATGTTTGAAGTATGAGGAGATATCCTAAACTATTATATTTATCTAGGATATTTGGATCTTGCCGTATGGCGTTGCAATATTTCTATTTCTTTTAGATGGAATGGCTCTGAGGACTGTTGTATGTGGCTTGCATACATACTCATTTGTGTATGTAGTTGATCCCTTCGCCTGCCGATTACGCCGCTCGTTCTCGTCCCAATGTTTGGAAATGGTTAGGACGGCCGAAAGGTCTACCTGTGAGTGGCATTTGGCCCCACCGTACTATTTTAACCATTTCCGCTCATCCAGGCTTGTAACTAAGAGCGTAATTCACCGAGGTAGTTACAATTGGTATCAGAGCCATTCCGCCCTTCAGGGTCTCAGCCAAATGGTCGTTGTCAGTCTAGTAAATATTTTGGTAGCTATGTATACTAGGGAAAAACAAAAACGCGTTGAAGCGCTTCATTTTGATGGCCAAATTTGTGATGCATTGTGTGCATTTGTCGTTCTAGGCCGTCAAAGCGGTTGTCGATGTTCTTGAACTCATCTTGCGTCTCACCAAATTGTTCATCTTGTCGCGTCTCAAGGGCTTGGCAACATTCACGGAACTCTTGTCGGACGATGAAGTGACTTGCTCGCGTCATGTACGGTCCATGTTCTTCTTCTTGAAGAGGTGGTTGTCTCGACTCACCGTGCCTATCCATCATGCAAAACTCACAAGTATTGTATATGGAAGTGGAATATGGTGGTGTTAGCCTTGTAGCTCACCTTAGGGATTGCACCAAACTAGAAACCACAAGTGAGAGCTATAAGCGTGCAAAGTGGAATCACAAAGAAAACTCACACTAAAGAAAGAACTAACTCTCAAAAGCTGTGGGTGGAAGGTTAGGGTTGTGGAAAACCAAACGAAATGATCCAAAGAAAAGGTTATTGTCAAAAGTGGTAGAGAACCAAAGATCAAAGCAAAAAGGAAACGATCTACAAAACAAAAAGATACACACACGTGGAGACGGATGTGGTTAGCATGACTATGAAAATGAGCACAAAATGTCCTAACGAAGACTACGCTCGGTGTCGTGACAACGCAAGGAGAGACCACAACTCGTTCACCACAACACATGATTATGGCTAAGTCTCTAGTTGATATCGTTTTTCTTTGGAGTCTACACCTTGTGATCCTTTTATTCTTTGGTGGCTCCAAACGTTTTGCTTTGAGTGCTTTACCTTTTCATTTGCATCTTTTGGCACTCGTTGGTGTTAAGAAAGTTGATATCTCATGCCTTTGTGTTGTTATGTAAGTTTGGGGGGAAAGGATACCATGTTTATGCACTTTGCATTCAAAGCAATTATTATATTTGGTGCATAAGCCTTGGGGAGCTTTCCAAATTTACCTAAGAACACACATTTGGTTTCTTGTTCTTGTTTGGTGTTTTGTTTGATTATGGGGAGTTAGGATTCCATAATTGTGCACTTTGTTGTGCATGAACCTTGGGGAGCTTCCTATTTTAATCTAAACACCCATTTGCTCTCATCATAATATCTTCTCTATTTCTTATGCTTGTGGTTTAAATGATATAGAGGGAATGAGGATGCCATGTTTGTGCATATTGTATTCAAATGCAAAATTATAATTTGTGCACAAACCTTGGGGAGTCTCCTCATATTATTTAGATCACTGTCTTTTCAATCTTATCATCATATCTATCTTTCTTTTGGTATCTTCCTTTTGTGAAGTGCTTCTTTTGATCCTTTGATTGCTTGCTTCATTCGTTGATGCTTCTTCACCATTTTATTTCTTTGTAACCTTTGGATCCTCAGTTTAGTTTGATTTCCTCATGGTATTCGTCATTGGATACGTGCATTTGATTCCACTCATATTATGAGAAATGCACACCATATGGAGGAACTCTCACTAAATTGGCCTTCTAAAGTTTTTCACCCATTTCGGCAATCGATGCCAATGGGGGAGAAGTTTTAGAGGGTTTTAGGGAATTTGGTTGTGTGTTGTGAGTTTTGTACTTAAATACTTGCCTCATGTGCTTTGCATCTTAATGTATTGCATGGCATCTTGAATATATAGAGAAAAATCCACCACCGGTAATGGTTGGCAATATATGCAATGAAATTCAAGTTCCTCTACACATGCATAGATTATGGGGGAGTTTGCTCTATATTGTGGTTGTACTAACATCACATACTTGTGTTGTATTTAATGTTAGCACAACGTTTTGTTTGGTTAATTCCTTTTATAAACCTCTCAAAGGGACTGTCATCAATTATCAAAATGGGGGACGTTGAAAGTGCATGTGTGCCCCCATGTGTGGTTTTGGTAATTAATGACAATCTTTATGGACTTATGTTTGCATTGAGTTTTACCTATAGGATTTGTCCATAGGCAATGCTTGAACCATATGTTAGCTTCAAGGTTGGGAGAAGAAGAAAGTGAAGAAGATTAAGTGTTGACCAAGGTTTCAATGAGTGATCCGGAGATTGGTCAAGTGAGAGTGGAGCCTATAGCAAGTGTGTCTTGAAGACTAAAGTTGGAGTGGTATCTCTTATGTACCTTCAAGACACCAACATAATGAAGAAATAAGAAATGATGTGCAAGTTCAAGATGAGCCATCTCGAAGAGACCATTTGCTTGAAGCTTGCCATCCTATGGTTATCATGTATATGGAAGATGATATGCCCAAGAGAGAATCTCTACCATAGTGGAGTATGGGAGAGCATTTTGCAAGTCTTCACCAAGATAGTCAATCAAGAAAGGTGTTCCATCTAGAGGTGGACAAGATCGCTATCGTTAAGCTCAAGTGGAATATGCTCAAGGCAAAGGTATGTTCTTGATAGGGTTTCTTTCTTACCGGTATCATGGTGTTAGTTGGGGAGACCGGTTTATAGGATAGATAGATGTACTATCAAGAGGGGCTGTCGAGTGAGTAACTTGATCATATCCTTCGTGAGATCTCAAACCTTTGCATACTTGGTATCATCTTTCTTGGTTGTTATTTGGATATTATCCATGTGAGGTTCTTGAGCTTGTGGTTATATTCATAACAAGCTCTAGCTCATCGAAAACGGATTTCATATGCATTCTCTATTGCGTTTTCGATATTGGAGGTTTTACCGGTTTGTCTTTTAGAGATTGGTAAAACCTTACATTATTTGGTTCTTATCCATGAGAGGATTTAGAGATTGTGTTAATCTTCATGACAAGCCCAAGTTCATCGAAAACGGATTTCATATGCATTGTCTATTGCGTTTTCGATGATTGGAGGTTTTACCGGTTCGTCTTTTTGAGAGAGATCAAACCTTTCGTCCTTTGGTTCTATCCTCCCTTACTGGACTATGATGTTTTTCTGTATGATCTTGTAGAGCTTATTGTCCTCTTTAAAACGAGCCGAAGATCATCAAAATCGGAGTGTGGATGCAAAAGTTATGGTTGTTCTTGTATTGGTCTTTCTACCAGTTTTTATAAGACCGGAGATTCCGGAATAAATCTCCGGCCCATCTCTGGACCGCGTACTGATTGTCCCCCAGTTTGACCCTGTTTGGCCTGGGTACACTGGAGATACCGGTCCCAGTCCGGAGACTCTGGACCGGGCGATTCCTGGGCCTAACGGTTGGATTTCTAGGGACCTTTTTAAGGGGCCCTTCTTCCCCAATGGTTCCCTAACCTTTCTTGCAAGTTTTCCCCTCCATCGTTGACCTTCTTGAGCTTGCTATCCCTTAATCCCTCCATTGATTCTTGCATATTCTTGAGGTATTTGAAAGAGGAGTCTAGATCTACAACCCCACCAATCAATCTCTCCTCTAAGTGAGGGGAACATTTGGGATCTAGATCTTGGAGTCTTTTGTGGATTTCCTCAATTGTTCTTCCTCTCTTAATCCCCCATAAGCTTTTGTAGCTTTGGTGTAATTTGGGAGAGAAGGACTTGAGCACTTCTTGGGTTCTTGCCACTGCATTTGGTGCATCGGTTTGAGTTCTCGGTGAGGATTCGATTGGGTGAAAGGTGAGAAGCTTTTTTACTCTTGGTTTGTTGGAACCCTGGACGGTTTGGTTGTATTGCAAGTTTGTGGATTACTTGGGGCCTCTAATTAAGTTGTGGAGCTTTCCCCAAGCTTGTTAGTTGGGAGCCTCCAATTGAGTTGTGGAGAAGTGCCCCAATCTTGTGAGAGGTTCCGGATTGCCACCGACAAGTGCACCGATAGTGGAAGTGTGGATCGATCCTGTTCGGGTGAGATTCACAGGAGAATAAGGGAGGCCTTCTGTGGCGTTGGTGGTTTGTAACCACCCCCTATCCAACCGAGACGTACTCCATTGGGAGGAACTCGGTAAAACATCGTTGTCTCCGCGTGCCTCGGTTATCTCTATACCCGAGCTTTTACTTATGCACCTTACTTTGTGATAGCCTTCGCGCTTGAAGTCTATATCTTGCTATCACATAGTTGCTTGTCTTGCTTAGCATAAGTTGTTGGTGCACATAGGTAAACCATAGTATATATAGGTTTTGTGCTTGAAAAAGTAAATGCTAGTTTTATTCCGCCTTTGTTAAGTCCATCTTGTAAAAGTTTTAAACCGCCTATTCACCCCCCTCTAGGCGACATCTGTGTCCTTTCAGCATCGGTCAAAGGTGATTGTTATTTCCGACCAGTCCAGATACTCGGGGACGTCTAGAACAGTTGTGTTGAGCTCGTGCACTACCGCCTTCTTGACCTTGGCGGGTTGGGATTCGAGGAAGCAGACATAAGTGTCTTTCTTGGTTGGGTAAGGCTTGAGGCATGTGCCGCCTCTATGTCAGAATCTTCCTTGGACTCCTTATACTTGTCAAAAAAAATTCTTTCCTTTTCCTTATACTAGGATTCGTATTTCTTGATGTCATTGTTAAAACGACACTCAACATTTGTGTGGGAAGGGCCCCTGTTGGCATTCAGGTGATGCACACACAGTTTATTAGCAATGTTGGCCCAAGAGTAGGTTTTACCAGGTTGTTGGCCTCCTCTACCTTGGACCTGGGAAGTTCTGTTGCCTCGTCCCCGGCCGCCTCTGCGCCCTCTGTAATCCCCGAACCTCACGTTTCTAAATCACAAGCCGGTATAACCCAAATCTAAGGAGGATGTACTACCGTGGAGGTCGCGAGGCCACCCATAAGCAGGCCGCAATGGCAGGGCACAGTACCGGCCAACCATCCACCCTAAAAATTCATGGTTATAGCTTCGAGTGCGAGAAACATGACCGACTAGCTATGAGTCTAGCATACACAAGTGAGTATGTATGCTAGCGACATACAAGAGTATGTCAGAGCAATTCCATCTAAAAGATATATATATATATATATATATATATTGCAACACCATTATGTAAGAACCAATTATATATATAGTAGTAATAATATTTTAGGATTATATCCTCATACATCACTCATCAGAACATCAAGAGGAAGTAGAAGACATAGATCCAAGTATGGATTAAGAGCCAAATTGGCATAAGATGCCAAGGAAATAAGCACATTCCCACCCACAGGTCTCAGAGATCTCCATCCCTAGAATCTCTACGCAAGAGGGTCGTTTCCTCCATCATCACCCTCATCTACGTAGTAGCCTCCAAATGTATATACCTGACAATCTAATCAATATTATAGTGTGAGGCCCTAGGGGCACTCAGCAAGTCTTTATGCAAATAAAGGGATAACCTGGGGTGACACAATTGCAGTGAAAGATAAACATCTAAACAGTCCTATAGAGACACGCTACAACATCTTCCCAACCAGATATAAACGGACGCTTGTTAATTGAAACCAACGGTTATATAAACAATATAAGTAAACATAACTCGTCCTCCTTCTCGCTTACCGAACGAGAAGACGGAAGAATATCCCATATGTAGGAAATTTTATTAACCATTCCATGAGTATTGCACAAATTACTAGTCAAGTTTAGGCAACTAAAACACGATACTTTAGTTATAGTTGTCTATGATCGAGAAACTATTCTCCAAGTAGTCCACAACCATGGACATGACTTTCCAAAAGATTTAACCTGCAGGGGTGCACAACTCGTAACAAACGCATGATTAACCCCGGGAAGAACCAAATAAAAGCAACGAGGCATCACAACAAAGCATTCACAAGATTCAAAATTGATTTTAGGGGGACACCCCACTAAGCTACCCGCAATGAAGTCAGCCGGGCTTCGAGACGGACCCAGGGTTTGTGCCATTGGTTGTAAACGATTGGGAACCTGAAAGTGTGACTAGGCTTGTCGAGACCGCGTAAACATTCCACATTCCAAAATAGTATAGGTAAACGCTCCACATGCAATAGTATTAAATAAAGTAGGATAGTAGTAGTAAAGCCCCAAACTATTTTGTGGCCCCAAGAAATAAGATGTTTATCAAGCTCAGGTGAAGGGGGATCCCAGAAAGTCTCCTACATGTGGATTGTGCGATAGTCAAGGATCAGGCATCAAGTACTCAGGTCCTACGGGACACAAGTGAGCGGTTAAAAACCAAATATAAGATATTGCCCACCGAAGCCTCTTTCTTTAGTTATCCCATTACTACACAGTTTAAGTTGTTTAGGTACCTGGTTATCAATAATAGACTCGTACAAACCCTATACATGCAATTCTATTACTCGCATGGCTCAAACAACTCCTGTAGTAAGATTTGATAGGATGGACGTATAAGCTTAGTGGGGTTTAAAAGTAAAGGTTGTGCATTACTTGGGATTGCAATTTAATTCAAATCGTGACACAATGATGAAAGAATAAAGATAGAGGCATAGGTGCTATATGTAATGCAAGCATGGGGAAATGCTTGCCTGTTTGCTCAGTAGTGGAATAACTGGCTTCTAGATAATACTTTGTTGCCTCCTAATAACTTCCTTTCTCGGCGTCTATCTGGACTAAGAACCAAACACACAAAGGCCATAATAAATGAAGTGCGCAAACAGAGGAATCATATGCAACCAGCAAAACATGGTATGCCATGATGGAATGATTCACAATTGTATGGTATAATATAGCATGGCATGGGTGAGGTGTAGGAACAAGAATAAAGCACTTTCATAAATTATTATTCAAGTTTTGTTTGCATAAATAGTTCTGAATATTTTATATATTTATGATGCATGCTGCAGTTGATATGATGGACTGCATGGTTATGAAGGACTCGTCAAGCTAATGGATTTAGACATATCATTTGTCGAAATCAAAGTTTCAGATTAAGAGATATAAATTTATTAATAAAAGGCATTTAATAGCATTTAAATAATTTCGAAATTTTATTTATTGAAAAATCATTTTAGATAGCATATTAGTAATCCTTGAATTTTTCTTACCACAAAACATATAAAACATGTATTATTTGAAAATAGCGAATTTAAATTATATAAAATGCATTTGTGAAGAAAGGGGAAAAATTGTCATTAGTTCAAATAGTTAGGGTCAATTCTGGAATTTAAAAAGATTCAGTTTCATTTTGAAAGTTTTTGCAAATTTGAACTATTTTAAAAGATATGAATTTATTTTGATATAAGCATCTTCTGGAATTTTCATTAATTAGAAAAAGCACAGGGACTTTTCATACCGAGGCCAACACTAGCCACAGTTAATGATAGGTTGGGCCGCTAGTGCTGACTGGGTGCTGCACGCGGGTTGCTGGGGCTAGCACATGGTGGAGATAGGGACCACAGGTTGATTGTTTAAAAAGCCTAGGGGTCTTTTTATAAAATCCTCTAGGAGGTTGACCGTTAACTGAAACTTAGATTTGTCCCATTTGAATGAAATCGTCCCAAGTTCAAAATAAGATGGTGACAAATGGGTGCAAATTTTGGCAATACCGCAGAAACAAAAGTTGGAGACCTTCCCAAGATCTACCACTTTGCTCAAGGGAGGAACCTCAACCACGGAATGGTTGTGCTGGAAACTGATGATGAACACAGGCATATAGCCACGTCTGCACGGACTGAACTTTTGTCAGGCAACATCATGAGGTGCATCGATTTTGTGTTGAAGATTCCCAGGGCTATGGTGCATTGTTTTGGGGTTCTCGGGCTCATTTGAAAGAGAGGGATGATCGAGCTACAACGGGGTGCATTTGGTGTGGCTGGAGGTGGACCCTGTCGACGATTAGGTCGACCAGAATAGGGGTGTTGCAGTGGCTGCTTCTGCTATTAGTGTGAAGAAAAGATGCACGCACCCTACCAAAACTTGTTAATTATCTACACGGCGGCGCTACCTTGCGAGGGCGACTGTGACCACCATGCTACACCGATCTAGACGTGCAGGTACTCATTTTAAAGAGGAAACCTAGAGCTACGTGAAGGCGCAAAAAGCGCGGCCTGGGGTGAACTATGATGCCGACTAGATTGTGATGAACAAGGGAAGTAACAACTGCAGTTGACGGTGTCCGTGAAACTGCGCACTGATTTTTTTTCGAGGATGAATAGAAGCCCAAAACTAACCAAAATGGGCGAGCTAAGGTGCGTTGGAAAGGGGTCAGATAGGACTACAATCTTGTACTCGTGGTTCTACCAGGAGTGGATGGTATCGATGGCTATATCACGCGGAACAGAGCACACAACAATAGTACCTGATGGTGCTCACGGTGGCGAGTATGCACGGAGGTGTGCCCGGCGATGAGGCACGGCGATATAGGAGAAGGGCATGCCTGGGGAGGTCGCCAAGCTTGCCCTAGATATGTGGGTGAAGGTGGTACGGATCGAGGGAGTGACGATCAGCGGCATAGCTGGAGGACAAAGAGTGTGATGTAGTTGTGGTTCATGGAGGTAGCGACTTCTTCGGCGCGGTTCCAGTGAAGCTCCTGGGTCAAGGCAACGATGAGGATGGAGAAAAGGCTCCCTGTACTCCTAGGCACCCTCTTGCATGGCTCCAACCGCCTCCCTCTTGATCTAGCCGAAGCTAGGTTTAGAAGGGCATGGCGGCAGCCATGGACAAGCTAGGGGAAGGAGGAAGGAGGAAGGAGGGCGAGGGGTTGGACAAGACTGGATCTTGATATGGTGTGGCTCAAGGCAGTGAAGATAAAGGGGACACCAACCAGAGTTAGCTAGGGAAGAGACTCGGGTTGGGTTGCTCTATCTCCCTCCCCGATTGCTAATCGGGAGAGGAAAAAGGGAAGGGGGACTAGGCGTGGTGGGGTTTTGGGCTTAGCTAGGTAGCTTGCTAGTGATCTGATCTGATCTGTAGGATTATATCTGCATTTGGTTTAGGTTTAGAAGATAGGTAGGGCTAGGTAGATACCAAGTATATATAGTTTTTTCCTTTAATTTAGTTTGTTTGATTTATTTTTCAAACATTATTTCAAAAACGAACCTACATGATCCCTCTAAGAGGAACCAAACATGAGAAGAATAAAGATAGAAGGAATCCGTAGGTGCTTGCCATAGGTTTTTTTGGTATCAAGGTTTTGAATTTGAAACCTCATAAAACCATTTGATGAAACCAAAAGAATTCAAAGAAAGGATAATAAAACCCCATGCATTCATGCATGCCTGATGTAGCAGTAAAAATCTCTACACTTCCCTAGCATTTGTAAAAGTACCATGTTTGAAAACCAATCAATCTCCCTCTCATGATTCCATTGAGATAAGGTGTATTTGAATAAAAAGGCCAGGTACAGTTTATATGAGCCACTATGGATTGTGCGACCTTATTAAATCAAATATCCACATGATCTTGACTAAAACCATGAAAAGAAGATAGAAAGGAATTCTGCACTACATAACATGCAAAGGTGGCAAAGCATCTCCCACACTAAATGTTGTGAAAACAACATTAGCTCATGTATGGAAGAATTAGTGCCAAGAGAAGGGATCCATACCCAATATTTATGAGCTAATATCAAAAGAAAAACATTTGCTCATATCTAATGGGATGGTAGAATTATGGATGGAAACAAAAGGAAGGTGGCAAAGTGGACGGTGGAATTGTACTAGATATGCCCCCAAGTCAACTTGGGCATCAAGCTATTTAGTAAGAAGCAAATACAATATATCAAGAAGCAAATTAAATATGCCAGCCAACATATGAGGAGAAGAACCAAATGGAATAGGTTTTAATATAATTCTCAAATACAATGTGGCATGGTGACATGAGGATGATATTATGATGATGCAATAATGACAAGTATATATTAGCCTTAATCCTTATTTATTATGTAACATTCTAGTGTTAGACAATTGGGAGGCTACACCCTCCTCATCCTTCGGATCTGAAAGTTGCGTTTTCCGGATTGGGTTTATCCTCCGAGGTATTCTTGTGCTTCTGGATTTGCTTCTGCTTTGGCTTCTTAGCCGATTGTGGTATGGCCAGGGCGTTCAGCAGTCCCTCTGAGTCATCGTCGGCATCTGCATATTTGCTTGAAGTTTCTATCATCTCTCCCAAATCGGTAACTTTGTCACATTTCAGCCAATGGCGTAGTAATCCGATTGGAAGTCCCGCAATGAAAGCTTCAATCATGGTCTGGTCGTTCACTCCTTCATAGGAGTTTTTCGTGTCGATCCATCATTTGAGGTAGTCCTAGCAAGTTTCTCCAGTTTTTTGGGTGCAACGCTGTAGATCTCCGACCGTGTTGATCTCCACTCCTATTTTCGAAAGAATGCACTTTGCATACCATGCTAGTTGTGAATCGTGTTTTTCAGAAGTTCATTGAGCCATGATTGATCTGTCTTCTGCAACATAAGTGGGAGATACCAGACTGCGACCAGGCTATTTTCCCTTTGGTGATGCGGCAGCCTAAAATAAATCCTGGAGCCAGGTGTCTAGCCGAGCCACACCGTTGTAGGGTTGAATGTTCCTTAAGATAGAAAATCCTTTCAGAAAACTGGTTTGTCCGATCCATGGACCAAAGCATTTTGGACCCACGTATATGTTGTTTGACTCGTAGCATCGTGCCTCTATGTTTGAGTTGATCTGGTTCCTGGCGTCACTTGGTGACAGGAAGCTCCGTCTCAGATGTTCGTTGTGGTTGCGGTGTTGTGGAGTTGGATCTCTGCTTCTCCTTCCACCGCCTCTGCCTCGACGTCCTCCATGTCTCTTGTGGGAGTTGTTATGGTCTCTACCTGTTGGAGAGGGTGGTGTTGGTGGGTTATTTCCGGCTGAATGCCAGCGTCTGTCTAGGGCCTCATTATACCGGCTCTAGGGAGGGTTTTTGTGGCGACGGCTACCGTATCGGCTTGATCTCATGCGGTTTTAACCATTATGGCGAGGCTCAACCGTACGGCTTGTGTGTCTGGGAGGTGGCATCCTCTGCTGATCCTGTTCCCGACGTCGTGCTTCATATTCTTCCCTTCGGTGATTTGACTGCTGCTGGGGAAGTTGCTATGGAACTAGTGCTTGTTGGGGAACCCGCTATAGAAAACAAAAAAATTCTAGTGCATAACCTAGATCCAATGCAAGGGTAAGGTAATGGAACATACCCTCATTGAAGATGAGGTTGATCATGCGTCGATCCCCGCAACGGCTCTGAGGTGATGTATTATCCCATGAACGGCTCCGAAGAACTAGTGCTCCAAGCGTCGCACCTCCACCAGTATCCACATGTGCAACAAGGACAGCACCGCATCGAGGTGAGATCAAGAACTCGCGGACAAAGCGAGAATGTGTCGATGAAGATCTGGCAACACTCCGTCGTCCGTCAAGATTAGATCTAGATGGGGTAGAAGAAAGAGCTGTTGCGGGTGTTGGTGAAGATCTCTTCCACGCGACAACACCGACAACATGAGGAAGAGGAAGACGACTGGGCCAAGGAGGTAGCGGCACGATGCGGCGGAGGGCGGTGGTGGTGGTGGCTTGGGCTTGGGCATGGATTATTATCTTTCCCTTGGCCCTCTCCCCTTTATATATAGGTGGATTCTCTCCTCCATAGAGGAGAGTAGGACTAGGATTCGTATCCTACAAGGACTCCTCCTTTTCCTTTCTTCCACCAATGAGAGAGAGAGAGGAAATCCATATCCAATATGGAGTCCTCCACGAAACCAACTTGGGGCAAGTTTGAGACCGGGGAGGTCTCCTCCCCCCACACGGCCTCGCCCCTCCCACCTCCTCGACTCGCTAGCCGTACGGGAGGCCCTGGCCAATTCGGACAGGGTTCCCTCCCACCCCACGTGCATGTGATCCCAGAGGGACTATGCGGCCCTTCGGCCCATGGGACCAACTGGGATATTAATAAATAATAATTTCTTATTTATTATTAATATAAATATTTATTCTGAAGCTTTCCAAATTAACTTCCGTACACTTCCGGATTAATTCAAAAGCTCTCGGTGATATTCCCAGCGACCTATTTTAATGTTCGGAATGATTCCGTCCACTCTCGGTGATATGCCGGACTCCTCCAGAATATTTTGAGCTGCTCAAAAACATCCTTTCGGAATTACTTCATCCAAATATCTCATTTGCACTCACATTCTAAATGCCGTAGAGGTCTTAAGTGTGTGACCCGGTAGGTTTAGATATTTGCAGACATATCTGGAACTCATTACTATCTGTTGGGCCACATAGAGATAAACAAAACTTTTTCCCTACGTAGTGATCCCAAGATCTAGTTGAGGTAGTAGGCCACAGGGATTACCACTAGACGCACAGTTGCGGAATTGATGAAGCATGTTGCTTTATGTAGTGCAGTCCTCACGATCCGATCATCAAAGTGTTGAACGTACAACACCTCCACCAGTATCCACACGTATTAGGAGGAGCACCGACGATGCACTGCTAGGTCCGTACGGTGGTAGGACTGGACTGACTAGAGCTAGGGTTTCCAACACATAGAATAACCTAACCATTCTCATTGGGCACTTGTGCCCAGTATATATAGGGAGTGAAAGTGGTCTCCACTCACTTGTGGCCCAATCACTAAAAGGCCTATTTTGCACTGTTAGTCCAACTCACTGACTCAGTCTGTGTCCTATTTGGGTCCAACCAAAATTGATTTCTGGTTCAGGTCTAACCCAAACTTGTTCCCTCTCTTAAGTGTGTGACCCGACAAGCTCATGGTGACTCGTACACGATCTGAGTCTAACTCGCAATTGATCAGTCGGTAGAGGCTCCTAGAAGAACATGTCGACTCCCAAGTACCAAAGAGTCATGATGACATACCTTCCAATGTGACTTTCGTTTGAGTCCCTTTTGCCTCACGATACATCTTGTCAAGCTATAGGCAAATAAACGACATCCTTTAAATAGCTCAACTCTCTTCTTGATCCGAGATAAGTGATTCATCCGACTAACTCTTAGTCGGCCGCCTTGGTTAACACTTAACCGATTCGTGCATGGCCATGCTTTCCAAATCATATCTTCCGAGAGGGCCTAGAGAATATCTCTCGAATTGGAGGGGAAAAATCCCATGTTGGTCATCCACATCACGCAACTTGATTCTCAATCAACCCGAACTTTGCCTTTATAACTAACCTTTAACGGAATAATGTTTGACAAAACCTAAGTCGGTGATCCTCAACTCGGATTGTGCAATAACCTCAGGTCTAAGGATTACATTGATTGAGACATACAAATGACAACTTGTTTGTTGTATCTCAATATGGGTCAATCTGACTCGCTATAGTTTTAGCCAAATCCGTGTAAGTTGGAATGGCATCACCATGCCCATGACAAGTGGAACCAAGTCATCAACCGACTTTCACCTTAGTCTAAGTCGTGTGTCTTAGCATAACCTCAACGACCAAGGACAATTAGTATGAACAACATGAATATATAGTTCCACAATCGAATCACATATTCAATGATACATATGAGTAGTTCATACAAGGATAATAACTTTATGAATACATTGGGAATAACATCATACATGATTGCCTCTAGGGCATATTCCCAACTGTCTCCCACTTGCACTAGAGTTAATCATCCGATATCATATATATAGGCATCTAATGCCCATAGCTCTTAGGTGCGCCTCATGCTTTGGCTGTGGTAGCAGCTTTGTCAAGGGATTCGCAATATTTGCATCCATGTGTACCTTGCATAACTTGATATCACCTTGATCCACAAACTGGCGAATCAGGTGGTACCGCATGAGTATATGTTTGTTCTTATGGTGTTGTCTAGGTTCCTTGGCTTGTGCTATAGCACCATGGTTGTCACAATACACGTCTAACAGATTGGACAAGCCCTAAACCACACCAAGATCCATGAGGAAATTCCTCATCCAAATGGCTTCCTTTGCCGCCTCCGAGGCAGCAATATACTCAGCCTCTGTCATAGATGCAGATACAGTCTCTTACTTGGAACTCTTCCCGCTCACAACCCCTCCGTCTATAACAAACACATATCCGGATTACAAACGAGAATGATCCGAGTCAGTGAGATAACTCGCATCCATGTAACCCCTTACACTGACTTCATCCTCACCTCCATAAACTAGGAACATATCCTTAGTCCTTCTCAAGTAGTTAAGGATATTTTTAGCCGTTGCGTAGTGGATTTCTCCAGGGTCAGTCAGGTACCTGCTCAAAACACTTAGAGCATAGGAAACATCTAGCCTTGTACAAATCATAGCATACATGATGGATCCGACTACTGAAGCATACAGAATCACACTCATCCGACTTCGTTCATTAGTTGTCGAAGGACACTAAGTCTTGCTAAGTTTTATGCCATGGGACATTGGTAAGAACCCCTTCTTAGTCGATTCTATGTTGAACTTCTTCAACACTTTGTCCAAATATGTACTCTAACTCAATCCAATGAGCCGCCTTGATCTATCTCTATAGATCCAGATTCCTAGTATGTAAGTCGCCTCACCCAAGTCCTTCATCTAAAAACTCCATTCCAATGATTCCTTGGTTTCTTGCAACATTTGGACATCATTTCCAATTAGTTATATGTCATCCACATAAGATCAGAAATTTTACTTTGCTGCCATTAAACTTCTTATATATACAAGAATCATGATCACTGTTGAGAAGCCAAATGCTTGGACTACCTTATCAAAGCGAATGTTCCAACTCTGAGATGCTTGCTTCAACCCATAAATAGATTTCTGAAGTTTGCATACTTTGTTAGCATTAGCCAGATCGACAAAACCCTTGGGTTGTATCATATACATGTCCTTAGTTAAATTTCCATTAAGGAAAGTCGTCTTGACATCCATCTGCAATATCTCATAGTCGAAATAGGATTCTATAGCTAACATGATCCGAACTGACTTAAGCATCACTACGGGTGAGAATGTCTCGTCGCAGTTAACTCCTTGAACTTGTCGGAACCCCTTCGGGACAAGCCGTGCTTTATAAGCAGAAACATTTCCATCCATATCAGCTTTCTCCTTAAAGACCCATTTGCACCTGAAGGGTCTTGCACCGTCTGGCAGATTAACCAAGTTCCAAACTTGATTTTAATCCATGGACTTTAACTCGGATCTCATGTCTCCAAGCCATGACTCGGAATCAGATTCCACCATCACTTCTAAATAAGTTGTCGGTTCATCACTATCCAACAGTAGCACATCACGAACACTTCGCAATCTGGCCGATCTTTGTAGTGTCGGCGCAACTACCGGCTCAGCAACCACGACCGGCTCACCTCCAAGGCTTTTGCTGACTCGCTACTGACCGGTTCCTCTCGATTTACTTCGAGCTACACCGTGCTCCCACTAACTCAACGATTGAGAAACTCTTTCTCAAGGAAGAAACCATTCCGAGCGACAAACACTTTGCCCTCTTCTCAGTTGTAGAAGTAGTAACCCAAGGTTTCCCTCGGATACCCCATGAAAATACACTTATCTGACTTGGCTGTAAGCTTTTCCGAATAAAGTCACTTGACAAATGCTTCACAACCCCAAATCTTAAAAAAGACAGACTCGGCTTCTTGCAAGTCCAATCTAATGCAGTGTCTTCTCTACCATCTTTGATGGTACTATGTTTAGTGTGAACGATGCAGTTTCTAGCCAATAACCCCAAAATGATAAACATAGATCTGTCCGACTCATCATTGATTGTACCATGTCCAACAAGGTCCAATTCCTCCTTTCCGACACACTGTTTCTCTGCGGCGTTCCCGGAGGAGTGAGCTGGGGAACTATTCCACAACTCTTCAGATGGTCATCAGACTCATGGCTCATGTACTTGCCTCCTCGGTTCGACCGAAGAAACTTTATTTTCTTGCCAAGTTGATTTTGTACCTCATTCTGGAATTCCTTGAACTTTTCAAAGGCTTCTGACTTATGTTGCATGAAGTAGATATATCCATACCTACTCAAATCATTAGTGAAGGTAATGAAGTACTCATAACCACCTTTGGCGGTCGTGCTCATCGGGACACATACATCACTATGTACTAGTCCCAACAAGTTGGACACTCTAATACCACTTTTGGGCCACGTAGAGACAAACACAACTTTTTCTCTATGTAGTGATCCCAAGATCTAGCTGAGGTAGTAGGCCACAAGGATTACCACTAGACGCACAGTTGCAGAATTGATGAAGCACGTCGCTTGATGCAGTGTAGTACTCATGATCTGATCGTCGAAGTGCTGAACATACAACACCTCAGCCAGTATCCACACGTATGAGGAGGAGCACCGGCAGTGATTTCTAGGTCCGGTACGGCGGCAGGACTAGACTGACTGGATCTAGGTTTTCCAATGCATGTAATGACCTAACTGTGCTCGTTGCGAGCCCACACCCCAGTATATAGAGGGAGTGAAAGTGGGCTCCACTCACTTGTGGCCCATTCACTAAAAGGCCTATTTTAGTCACTGTGAGTCCAACTCACTGACTCGGTCCATGTCCTATTCGGGTCCAACCCAAATTGATTTCCGACCCAAAATTGCTCCCACATTTAAGTGTGTGACTCAACAGGCTCATGGTGACTTGGACATGATCCAAGTCTAACTCGCAATCGATTAGTCAGTAGCGGCTCCTAGCAGAATGTGCCGACTCCCAAGTACCAAAGAGTCATGACTACATACCTACCAATGTGACTTTCGTCTGAGTCCCTTTTGCCTCATGATACATCTTGTCAAGCTATAGGAGAATAATCGTCATCCTTCAAATAGCTCAACTCTCTTCTTGATCTAAGATAAGTGATTCATCCGACTAACTCTTAGTCGGCCGCCTCAGTTAACACTTAACCGAGTCGTGCATGGCCATGCTTTCCAAATCATATCTTCCAAGAGGGCGGAGAGAATATCTCTCTAGTTAGAGGGGTAGAATCCCATCTTGGTCATCCACATCACGCAGATTGATTCTCAGTCGACCCGAACTCTTCCTTTTTAACTACCCTTTAAAGGAACATCATTTGATAAAACCGAAGTCCGTGATCCTCAACTCAGATTGTGCAATAACCTCAGGTCTAAGGATTACATTGATTCAAACATACAAATGATGACTTTTTATTATGTCTCAATATGGGTCAATCCGACTCGCTAAACTCTTTAGCCAAATCCATGGAAGTCGTAATGGCATCACCATGCCCATGACAAGTGGAACCAAGTCATCCACCGACTTTCACATTAGTCTAAGTCATGTGTCCCATCACAACCTCAACGCAAGGATAATTAGTATGAACACCATGCATATATAGTTCCACAATCGAAACACATAGCTGTTTTTCCTGCCGTGAAACCGATTCTGCCGCGGCACGGAAATAGCAGTTTTTCCTGTCGTGAAACCGAGTCCGACAGCCGACACTCGCACACTTTTTTCGCCACACAAGACGTTTAGCTGCCGCGCTGCACTGATTTGCCGCCACAGCCGCTACGCTGTCTGGACGCTTTTCCGCCTGTTTTGCTACCGCCACTCTGCCACGGCAGGATTTCTGCCTAGTTTTCTGCCACGGCAAGATTTGTTCTGCCACGACAGGATTTTGTGCTGTTTTTCTGCCACGACACCATAATTACAAAGTGTGATCAATTTTAACTTTTCCATAAGCCTTAGCCACAGCCAATCTACTACATAGGTGTAGGAACTTGCCCATTGAGACTAGTTTCCGCTCCTATAGGCTGCTCTTAGGATTTTTGGTGTTGTACTTTGTAATTGGCCGTGTGTGATCTATAAAATAAAAAAAAGAGAAAAAGCAATATAGCAAAAGAAAAAGCAAAAAAAAGAGCTATACAAAAGAAAAGAAAAAAATTTGTGGAAAAAGATAATTTGAGCAAGAGGCCTAGTGATATCTTTGTGCACAGGTAGATTGTGCAATCTTGTGCCTGTTTACTTTGAGCTTTGCTAGTGTCTCTCGAGCATAGTGCAACACCCTTCATAGTTGCATTGCCACATTTTTCTCCATGTGTGTGTTTCTTGGGTTTCTGTATGATCAGCACTAAGACTTGTTTGTGGTGTAGATAGGATACCATACCTATAGTGATATGGGGTGGCCCGATCTTCTCAGCAAGATCTTGTCGATGGTATGGTGGATGGTAGATAACTAGTGCGTAGCTATGATCTCTCCCGCTCGATCCCTGATACCAGTGCAACAGATCTCGAACCTTGTAGGATATTCACAACACCACACTCTTGCGCACGCAGCCGTGACCACGAATGGTAGTATGCAATATACTAATTCCCAATGGAACAAAAGATCACACTCAATTATAGTTGTAGAATTCGAACACAGGGTAATTTCAGAGGTTCTATGAAAGAATCAACTCCAAAATATTTTAACGTGGTCTAAAACCCTAATCTATGGCGCCCCCATCTATTTTTGAGTTCAGGGGGTGGTGGCCTATGGTGGAACCCGAGTTGGTTCCACCCAACCTGGATACAAACCAGCCACAAAGTGGCTCGACCAAACTGACTCTGCCATGGCAGAGTTCTAGTCGGTTTCTCTGCCGCGGCAGCCTGCCGTGGCAGAGAACTCGGGCTTTTCGCTGCCGCGGCCGAGAACGTCCATATCTTGTTGATCTTTGGCTTGAACAGCTCCTTGCGCTTCCTCCCTCTCCTCCATCGTGCATTCTTCATTGATCACACGCCTTGTTCCATTTGCTCCCCGCTCCTTGCTATGCCTTCTTCTCCTAAGTACCTGATCATGCAATAGTTCAAAGACTTAGGTAGTATAAAATTCTCATTAATAAAAACACCAGGTTCATTAAGAAACAAGTTGACCTATTGTTCTAGCATCTTAGCACGAGCTCTTGTGATTGGTCCAATCCTTCTCTCATTGGATTGATCCTTCTTTGCAATTGGAACATCTTCATTATCAATTGGGGTAGGTGTAACTGTAGGGATGTCCTCATCATCTCCCCCCCTTCAAAAGGCGTCGACCTCGACGCTCCAAGGTCTTCTCCAGCATTTGGTGACAAATCAGCAACATTGAAGTTGTTGCTAGCGCCACCAAACTCCTCAATAGGTATTTCAACTGAGGAGGCATTATCATTAATTTTGGCTAGCACCTTGTAAGGACTAGCACCATGTGGCTTCAATTTGGTCTTGCAAAGTAGTGGAAATCTGTCCTAACGCAGCTGCACCCAAACCATATCTCTAGGCTCGAACAACACTTCTGTCTTTGCTTGATTCCTTGCAGCAGCAATGTTCTTGCCTTTCTTCTCAATTGCCTCTCTAGTCTTCTCATGTATCTTCTTCACGTAATCAGCATGTTTTGATGCCTCCATATCAACTCTCTCATGCAATGGCAGAGGCAACATATCAAGTGGCGTCAATGGCTTGAAGCCATACACCACCTCAAAAGGACAAAGCTGAGTAGTTGAATGCACAACCCTGTTGTAAGCAAACTCAACATGTGGCAAACACTCTTCCCACTCCCGCAGATTCTTTTTAATCATGGTCCTTAGCAGCTATGACAATGTTCTATTCGCCACCTCCGTTTGACCATCTGTTTGGGGATGACATGTAGTACTGAACAGCAACTTTGTTCCTAGCTTCCCCCATAAGGTCTTCCAAAAGTAGCTCATGAACTTCACATCACGGTCAGAAACAATCGTCTTTGGTACTCCATGTAATCTCACGATGTCCCTGAAAAACAGGTTAGCAATATGCGACGCATCGTCGCTTTTGTGGCAGGCAATAAAATGAGCCATCTTAGAGAACCTATCCACTACCACAAATATATAATCATGACCTCTCTGAGTTTTAGGTAGGCCTAGCACAAAATCCATATTAATGTCTTCCCATGGAGTAGTAGGTGCAGAGAGAGGTGTATACAAACCGTGAGGCTTCAGCTTAGATTTCGACTTGTGGCATGTAATACATCGGCTCACAAATCTGTACACATCACGCCTCATCTTGGGCCAATAGAAGTGATCAACAAGCGTGAGCAACGTCTTCTCACGCCCAAAGTGACCCATCAAACCACCAGCATGTGATTCCTGCACTAAGAACAAACGCAACGGCGGTTCTAGAATACATAGTTTGTTAGCTCGAAACAAATAGCCATCATGGATATGATACTTATCCCATGCATTTCTAATAGCACACAAATGATATGGTTCATCAAAATCATGGTCAGTTGCATATAGTGCACAAATAGCTTCTAATCCAGGAATTTTAACATCAAGATTGGTTAATAGCATATTCTTCCTAGATAGAGCATCAGCAACAACATTCTCTTTTCCCTTCTTATAGTTAATGATGTAAGGAAAAGACTCAATGAACTCAACCCATTTAGCTAATCTTCTATGCAAGTTTGATTGAGCTTTCAAGTATTTCAAAGCTTCATGATCAGAATGTATGATGAATTCCTTTGGCCACAAATAATGTTGCCAAACCTCAAGTACTCTGACAAGTGCATACAATTCTTTATCATAGATTGAATAATTCAAACGAGCACCAGTCAATTTCTCAGAAAAATAAGCTATAGGCCGACCCTCTTGCATCAAAACGCCACCTATGCCTATACCACTAGCATCACATTCAACTTTAAATTTCTTCGAAAAATCAGGTAATGCAAGCAATGGTGCAGAAGTAAGCAAACGTTTCACTGTATCAAATGCAATGTCTTGGGCCGCGCCCCATACAAAAGGAACACCTTTCTTTGTCAAATCATTTAATGGTGCAACAATGGTGCTAAAATCTTTCACAAAGCGCCTATAGAAACCAGCGAGACTGTGGAAACTACGCACTTGACTTACATTCATTGGAATAGGCCAATTCTGAATTGATTCAATATTAGATTGATCTACCTCTACTCCATGCTTAGAAACAACAAATCCTAGGAATATGACCTTATCTTTTGCAGATGTACACTTCTCAATATTAGCATACAGTTTATTATCACATAACACTTGCAAAACTTGTCTAATATGAGTGCAATGTTCAGATTCCGTGTGGCTGTATATGAGTATATCATCAAAGTAAACAACCATAAAACGACCAATAAACTATCTCAAAATATGATTCATCAAACGCATGAAAGTACTAGGTGCATTAGTAAGACCAAATGACATGACTAACCACTCATACAAGCCGAATTTAGTTTTGAAAGCAGTTTTCCATTCATCCGTTCTTTCATCCTAATTTGATGATAACCACTACGCAAGTCAATTTTAGAGAAAACTGCAGCACCACTCAATTCATCTAGCATATCCTCTAAGCGTGGAATAGGATGACGATATCGAATAGTGATGTTATTAATCGCTCTACAATCAACACACATGCGCCATGTACCATCTTTCTTAGGAACTAAAATAACAGGAACAACACAAGGGCTAAGAGAGACACGAATGTATCGTTTATCCAGCAATGCTTGTACTTGCTTCTAAATTTCCTTAGTTTCTTCGGGATTAGTCCTGTAGGGTGCACGGTTGGGAAGTGTGGCGCCAGGAATCAGATCCACTTGATGTTCTATACCACGCAATGGAGGTAAACTTGTGAGTACATCTTCTGGAAACACATCCCCAAAGTCCTGTAAAACAGAAGAGACACCAAGAGAAATAGGGGTCATGTCGTTAGAAACCAATACCTCGCCCTTATACATGAGCACAAGTGGCATGGTTGTAGGATCCTCACGAAACTCTCTCATATCCTCCTTGGTGGCTAGTACCAATAATCCAGGCACTCTCTCACTTTTTGTTATATCACTCAGTTTAGGCTCAATTACATCAGGAACAGCTGTCACACAATCTCGCCGAGTGGTAGCATCTTCCTTCAAGTTCACCTCTATCTTCTGGCGAGAATCATTCACAATATCTTGTGGTGTCTTTGGCTGCATAGTAATCTTCTTCCCTTTTAATTCCACGTGATATGTATTGGCTCGGCCATTGTGTTGCACAGGGCCATCATAGAGCCAAGGCCGACCCAATAGTAGGTGACAAATAGTCATAGGAACCACATCAAAATCAATAGAATATTTGTATGGCCCTATTTGAAAATTCACACGTACCATATGATTTACATTCATCTCACCATTGTTGCTCAACCATTGTATGTAGTATGGCTTGGGATGAGGTAAGTATGTCAAATTCAGTTTGGCACATAGTTCCTTACTTGCAAGATTTATGCAGCTACCTCCATCAATAATTACCTTGCAAGCTTTGTTAGGTCCAACTAGAGCTTTTGTTTGGAACAAGTTGCAACACTGGGATTCCTCAACCGGTTGCACACTAAGTACACGTGAAGATACGACAATAGTTGGTGAACACTCAGCATATGCATCAGCACCATCCTCGCCGACATCAATATCAGTGTTAGAAGCTTCATCTCCACTCTCTACTTCTCCTTGTTTGTTAACAAACATAACCTTGCTGTTTGGACAATCCTTCTTGTAGTGACCTCTACCTCCACAAGTATGGCACACCACATCACGAGTACGTGTCGTAGACATGTTAGAACCCGAGCTAGCAGCAGGAGCCGCGGGTTTCTGAGCATTAGAACCAAACGAAGGTGTACTTGCTGGTTTGGTGATACGGATCAAGCCGATGATCCTTAGTTTTGTCCCGATCTTTCACAGCGAGTCACCCCGGATGGTAATCTTCCAATAACGCCGATGAATGTCACCTGAAGAAGAGGAATCAATCTAGCAAGTAACATGATGAAGATCACCACGCCTCAAACCTGAGCACGACAATCCTTGATGAACACAAGAACCTCCGCAGCAATAATATAATAAATGCTATCGCTGTCCCCGGAGGGATGATACACGATGGAGCACAATATAGTTTTTAGACTAAACAATTGAACTCCCCTAAACCCTAGGTGGCTGGCTCCTTTATATAGGAGGCCTGCAACTAGTCGGTTGGCTAGACCCAAACCGAACACACAAACAGACTCGAACCTAACATGGACTCAGACTCAATAACATAGCAACAATATTTGACACAACCTTCGACTTATCATTACATATCGTAGGTCGTCATGGCGTGCCAATCATCAATGGGATGCGCCCGCATCACCTAGCTTGGTGGAGTCCTGAAATTAGGCTTCACCTCCTCCTTCATGCCCATATCATCATCCCCCCTTCAAGAAGCGTTGTCCCAAACGCTTGCGGGTCGGGTCGGAAAGGTGGCATCATATGAACAATCGCTTCACGTGTCTTCACCATCTTCAAGTCTTGCTTGCCTTCCTCACCACATCCTCCCTCTTGGCTTTCTCGACTTGATACAGCCCTCGGCGCCTGCACCTCCTTGCGTCTCCATACGAGCTTGGACCTAGGCGCCACCGTCTTTTTCTTCTCAACTCTTGTTGGAACCCGCGGTTGCTGAACATTGACCTTCTTTGCACGACCTGGCATAAGATGAGTAATGCCTGGTCCACACAACTGACGAACATGTCCATCCTTGCCTCTATGCATCGACACAACTATCCCAACAAAACGCCTCACAGGTGTGCTAACAGAACTTCTCTTGTTACCCGGCTGCACCACATGCACTGGAACATCAGGAGCACAACTATCATCCGTCTGAACACCTGTGACAACACAAACAAACTTCTAAACACATGCTGCAACATCCTTCCTCTCAGCAATAAGAGGATGCACTTCAACTGGCTTGTCACTAACAAGTTCCACTGGCTTGTCATCTACAGGCATAGCTGAAGCAGCATCAACATTGTCGCACTACGCATCATGCTCTCCATCCTGCACCTTAGCTAGCCCAGATTTTGGCTTAGCCTTCCGCAGCTTCTCCTTATGTACCACCAGCTCTACATCAGACTTTATGTGATCATCCTGCATAGGCTTCAAAGTCTGTTGTTTGCCACCATGCACAAAAGAATATGTATTTGCTCTTCCAGCATGTGTAACATTGCGATCATACTTCCATGGACGACCAAGTAATAGCCCACATACCTCCAATGGCAGTACATCACACTCAATCTCATCAATATAATCACCAACTATAAATGGCACACACACCTTATGAGTTACCTTCAGCATACCGCAGCTATTTTACCACTGTAGATGCTTAGGTTCAGGAATATGCCATGTGGACAACCCCAACGCTGCCATCATTGCCTTGCTAATGCCATTAGTACAGCTTCCTCCATCAATAATCAACTTGCATGCTTTGCCTTTGTTCATACACTGCGCTTGAAATAAATTCCAACGATGGCCCTTGTCAATTTTCATGCAAGCACCGCCTTGTACTTTCTTGAGTTGCAAATTCAGCCCACTGAATGGTACAACCTCATCCTCCGAAACAATCTGTAGCATCCCAATTGTCTAACAATTGTAATGCTACTTGGTCTAGTAATATAATGGCTACTTCAAATATATAATTGTTGCATCATAATTATATCATGCTCATGTCATCATGCCACCTTGCATTTGAGCATCATATAAAACCCTTTTCCATTTGGTTCTTATCTCATATGCATTATTAATTGTATTTGCCTCTTGACATTGTATTTGGTTGTTGATATATTGTTTAAATGCCCAAGTTGAGTTGGGGGCATATCTTTTGTTAACTCCACCACCTTTCATGTCATCACCCATCATTCCACCATTCCACCATATATGAGCATTGCAACTTATTTGGTTTTACCTCTAGCTCATATGTGTTGGTGTGGATCCATTCTATCTCCACATGCTCTCATATATGCACCATATTGTTTTCACATTATTGGTTTATGAGAGCCACATGGCCACCTTTGCATGCCTTGTGAGTGGAACCCTATTTCTAGCTTCCATATGTGTTGTTTTGGGGTTATCATCATGTTGGGATATTTTGTGGGCTTATTAAATACCTAGTGGCATATACACACTAGCAAGTCCCATTGTATTTTCAAATATGGTCATCTCCTACTACTCCACATGGGGCATCCTTCCACTTCTTCTAGCTTGGCTCATTCTATGTTTTTGGAATATGTGTAAATGCTAGGGATATTATTTTGTTTTCACAAGATGAAACCTAGCATTAATATTATGCATGGGCCATGCAACCATCTCTATAGTTTTGCCTCTTTTGGTTTTTATTTGAATTCTTGAGGGGTTCATCTCCCATCTCTTTCTCTCCTTCTCTTTTGGGCTTGATCTAGTTGTTCTTGCTTTAGTCCACCACCACACCCTATCCCTCTCTTCCACCTTTTGTTGATCTTGTTTGGAGCATGCAAGCTCTAAAACCCTAGCTCTCACCCTCTCTCTTATTCTCTATCTAAGTTCCTCTCTATCACCATACCCCTCTACCCCATCCTCTCTAAACCCCCCCCATCTAACCTAACCCTCATCTACCCTAGTTACCACCTACCACCACCTTGGGCTTCATCTAAACCAAACCCTAGTTCCTCCCTAGTCCCCCTCTCTCTCGGCCTCACTCCTCTCTCACCTAGCAGGCCCACCTGGCTACCCCTCTCCCTGGTCCCACACCTCATCTACTCCCTCTCTCTCTCTACCCCAACCCTAAACAAACCCTACCCGAGGCTCCCCCTATCTAGCCGAGCCTCCCCTCTCCTCCTCTCTCCACCTGCATGACCCACACCGAACCACCTCCTTGGCCTCACCCTGGCCCCACCTGCCAGCTCCCTAACCTGCCCCTGCCCTGCCCTGCCCGACCGAGCACGTGAAGGAGGAAGGAGGGCGAAAAGTGGCCGAGCCACCTTTTCCATCTACCCTCTCCTCATGGCACCTCCCTCCCCCCCTCTGCTTTATCACCTCTCTGCCTCGCCCTGCTACCCTAGATCTACCCCAGGGCCGTGCCCTCTCCGCTCCTTCCTCTCCACCACCGGCCACTCTCTCTCGCCGGCCACCGTCGGTGTCCACCACCGAACTCTCGAACCGGACGGTGCCGTGACGCTCTGGGTGCCGCGGAAGACCAAGGGCCCTCCACTACATCACCCTGTACGCGCCGTCACCGAGGAGGGACACCGGAGCCGAAGAACACCGACGAGCCTGCCGCCAAACCCTAGCCGCCGGTCCGTCTGCGTCGTCGCCGATCAACCGCTCCCCTGCCCGATCCGACGCCACCGACCTAACCACGGTGAGCTACCTGACCTCCTAGACATGCTCCGCCTCGCCATCATCGCCTAGATCCACCGGCCCTTCCGTTGAGCGCCTGAGCACTGCTGCCGCCGCTGTCCGCCGCTTCCCGCACCGCGTAGCACCCTAACTAGGCCCGTCCACCTCCCGACCTACCCGCCTAGCTCAACGGTAGCCGCCGCGTGCAAGCCCCAGTCGCGGATCGAAGCCCCATGCTGCAAGGCTGTCTGGCTGTCAATCGAGAGGAGGAAGAAAATGATGTCGCGGCTGCTTTGCAGAAAACCCCCTGTCTCTTTTTCGGCTAAACCCGCGGTACACCGAGCCCACCTGTCAGCCTCGGTGCCCTTTCGCAAGGAAACCCTTGGAAGTTCCTGACCATCACAGACCAGTCCCTCCCCGTGCCCCGGCTTGCCCACGTGTCCAAAGACGCTGGTTAGCGCCATGAGTGGGCCTGCAAGTGCTCTGGCCCCACCTGCCTCTCGAGGCTAGCTCACCGCGGTGGCGTAAGAATTTCTGGCCAGGTGCTCTGAGTCAGCTCTGGACCCACCTGTCATCGTCTGTGGCTAGCTGAACCTGAGTAGCAAAAGTATTTCTGCATATCTGTTTTAATTCAAATCTTTTTCAAATTAATTCAAATTCAAATTTAAATCTGTTTTCAAATAACTTTTAAAATACAAATCCAAATAATGCAAATAATATATGTTTTCAAATCAGAAAAATGTGAGGAATTCAATTATGCCATCCAAATTATATTTTGAACACTTTATTTTCCAAGTTGATTAAAATTACATTAAAATGCCCTTTTTCCTTAATTAATTAATAACTTTTGTTTTATAAGTCCAAATTTAACAAATAATATGTCTAAAATGATTAGCTCGACGAGACCTTTCTGTTTATGCATTCCATGTTTGGATTTGAAGCATGCATCATATAAATATAATGTATACAGCAACTAATATGAGGATAAAATGGGGCCAAAACTCAATAAAATGATTTATTCTTGTATTTCACACCTCACCCATGCCATGCTACTTTATTGCCATGCAAATTGTGCATCATTCATCATGGCATGATTGTTTGCTTGTCGCATTTATTCATATGCTTGTGCACCTTATTTATGTTGGCCCTTGTTTGTTTGGTTCTTCTTCGAATAGACGCTGAGCAGGGGATATATCAAGAGGACCAGGAGCACTACCCAGATCCTTCTCTTGCTTCAACTGAGCTGCCAGGCAAGCACTACCACATGCTTGCATACATATAGTACCTACTGCCCCTATCTTATTCTTGCATCATTGAGTCGCGATGGCATTAAACTGAATCCCAAGTATTGCATAGCCTTTATTTTTAAACCCCACCGAAGCTTGTTCCTCCATCCCATGAGCCATTACTACAGGAGTTGCTTGAGCCATGCGAGTCGTAGAACAGCATGTGTAGGGTATGTGAGTGTCTGATGGATAACGAGGTACCTAAACAACTTAACCTGAGTAGTTATGGGATAACTAATGAAAGTGGCATCGGTGAGCCATATTCGCTATTTGGTTTTTCAGGCTCACTTGTGTCCCGTAGGACCCCGAGTACTTGATTCCTGTTCCTTGAATATTCGTATATCCACATCCGGAGGCTTATGAACCCCCGAGCAGGAGCTTGATTCATTCTTATTTCTTTGGGTCACAAACTAGTTTGAGGTTTTATTTACTATCCTGTACTTATGCCATGCTTTCTCGCTTTATTTAAATTGTGCAATCTTGCATCTTGTTAGGGAAGCGGAGTGTTTTCGCGGTATCGACAAGCCCAGTCACATTTTCGGGTTCCCAGTCGTTTACAGCCATTGACGCAAACCTTGAGTCCGTCTCGAAGTCGGCCAACTTCGTCGCGGGTAGCTTAATGGGGTGGCCCCCTGAAATATTTCTGAATCCTGTGATCGCTTTGTCGTGACTGCCTCGTTGAGTTTTGATTTGGTTTTTCCGAGGTTGATCGAGTGTGTGTTGCTATTTGTGCACCCCTGCAGGGTAAAACTTTCTGAAAGCCGTGTCCGCGGTTATGGACGACTTGGAGCACAGTTTCTCGATCATAGACAAGCATAACTAAAGTACCGCTTTTAATCTGACTAAGTATCTGACTAGTAAATAGTGCAACACTCATGGAATGGTTAATAAAGCTGCCAACGGATGGGGGGTTGTTCGTCCGCTTCCTCGTCGGTAAGCGGGGAGGAGGATGGATCTGTTAATATTACCATTATAACTGTTGTTATTAATTCACGGACATCCGTCTATCTCTGGTTGGGCGGATGGTTAGCGAGTATCTATAGAATTGTTAGGGTTTATCTTTTGCTGCAATGCCACCCAGTTGTGTCCCCTTTAGAGGCATAAAGACTTGCTGAGTACCCCTAGGGTCTCACACGATAAATTGTTTGATTCAGATGAACAGGTAAACTCGCAAGATGGATACTGGGTGGAGGAGACGGACGATGTGGGCAATGATCATTCGGTGTAGAGATTCCGGGAACGGGGATCCGTGAGATCTGTGGGCAGGATGTGTTTATTTATGGGGCATGTTATGCCGATTTGCTTCTTATTCATACTCGGATCTTGTTTTCCGCTTCCGCTTGATACTCTGATGTTTGATGTATGAGGAGATATCCTAAACCATTATATCTATCTAGGATATTTGGATCTTGCCGTATGGCGTTGCTATATTTCCTTTCTTTTTAGATGGAATGGCTCTGATGTACTGTTGTATGGTGGCTTGCATACATACTCATTTGTGTATGTAGTTGATCCCTTCTTTGCCGATTCGCACGCCCATTCTTGTCCCGATGTTTAGAAATGGTTGGGACGGCCGAAAAGGTCTACCTGTGAGTGGCATTTGGGCCCCACCGTACTATTCCAACCATTTCTGCTCATCCAGGCTTGTAACTAGGAGCGTAATTCACCGAGGTAGTTACAATTGGTATCAGAACCATCCCGCCCTTCAGGGTCTCAGCCAAATGGTCGTTGTCTGTCTAGCAAATATTTTTGGTAGTTATGTATACTAGGGAAAATCAAAACGTGAGAGTAGGACTGCTTCCACTTTTCTTCTTACCCACCCACCCACCCTTTTCTGGTAAGGAAGTGTAACGTTTTCAATTATCTCCTTAAAATTCAAACTAGGATTCACGTGTTCGGGGTTTCCGTAGTACCATAGGTTGTGTGTGTGTGTAATTCCTTGTCTATCTATTGCATCCAAGTTGTTATCACCATCTGCCTTTGGTTATCAACTGTTGGTACATTCCATACTGACAGGCTTTTGCAAACCGACGCGATCTATCTGATTCGTTGTATACCGCCGCGATCTGTCTTACTCTTTGTTATCCGACGTCATCTTGTTTAGGGTGTTCGTTTCCGTAGTTACTAATCCTTAGGTTCATCGTGAGAAGAAAGTGTTGGGATATGTGTTGTACTTATTCATGTGCGGAGTAATGATTTGAGTGCGGGATGGAGTCGCGACCATACCACTACTCTTATCATTCGCTCTTGTATATTGAATTGGTAGAGTCACTAATCTTGATTCGTTAAGTGATTTTGCGCATCTATTGGTATTTTAATGCCGAAATTTGTGGAAAATTTTTCTTTGATATATTTGTGTACCACACTCCTTTTCACCGTAATGCGATATGCTTAATATCTTCTAGGTGCTTTGAACTTTGTTGATATTTTAATATCATCTTAGTAAATTGTATCCTTTAATCTTGATTAATTCCATCTTGGTACTATTTTGGATTATTATTATTCTCCATCATAGTACTGACTTGTGTTTTATATCAATCACAGGATGGCACCACCACGCCGTTCTGAGGAGGACATACAACCTGAACTGGGGGCAGCGTTGTCAAGCATCGCCAATGCCTTGGCAGCAATGCAGCAGAACCAGCAGCGTTTTGAGGAGAGTGTCAGGAGGAATGAGTTTGTTCCGCTACCTCCACCTCCTAAGCAAGGAGACATCAAAAGCTTTCTGAAGTTCAACCCACGCCAATTTGATGTTTCTAATCAACCACTTGATGCTGATGATTGGTTGCGTGAGATGTCAAGGTTACTGGCAACTGCTTATGTTCCTGAGCAAGAATGGGTAAAGTGTGCCACTCACCTTCTGAAGGGAGATGCAGCTCTCTGGTGGGAGAATTACCTGAAGGCAAACTGCACTGGTTTTCAGCCTACTTGGGGACAGTTCACTGGAGCTTTCAAAGAGCAGTATCTGTCAGAAATTGTCATGGAGAGGATGAAGGAAGTGTTTCTCAACCTCAAGCAGGGCAATGATAATGTCAATACCTACATCAGAAAATTCATGAACCTTTCTCGTTATGGTGGCGATGAGATCTCTGATGACAAGAAGAAGCAAAAGAGGTCCAGGCAAGGGCTCAATGCATCGATTAAATATGCAATCACACATGCAAGGCCGGCATCTTTTCTGGAACTTCAGCATACAGCTCTGCAGGAAGAAGCAAGTAGGCAAGTGTTTGAGGAGTCAAAGAAACACAACCGTGATGCAGCAAGCTCTTCAGCTATGTCAGATCCTTCTAAGCGTCGTGTCTGGGTTCCTAACACCCCACCGTCGCTCCCGGCTCCACCAAGACCTTCAAGCTACGCGGCGAGGCCACCAAACTTCCTCACTGCTGCTCCCAGGGGCTACAACCACCACTACCCTGGAGCGCCTGGCGGAGTCCCTGGCTACGTTGCTCCACGTCCACCTGGTGCTTGTTTCACTTGTGGAGACACTGGGCATCAATACTGGAACTGTCCGATGAAGAACAAGGCTCTTCCTCCACCACCTCCAAGATCTGCGGCAAGCTCTCCTATGGTTCGTGCACCACCACCTCGGGCTCTCAACATCAACACCAAGCCCGGGTCTGCTATTGCTCGTGCCAACTGTGTCAACGCCGCTCAAGCTGAGCATGCACCTGGAGTTGTGATGGGTATGCTTTCCGTTAACTCAGTCCCTGCACGAGTTTTGTTTGATTCTGGTGCATGTGTCTCACAAGTTTGCAAATGAGAATGAGTTAGCTATGGATCCTCTCCTTAAGCGGTTAATGGTCCTTTCTCCTGGAGCAACAATGGCAGCTTCTAAAATCAGCCATGGCAATCAAATTGAGATTGGTGGCTCTTCGTTCTCGGCTTCCTTAATTGTTCTGGGCAAATCTGACATTGATGTCATCTTGGGCATGGATTGGTTGACAGCAAATGCAGCTGTGATTGATTGTGCTGAACGCTCGGTTTCTCTAAAGATTCTTGAAGGCCATATAGTCTATTCTCCAAGTCAGACTCCTGCTATCCAGCTTTTCTCTTTGGCGGCTCTGAATGATGATGCTATGGAAGCTATTCAGAGTGTTCCGGTGGTCTGTGAGTTCCCAGATGTCTTTCCTGAAGAGTTGCCAGGTATGCCTCCGGATCGTGAGGTTGAGTTTGTAATTGAGCTTGAACCTGGTACCGCTCCTATCTCCAAGCGGCCTTATAAAATGGGTCCTGTTGAGTTGGCTGAACTCAAACGACAGCTTGATGAACAAGAGAAGTTGGGTTTCATTCAACACAGTACTTCGTCTTGGGGTAGCCCAACCCTCTTTGTGAAGAAGCGAGACCAGACTGATAGACTTTGTGTTGACTATCGGGCTCTCAATGCTAAAACCATCAAGAATAAATATCCCCTTCCGCGGATTAATGATCTCTTCGATCAGCTAGCTGGAGCTGTGGTATTCTCTAAGATCGACTTGAGAAGTAGTTATCACCAAATCAAGATTCGCAAGGAAGATGTTCCTAAGACAGCTTTCACCACCCGCTATGGCCTGTATGAGTACACGGTCATGTCTTTCGGTCTCACCAACGCACCTGCCACCTTCTCGAGGCTCATGAACTCGGTTTTCATGGAGTATCTTGACAAGTTCGTTGTGGTCTATCTGGATGACATCCTAGTCTATTCTAAGTCGAAGGAAGAACATGAAGAACACCTTCGGTGTGTCCTAAACAAGCTTCGTGAGAACCGCTTGTATGCTAAGTTCTCCAAGTGTGAGTTTTGGCTGCCTCAAGTAACCTATCTTGGTCACGTCATCTCTGCCAAGGGCATTGCAGTCAACCCGGAAACTGTAAAGACAATTGTTGAATGGCTTCCTCCGGTAAATGTCAAAGAAGTGCGGAGTTTCCTTGGTTTGGCTAGTTATTGTCGTCGCTTCGTTCAGAACTTTTCGAAGATAGGGAAGCCTCTTACCGATCTCCTTAAGAAAGGCAAGAAATACCTTTGGACTCCTGCATGTCAAGCAAGCTTTGAGACACTCAAAGAGAAGCTCACTTCCACACCAGTCTTGGTTCCTCCGGATACATCCAAGCCTTTCCAGATCTTCTGCGACGCCTCTTTGCATGGATTGGGTGCGGTCCTCATGCAAGAAAAACAAGTTGTTGCTTATGCCTCTCGTCAGTTGAAGACGCATGAGATCAACTATCCTACACATGACCTCGAGCTTGCAGCAGTTGTCTTTGCTTTGAAAGTATGGAGGCACTACTTGCTTGGCAACCGTTGTGAAATCTTTTCTGATCACAAGAGTTTGAAGTATATCTTCACACAGCCTGATCTCAACCTTCGGCAGAGGAGATGGATTGAGGCAATCAATGATTTTGATTTGACCATAAACTACACTCCGGGCAAAGCTAATGTCATGGCCGATGCTCTCAGCCGCAAAGCTTATGTCAACAACCTCATGATGGAAGAATAACAGCCTCTCTTGTGCGAGGAATTCCGTCAGCTCAACCTTGAAATTGTGGAACAAGGGTATCTCCTGAACCTTCTGGCAACTCCTCTCTTGGAAGAAAAGGTTCGCTCCTATCAGCTTGGTGATCCGTACACGAGAAAGGTCATCTCCAACATCCAGTTTCCGAAGTATGAGTCCTTCCACGTCGATGATCAAGGCACGCTTTTCTTTGAACACCGGATGTTTGTTCCGAACTACCCGGGTTTGAGAGAGCAAGTTCTCAAGGAGGTGCATGATTCTGTTCTTTCTATCCACCCTGGCAGCACAAAGATGTACATGGACTTGAAAACACAATATTGGTGGCCTGGTTTGAAATGGTATTGTGCCAAGTATGTCTCGGAGTGTGATGTCTGCCGCAGAGTGAAAGCTGTCCATCAGAAACCTTCCGGTCTTCTACAGCCATTGGAACCCCCGGAATGGAAATGGGAGAAAGTAGAGATGGACTTCATAACTGGTTTTCCGAGGTCGCAGAAGGGCAACAATGCAATCTTTGTTGTCATTGACAGGCTTTCTAAAGTGGCTCACTTCTTCCCCGTCAAGGAAACCATTTCTGCAATTCAGTTGGCTGAGCTCTATATCAACAGAATTGTCTCTCTGTATGGGGTTCCCCTTGAGATCAGTTCAGACCGTGGAAGTATCTTCACTTCCAAGTTCTGGGAAAGTTTCCAAAATGCTTTGGGAACAAAGTTGAACTTCAGCACAGCTTACCACCCTCAGTCGCAAGGACAAGTTGAAAGGATCAATCAGATTCTGGAGGATATGCTCCGTGCTTGCGTCATCTCCTTTGGCATGAAGTGGGAAGAATGTCTTCCTTATGCTGAATTCTCTTACAACAACAGCTTCCAGAAAAGTCTAAAGATGGCACCATTTGAGGCTCTCTATGGTCGCAGATGCAGAACTCCGATTGGTTGGTCGGGTGCAGGAGAAAGAGTTTTGTTTGGCCCTGACATTGTAACTCAGGCGGAGGAGAAGGTTCTCATCATTCTTGAAAATCTGAGGATTGCTCAAAGTCGCCAGAAGAGCAATTATGACAGGAAGCACACGGACATGGAGTATGTCCCTGGTGATCTCGTTTACCTTCGTTTCACTCCCATGAGAGGCACGCACCGCTTTGGTATCAAAGGAAAGCTGGCTCCTAGATACATCGGTCCTTTCAAAATTCGTGGAAGAAGAGGAGAAGTTGCTTATGCTCTTGAGCTCCCGGAAAAACTCAAAGTCCATGATGTTTTCCACATCTCTCAACTCAAGAAGTGCTTCAAGGATCCCGGCAGGACCGTGGACCATGAGCTTATCAATCTCCAAGAAGACCTGTCTTATCAAGAACACCCCACAAAAATCCTTGAAGTCGCAGAAAGAAGAACTCGCAACAAGGCCATCAAGTTTTGCAAGGTGCAGTGGTCGCACCATTCCGTTGATGAAGCCACTTGGGAACGTGAGATGAGCTCCGTGCCAAGTATCCTACCCTCTTTGTGTCTTCTTCTTCCTAGAATCTCGTGGCGAGATTCCTGTTTAGTGGGGGAGAGTTGTAGCATCCCAATTTTCTAACAATTGTAATGCTACTTGGTCTAGTAATATAATGGCTACTTCAAATATATAATTGTTGCATCATAATTATATCATGCTCATGTCATCATGCCGCCTTGCATTTGAGCATCATATAAAACCCTTTTCCATTTGGTTCTTATCTCATATGCATTATTAATTGTATTTGCCTCTTGACATTGTATTTGGTTGTTGATATATTGTTTAAATGCCCAAGTTGAGTTGGGGGCATATCTTTTGTTAACTCCACCACCTTTCATGTCATCACCCATCATTCCACCATTCCACCATATATGAGCATTGCAACTTATTTGGTTTTACCTCTAGCTCATATGTGTTGGTGTGGATCCATTCTATCTCCACATGCTCTCATATATGCACCATATTGTTTTCACATTATTGGTTTATGAGAGCCACATGGCCACCTTTGCATGCCTTGTGAGTGGAACCCTATTTCTAGCTTCCATATGTGTTGTTTTGGGGTTATCATCATGTTGGGATATTTTGTGGGCTTATTAAATACCTAGTGGCATATACACACTAGCAAGTCCCATTGTATTTTCAAATATGGTCATCTCCTACTACTCCACATGGGGCATCCTTCCACTTCTTCTAGCTTGGCTCATTCTATGTTTTTGGAATGCATATGTGTAAATGCTAGGGATATTATTTTGTTTTCACAAGATGAAACCTAGCATTAATATTATGCATGGGCCATGCAACCATCTCTATAGTTTTGCCTCTTTTGGTTTTTATTTGAATTCTTGAGGGGTTCATCTCCCATCTCTTTCTCTCCTTCTCTTTTGGGCTTGATCTAGTTGTTCTTGCTTTAGTCCACCACCACACCCTATCCCTCTCTTCCACCTTTTGTTGATCTTGTTTGGAGCATGCAAGCTCTAAAACCCTAGCTCTCACCCTCTCTCTTATCCTCTATCTAAGTTCCTCTCTATCACCATACCCCTCTACCCCATCCTCTCTAAACCCCCCCATCTAACCTAACCCTCATCTACCCTAGTTACCACCTACCACCACCTTGGGCTTCATCTAAACCAAACCCTGGTTCCTCCCTAGTCCCCCTCTCTCTCGGCCTCAGTCCTCTCTCACCTAACAGGCCCACCTGGCTACCCCTCTCCCTGGTCCCACACCTCATCTACTCCCTCTCTCTCTCTACCCCAACCCTAAACAAACCCTACCCGAGGCTCCCCCTATCTAGCCGAGCCTCCCCTCTCCTCCTTACTCCTCTCTCCCTGTCCTGCATGACCCACACCGAACCACCTCCTTGGCCTCACCCTGGCCCCACCTGCCAGCTCCCTAACCTGCCCCTGCCCTGCCCCTGCCCGACCGAGCACGTGAAGGAGGAAGGAGGGCGAAAAGTGGCCGAGCCACCTTTTCCATCTACCCCCTCCCCACGGCACCTCCCTCCCCCCTCTGCTTTATCACCTCTCTGCCTCGCCCTGCTACCCTAGATCTACCCCAGGGCCGTGCCCTCTCCGCTCCTTCCTCTCCACCACCGGCCACTCTCTCTCGCCGGCCACCGTCGGTGTCCACCACCGAACTCTCGAACCGGACGGTGGCGTGACGCTCTGGGTGCCGCGGAAGACCAAGGGCCCTCCACTACATCACCCTGTACGCGCCGTCGCCGAGGAGGGACACCGGAGCCGAAGAACACCGACGAGCCCGCCGCCAAACCCTAGCCGCCGGTCCGTCTGCGTCATCGCCGATCAACTGCTCCCCTGCCCGATCCGACGCCACCGACCTAACCACGGTGAGCTACCTGACCTCCTGGACATGCTCCGCCTCGCCATCGTCGCCTAGATCCACCGGCCCTTCCGTCGAGCGCTCTTAGAGCACCGTCGCTCGCTGCTGTCCGCTCGCTCCTGCACCGCGTAGCACCCTAACTAGGCCCCGTCCACCCTCCTGACAGCTACCCCGCCCTAGCCCAACGGTAGCCGCCCCTGCGTGCAAGCCCCAGGTCGCGGGATCGAAGCCCCGTGCCGCGCGCGCTGCCGCTGTCAGTTTCGTCAGAGAGGGAGGAAGAAAAACAGTGTCGCGGCGTCGTTTTGCAGAAAACCCCCTGTCTCTTTTTCGGCTAAACCCGCGGTACACCGAGCCCACCTGTCAGCCTCGGTGCCCTTTCGCAAGGAAACCCCTGGAAGTTCCTGACCATCACAGACCAGTCCCCCTCCCCCCGCGCCCCGGCTTGCCCACGTGTCCAGCACGCGTTGGCCGCGCCCGCGAGTGGGCCTGCAAGTGCTCTGGCCCCACCTGTCTGTCTCTGAGGCTAGCTTCACCATGGTGGAAGAATTTCTGTCTTGTGCTGAGTCAGCTCTGGACCCACCTGTCATCGTCTGTGGCTAGCTGAACCTGAGTAGCAAAAGTATTTCTGCATATCTGTTTTAATTCAAATCTTTTTCAAATTAATTCAAATTCAAATTTAAATCTGTTTTCAAATAACTTTTAAAATACAAATCCAAATAATGCAAATAATATATGTTTTCAAATCAGAAAAATGTGAGGAATTCAATTATGCCATCCAAATTATATTTTGAACACTTTATTTTCCAAGTTGATTAAAATTACATTAAAATGCCCTTTTTCTTAATTAATTAATAACTTTTGTTTTATAAGTCCAAATTTAACAAATAATATGTCTAAAATGATTAGCTCGACGAGACCTTTCTGTTTATGCATTCCATGTTTGGATTTGATGTATGAGGAGATATCCTAAACTATTATATCTATCTAGGATATTTGGATCTGATCTATCTCTGAATTTTAGCTGAATTTTAGACATCTCGTGCTGAAAGAACATTGCCATCACCCTCAAGATCCATCTCTGAATTTTAGCAGAACTCTGACCAAAAATCACACAGCCGAAACAGACAGCTATCAATCCCAGCGGAAAGAAATCGCTAGAAAAAAAAACCACGTGGCTGAAATCATCCCTGTAGTGAGCAGAGATGGGCCACGCACAACGACGTCTGGCGGGAGCGCTCGCTACCTCGCTCAGAAATCCGCTTGTAATCAATACCGAGACAGACAAAACAAGAAATTGGAAGTAGCAGTCTCATGATGCAACCTGGAAGTAGCGATCGATCTAACCTTTTTTTATTTTCAAAGCCCCGTGCGGTTCGAGCGATCCCAGGCGGAAATTGTCCACACACGTAGCAGCCTTGATCGGGGCACAATGGGCCGGCCCACAGAGGCGAGCGGCGAGAGCGCTAGGTGGCTTCGATCGCCGGGCACGCGGGAGACTTGGTCGTGAGGCGCGGGCAGGTGGACTTCTTTCCTCGATCACGATCGCCCAGAGACTCGATCTCGTGAGGTGTACGGCGACTGGACTCCTTTTTTTTAATTACGATCGGATCTGGAGCAAACGTACGGTGGCTGGACTAGCCAACGATACTCTTCTTCCGATCGATCTGAAACTGGGAACTAATCGGACTTCTGAGGAATCGATGCAGGAAACGAGGGGCGATCGATCGCACTTGCCAATGACGCCCAATGCAAAAACTCCTCATCGATCTAACTTGACTGCCATCGAAGAACACGATCCAATCTAAAAACTTCAACTTTCAATCTCTTCTCCAACCGATCTGTAAACTTCTTATCGAAAAACAGTCCACAGATGATCCAAAAACATGTTGTGATCAATGAGAGCTCTGATACCACCTGATACGGATCAAGCCAATGATCCTTAGTTTTGTCCCGATCTTTCACAGCGAGTCAACCCGGGTGGTAATCTTCCAATAACGCCGATGAACGTCACCTGAAGAAGAGGAATCAATCCAGCAAGTAACATGATGAAGATCACCACGCCTCAAACCTGACCACGACAATCCTTGATGAACACAACAACCTCCGCAGCAATAATATGATAAACGGTATCGCCATCCCCGGAGGGATGATACACGATGGAGCACAATATAGTTTTTAGACTAAACAACTGAACTCCCCTAAACCCTAGGTGGCCGGATCCTTTATATAGGAGGCCTGCAACTAGTCGGTTGGCTAGACCCAAACCGAGCACACAAACGGACTCGAACCTAACATGGACTCGGACTCAATAACATAGCAACAATATTTGACACAACCTTAGACTTATCATTACATATCGTAGGACGTCCTGGCGTGCCAATCATCAATGGTATGCGCCCGCATCACCTAGCTTGGTGGAGTCCTGAAATTAGGCTTCACCTCCTCCTTCATGCCCATATCATCTGATACCACCTGATACGGATCAACCGATGATCCTTAGTTTTGTCCCGATCTTTCACAGCGAGTCAACCCGGATGGTAATCTTCCAATAACACCGATGAACATCACCTGAAGAAGAGGAATCAATCCAGCAAGTAACACGATGAGGATCACCACGCCTCAAACCTGAGCACGACAATCCTTGATGAACACAACAACCTCCGCAGCAATAATATGATAAACGGTATCGCCGTCCCCGGAGGGATGATACATGATGGAGCACAATATAGTTTTTATACTAAACAACTGAACTCCCCTAAACCCTAGGTGGTTGGCTCCTTTATATAGGAGGCCTGCAACTAGTCGGTTGGCTAGACCCAAACCGAACACACAAACGAACTCGAACCTAACATGGACTCGGACTCAATAACATAGCAACAATATTTGACACAACTGTAGACTTATCATTACATATCGTAGGTCATCCTGGCGTGCCAATCATCAATGGGATGCACCCGCATCACCTAGATTGGTGGAGTCCTGAAATTAGGCTTCACCTCCTTTGTTGAGGGCAAACCTCTAGGGTGGCCCGATCTTTCACGATTCCCTTTCAAATCGAGGATGGAGTGCGGGGAGATGAGGGGAAGATTAACACGACGAACGCACGCACGAAGAACGCGATGAACACACACACGCAAAACCATGATACACACCAATAGCTCACGCCAGCGGTGACCGGTCCGGCACAATCCCTAGGATCAATGTCAGGCGGAGGGCTCTCTCTCGAACCAGCACGGCGAGATGGGAGACTCGTTGAGATCCTGACGTCTAGGCAAAGGGACACCGATGCCTAGGCCTTGTACAACACGGAGGCACGATGCAAACTCCAACGAGGTTTGGTGATATTGGTGCTCCTTGGTCAAGGAGCATGAGGCAAGAATTAGATAGATCCACAAAGGGGTTTCCACTAATTCCAATATCATGCCTAGGGTTTACAATGGAGGTGGGAGACTATATATAGGCCAACCACAAGTTCAGGGGTAATTCAGGCATTAAAGTAGAGTTCTGGGCGAAGTAGAGGGGTACATGGGCCATAGGGCCCAGCTAAGCTCGCAGGTCCATCACTTGGGCCGGACAGTCCGGGTCGGAACGACTAGATAGTCTTGGGTGGTCGGACACTCCGGGTGGGGTCCGGGAAGTGTCCGAATTGACCTTCTGAATGTCCATGCCAGGTTCGGGCTAGGGCAGGCCAGACACTCCGGCCGAGTCGCGCCGGACACTCCGGTCGGGCCGGACACTATGACTGGATCTGGGCGGACACTCCGGGTCAGTCTGCTTCAGGGCAGGTGCAGTTCCTGGGCTCGAGGGTCGACGCGGTGGGTGTTCGTACCTGATGATGCACAAAGTAGTCTTATGAAGTAGCACACCATCCAAAGAGGTATCAAATTGGCATGAGAAGAGGAGTGAGTTCACCTTAGCTTGTAGGAGTTTGGCTCGGGCACGAGTCATGGGTCCACTTGTGGGACTCAGTGGTGTAGATGTAGGAGGGTCCGTAGGCCAGGCCGCATCAGCTCCCCCCCCTTGGGAAAGAGTCGTCCTCGACTCTTCATGGATATCATCTTGAACATCTCCATGGAAGGGTGAGAGATCCTTGACATTGAATGTATTGCTTGCAAGGTACTTGGAGGTTGGTATGTCGATGATGTAGGCGTTGTTGTTGATTCTTTTGAGGACGTTGAAAGGACCATCTCCTCTTGGCTTGAGCTTGGAGTCATGTTCCTTGGGGAAGAGGTCTTTGCTTAGGTGTATCCACACAAGGTCACCTTCTTCAAAGATCATCTCCTTCTTGTCCTTGTTTAACCTTGAATCTTGGCGAAGGACTTGTTGTTTGATAGTAGCTCTTGTTTCTTCATGAAGCTTCTTCATAGCTTGTGCGCGCTTCTCGACATCCATGTTGGTGCGCTCATGGAGAGGTAGTGGTAGGATGTCGAGCGCGATGAGGGGCTCGAAACCATAGACGACCATGAATGGACTCATCTTGGTTGTTGAGTGCTTTGCTCGGTTGTAGGCGAACTCGGCGTGGGGAATGCATTCCTCCCAATCCTTCAAGTTTTTCTTAATCAACACACGTAGGAGAGTTCCAAGGCTTCGGTTAACAACTTTAGTTTGGGGATGCGATGCGGATGAGAAGAGTAGCTTGAGGCCGAGCTTGGCCATGAGGGTCTTCCATAAGTAGCTCATGAATTTGAAGTCGCGGTCGGAGACGATTGTCCTTGGCACATCGTGAAGACGGACGATTTCCCTAAAAGCAGATTTGCAACATGTGAAGCATCGTCAGTCTTATGGCACGGTATGAAGTGTGCCATTTTGGAAAAACGATCCACAACAACAAATATAGAATCATGACCATGCTTAGATCTAGGAAATCCTAACACGAAATCCATGCTAATGTCGGACCAACGGGTATGAGGAATAGGCAATGGCATATAAAGACCATAGGGATTAGCTTGCAACTTAGCTAGAACACATGTCGTGCATCGTTGAATGTAGCGCTCCATGTCGTGCTTCATCTTGGGCCAAAAGTAGTGAGTGGAAAGCATGTCCAAAGTCTTGTCACGACCAAAGTGACCCATAAGGCCTCCACCATGAGATTCTTGGAGAAGCAAAAGTTGGAGCGACGATTTCGGAATGCAAAGCTTGTTTTGTTTGGAAAAGACTCCATGAATTCAACCCACTTAGTGTGTCTCTTGCTCAATTTGGCTTGGCCTTTGAGATATTTCAACGACTCGTGGTCGGAATATATGATAAATTCCTTGGGCCACAGGTAGTGTTGCCAAACTTGAAGGACACGAACTAAGGCAAAAAGCTCTTTGTCATAAATGGGATAGTTAAGGCGAGCACCATCAAGTTTCTCGCTATGGTAGGCTATAGGACGTCTGTTTTGCATAAGGACTCCTCCAATGCCAATACCACTAGCATCACACTCTATCTCGAAAGTTTTTGTGAAATCGGGTAATGCAAGGAGAGGTGCTTTGGTGAGCCTCTTTTTAAGTTCGTCAAAAGCTTTTTGTTGTGCTTTGCCCCGCACGAAGGTGACAATCTTTTTCGTCAACTCATCGAGAGGACAAGCAATAGTGGAAAAGTCTTTCACAAAGCGACGATAGAAACCGGCCAACCCATGAAAACTTTGGAGTTCACTCACATTTGCTGGGTCATGACCCACAAGTATAGGGGGTGTATCGCAGTATTTTCGAGGGAAGTAAAACCCAATTTATTGATTCGACACAAGGGGAGCCAAAGAGTATTTATAAGCCTTAACAACTGAGTTGTCAATTCAGCTGCACCTAGAAACAATCTTGCTCACATTAGTTTATCAGTAGCAACAGTTTTGTAGTAGGAATAGTAAAGTAGCAGCAGTAGTAAAGCAAAGACAGCAGTAACAAAAGCAGTAACAGTAGGATTCGAGTGCGGTAGGCATAGGGATGGATGGACGGACGTTGCATGGACAAGACAATTCACATAACAATCAGAACATAGGGCAATTACACATAAATAAGATAAAGCATCCAAGTACTAGATAATCCTAGGCATGTGTTCCATATATAGTCATACATGCTCGCAATGAGAACTTGCACAACATCTTTTGTCCTGCCAGCCCGTTTGCAGCGGGGACTCTAGGGAACTACTGGCAATTAAGGTGCTCCTTTTAATAGAGCACTGGAGCAAAGCATTAACACTCCATGAACACATGTGATCCTCACATCAAAGCCATTCCATTCCGGTTATCCCGATTTCTGTCACTTCGGGGCCATAGGTTCCGGACAACAACGTATGTATACAACTTGCAGATAAGACCAAAAACAATACTATCATAATGAATCAATAACATGTTGAGATCTGAAATCATGGCACTCGGGCCCTAGTGACAAGCATTAAGCACAACAAGTCGCAACAAAGTCATAAAGTACTAATAAAAGATACTAGGAACCATGCCCTAACAATCTGATGCCATTACATGAACGATCTCATCCATTCCCTACCATCCCCATAGCCTACAGCGGGGGATTACTCACTCATAGATGGGGGAAACATGGATGGTCGATGGAGAAGCGATGAGATGATGATGATGATGATGATCTCCAATTCCCCGTCTGAAAGGTGCCAGAACGGAGTTTACAGTCAGCTGTTTGTGGTATCGTGGTGGCGGTGAGCGGAACTCCTTCTAGAAAAACGTCGAACCCGAAGTTTTTAGGTCGAAGCCTCCTTATAGGCAAGAGAGAGAGGGGGTGCCTGGGGCCACACCACCCCTGGCGGCCTGGCTTTCAAGGCCACCGGTGGTGTGGCACCCCAGCTCTTCTCCGTCTCGTATTCTGGCTCCTCGAGTTTTCGGGTGAAATAGGATTTTTGGCATATTTTCCAGGATTTTTCCTGATAGTTGGTTTTCTGCACAAAAAGTAGACACCAAGGCAATTCTGCTGAAAACAGCATCAGTCCGCATTAGTTGCATCCAAATCACAAAATTTTAGAGGAGAAACAATAGCAAAAGTGTTCAGGAAAGTAAATATGTTTTGGACGTATCAACTCCCCCCAAGCTTAGCTTATTGCTTGTCCTCAAGCAATTCAGTTGAAAACTGAGTGCGATAAAAGAACTTTCACGAACACATTTGCTTCATATGATGTAAATATTCTCAGCAATGTGATCAACTACTTAGACAGTTCATAATAAAGAGTATGCAACCGAGTCTACTTAATAGTCATTACAAGCTATGAAGAGATTCCAACTCAAGAATAATAAGTAGCATGAAGCACAAACATAAGCAACATTACAATGGTCATAAAAAGGTATGATAGAGTGGTATCTCGCTTACCCTTTGATTATGAATATTAAGGCACCTCTGAAGTTCAAGTGATGACTAGAAGTAAAGATATCAAGGATACAAGCATCAAAGTCATAACACAAATAATCAAGTAATGGAGCAAACACAAAGAATGACAACTATGCTCTCAAGAAGGTGCTTAAAGAATATGTGGAGACTCAACAAGTAGAAGAAAAGGTTTTGAATAATTTGAAAGGCTTCCAAATGCTGAAAGTATGGTACTCGTTAGCTTTGAGCTCTCATTGCCCCTGTCATAAGCATCTTTAATGTGGTTAAGGTGAAAGTGAGGTCCAATCTGAGTTATATGCTTGACAGACTATAAACTGAAATCCCCAAGTCCCTTGAGTACGAGGACCGCTCCTCATGCTACTCAACTTTAGTTACCGGTAAGTTCTTGTCATTGTAAGTATGTGCATATCATTGAGAACCGCCAACAGGGTACCCCTTGCCCGATGATACGGAAGAATCCCTATATCAAAATGACAAGGCAAACAGACAATGAGTATCTCAGCAATCTTCTTATTTACCATGGGAAAATGGTGCTTTTTTCTCTCTTTCCTCTTTTCATAAATCTCTTTTTTTCTCTTTTCTTTTTCTCAATAGCTATCTCTCTCTTTTTTTTATAAGAAGAATGCTTCATAGATATCATTATGGTTACGCTGCAGGTTTCCACCATGTCAGCATGGATTAGACTAGCGGCCCATGCATTTATCTAACACCCATACATAACTCCATGGACTTACAAGCTCCCCTTTTATTTCACACCAACGACATCCGCAAACAAAAGAGCAAGGTATCAACTGGGTATATATTCACAAGTGTTGAAAGCGTTCCTCGTGACAGCACGGTTCTGCTAATCCCCAGCCTATAATTTGCAAGCATATAACTTTCATGGAGAGTTCACAATAGTTCAGGTTTATTAAGTGGAGGAAATAAAGTGTGCCATCAAATTCGTGAGAGCTTTACTAACTAATTTTCCCATAACAAGCAAACATTTTATTCAGAAGAAAACAAGGCATATTGAATATGCACGGGAGTAGCAAATGATGCTAATAGGTAGGTATGGTGGACACTTTGGAAATATTTGGTTTAGGGAGTTGGAAACATGAGTAAACACTCAGTGGAAGTGAAGGCTAGCAATAGTAAGGGAGCGACAAATGAGAGAGCAATAGCTGTCATTATCATGCTTGCAACAAAACAGGACTAATCATGGCATGAAAGTGATTCAAGATCCTCAAGGCAAAATAATTCATCGAGGCTTAACTGATTATTACAGTCATGTGCATGCGTGAGCATGTGCCAAGTCAATTCAAATGAAACATTCAGAGGAGGATACCATGGTGTCATACCAATTTATGAATATAGCAATGCAAGCAAACATTCATAAGACAAGCTACAAACTATTAGCGAGCTGGAGCTAATCATAAGAAAGCAAGAACTACTAAGCATCCAAAGATAACATACACCCTACTTGAACGGACTAAGCAAGCCCACAGTGATGAGTATATGTACAAAAATGAAAACAAATAGAGTTCGTTACCAGCCTCTTACCACGCCTAAAGTTGTCATTGATCCTCATTATTGCTCTTCACTTGTGTGCCTTGAATAATAATATGAAACCAATATCCACTGAGGACTGCCGAACCCTGTAGCAAACTCGCAAAAACCAAAGAAGAACGACAAATATTTTTGGTGTTTTTGATTTTTAAACAAGAACAAAAAGGGAAAAACAAGCAAAGCAAAATCTTTTTGGGTTTTTCGAATAGTTCAAACAAAGAAAAAAGGGAAACCAAACCAAGGCAAAAAGAAGAAGCAAACCAAAGAGAAACAACAGAAATATTTTTGGTCTTTTTGTGTTTTTAGAAAGCAAAAGCAAAGAAGAACGAAAACTAAAAAGAGAACGAAAACATGAATATACAAAGTACCGACGCAACATGATATGGAGATGAGTGCGGTGTCGGCGTACCTCCCCCCAAGCTTAGGCTTTTTGCCTAAGTGGGTATCAATCCATGTACGAATAGGGGTTCCAAGCGGGTGGATCTTGGTAAGAATGGTCGTAGCTGGGCCCATGAGAGGAAGTAGCTCCCCAATCATAAGCGGGCTGCTGATCTGAAGACTCTCCCTCATTTGAGGGCTGGACCGAATCATCCGTGACCTCCCTTCTAGTGTCCTGCTCCTGTTGGGAGAGCTCTCCCAAGTACGTGTCAAGCTCCTCCTCAGTGAGGGACCATCCTTCCCTGTTATCAAGGTTAAACAAAACAGGTGCAGGCAAAAGAACAACACGCTCAGACTTTCTCTTTCTCCAACCAGCTTTGAGAAAGGTTATTTCATAAGATAACTCACTCATACTAGCCCACGAGGAAACAAATTTATGCTGTATCATGGAATTAAGATCAAGACTCTCTATGGGAAACTGTAGGTCTAGATGATGAGGCACTAAACCATGCAATGCTAGTAAACGAGAAGCAATGAGGCCTCCACAAATTCCACCATTATCATGGTTAGCAGCAAGACGGAAAGCTATCAAAGCACCTAAGTTGTAAGACCTATCTCATTTAAGAGCAGCAGAGATAAATGCTAGATCAAACGAAAATAACTTATTGGTAGTTTTCCTAGCAAGAACACACTTGGCAATAAAGTAGGCAAAGCAACGAATGGAGGGAAGATGAATGTTACGGATTTTTGCATTCTCCTTTGAGAAGCTACTCCCCATTGAGGTACCTTAATAGCTGCACAAAAATCATCAAGAGAAAGGTCGACAGCTATATTATAAATTTTGTAATGGACCATGGGGTTAGGCAAAGAGTGACTAAATTGGAAGTCCTGCACCACAGACATGGTTAGCTTCACAAATTGACAAGGTTCATCTTCCAAAAAGTGCTCTAACCCTGCATTAGAAACCAAAGTGTGGAAATCTTGTAGAATTCCCGCAGCTCTCATGAACTCAGAGCATGGGTAAATGGAAGGAAAAACTTCCTCCTCCCGGTGGACCTTCATGACCTCAGGCACCCAAAGCTCATGTTGGTTTAGGTGGTGTTCACTCATCTTCTATTCTGAAATTTAAACACCTATTAAACAAGTGATTGCAAAGTAAATATAATGAAGGATTCTACTCATAGGGACCTGCAAGAGGCCTAAACATGCATCAAAACTATATCTCTAAGCATCAAACAAGCTTACAAGCTCTCATAACTAGTCACCTATTGCAGAAAAATACTCAACATATAATCCACTAAACACAAATCTACTTGGACAAGGGGAGGAGTCACATACCAGGGAACAATTGCTCCAAATTTCAGCAAGAAAGATGGGCTGAGCAAGGAGATCAAAAAAAATCGAGAGCAAGCACAGCAAGAACACAATTTTGAGATATGAACTGGAGCTTACTCGGGAGAGAGAAGAAAGTGGCAGGTGAGAGAGTTAGTGGAGGGCCAGGGGTGTCCCACACCAGGGCATGGCGCCACCCAAAGCTGGCCGCACCACCATGTGGTGTGCCTGCCTGGTGGGCCCCCTGGTACCTCCCAGGTACTCCTCTGCCCCTTTTTTCACGTAAAAATTTAATATGAATTTTTTGGAATTTTTCGAGACACTTTATTTTGGGGCATTTTTCAGAAATAGAAGAATGATTTTTCTGACAGACAGATTTTTTTCTTTTTTTGGAAACATGATGCAAGGACAAAACAAGGCTATAACTACAGAAGTTCTAACATGCAAGCAACTAACAACAAAAATAAAACTAAACGAAAGAAAAAACTAAAATGCAAAGGATATAAATAAACGGAGATAATCATAATGAAAACATTGTTTTGCTCAATGGAATCCTTTTGTTAACAAGGTTGATCAAGTCTTGCTACCAAAACAATTGCATATGAGACAAAACTTTGTACTCCACTAATGATTATGTTACCTCAACCTTGATAGCAATGGTCCCAATCATAATAGTTTCAGATTTTTCTCTTGGTATGGGACAATATATTTCTCCAACTTGAATGCCTTCAACATGTTCAATTGAATTCAAACCATAAGTCCTTTCAATCTTCTTGGGGAAATAGACAGTATGTTCCTTGTCATTAACATTGAAGGTCACCTTTCCTTGATTACAATTAAGAACAGCTCCTGCAGTATTAAGAAAATGTCTCCCAAGAATAATAGACATATTATCGTCTTCAGGCATTTCAAGCACAACAAAATCAGTTAATATCAAGCAATTGTGAGCCACCTGAACAGGTACATCCTCACATATACCCACAGGAATGGTGGTAGATTTATCATCCATTTGCAAAGATATATCAGTTGGTATTAATTTTTCAAGTTGAAGCCTCTTATAGAGAGAGAAAGGCATAACACTAACTCCAGCTCCCAAATCACACAAAGCAGTTCTAACATAACTTTTCTTAATAGAGCAAGGGATAGTTGGAATCCCTGGGTCTCCAAGTTTCTTAGGAACCTTACCATTGAAGGAATAATTAGCAACCAAAGTAGAAATTTCTTCATTAGGGATCTTCCTTTTATTCGAGACAATGTCCTTCATATACTTTGAGTAAGGAGGCAATTTAATAGCACCAGTCAAAGGAATTTGCAAGAATAAAGGCTTCATCCACTCACATAACTTATTATAGTGTTCATCTTCCTTTGACTTGCGTTTCTTATCAGGGAATGGCATAGGTTTTTGGACCCAAGGCTCTCTTTCACTACCATGTTTCTTAGTAATAAAATCTTCTCTAGTGTATTTAGTATTCTTAGTGTGGTTTTCAGGTTCTTCTTTAACTTTTTCTTCATTAGGAACTTCATTTTCTTCATTACCACTTTCAGTTTCAACATCAGAGATAGATATACTATTAGGATCTATAGTAGGTTCAGAGGGTTCTACAACAGTTTTAAGTTTCTTTTTTCCTTTTCTTACGATTAGAACCACTATTTTCAGCTTGTTGAGAATCCTGCTCAATTCTTTTGGGATGCCCCTTAGGATATAGAGGATCCTGGGTAGCAGCACCACTTCTAGTTCTAATTTCATAAGCATGTTTTTCTTTAGCAGCATTAACTAGAAAGTCGTTTTGCACTTTAACGAGTTGATCTATTTGAGTTTGAACCATTTGAAAGTGTTTAACAATCATTTTAACATCATTAGAGGTTCTTTCCGCAATATCTTTCAACTCAACAATAGCTCTAGTGTTTTCCACTAGATGATTTTGCACCCTTTTATTAAAGTTATCTTGCTTAACAATAAAGACATCGAATTCTTCTAAGCATTGATCAGGAGGTTTAGAGTAAGGGATATCACCTTCATCAAAGTGTTGGAGAGAGTGTACCTCAATAGTGGATGAGTAGGGGATAAGCTTACATAATTCTTCTATAGGAGGTAGATTCTTGACATCTGCAGCTTTAATTCCCTTCTCCTTAAGACATTTCTTAGCTTCGTTCATCACTTCATCATTTAATTCAATAACTCCCCTCTTCTTTGATGTTGGAATAGGCACAGGAATAAATGGTTTAGGTACAATTACTTCAGTTATAGATTGTTTAGGAGGAGTCCAATCTTCATAATTCTTGCTTATTTTAGCCATTAATTCCTCAGCTTCCTTAGGAGTCCTCTTCCTGAAAACATAATCAGCACAACTATATAGGTATGTCCTAGATTCCTTGGTTAGTCCATTATAAAATATATCAAGAAGCTCATTCTTAGGTAATGGACTTCTAGCCTGTGCATGAATCAAAGCACAAAACCTTGCCCAAGATTCGGGCAATACCTCCTTTTCTCCCTGTTTAAAATCAGAAAGTTCCTGCAAAATAGCATGTCTAGCACTGGGAGGAAAATATTTCTGCAGGAAAGTACTAATCAAGCACTCAAGGCTATCAATAGATCCAGGAGGTAAATTACTAAACCAAGTTTTAGCTTCTCCTTTCAGTGAAAAGGGAAAAATCTTAGCAATAAAGTAAGTACGCATCTTAATATCATTAGAAAACAAGCCACTCATGGTAGAAAGTTCATTCATATGTGCTACCGCACTTTCATTCTTAGTCCCACAAAAAGGTTCTTTCTCGACAATAGCTATGTAAGATAGATCGAGAGAGAAATCATAATCTTCATCTATAATCTTTATGGGAGAAGCAGCATACTTAGCATCAGGAGACAATTTGGGTCTAATAGTACGCCTCTCAAGGAGACTCTTAGCAGCGCTCCTATCATGGGTGTTTTTACATTCTTTAATAAACTCATCGGTCATCTCTACATAACCATCTTCAATATCATAACTCTCACTAGACTCAGGTGAGCTAACAAGTGTGGTAGTGTCTTCATTAGGAGTTTTGGTATTTCCAGCTATAGTTCTAGCCAGTGTAGCATCTATGAAAGGACCTAATGAACCACTCTTATCAAGCATAGTAGAAGCAGCATCATAAGCATCAAAAGTTTCAGATGCAGTAGTAGTAGCAGTGTGTAGCATGTGTATGTGGTGGTGTAAGGAACTTACTCAAAACAGACGGTGAATCAAGAGCAACAGAAGTGTTCAGAACCGTACCTCTTCTTGTAGTGGATGGTAAAATAGGAACCTTGCCATCATGAGACTTACCCATGATGGATGGATAACAACGAATAATAGAGAATCCAAGTGAGCTTGATAAATAAAGCTATGCTCCCCGGCAACGGCGCCAGAATATAGTCTTGATGACCCACAAGTATAGGGGGTGTATCGCAGTATTTTCGAGGGAAGTGAAACCCAATTTATTGATTCGACACAAGGGGAGCCAAAGAATATTTATAAGCCTTAACAACTGAGTTGTCAATTCAGCTGCACCTGGAAACAATCTTGCTCACAGCAGTTTATCGAGTAATAGTTTTGTAGTAGGAATAGTAAAGTAGCTTGATAGTAAAGCAAAGACGGTAGTAACAAAAGCGATGTGATGGGATTCGAGTGTGGTAGGCATAGGGATGGATGGACGGGCGTTGCATGGACAAGACAATTCACATAGCAATCATAACATAGGGCAATTGCAGATAAATAAGATAAAGCATCCAAGTACTAGACAATCCTAGGCATGCGTTCCATATATAGTCATACGTGCTCGCAATGAGAACTTGCACAACATCTTTTGTCCTGCCAGCCCGTTTGCAGCGGGGCCTCTAGGGAACTACTGGCAATTAAGGTTCTCCTTTTAATAGAGCACCGGAGTAAAGCATTAACACTCTGTGAACACATGTGATCCTCACATCAAAGCCATTCCCTTAGGTTATCCGATTTACATCGCCGGGGACATAGGTTCCGGACAGCAACGTGTGTATACAACTTGCAGATAAGACCAAAAACAATACTATCATAATGAATGAATAACATGTTCAGATCTGAAATCATGGCACTCGGGCCCTAGTGACAAGAATTAAGCACAACAAGTCGCAACAAAGTCATAATGCACTAATAAAAGATACTAGGCGCCATGCCCTAACAATCTGATGCCATTACATGAACGATTTCATCCAATCCCTACCATCCCCATAGCCTACAACAGGGGATTACTCACTTATAGATTGGGGAAACATGGATGGTCGATGGAGAAGCGATGGTGATGATGATGGCAATGATCTCCTCCAATTCCTCGTCCCGGCAGGGTGCAAGAACGCAGTTTCTGGTGCTGTCTCATGGAATCTGGTGGTGGCGGCGGAGCGGAACTCCTTCTGGAAAAACGTCAAACCCCCCGATGTTTTTAGATCAGAAGGCTCCTTATAGGCGAAGAGAGAGGCCGAGAGGGTGCCTGGGGGGCCCACACCACCCCCTGGCGTGGCCTGGCCTGGCCCGTGCCACCAGGTAGTGTGGCCACCCCTGGCTCTTCTCCGTCTCGTATTCTGGCTCCTGGAGTCTTCGGGCGAAATAGGATTTTTGGCATATTTTCCGGGATTTTTCCTGATAGTTGGTTTTCTGCACAAAAAGTAGACACCAAGGCAATTCTACTGAAAATCACACAAGTTTAGAGGAGAAACAATAGCAAAAGTGTTCAGGAAAGTAGATATGTTTTGGACGTATCATTGGGATGGGCCAATCTCGCATGTGCTTGAACATGGAAATATCAACTTCAATTCCTTTCGAAGAAACGACCAATCCAAGAAAAATCAACCTGTCTTTAGCAAAGGTGCACTTGGGAAGATTAGCATAAAGCTTTTCATGTCTAAGGATTTGCAAAACTTCCTTGACATGTGTTATATGGTCCTCAAGTGATTTGCTATAAACAAGAATATCATCGAATATCATCGAAATAGACAATAGCACTTTTTCCAATGAGAGAACGCAAGATATGATTCATTAGACGCATGAAGGTGGATGGGGCATTAGACAAACCAAAGGGAATAACCAACAATTCATAGAGACCAAGTTTGGTCTTGAAGGTGGTTTTCCACTCATCACCTTCAGACATGCGTATTTGATGGTAACCACTACGAAGATCAATTTTCGAAAAAATAGTGGCTCCACACAACTCATCAAGCATGTCATCGAGGCGTGGTATGAGATGTCGATAACGCACAGTGATAGCATTGATTGGACGGCAGTCCATGCATAACTGTAACGTATCATCCGTCTTTGGAACAAGAATCACGGGTACGGCACTTGGACTAGTGCTAACTTGGATCAAACCTTTGGAGACGAGTTGGTTGATTTGACGTTCGATCTCCTTTTTCTCCTCCGGTTTCTTGCGGTAAGCAGCGTGGTTGGGAAGTGGTGCACCGGGGATGAGGTCAATGCGATGTTTTATTCCGCAAATAGGAGGTAGTCCATGTGGAAGCTCTTCGGGCAACACATCCTTGAATTCCTGCAAAACATTCATCAAAGATGGAGGAATGTTGGTTAATTCGTTAGTTCCTTGCGCTAGGCCCTTGCAAAGGAGGACATAGTGTAAGATGTATGGGTTGTTCCGAACATCTCTCATCTCACTTTTGGTGGCAAGGAGAACACTCTTAGTTTTTCCACTCGAGTTTGGCTTGTGGCTGTCACTCACTATGAGGTGGTTCTCGCTCTCACCGCTCTTCTCACAAGTAGGTGTTGTGCTTTGCGCCCTCACTAAAGCCTTTGCATTGTCCGCAATTATTTGGCTAGGAGTCATCGGTTGCAAAACACATGTTTTGTTGAGCCATTTGAAGGTGTATACATTGGTGCGACCATCATGTTGAGAAGCATTGTCAAATTGCCATGGTCGACCAAGAAGCATGTGGCAAACTGTCATAGGAACCACAACACACTCCACCGTATCTTTGTAAGGACCAATGGCGAAGGAGACCGATACAGTATGCCTGATATTCATGGACCCTTGGTCACTTAGCCATTGCACGTGGTAGGGGTGCTTGTGTGGGTGGAGGGTGAGGTTGAGCTTCTCACACAACTCGGTGCTAGCAAGGTTGTGGCAACTCCCTCCGTCAATGATCACCTTGATAGATTTTCCATTGATGCCGGCTCGTGTTTGGAAGATATTGGAGCGTTGGTCTTCATGCTCTTGTGCTTGAGTGGTCAAGAGCCTTGTGACAACAAGCGATGGACTTGCGTCATGTTCACACATGAGGAGTTGTTGATCATCTTCCACTCGTTGCCTTGCCATTGCTTCCTTGACACGGGCATCAAACTCATCTTCACTCAAGTACTCTTCATCACCATTGTCATGGATGAACAAGACTTTCTTGTTTCCACATTCGGCCGACTTGTGTCCTTTACCTCCACACTTGTAGCATTCACCATTGAAAGGTGTATCACTCTTTGCTTGCTTGCCACTTGGGGGCAGCTTTCCTTGAGGAAGTGTGGGCTTGAAAGAAGGCTTGGAGGTACTTGAGGAGCTTCCATTGAAAGTTGTTGGTGTAGCGGTTGAAGCTTGCTTGTAGGTGAAGTACGTCTTGGGCTTGTTGTACTTGAAATCCTCTTATACTTGACGTTCAGCCTTTGTTGCGATGTGCACAAGCTCAGCCATGGTGTTGTATGTTTGGAACTCGACGATGCGCTTGATTGGGTGATTCAAGCCAATAAGGAAACGTGCCATTGTTTGCTCCATGCGTTCATCAATGTTGGCGCGAATCAAGTTGAGTTCCATTTCCTTGAAGTACTCTTCCACAGTCTTTGTCCCTTGACGAAGTGCTTGAAGGTTGTTGAAGAGGTCACGCGTGTAGTGCGCAGGGACAAAGCGAGATGTCATATGAGCCTTCATGTCATGCCAAGTTGTGATTGGCGGATCTTGTCTTGCATCACGAGCAACTTGAACTTGTTCCCACCAAAGGTTGGCGTAATCATCAAACTCAAGCGAAGCCATGGCGACCGTCTTCTCGTTGCTATAGTTGTGCATGCGGAAGATCTTGTCGACTTTGAGTGCCCACGAGAGGTATTCTTCGGGGTCATTGGATCCGATGAACTTGGGCATTGTGAACTTGAGCTTGCCAAAAGTTTCTTCATCGTTACGGTTATTGCGACGAGCTTGGTGACCTTGTTGATGATCTTGTAGTTGGGGAGGTGGAACTTGGTTCTCGCGTCCTTGTTGCGGAGCTTGCTCTTGATATTGTTGTTGAGGAGCTTGCTCTTGCTCTTGGCGCGGTTGTTGACGTGGTTGAGGCGCTTGGGCCTCATGGTGGCGAGGGTGTGGAGCCTCTTGACGCGGTTGATGACAAAGAGAAGGCTCGTTCCTCGGTTGGTGATGTTGGTTAGGCACATTGGCCTCACGGTGAAGAACATGGTCATGAGCCTCTTAACGTGGTGGGTGTCGCTCAACTTGTATCACTTGACGCTCCAAATTTTGTTGAGGTGGAGGAGGCGCCTCGTGATGACCATGGTGTCGGTGCGGACGTTCATGACGTTGATGACGAGGAGGAGGATCTTGGAGAGCTTCACGTCGATGACGAGCTTGATTCTCCAAATTGGAGTCATCACTTGTTGTGTCAAGTATGTGTCGCGGTCGATGGTGGTAGACTTGCGGTTGCACTTGCGGTTGCGCTTGCGGTTCCTCTTGTGGTTGGTCTTATTGGATCACTAGTGCCCTTGCTTGATGACGGTGTGCTTCTTGCCTTGCTCGTGGCCTTGAAGAGAGGTCACCATCATATCTTGACGTTGCGGCGTGCCGTGGGGAAGGTACATAATTCGAAGAGGTTCCATCTTCAACCACGGGGGCATCATTGTGTCTTGGAGCACTTGGTTGAAGATCTTTTTGAGGAGGAGCATGACGACACGATGAGCTTGAAGAGCTTGAAGCACGTGAACACGGTCTTGCCATTCCGTCGATGAGGCGTCGAAGATTGTCATTTGTTTCGGCGATGGAGCATTGAAGCTTTTCATTTTGGTGGCCGAAGTTGTGATGCATTGCTTGCATTTGCCTTTCGAGGCCGTCGAAGTGGTTATCGATGTTCTTGAACTCGGCTTGCGTCTCGCCAAATTGTGCATCTTGTCACGTCTCAAGTGCTTTCCAACATTCACGGAACTCTTGGCAGACGATGAAGTGACTTGCACGCGTCATGTACGGTCCTTGATCTTCTTCTTGGGGAGGTGGTTGGCTCGGATCACCGTGACTATCCATCATGCAAGACACACAAGTATTGTATATGGAAGTGGAATATGGTGGTGTTAGCCTTGTACCTCACCTTGGGGATTGCACCAAACTAGAAACCACAAGTGAGAGCTATAAGCGTGTAAAGTGGAAATGCAAAGAAAACTCACACTAAAGAAAGAATTAACTCTCAAAAGCTTGTTCGTGGTAGGTTAGGATTGTGGAAAGCCAAAGAACCAACCTAAAGAAAAGGGATAGTCAAAAGTGGGTAAAATCCAACAAAACTCAAGTCAAAGGCGAAGGTCAACTACTCAAAAGGGTGACAGGAACCTACGACTATATACACACATGTGGAGAAAGTTGGGATTGACACGACTATGAAAATGACCAAACAAAATGTCCTAACGAAGACTAAGCTCATTGTCGTGCCAATGCAAGGAGAGACCATGGCTCGTTTGCAAAGAAGAAAAGTGAGCAACGGATTTGTGCACTTGCCTTGGGCACTCTTCTTTCTCTCTTGCTTACAAGCTTTGAGACTCTCTTTGGCAATGGGATACTATTTTTTCTTTTGCTTTTTCTTTGTATATTTTCTTTTTTTTGCTCTCCCTTGATGCTACCTAATCACACTTGAAATTGCTCTTGCACACTCACTATCCAAGGACAAATGCACAATGCTCAAGCAAACACAAGATGAGCCACTCTCATGGGATAGGTACACACAAAGGAAGATGGGGGTTAACAAGGTGACACAAGTTATACCTTCTTTGATGATGAACTTGGCGTCGGTGGTGCGGGATGATGTTCATGCGCGGTGGTGTCGATGAGCGCGGAAGTTGATGATGCGGAATCTTGCTGGTAGTTGCTGACATGCACAAGGGACACGAGCAAACAAAGGAGATTAGCCAATGCGAAAAAATGAGGCAAAACTGTCAAGACTGGCGTTACAGCCGGACACTCCGGTCTGTTTGGGCTGGACACTCCGGTCTGTTTGGGCCGGAAACTCCGGTCTGGCCGGACACTCCGGTCAGGTTCGGTCGGACACTCCGGCGTGGGTTTCCTGCTCGTGTTCTTGAGCGGAAATCCTCGCCTTCGGGCATCAAATCCGTGAAAAATTGGCCAAATTGGGCTGGGAAAACGTAGGATAAAGCTGGACCAACTCCTTAGACAAGGTTTGGTCGGATCAAAACCACAAATAACACTCCAAATCAAGAGATCAATCCAAAGGCAAATATGGGCTTTTTTTGGGGATTTTCAAATTTTTGGTGGATAGAAGAAAATTTTGTGGGGGAAATCGTGAGCAACGAAGCTCTTGATACCAATATGCTGAGGGCAAACCTCTAGGGTGGCCCGATCTTTCACGATTCCCTTTCAAATCGAGGATGGAGTGCGGGGAGAGGAGGGGAAGATGAACACGATGAACGCACGCATGAAGAACGCGATGAACACACACACGCAAAACCACGATACACACCAATAGCTCACGCCGGCGGTGACCGGTCCGGCACAATCCCTAGGATCAGCGTCGGGCGGAGGACTCTCTCTCGAACCGGCACGGTGAGATGGGAGACTCGGTGAGATCTTGACGTCTAGGAAAAGGGACACCGATGCCTAGGCCTTGTACAACACGGAGGCACGATGCAAACTCCAACGAGGTTTGGTGATATTGGTGCTCCTTGGTCAAGGAGCATGAGGCAAGAATTAGATAGATCCACAAAGGGGTTTCCACTAATTCCAATATCATGCCTAGGGTTTACAATGGAGGTGGGGGACTATATATAGGCCAACCACAAGTTTAGGGGTAATTCAGGCATTAAAGTAGAGTTCTGGGCGAAGTAGAGGGGTACATGGGCCATAGGGCCCAGCTAAGCTTGCAGGCCCATCACTTAGGCCGGACAGTCCGGGTCGGAACGACCGGATAGTCCGGGGTGGCCGGACAATCCGGGTGGTGTCCGGGAAGTGTCCGAATTGACCTTCTGAATGTCCATGCCAAGTTCTGGCTGGGGCAGGCCGGACACTCCGGCCGAGTCGCGCCGGACACTCCGGTCGGGCCGGACACTCTGGCTGGATCCGGGCGGACACTCCGGGTCAGTCTGCTTCAGGGCAGGTGCAGTTCCTAGGCTCGAGTGTCGACAAGCCGGGTGTTCGTACCTGATGATGCACAGAGTAGTCGTATGAAGTAGCACACCATCCAAGGAGGTATCAAATTGGCACGAGGAGAGGTGTGAGTTCACCTTAGCTTGTAGGAGTTTGGCTCGGGCACGAGCCATGGGTCCACTTGGGGGACTCGGTGGTGTAGATGTAGGAGCGTTCGTAGGACGGACCGCATCATCCTCTTTCATGCCCATATCATCTGATATCACCTGATACGGATCAAGCCGATGATCCTTAGTTTTGTCCCGATCTTTCATAGCGAGTCAACCCGGATGGTAATCTTCCAATAACACCGATGAACGTCACCTGAAGAAGAGGAATCAATCCAGCAAGTAACATGATGAAGATCACCACACCTCAAACCTGAGCACGACAATCCTTGATGAACACAAGAACCTCCGCAGCAATAATATGATAAACGGTATCACCGTCCCCAGAGGGATGATACACGGTGGAGCACAATATAGTTTTTAGACTAAACAACTGAACTCCCCTAAACCCTAGGTGTCTGGCTCCTTTATATAGTAGGCCTGCAACTAGTCGGTTGGCTAGACCCAAACCGAACACACAAACGGACTCGAACCTAACATGGACTCGAATTCAATAACATAGCAACAATATTTGACACAACCTTAGACTTATCATTACATATCGTAGGTCGTCCTGGCGTGCCAATCATCAATGGGATGCGCCCGCATCACCTAGCTTGGTGGAGTTCTGAAATTAGGCTTCACCTCCTCCTTCATGCCCATATCATTTGGCTGATGGTGTAAATGGAGCAGCAGCTGGTGGCATGGCTGTAGGAGTAGCTGATCTGGCCGAAAAGCTGCTGGAGGATGGAAAACGAGCACGTGACTTCACCTCTTCTGCCAACTGGGATTCGGCCTCTCTAGCATTGTGCAATAGCTCATTCATGGTCTCATACTTGTGATGACGAACTATGATCTTGATTGGTAACTTTAAATTGTTGAGGAATCGCTGCATGGTCATCTCAATGGACTCACGAAATCTAGCACGCTGCACAAGTAGCTCCATCTCCATGTAGTACTCACCAACTATCATTGTGCCTTGCTTCAATTGCGTCAATTTATCAAAAACTGATCGCAAGTAGTTGGTTGGTACGAAACGAGCCTTCATGATTTGCTTCATCTCGGGCCAATCCATCATTGGAAGTTCATTTTCCTCCCTCCTATGTTGCACAAGAGCATCCCACCAACGCAAAGCATAACCATCAAATTCAGATGTTGCAAGCTTGACCTTCTTATCTTCTGGATAGTCAAATAAACGCTAGATTTTCTCAATCTTCAACTCCCATGTGAGGTAATCTTCAGGATCAATGGAACCATATAACTTGGGAATTGAGAATTTTGGCTTGCCTAAACCATCATCAGCAGGTTGGTTGAGCACACGCTGAGCACGCCCAAGAGGGGCAAGCCCACGGCCATGAGCAGGTGCATGGGCAGGGGGAATAGCGTGTCCCCTGCCAACATGTGGAGCAGCATCCACAATGCTACCCTCATCATAATCATCAAAGGCATCATCAGGTTGTGGTTCTTGCCTTCTATGTATGGTGGTTGTCAAGCCCTCTATGGAATGCTACAAAGTGGCGACAGTAGCATTGAGTGCAGCTACTTGTGTTTGGATAGTATCTACTGCTCCAATATTCTGATCCAGCCTCATATTTATGTCCTGGAGATTCTTGTCAATGCCATCTATGGTGTTAGTAAACACAAGTGTCAAATCAGACCTCAAAGCCTCATATTCATGCCAATTGACAAGCTCCTCATCCTTCTTTTTCTCCGACACAATATCACCATCACTAGTAGACATGATTAGTAGGTTAGTGCAAAAATCAAAATTTATATGGTGGAAAACTCTCACAACTCACACACAACTAAATTAGTGCAAAGGAGATCTTACCGTTCCAAAGTGAATAGAGATACTCTACCAAACAAGATCAACGACTGATGCACTGAAGTGACGAAGTGAATATCAAAGGTATAGAGAACGATCGCAGGGCACACATGTTATTTATGGTGGAGCTATAGGTATGGTATCCTATCTACACTGCAAACAAGTCCTAGTGTTGATCGTACAAATACCCAAGAAACACACACGTGGAGAAAAACGTGGCAATGCAACTATGAAGGGTGTTGCACTACTCTCGAGAGACACTAGCAAAGCTCAAAATAAACAGGCACAAGATTGCTCAATCTACCGGTGCACAAAGATATCACTAGGCCTCTTGCTCAAATTCTCTTTTTTTCACTATTTTTCTTTTTCTTTTGTATAGCTCTTTTTTGCTTTTTTCTTTTGCTATATTGCTTTTTTCTCTCTTTTTTTGTATAGATCACACACGGACAAATTACAAAGTACAGCACCAAAACCCTAAGAGGAGCCTGCAGGAGCGTAAACTAGTCTAAATGGCAAGTTCCTACACCTATGTAGTAGATTGGCTATGGCTAAGGTTAAGGAAAAGTGCAAATTTCACACTTTGTAAAAGTTCCTGCTGTGGCAGAAAAACAGGGCAAAATCGTGTCGTGGTAGAAAATCCTGCCGCGGCAGAAAAAACACGTCAAAAACGTGTCGCGGTAGCGAATACTAATCGTGGCAAAACAGGACTCGCGGCAGGAAAAGAGGCTGTTAACGTGCCGCGGCAGAGTCAGTAGGAATTTTTTTTAATTCCGACTCGGCCAAGAGTAGGAGACCAGGACTCTTAGATTAGATCGGATCTGACCTTATGGTGGCGGAAACAATGGTGGATTCGGCTAGAACAAAACTAGAAAAACAGATCTACGAAGAACAGATCTAGATCTCAACTAAAGGATGGACACAAACAACAACTATTACTCGTCTACGATGCAATCTAGGCTATGGCAACTCTTTTTGTGGGGCTTTTTTGTATAGGACTAAAAACACTCTCTAATCTATGGATGGATTTGTGGATTGCTTACCGAGGCAACAAGGAAATCTGATACCAAGATGATATGGGGTGGCCCGATCTTCTCAGCAAGCTCTTGTCGATGGTATGGTGGATGGTACATAACTAGTGCATAGCTATGATCTCTCCCGCTCGATCCCTGATGCCAGTGCAATAGATCTTGAACCTTGTAGGATATTCACAACACCACACTCTTGCGCACGCAGCCATGACCATGAACGGTAGTATGCAACCTACTAATTCCCAATGGAACAACAAATCACACTCAATTATAGTTGTAGAATTTGAACACAGGGTAATTTCAGAGGTTCTATGAAAGAATCAACTCCAAAATATTTTAACGTGGTATAAAACCCTAATCTACGGTGCCCCCATCTATTTATGAGTTCACGGGGTGGCGGCCTATGGTGGAACCCGAGTTGGTTCCACCCAACCTGGATACAAACCTGCCACAAAGTGGCTCGGCCAAACTGACTGTCGTGGCAGAGTTCTAGTCGGTTTCTCTGCCGCGGCAGCCTGCCGTGGCAGAGCTGGACTCCTTTTCCTGCCGCGGCAGCCTGCCATGGCAGAGAACTGGGGCTTTTCTCTGCCGCGGCAGAGAACGTCCATGTCTTGTTGATCTTTGGCTTGAGCAGCTCCTTGCGCTTCCTCCCTCTCCTCCCTCGTGCATTCTTCATTGATCAACACGCCTTGTTCCATTTGCGCCTCGCTCCTCGCTATGCCTTCTTCTCCTAAGTACCTGATCATGCAATAGTTCAAAGACTTAGGTAGCATAAAATTCTCATTAATAAAAAGACCAGGTTCATTAAGAAACATGTTCACCTGTTGTTCTAGCAGCTTAGCATGAGCTCCGGTGATTGGTCCAATCCTTATCTCATTGGATTGATCCTTCTTTGCAATTGGAACATCTTCATTATCAATTGGGGTAGGTGTAACTGTAGGGATGTCCTCATCATATAGCTCCACCATAAATAACATGTGTGCCTTGCGATCGTACTCTATACCTTTGATATTCACTTCATCACATCAAGTGCATCAGTTTTTGATTTCTTTTGGTAAAGCATCTCTATTCACTTTGGAACAATAAGATCTCCTTTCTTATTAGTTGTTGAGTGAGCTGTGAGAGTTTCCGCCATACAGATTTTGATTTTTGCACTAACCTACTAATCATGTCTTCTAGTGATGATGATGTTGTGTCACAGAAAAAGAAGGATGAGGAGCTTGTTAATTGGCACGAATATGAGGCTTTGAAGTCACACTTGACACGTGTGTTTACTCACACGGCATATGCCATTGACAAGAATCTACAGGATATGAATATGAGATTGGATCAGCATGTTGGAATGGTTGATACTATCCAAATGCAAGTGGCTATGCTCAATGTCAATGTCACCACTTTGCAGCGTTCCATTGAGGGTTTGACAACCGCCATACATAGAAGGCAAGATCCTCAACATGATGATGCCTTTGATGATTTTGATGAGGGTAGTGCTGTTGATGCTGCTCCACATGTTGGCAGGGGACGTGTTATTCCCCCTATCCATGCACCTGCTCATGGCCGTGGGCTTGCCCCTCTTGGGCGTGCTTAGCATGTGCTCAACCAAGCTGCTGATGATGGTTTGGGCAAGCCAAAATTCTCGATTCCCAAGTTTTATGGTTCCATTGATCTTGAGGATTACCTCACATGGGAGTTAAAGATTGAGAAACTCTAGCGCTTATTTGACTATCTAGAAGACAAGAAGGTCAAGCTTGCAGCATCTGAATTTGATGGTTATGCTTTGCGTTGGTCGGATGCTCTTGTGCAACATAGGAGGAAGGACAATGAACTTCCTATGATGGATTGGCGCGAGATGAAGCAAATCATGAAGGCTCGTTTCGTACCAACCAAATACTTGCGACCAGTTTTTGATAAATTGACGTGATTGAAGCAAGGCACAATGACAGTTGATGAGTACTACATGGAGATGGAGCTGCTTATGCAGCATGCTAGAATTCGTGAGTCCATTGAGATGACCATGCAGCGATTCCTCAACAATCTGAAGTTACCAATCAAGAGCATAGTTCGTCATCACTAGTATGAGACCATGAATGAGCTATTGCACCATGCTAGAGAGGCCGAATCCCAGTTGGTAGAAGAGGCGAAGTCACGTGCTCGTTTTCCGTCCTCCAGCAGATTTTCGGACAGATTTACTCCTACTACAGTCACGCCACCAGCTGCTGCTCCGTTTACACCATCGGCCAAACCAGCAAGTACTCTTTCGTTTGGTGGTTCTAATGCTCGGAAACCTGCTGCTCCTGCTGCTACCTCAGGTTCCAACATGTCTACGGCACGTACTCGTGATGTGGTGTGCCATATTTGTGGAGGTAGAGGGCACTACAAGAAATATTGTCCAAACAACAAAGTTATGTTTATTAATGAACAAGGCAAGGTAGAAAATGGAGATGAAGCTTCTGATGATGATGTTGATGATGCCGAGGATGGTGCTGATGCGTATCCTGAGCGTTCTCCAACTATTGTCGTGTCTTCACATATACTGAGTGTGCAACCGGTTGAGGAATCCCAGCGTTGCAACTTGTTCCAAACAAAATCTCTAGTTGGACCTAACAAGGCTTGCAAGGTCAGTATTGATGGAGGTAGCTATAGAAATCTTGCAAGTAAGGAACTATGTCCCAAACTGAATTTGACATACTTAACTCATCCCAAGCCATACTACATATAATGGTTGAGCAACAATGGTTAGATGAAGGTAAATCATATGGTACGTGTGAATTTTCAAATAGGGCCATACAAAGATTCTATTGATTTTGATGTGGTTCCTGTGACTGTTTGTCACCTACTATTGGGTCGGCCTTGGCTCTATGATCGCCATGTGCATCACAATGGCCGAGCCAATATGTATCACTTGGAATTCAAAGGGAAGAAGATCACTATGCAGCCAATGACACCACAAGATATTGTGAATGATTCTCGCCAGAAGATAGAGGTGAACTTGAAGGAAGATTCTACCACTCGGCGAGATTGTGTAACAGCTGCTCCTGATGTAATTGAGCCTAAATTGAGTGATATAACGAAAAGTGAGAGAGAGCCTGGTATATTGATACTAGCCACCAAGGAGGATATGAGAGAGTTTCGTGAGGATCCTACAGCCATGCCACTTGTGCTCATGTATAAGGGCGAGGTATTGGTTTCTAACGACATGACCCCTATTTCTCTTGGTGTCTCTTCTGTTTTGCAGGACTTTGGGGATGTGTTTCCAGAAGATGTACCCGCAGGTTTACCTCCATTGCATGGTATAGAACATCAAGTGGACCTGATTCCTGGCGCCACACTTCCCAACCATGCACCATACAGGACTAATCCCGAAGAAACTAAGGAAATTCAGAAGCAAGTACAAGCGTTGCTGGATAAAGGGTACATTCGTGTTTCTCTTAGCCCTTGTGTCGTTCCTGTTATTTTAGTTCCTGATAAATGGTACATGGCACATGTGTGTTGATTGTAGAGCGATTAATAACATCACTATTTAATATCGTCATCCTATTCCATGCTTAGAGGATATGCTCGATGAATTGAGTGGTGCTGCTGTTTTCTCTAAATTGATTTGTGTAGTGGTTTTCCTCAAATTAGGATGAAAGAAGGGGATGAGTGGAAAACTTCTTTCAAAACTAAATTCGGCTTGTATGAGTGGTTAGTCATGCCATTTGGTCTTACTAATGCACCTAGTACTTTCATGCGTTTGATGAATCATGTTTTGAGAGAGTTTATTGGTCGTTTTGTGGTTGTTTACTTTGATGATATACTCATATACAGCCACATCGAATCTGAACATTGCACTCATATTAGACAAGTTTTGCAAGTGTTACGTGATAATAAACTGTATGCTAATCTTGAGAAGTGTATATTTCCGAAAGATAAGGTCATATTCCTAGGATTTGTTGTATCTAAGCATGGAGTAGAGATAGATCAATCTAAAATTGAATGAATTCAGAATTGGCCTACTCCAATGAATGTAAGTCAAGTGTGTAGTTTCCACGGTTTAGCTGGTTTCTATAGGCGCTTTGTGAAAGATTTTAGCACCATTGCTGCACCATTGAATGATTTGACAAAGAAAGGTGTTCCTTTTATATGGGGCTCGTCCCAAGACATTGCATTTGATACATTGAAACGTTTGCTTACTTTTGCACCATTACTTGCATTGCCTGATATTTTGAAGCAATTTGAAGTTGAATGTGATGCTAGTGGTATAGGCATAGGTGGCATTTTTATGCAAGAGGGTCGGCCTATAGCTTATTTTCTGAGAAATTGACTGGTGCTCGTTTGAATTATTCAATCTATGATAAAGAATTGTATGCACTTGTTAGAGTACTTGAGGTTTGGCAACATTATTTGCGGCCAAAGGAATTCATCATACATTCTGATCATGAAGCATTGAAATACTTGAAAGCTCAATCAAACTTGCATAGAATATTAGCTAAATGGGTTGAATTCATTGAGTCTTTTCCTTACATCATTAACTATAAGAAGGGAAAAGAGAATGTTATTGCTGATGCTCTATCTAGGAAGAATATGCTATTAACCAATCTTGATGTTAAAATTCTTGGATTAAAAGCTATTTGTGCACTTTATGCAACTAACCATGATTTTGCTGAACCATATCTTTTGTGTGCTCTTAGAAACGCATGAGATAATTACATATACATGATGGATATTTGTTTCGAGCTAACAAACTATGTATTCCAGAATCGTTGTTACGTTTGTTCTTAGTGCAGGAATCACATGCTGGTGGTTTGATGGGTCACTTTGGGCGTGAGAAGACGTTGCTCATGCTCGCTGATCACTTTTATTGGCCCAAGATGAGGCGTGATGTGTACAAATTTGTGAGCCGATGCATTACTTGCCACAAGTCGAAATCCAAGATGAAGCCTCACGGTTTGTATACACCTCTCTCTGCACCTACTACTCCATGGGAAGACATTAGTATGGATTTTGTGCTAGGTCTACCTAAAACTCAGAGAGGTCATGATTCTATATTTGTGGTAGTGGATAGTTTCTCTAAGATGGCTCATTTTATTGTCTGCCACAAAAGCGACGATGCATCACATGTTGCTAACCTGTTTTTCAGGGACATCATGAGATTACATGGAGTACCAAAGATGATTGTTTCTGATCGTGATGTGAAGTTCATGAGCTACTTTTGGAAGACCTTATGGGGGAAGCTAGGAACCAAGTTGTTGTTCAGTACTACATGTCATCCCCAAACAGATGGTCAAACGGAGGTGGTGAATCGAACATTGTCACAGCTCCTAAGGACCATGATTAAAAAGAATCTGCAGAAGTGGGAAGAATGTTTGCCACATGTTGAGTTTGCTTACAACAGGGATGTGCATTCAACTACTCAGGTTTGTCCTATTGAGGTGGTGTATGGCTTCAAGCCTTGACGCCACTTGATATGTTGCCTCTGCCATTGCATGAGAGAGTTGATATGGAGGCATCAAAACGTGATGATTACGTGAAGAAGATATATGAGAAGACTAGAGAGGCAATTGAGAAGAAAGGCAAGAACATTGCTGCTACAAGAAATCAAGCAAGGAAAGAAGTGTTGTTCGAGCCTAGAGATATGGTTTGGGTGCATCTGCGCAAGGACAGATTTCCACTACTTCGCAAGTCCAAATTGAAGCCACGTGGTGCTGGTCCTTACAAGGTGCTAGCCAAAATTAATGATAATGCCTACTCAGTTGATATACCTATTGAGGAATTTGGTGGTGCTAGCAACAGCTTCAACGTTGCTGATTTGTCACCATATGCTGGAGAAGACCTTGGAGCGTCGAGGTCGACGCCTTTTGAAGGGGGGGAGATGATCAGGACATCCCTATAGTTACACCTACCCCAATTGATAATGAAGATGTTCCAATTGCAAAGAAGGATCAATCCAATGAGATAAGGATTGGACCAATCACAAGAGCTCGTGCTAAGCTACTAGAACAACAAGTGAACTTGTTTCTTAATGAACCTGGTGTTTTAATTAATGAGAATTTTATAGTACCTAAGTCATTGAATTATTGCATGATCAGGTACTTAGGAGAAGAAGGCATAGCACGGAGCGAGGAGCTAATGGACCAAGGTGTGTTGATCAATGAAGAATGCGCGAGGGAGGAGAGGGAGGAAACGCAAGGAGATGTCCAAGACAAAGATCAACAAGAGGAGGGAGTTATCTGCCGCGGCAGAGAAAAGCCTCATTTCTCTACCACGACAGGCTGCCGCGGCAGGAAAACCGAGTCCGGCTCTGCCGCGACAGAGAAACCGTGTGAAAGCCTGCCACAGCAGAACATGTGGCCGAGCCACTTTGTGGCCGGTTTGTATCCAGGTTGGGTGGAACCAACTCGGGTTCCCCCATAGGCCACCGCCCCCTGAACCCATAAATAGATGGGGCGCCGTAGTTAGGGTTTTTATACCATGTTAAAATATCTTGGAGTTGTTTCTTTCATAGAAAATCTTGAATTACCCTATGTTCGAATTACCAACTATAATAGAGTGTGATCTGTTGTTCCACTCCAGGACTCCCCGAAAGCTGATGAGTGCAACCTGTAGTACACTAGGCCATGTCCTCCCTGGAAAGACAACTATGATGGCACCCTCCCTATGTTGTCCTATGCTACCCTAAGATCTACTTTTTTCACCCTCCTAAGAAGTCCCCTACCTGTGACTATCCACTCTACCCAAGTCGAATCCTAAGGGGGAAAGACTGTGTCTTTCCGCAAAGGAAAAATAGATAACCTCTTTGCCCAACCCTGTGACCCGAAGACCCAAATCTCAGAGCACTGATTTATCACCGACTTTACAGACTTGGTCATAGACTTGGATGCAATAACCCACTTAAGAGAAGTGTTGTAGACCCTTACAGAAGGAAGATCCCTCCCCACAATCATGGTGGAAGCCAACTTGACCTCCGAGTTTCAAGAAGATTGAAGTGCAGCCTCGCTGTCAAGATGCTTTTGCTCGAAGACAAAGTCGACAAGTTAACCCGCAAGAAACACATGGTACTAACTCCGAGACAAATCCCCTAACCTTACTCTCCCGAATATCGAGACGAGATTCTTTTAAGGGGGAAAGGTCTGTAACATCCCAATTTTAGCAATCCTGATTAGTTGTCTAGAATGCAAAAATCAGGGGGAACAAAAACTTTTTCTTGTGTTCTGGTGTAGTGCTTGCTTGTTGTTTGTTTGCACTTGTGCTTATGAAGTGTATCTTAGGATACCCCTTATCTCAACCTTAGTGACAAACTATTTACCAAAACTATCTTGGCTTACTTTACATATTCTCAAACGTTCTGGCATTTCAAAATAGGAGCCAAGATGCCTATGTAACCAAAACTATTTTGGTAGCTTCTATTAACAAAACTATGGAGAGATATATAATACCATCTCCTTATGTTTTCAAGACAGAACACTCAACTAACCTTATCTCTAGTGTTCTCAAAAACTCTTTCCAAAGGCCATTGAATTCTACTCTTGGTAGAGATACCAAGAACCCTCATCTTATTCAAAACTCAACCTCTTCAAAATGCCCCAACCTTACCTCAAGTTGAGCTTGCTGGTACCCCTAGTAGTAGTTGGAATAGTTATAAGATGAGTTGCCTTGATCTGCTGTCTGATGAGTTGTATTGATATGATGCTTGACTTGTTTGCTTAGGAAGTAGTATGAGCCACTCTAGGAGCTCATCACTAGGATCAAGATGTTTTTCCAAATCCTCAATCTCTAAGAAAGAAAGCCAACCTTGTTATGATCCCTAGCCACTAGGTGATTATCTAAAACCCTCAACCAGATCCATTCAGAGGATTTCCATTCTAGATGTCTCCAAGTTCACGAAGACCAATATCTAGCATGGATCTCCTCTACTCATTCTACACTTCCATATCACCCCCTTTAGTAAAGCTCTGTTACCTTGCAACTCCTCCAAGAACATTCCCTCTCCTATTCTAGTCAAAATCCTCAACACTGCCAAATTTGACTAAGTCTGGCAACAGTTTCAGTATCACCTTTTTGAAAGCCTCCTCTTCTCAAACCCTATGCATTTTTGGAAATACACTTGAACCATCTTGTTAACCATCCTAAGGACTACCAAGACCCACATTTTCCTTTGGCTAGAACTTCCCCAACCCACTTGTCCATGATGGTTTTGCAGACAAGAAAATAACATTTCCTGCAAAACTAGTCATCATGCCTACTTTGCTAGCAGCTCACACCCTCATGCAAACTTCTTTGGACCAACTCTCCGAATGGTTGTGATCTATTCATTAATGTCTATCAGAACCTACTTCACTTCTCCCAAGTGGATATCTTTGCTAATTAAACCCACATGGTTTATTAGGCATCATGACTCATATTTCATGGCAGCCTTAATTACAACAAAGTTTTCCATCACTTCTAGATCAGCCCAAATGCTATTAATTCAAACACCTTCTGCCATAATCATCTACATAACCTGGTTTACCCATCCACCTATCCCTTGCACCAAGGTGAGCTCTAAGCTCCAAGATACAAGCATGTTTTGGTGGTATAAAAATAACACCACCCTAGATCATCAACTCCTTGTTTTCCATCCTTTTCAAGTTGGAAATCCATTCCACAAGGTTTTAAATGCTTGATACACCTTGTCTATCTCATATATATTGGTCCTCATGTTTTATCAATAATTATCCATAATTATTATTGCCCCAAAACTATTTAATTTCTTAAATAGTCAAAATCTCCAAAACTCCCTCCATAAAGGAAAGTTTGGTTTTTACCAAACCACTTCCCCAACTTTTGGCTTTTGTGAGTTCCATATATCCTACCCTATCTTTCCATCTCAAAAAAATAATTATTTTTGAGAAGCTTTATTATTTCTTTTTGTCCATTTTCTTAAATGGCTGAATTGGAATAATAATTGTTTTAACTACTTTTAATCCCCAATAAATCTTGGGAAAATTCCCCTAAGTGTGTATTCACCTTTGGGACCCTTTCACATCAAAAACCCAACCTTGTCCAAGGAACTTTATCAAATGATCTTCTAGAAATCATTTCTGTCCTTTTTGAGTAATTGGATTTAGGTGGACTTAAACTCCACCTAAAAATCCCAATTAAATCCTAAGAGTCTACCTTGACCTCACCTATCTACCAGTACCATTTTATCCTCCGGTCCAATTTAACTTTTCGGACTTCCTTCATAAACCTCTAGTTTGATCAAATTGGTCAATTAAGCAAATCACCATTCTAAGCACTTTCTTTTTCCATCTATTCTTGATCAAAGCTTATCCTCAGCACCAGGACACCAAACTGGTCGACTAGTACTGTAGCTCCACCCCAACAAATCCCCATTATGCCCTTGTACTAGTGGTAAGAGGAGAATTAACCCCAATTCTTACAAGGATCTTATCCAGTAGTCACCACAGCCTCCCTCTCTGATCCAACACGACCCACTTACCATCCTACCCCTCTCCACCTTCCCCTGGACCAATCACTGGCCAGCATTGCTCTCCCCCATGGCCACATTGGTAATTTTACACCACCAACTCCTCCCTCTTGGTATAAAGCCAGCAGGCCTCCCCCAGCCAGCCTCCCTGCCTTCATTTGCCCCCTCTCCCTCCCACTTGCCTCCCAGAGCACCACAACCCCCTCCCCTACTCTGTGTTGTCCGAAGGAAGAAGGAGAGGAGCTCTCGGCCTCCTCTCAAAAATCGAGCAAGGAACCTCCCCCTCTGCTCCATTCTCCCTGCATGTCAGCCCCCGAGTTCCCCTAGCTCTCCTCTACCTGACTGTGCTCTCCTTTCTGTCCAGGACCCTCTCCTCCACCGTCGCCGTCAAGCACCGACGATTTCGTCCTCGGTCGCCGTCGCACAAGCTACCTCCCGACGCCAGATCCCCTCGTGCCGCCCCTTGTTCGATTCGTTGTCGACCACCACGTCGCCTTGCCGCCTCCTCGACCTCCCCCGAGCCCCCAGATATCCTCCCCGCTCCTCCCTGCTCTGCCTAGGGTTCTCGTCGCCGGCTACCCTCTGTCGCGTAGACGACGACCGAGCGCCGTCCATCGCGATTTGATCCAACGGCCGACAACGGCCGATACCCCTTCGCGTCCCTCTGCCGCTGACCGTCAGGCCCCGCTTGTCAGTTCAAGCGCCAGCTCCCGCGCGTCGCGCTGCCCTGCTGTGGGCCGAATCTTCCCCTGCGGCCCATTCCCCAGTCAGATCCAGCCCGCTGCACTTCCTTTTCTTTTTCTTTTAGGTTTAAATCTAAATAAAATGGCAAACCTAATCCAAAGGCTTAGATCTAATTTTCTGATTGTTCTCTGATGTTTTTTCAAACATGCAGAGGCAACCCCATGGCCTAAATAAATTTCTCTAATTACTAGTAATTATTCTGCTAGAATGTATCTGGTACACTAAATGTTTTCCACAGAGAGTTTTACAACTCCATTTGAGATGAATCAAAGACCTACTGGAAGGTATTTGAAATACCTCTTTTCCAGCACAGGTCTCATCCCAAGGTGAACTGTATACTGCCTTTAGGAAAATTAACAAAACTGACAACTTTCTGTCTTAGATAAATTCCCAGGTCAAATCAAACAGGGTATTGATCTGATTCCAACTCCCAGTACACACCAGTACCCGTATCTACCAGGGTATTGAGCTCTGGATGAAGTTTAGTGAATTAAATACTTCTGTGATGAGTATTTTCACTAAATAAATCACTCTAGGAGTTTGACAACTCCAAAAAGGGTGAATCCAATTCCTACAGAAAGGTATCGGACATGCCTATCACATGCCCTTGGAACCAACTCAATATCTCTTGTATATTTAATCTGGTAAATAAAAGAAGAATCATACAGAACTGTCTTTGGGAATTTCCTGATGGCATTCTGGTAATTCTTCTGACTTGATTCCAACTCTAGGTGGTTCAATATAGCAAGTACTACCTAACCATCCAAGGAAATAACTTTTGGATCTCCAGAACTTTTCTGGTGAATTATTTCCTTAAACTAGAGTTTAATCCACTATAAAAAGCATATCTAATTCTAGAAAAGTGATAATCAAGTGAAACCACTTGTGTTGGTTTTGTCTTGTCAAAACCTATCTGAGGGTGTCATGGTTATCCATTGATAACCTACTGACCACAGAACCCTAACCCAAGTCCCTTGTATCTATCCTAGACAACTATCTTCCCAGAGAAACCACCTTAGTGGCAATCTTGTAAATTGCACCCTTTGAATTCCACTCCTCCAAAACCCTCCCAAGTCCAGTAGTATTTCTCATGCTTTTTTGCTGTATGGTTTGATGTTGTATGCCTTGTGTTGATTGTGGATTGCCTGCTTGCATGTATCCCCAATGACGACGATAGTGCGAGTGTCTGACGACAAGAAGATCGGGATTTCTTATTATTATTTTTGGGTATTCTTGGTCATCTGAAGAAGTCCAGGGACTTATTGCTGATCACAGGCAAGCCACCACTTCCTGAACTCTATTACATGCCCTAATCTCTTTTACCTGTTTTTATATCCTCTTTACAAATTGCATACTCTACCTACATGTCTTGTTTTACAAATACTGCGGTAGTAACTTGGCTCCTCCAAGTTATGATTTCGTGTCCTTCGAGGCACCACCTCGATGTACCTACCATTTTATCCCTTTAGATCGGGAGTATGATGATTAACATCTCACCCCATTGGAAAACCCCGGTTTTGAGAAAATAAACTGTTTTGGGATTTTCCCCACTACAAATGTTTCAAAAACGGATTTGTAAAACCCTGGGAAGAGGCATCATTCCCAGTGGAAGTTTTAATAAAAGAAATGGTGATGAGAAGAAGTGGAAAAGTGATGGGATGTTCTACGCCTTTACTGGAACAATTTTTACCACGCAACCACATTACCCCAGGTTGCTGGGGCTTAACCCGTAGTTTGTCTGCATTAGCCGAGGCACTTCTACCATGCTTATAGGGAGAAATCCCTGGAAGACCGGGCAGGCGTCCCAGATCATGGATCTGAAGCCTGTCGCTTGCTTCCGCAAGAGTGAGCCTGACCTGGCAGGAGGCCGGTGCAACAATTGGGTCTCCCGCGGACGGTATGACTTAGGTAGTACGGAAGGAAGTGGAGTCTCCAGATTTAAGGTATACGCCAAGTTGCGGCTTGGGTATGCGCGTGTACGGAAGGAAGGACTATGGCTGGGAGCCACATACTCGTTGCCTGGGAGAACAAACCCAAGAGGAAAAGCATTCCTTTGCTAGTGTAGACAAGCGAAAAGTTAGGTTTGATTATCCGGACCCCCATCTACAGTGGTAGTGGGCTGTGGTTGAATCCCGACGGATGTATTGATTCTTGTGGGGAAAGTGTGCACACTCTGCAGAGTATAACCTATTCGAATAGCCGTGTCCACGGTCAAGGACGGTTGTAAAGGTGTTGGCTAGGAGTACCCCAATCTGTGTTTGTTTGGGAAACGGGGGAACCCGAGTTCGAAGGCTTTGTTTTGACCCGTGGGGTCGAAGATGTTTAAGAAAAGGTTTTTACTACAAAAACTAGTTTTCAAAACTCTTTTTCAACAAAGACATGGAGATGTCTGGATTTATAAAACAGAAGCATGGTTTTCAAAACTCTTTTTCAACAAAGATATGGAGATGCCATAACTTCAATGTTAGTTTAGGCTTTTCAAAAGCAACCCTAGATATAGCTATCTCACCACCGCCAAAATTGCATTTCCTTTGTTCACTTATCTTGGTGGTTTGTGAGTACCTTCAAAAGTACTCACGGCTTTATCCCTGGCTATTTACTTGGCCAGACTTTCAGGAAGTTAAGGTGACGTCCATCGGGCTAGGTCGTCTTCCCAGTCAGCTGTCTATAGGTAGAGGCACGATTGGGCTCTGTGCTTGGAGATGTTCCACTGCTAATGATGATGTAGCCATAATGGCATTTATGTAAGTCTTGTAACTCGTTATGTTTCGGATGTTGTAATGGTACCTGTCGGCTATGTTCCACGGCTCACTGATCATGGGAACATGGATGTATGCATAACAGGGATTTCTCGGATGAATAATCCGGGGAGCCCACAATGCAAGCCGAGTTCAAGAACATCGACAACCGCTTCGACGACGTACAACAACAAATGCACGCAATGCATCACAACTTTGGCCATCAAAATGAAGCGCTTCAACGCTCTGTCATCGAAACAAATGGCAATCTTCAACGCCTCATCGATGGAATGACAAGACCACGTTCACGCACATCAAGCTCTCCACCTTCATGCGCCTCATGAATCATATCTTGTGTTCTCTCATTGGAAAAAGTGTTGGTGTCTATTTTGATGATATACTTGTGTATAGCAAGTCACTTGAGGACCACATTACACATGTCAAGGAAGTTTTGCAAATCCATCGACACAAAAAGCTTTATGCTAATCTTCCCAAGTGCACCTTTGCTAAAGACAAGTTGATTTTTGTTGGATTTGTCGTTTCTTCGAAGGGAATTGAAGTTGATGTTTCCAAGGTAAAGGACTACGAGATTGGCCCATCCCAACAAATGTGAGTGAACTCCTAAGTTTCCATGGGTTGGCTGGTTTCTATCGTTGCTTTGTGAAAGACTTTTCGACCATTGCTTTTCCTCTCAATGATTTGACGAAAAAGAATGTCACCTTCGTGTGGGGCAAAGCGCAACAAAAAGCTTTTGACGAACTTAAAAAGAGGCTCACCAAAGCACCTCTCCTTGCGTTACCGGATTTCACAAAAACTTTTAAGATAGAGTGTGATGCTAGTGGTATTGGCATTGGTGGAGTCCTTATACAAAACGGATGTCCTATAGCCTACCATAGTGAGAAACTTGTTGGTGATCGCCTTAATTATCCAATTTATGACAAAGAGCTTTTTGCCTTAGTTCGTGTCCTTTATGTTTGGCAACACTACCTATGGCCCAAAGAATTTATCATACATTCCGACCATGAGTCGTTGAAATACCTCAAAGGGCAAGCCAACTTGAGTAAGAGACACACTAAGTGGGTTGAGTTCATGGAGTTTTTTCCATACATTTTCAAGTATAAGAAGGGCAAAGATAATGTAGTTGCGGACGCTTTGTCTCGCAAACACAAAAGCCTTCTTACGAGACTCAAAATCAACGTGTTGGGTCTTGAGGAAATAAAATCTTTGTATGCTTCCGACCAGTTCTTTGAACCAATTTTTGCAAAGTGCTCCATTGACAAAGGAGTTGATGATTTCTATTTGCATAAGGGCTTTCTATTTAAACAAAACAAGATATGCATTCTGAAGTCGTCGCTTCAACTTTTGCTTCTCCAAGAATCTCATGCTGGAGGCCTCATGGGTCACTTTGGCCGCGACAAGACATTGGATATGCTCTCCACTCACTACTTTTGGCCCAAGATGAAGCACGACGTGGAGCGCTACGTTCAACGATGCACGACATGTATTCAAGCTAAGTCGCAAGCTAACCCTTATGGTCTTTATATGCCATTGCCTATTCTGCATACACCTTGGTACGACATGACCATGGATTTTGTGTTAGGATTACCTAGATCTAAGCATGGTCATGATTCTATATTTGTTGTCGTGGATCGCTTTTCCAAAATGGCACACTTCATACCGTGCCATAAGACCGACGATGCTTCACATGTTGCAAATTTGTTTTTCAGGGAAATCGTCCGTCTTCACGGTGTACCAAGAACAATCGTCTCCAACCGCGACGTCAAATTCATGAGCTACTTATGGAAGACCCTCATGGCCAAGCTCGGCGTCAAGCTCCTCTTTTCATTTGCGTCGCATCCTCAAACCGATGGACAAACCGAAGTTGTCAACCGAAGCCTCGGAACTCTTCTACGTGTGTTGATCGAGAAAAAGTTGAAGGATTGGGAGAATGCATTCCCCACGCCGAGTTTGCCTACAACCGAGCCAAGCACTCAACAACCAAGATGAGTCCATTCATGATCGTCTATGGTTTCGATCCCCTCACTGCGCTCGACATACTACCGCTACCTCTCCATGAGTGCACAAACATGGACGTTGAGAAGCACGCACAAGCTATGAAGAAGCTTCACGAAGAAACAAGAGCTACAATCGAGCAACAAGTCCTTCGCCAAGCTTCAAGGTTAAACAAGGACAAGAAGGAGATGATCTTTGAAGAAGGTGACCTCGTATGGATACACCTAAGCAGGGACCGCCTCCCCAAGGAACGCGACTCCAAGATCAAGCCAAGAGGAGATGGTCCCTTCAAGGTCCTAAAGAGAATGAACAACAACGCCTACATCATTGACATTCTGACCTCCAAGTACCTTGCAAGCAATACATTCAATGTCAAGGACCTTTCACACTACCATGGACATATTCAAGATGACAACCATGAAGAGTCGAGGACGACTCTTTCCCAAGGGGGGGAGCTGATGCAGCCCGTACTACAGACGCCTCTACATCTACACCACCAAGCCCCCCAAGTGGACCGATGACTCGCGCTCAAACCAAACTCCTCCAAGCTAAGGTGAATTCGCTCTTGTACTCATGTGACTTCGATACACTCCTGGATGGCTTGCTACTTCATGCCCTGACACTATGCATCATCAGGTACGAAGACACGAGCCAGAGGAGTGACATGGTAGCCAACAACTGCTAGGAGACCCCGGTACTACCGGCCCCTGGAAGCGGTACTACCGCACGAGCGGTACTACCGCTCATGGACAGTGGTACTACCGCCCCGGGTAGAGAGATGGACCCGAAGCCCCAGATCCCACCGGTACTACCGCACTCAGCAAGCGGTACTACCGCGTGCACCTGAAGACTCATGCCAAAGCTTTTGCCTGCTCGCATTATCAAGACCTTCCAGCGGTACTATCACTGCGTACTACCGCTCACTGGTACTACTCCAGCTCACCCCTTTGGCCCCTTTGCCTTGGCCTTGTAACACCCCCTTTTGATACTTTAGTTGCCTAAACTACCCCTGAACTTATTGCTAGCCTATATATAGCCCCCCACCTCTATTGTAAACCCTAGGCATGATATTTGGAATTAGTGGAAACCCCTTGTGGATCTATCTAGTTCTTGCCTCATGCTCCTTTGACAAAGGAGCACCAAATATCCCAAACCTCGTTGGAGTTTGCATCGTGCCTCCGCGTTGTACAAGGCCTTGGCATTGGTGTCCCTTTGCCAAGACGTCAAGACCTCACCGAGTCTCCCCTCTCGCCGTACCGGTTCGAGAGAGAGTCCTCCGCTCGACGCCGATCCTAGGGATTGCACCAGACCGGTCACCGCCGGCGTGAGATATTGGTGTGTATCGTGGTTTTGCGTGTGTGTGTTCATCGCGTTCTTCGTGCGTGATTTCGTCGTGTTCATCCTCCCCTCCTTCCCCCGCACTCCATCCATGATTTGACTGGGATTCGTGAAAGATCGGGCCACCCTAGAGGTTTGCCCTCAACACTTTACGTGAGCATGTGCATAGAAGACATTATTCATATAAATCGAACAACCATTATTCTCTGATTTAAACAAATAACCATCTTGTAAGATACAATATCCTGATATTATATTCTTACATAATGCAGGCACAAAGGAACAATTACTAAGTTCTAATATTAATCCTGACGGTAGATGTAGAGGTCTTGTGCCGATGGCAATCACCGCAACTCTTTTTCTCCATTCTCGACGTGCATCATCACCTTGTTCTTACCAAGCTTCCTATTGTTATGTAGCTCATGTATTAGATTGCAAATATTAGCAACCGATCCTGTATCAAATACCCAAGAGTTACTCTTAGGACCTTGCAAGTAAACATCAATAACATGTATATCAAATATACCTAAGATGGATGATCCGATCTTCTTTTTCTTTGCTAAGTACTTTGGATAGTTCCTCTTCCAGTGACCCTTCTCCTTGCAGAAGAAACACTAAGCATCTGGGGCGGGACCTGTCTTAGGTGCTTTGCCTTTGTTAGAGGCGCAGCGCACATTCGCCTTCTTCTTGTCACCCAGAGCGCTTCTTCTTGAAACAAGTGTTTTTCTTCGCCATCATCACATGATAGGTGTTCTTCTGTATGTCCTTTTCAGCCACCTTCAACATCACGAACAGTTCAACAAATGTTTTGTTTATCCCATGCATGTTGAAGTTCATGACAAACCTAGCAAAGCTAGATGGGAGTGATTTCAGGATTATGTCGGTTCCCAGTTCAAAGGGAAATGGAATTCCTAGTGCTTCCAACCTTTGAATGTACCCATGCAACTTGATTACATGATCACTAACCGAGCCTCCTTTGCCATCTTGCAATCCAGAAGAGCTTGAGATATCTCATATCTTTCTGCTCGGGCTTGTTTCTGATGCAGCCCGTCCTACGGAAGCTCCTACATCTACACCAACAAGTCCCCCAAGTGGACCGATAACCCGTGCCCAAGCCAAGCTCCTTCAAGCTAAGGTGAATTCACTCCTTGTATCATGTGACCTTGATACATCCTTGGATGGCTTGCTACTTCATGCCAATACCTTATGCATCCTCAGGTACGAACCCCATGAAGAAATGCCAAGAGAAGGAGCCAAGCCAACGTGAACCAGAGTCCCAGGCCAAACCGACGCTAGGACCGGCGGACTAGAATCCTCGTCGGAACGTCCGGCGGATGCCCCGGCGAACCAGACCAGCGACCGGAAATACCGGCGCTCCGACAACCTCCGGCGCCGACCAAACAGCGCCTCTGTGAGCCGTTCCGGTTTCGACTGGAATTTCCGGCGGTGACGGGAAATTCCGGCGCCGATTCCGGCGCCACCGAGCTTATTGCCGGATTCGTCCCCCTAGACATCAATGTGGGTTTGATGCCTGAGAATATTCCTATTTCGTCCAGTTTTTTACCTTTTTATGCCTAAAGTACCCCTGAACTAGTGGTTGGCCTATATATAGTCCCCTACCTCCATTGTAAACCCTATGCATGATATTTGGAATTAGTGGAAACCCCTTGTGGATCTATCTAGTTATTGCCTAATTCTACTTTGACAAAGGAGCACCAAATATCACAAACCTCGTTGGAGTTTGCATCGTGCCTCCGTGTTATACAAGGCCTTGGTATTGGTGACCCTTTTCCAAGATGTCAAGATCTCACCGAGTCTCCCATCTTGCCGTGCCGGTTCGAGAGAGAGTCCTTCGCCCGACGCTTATCCTAGGGATTGCGCTGGACCGGTCACCGCCGACGTGAGCTATTGGTGTGTATTATGGTTTTGCGTGTGTGTGTTCATCGCGTTCTTCGTGCGTGAGTTCGTCATGTTCATCCTCCCCTCCTTCCCCCACACTCCATCCTTGATTTGAGTGGGATTCGTGAAAGATCGGGCCACCCTAGAGGTTTGCCCTCAACATATTGGTATCAACAACTTCATTGCTCACGAATTCCCCCACAAATTTTTCTTCTATCCACCAAAAATTTGAAAATCCCCAAAAAGAGCCCCAAATTTGCCTTCGGATCAATCTCTGGATTTGGTGCGTTTTTCGTGGTTTTGTTCCACAGATTTGTTGCTTTGGGTACCGATCTACCTTCCTAGAACCTTTGCCCAGCCCAATTTAGACAAATTTCCAAAAAAATTGACCGATTTGACTTTTGGAGTTCGTCACGAGTTCAAACCGGCACCCGGCTCGACGGACCGGCCCAGCCACCGGAAATTTCGACGATAGTTCTGGCGAACCGGACTAGCCACCAGAATTTCCGGCGCTAGGCTCGGCGCCGCCGGTTTGGCCGCTGAAAACTCAGTTTCACCCATTTTCCTCTTGTGTTGTTCATGTTATGTGTGCGTGTCGCCAAACTAACTTCAAGCTTCCGCAACAATATTCACATACCGTGCTCGTCGACACCGCGACACCGAACATCATCCCCAACACCGGTAACAAGTCATCATACCAAAGGTATAACTTGTTCCACCTTGTTAACCCTTCTTCCTTGAGTGTATCTATCCTATGAGAGCAACTCATCTTGTGTTTGCCTAAGCATTGTGCACTTGTTCTTGGAAAGTGAGAGTGTGAGAGCAAATACAAGAGTTAACATAGTAGTATAGAAAGGGAGAAAAAGAAACAAAAAAAGAGAGAAAAAGAAAAAGAAGAATAGAAAGAAACATAGTCTCCCAATACAAAGAGAGTCTCAAGCTTGTAAGCAAAGAGAGAAAAAGAGCGCGACCGAGGCAAGTGCACAAATTTGTTGCTTATTTCTCTTTTGGTGAACGAGTTGTGGTCTCTCCTTGCGTTGGCACGACACCGAGCATAGTCTTCGTTAGGTCCTTTTGTGCTCATTTTCATAGTCGTGCTAACCACATCCGTCTCCATGTGTGTGTATCCTAGTGTTTTGTAGATCGCCTCCTATTTCCTTTTGATCATTTGGTTCTCTACCACGTTTGACAATAACCTTTTCTTTGGATCATTTCGTTTGGTTTCCACAACCCTAACCTACCACCGACAAGCTTTTGAGAGTTAGTTCTTTCTTTAGTGTGAGTTTTCTTTGCAATCCCACTTTGCACGCATATAGCTCTCACTTGTGGTTTCTAGTTTGGTGCAATCCCCAAGGTGAGGTACAAGGCTAACACCACCATATTCCACTTCCATATACAATACTTGTGTGTTTTGCATGATGGATAGGCACGGTGAGTCGAGCCAACCCCCTCCCCAAGAAGAAGATCAAGGACAGTACATGACGCGCGCAAGTCACTTCATCGACCGACAAGAGTTCCGTGAATGTTGCCAAGCCCTTGAGACTCGACAAGATGAACAATTTGGCGAGACACAAGCCGAGTTCAAGAACATCGACAACTGCTTCGATGGCCTCGAAAGACAAATGCACGCATAGCACGCAATGCATCACAACTTTGGCCATCAAAATGAAGCCCTCCAACGCTCCATCGCCGAAACAAATGACAATCTTCGATGCCTCATCGACGGAATGGCAAGGCCATGCTCACGTGCATCAAGCTCTTCAAGTTCATCGCGTCGTCATGTTCCTCTCCAACAAGATCTCCATCCAAGTGCTCCCAGGCGCAATGATGCCCCCGTGGTTGAAGATGGAAGTTCTTCAAACTATGTACCTTCCCCACGGCACGCCGCAACGTCAAGCTATGATGGTGATTTCTCTTCAAGGCCACGAGCAAGGCAAGAAGCTCACTGTCATCACACAAGGGCACTATTAATCCAACATCAGCAACCACAAGAAGAACCGCAAGTGCAACCGCAAGTCTACCACCATCAACCGTGACACATACTTGAAACAACAAGTGATGACTCCAATTTGTAGAATCAAGCTCGTCTTCGACGTGAAGCTCTCCAAGATCCTCCTCCTCGTCATCATCGTCATGAATGTCCACACCGACACCATGGTCATCACGAGGTTCCTCCTCCACCACATCAAAACTTGGAGCGCCAAGTGGTCCAAATTGAGCGATGCCCACCACGTCAAGATGCTCAAGACCATGATCTTCGCCGTGAGGCCCATGTGCCTAACCAACATCACCAACCGAGGAATGATCCTCCCCTTCATCGTCAACCATGTCAATAGGCCCCACACCCTCGCCACCATGAGGCCCAAGCGCCATAACCACGTTAACAACCGCGCGAGAGCAAGAGGAAGCTTGATAAGGGGTGGCCCGATCTTCTCAGTGAGCTGGGGTAGATGGCGATGTAGATGATGAACATAACTTGTATGAACCTGAGAACTCTCCGGCTAATCCCTGCTGCCAGATGCAACAACTCTCAACCCTTTGGATATTCGCAACTCCACACACTTGCGCACGTAGTCGCTGACCACGAAGCGGTATTGCAATCTACTAATTTCCAGTGGAGCAATAGATCACACTCAAACTTGCAATTGGCTAATTCCCAATGGAATAACTAATCACACTCAGATTATAGTAGCAACACACCAGATCGATACGAATTGGTGCTGAATAATTCAGAGGATCGCTTGTAGCAGATCTAACTGGAACTAGAGTTTATTTTAACGTGGTCTAACCTAATTGTGACGGCTTCTAGAGTATATATGAGGGTTGGGGCGTCCACCCCTCTAAAGAGGCCTAAAACAGTCATAACTTGGCCCAAACTGACCCGGGTCGACTCAAACTGATACATACCGACCCATATATGGGTTCGGCCTAATTGGCACGCAGTCCAAACGTGTAATTCTTGGTGCGCCATATCTCTCTCTTGCTCATACGTGATTTCCTCATTGCCTCCTAGTGCGCCTGCCTCCCGCTCCTCCCTCGCGCACTTGTTGATATTGGAAATCAGCGCTTGTCCTTCTTGCTGCAACTCTTGTCCTCCTCGTGCAACGCTTGTGTTATCAATAAACCTGATCATACAAAGATGCATAGACTTAGGTAGTATAAAGTTCTCATTAAGTAAAACATCAGGTTCAATTAAGAGTGAATTCACCTGTTGCTGAAGTAGCTTTGCACGAGCTCTCGTAATGGGTCCAATCCTGATTTCATTGGACTTGTTCTTTGCAGCAACAACTTCATTGTCAATAGGAGTAGGAGATAGCAGAGTAGTATGGATGTCCTCATCATCTCCCCCCTTCAAAAGCCCTCGACCTCGATGCTCCAAGGTCATCTCCATCATATGGTGTGAAATCAGCAACATTGAAACTATTACTGACACCAAACTCATTTATAGGAAGATCTATCTTGTACGCATTATAATTTATCTTGGCAAGCACTTTGTAAGGACCAACACCACGTGGAAGTAACTTGGATTTACGCAACTCCGGAAATCTATCCTTGCAAAAATGTACCCATAGCAAGTCGCCAGGTTGAAACAACACCTCCTTGCGCTTCTTGTTAACTCGATCAGCAGTGCTCTTGCCCTTCCTTTCAATAGCTTCTTTAGTCTTCACATGTATCTTCCGCACAAAATCTTCCCTCTTTGATGCCTCCATGTTTACTCTCTCTTCTATGGGTAGAGGCAACAAGGTAAGTGGAGTAATGGGTTTGAAGCCATATACCACCTCAAAAGGACACAGCTGCGTGGTAGAGTGTACCGCCCTGTTATATGCAAACTCAACGTGTGGTAAACACTCCTCCCACTCACACAAGTTCTTCTTGATCATAGCACGCAATAGTGTTGAGAGCGTGCGATTCACCACCTCCGTCTGACCATTAGTGTGGGGATGACATGTTGTGCTGAATAGTAGCTTCGTTCCCAGCTTTCCCCATAGTGTCTTCCAGAAATAGCTCATAAACTTCACATCTCGATCAGAAACAATTGTCTTGGGTACTCCATGTAAGCGTACAATGTCCCTGACAAATAGATTAGCAATATGCGACGCATCGTCGCTTTTGTGGCAGGCAATAAAGTGTGACATTTTAGAGAACCTATCCACTACCACAAATATAGAATCATGGACTCTTTTAGTTTTAGGCAAACCTAGTACAAAATCAATGCTTATATCTTCCCATGGTGTAGTAGGTGCAGGTAATGGAGTGTATAAACCATGAGGCTTCAACTTGGACTTGGACGTGTTGCATGTAATGCATCGTTTCACAAACCTGTCCACATCACGCCTCATCCTAGGCCAGTAAAAGTGATCAGCGAGCATGAGTAGCGTATTCTCATGCCTAAAATGTCCCATTAAACCGCCTGCATGTGATTCCTGCAACAACAACAAACGCATAGACGATTCTAGAACACATAGTTTGTTAACACGAAACAAAAACCCATCATGGATGTGATATTTATCCCATGCCTTCCCATTAGTACACATGCTATAAGGCGTTGCAAAATCTTGATCAGTAGCATACAACTCACGCAAACTCTCTAAACCAGGAACTTGAATATCCAATTGTGTTAACAACATGTTCTTCCTAGATAGAGCATCAGCAACTATATTGTCTTTACCCTTCTTATGTTTAATTATGTATGGGAAATACTCAATGAACTCAACCCACTTAGCAAGACGCCTATGCAAGTTAGATTGAGCTTTTATATATTTCAAAGCCTCATGATCAGAATGTATGATAAATTCTTTTAGCCACAAATAATGTTGCCAAACCTCAAGAACTCTAACAAGCACATACAATTCTTTATCATATATAGGATAGTTCAACCTTGCACCAAAAAGTTTCTTAGAAAAATATGCAATAGGACGACCCTCTTGCATTAACACACCACCAACTCCGATGCCACTAGCATCACATTCAATCTCAAATTGCTTATTAAAATCTGGTAGTGCAAGCAATGATGCAGAGGTTAACAAATGTTTCAGCTCATCAAATGCATGATCTTGGGCTGCACCCCATGCAAATGCTACACCCTTTTTAGTTAATTCATTCAAAGGTGCAGCAATAGTACTAAAGTCTTTCACAAATCGTCTATAGAAACCAGCAAGACCATGAAAACTTCATACTTGACTAACATTCATTGGAGTAGGCCAATTATGAATAGCTTCAGTTTTAGATGAATCTACTTCCACTCTATGCTTATAAACAACATATCCCAGAAATATGACCTTATCTTTGCAAAATGTGCACTTCTCAAAATTACCATAGAGTTTAGCATCATGCAACACTTGCAAAACTTTTCTAATATGATCACTATGTTTAAATTCATTGCGGCTATAGATTAATATGTCATCAAAATACACAACCACAAACTTGCCAATAAAATTTCTCAAAACATGGTTCATTAATCTCATCAAAGTACTAGGTGCATTAATTAATCCAAATGGCATGACTAACCACTCATATAGACCAAATTTTCTTTTAAAGGCTGTTTTCCATTCATCCCGTTCTTTCATCCTAATTTGATGATAACCACTATGCAAATCTATCTTAGAGAAAAAACAGCACCACTCAATTCATCTAGCATATGTTCCAAGCATGGAATAGGATGACGATATCGAATAGTGATGTTATTTATCGCTCTACAATCTGCACACATGCGCCATGTACCATCTTTCTTAGGAACTAAAATAATAGGAACATCACAAGGAATTAAGCTCACACGAATATAACCTTTGTCAAGAAGCGCTTGCACTTGTTTTTGTATTTCCTTTGTTTCTTCGGGGTTGGTTCAATAAGGGGCACGGTTGGGCAACGTGGCGCCAGTGATCAGATCTATCGGGTGCTCTATGCCGCGCATGGGTGGCAAACTAGCAGGTACCTCCTCCAGAAACACGTCACTGAATTCCTGCAAAACATTATAAACACCAAGATAAAGAGGGGTCATGTCATTAGAAACTAACACCTCACCCTTGTACATAAGCACAAGAGGCATGGCTGTAGGATCCTCTCGAAATTCTCTCATATCTTCTTTGGTGGCTAATATAACTAGTGAATGCACTCCCTCCCTCTTATTTTTACCACTCAATTTGGGCTGGTGGCTCTCACTCACAGAAGTAGTGGTCTCTCGCCTATCTACATGTTCTAGATTCACTTCAGTTTCTGACGAGATTCATTTACAATTTGCTGTGATGACATAGGTTGCAAATTTATTTTCTTGCCATGGAACTCCAAGGGATAGGTATTGGCTCGGCCATTGTGTTGCACATGGTGATCATACTGCCAAGGCTGACCCAACAACAGGTGACACACCGTCATGGGTACCACATCAAACTCAATGGAGTCCTTGTATGGTCCAATCTCAAAATCAACTCGCACCATGTGGCTGACTTTCATCTCTCCACTATCACTTAACCACTGAATAAAATATGGATTGGGGTGCGGTAGATACTTCAGCTTCAGCTTTGCACACAACTCCTTGCTAGCCAAATTGCGACAGCTACCACCGTCAGTGATAACCTTGCATGCCTTTCCTGGACCAACAAGTGCTTTCGTTTGGAACAAATTGCATCACTGACTTTCAGAACTAGAAGACACATTGAGAACACAGGGAGTACAGACAATAGTGGTGGCGGTGAATGGAAAAGCATCATCACCATCACTCTCATAACCATCATCATCCGAAGCAGTCGGATCAACATCATCTCCCGTCTCATACTCGTCATGTTCATTAACAAACATCACCTTTCTATTTGGACACTCCCTTTTGAAGTGACCCTTGCCGCCACATGTATGGCACTCCATGTCCCTATTACGTGTTGTAGACATATTTGAACCTGTACCACTATCAGCGGGTGCATATTTCTTTGCATGAGAAACAGAAGAATCAGGTCATGTCGAAGCAGTAGCACGTACATCTGAATGAGAACTTGGTGCAGGAGCAGTTGCAGCAGATCTGGATGGAAAACATCCACCACTAGTATAACGAGCCTTGAATTGAGCTTCTTTGGCAAACTATGCTTTAGCCTCACGTGCATGATGTAACAGCTCATTCATATCATGATATTGATGGTGCCGAACAATACTTTTGATGTTATACTTTAGTCCATGGACAAAACGCTGCATGGTCATCTCAATCGGCTCACGCACCCAAGCTCGTTGTAGAAGCATCTCCATGTAATAGGCATCAACAGTCATAGTGCCTTGCCTCAATTGTGCAACTTGTCAAAGAGAACGCAAGTAATTGGTAGGAACAAAGTGAGCTTGCATCACCTCCTTCATGGTGCGCCAAGTAATAATGGGCAGCTCACCATATTCTTGTCGTGCACGAACCGTGCCATCCCACCATCGTAATGCATAACCATCGAACTCTGAACTAGCAAGATTGATTTTTCTATCTTCGGTATAGTCATGTAAGTGCCATAACTTCTCTATCTTCAGCTCCCAGGTGAGGTATTCTTCAACATCAGGGCCTCCCTCAAATCTGGGTATAGTGAATTTGGGCTTACCCAAGCCATCATCTTGCGGTGCAGGTAGATGCATAGGAGCACGCTGGGCACCTAAGTGGGCAAATCCATGCCCACGGCCTCCATGGCCATCAGCACGACCATTACCAAACATAGGGGCAGCGACCTCATGTCCATCATTGATGCTTGCAGTATCATCCTTAAGAGCCGGCTGTTGTTGTTGTTGTTGTTGCTCCACGAGCAGCCTCAAATCATTCATGGACTGTGTCAACGCTTGGATGCTTGTTTGAATCCCCGTAACTTGTGTTTGAATGGTGGTGATAACAACTTCATTCTGATCCATCTTCAACTGTACACCCTGAACTTCCTTGTCAATGCCATCTGTGGTGTTAGTGAACACCAGCTGCAAATGATCATGAATGGCCTCATATTCATTCCAAGTAACCACAATATCTCCTGCCTTTTTATGATGCACGTCAATAGAAGAACTAGACGACATGATTAGTACGTTAGTGCACAAAAGAAAATCTGGTGGTGGAAATCTCTCGCAACTCACTCAACTAGAAGAAAGAGAAAACTTACTGTTCCAAAGTAAATTAGAGAAGCTTACCAACTTGGATGAACAACTATGTGAACGGATGTGATGAAGCGAATACCGAGGGTACAAGAAACTATCACACGACAGACCAGGTATATGGTGGAGCTTGGTTGGGACACCTAACAACAGACCCACAGAAGAACACACGGTGGAGATAAGTGGGGAAATTGCAACTATGAAAAAGAGCTCCAAAATTAAGGTATGTCGGAGGAACGCTCGTGTTGCAATGCACAAGGAGAGACGCTAGCAATGTCTCAACGAAACAGGTACAATATTGCTAAACTGAGCAGCCCGCAGAGCACTAAGCATGCTAGTCTCGTACGATAGTTTTAGACACAAAGAAAGGCTTACTAAGGCTCACAATGATAGGTACGCTACGTGGACTCAGGAAAAAAAATAAACAAAAAAGAAAAAAAATTGACCTGAAAATAGGTCTCTGCCACGGCAGAAAAAAGGCCCAAAATCCTGCCGCGGCAGGATGTCGGCAGACACAGAAATTTCTCGTATGAGGACAGACCTGTCTGTGGACAGGCGAGGGGTCCGATTTTTTTTTAACGTGAGGATTCACGTACTAGCATAGAAGCGTCTACCCTGTAGCGATTGAAGCGTTATTTTTTTACTTCGTTGCAGGCACGTACGGTAGCAGGACTAGGATTAGTTTCTTTTTTCTTTTTCTTTTCAACGTGCCTCACGTGCGATCGGTTTTCTCTTTTTTCTTCTTCTTTCAAACCGGATCTACAACCCAGACTAGAAGAAAACATATCTAATAGATCTAAGACTTAAGAACACGACGAACAGTCTAGAAATAGACTAGAAACTCTGACTACGAAATAAAAACAGGTGAAAACTAGACAAAACTACGACTCAGATTTAGAAGAAAGACTACACAAAAAGACTACGACCAGCAACTAGAACTCATGAACAGTGTTATCTAGGCTATGGCAACCTCTAAACCTAATCTTTTTGTGGCCTTTTCTGTATAGGACAAAAACAAGAACTAATCTGCGAATGGATTTGTGAATGCTCACCGAGTAAACGCTAGAATCTGATACCAAGATGATAAGGGGTGGCCCGATCTTCTCAGTGAGCTGGGGTAGATGGCAATGTAGATGATGAAGATAACTTGTATGAACCTGAGAACTCTCCGGCTAATCCCTGCTGCCAGATGCAACAGCTCTCAACCCTTTGGATATTCGCAACTCCACACACTTGCGCATGTAGCCGCTGACCACGAAGCGATATTGCAATCTACTAATTCCCAGTGGAACAATAGATCACACTCAAACTTGCAATTGGCTAATTCCCAATGGAATAACTAATCACACTCAGATTATAGTAGCAACACACCAGATCGATACGAATTGGTGCGGAATAATTCAGAGGATCGCTTGTAGCAGATCTAACTAGAACTAGAGTTTATTTTAATGTGGTCTAACCTAATTGTGATGACTGCTGGAGTATATATGAGGGTTGGGGCGTCCACCCCTCTAAACAGGCCTAAAAACAGCCATAACTTGGCCCAAACTGACCCGGTTCGACTCAAACTGATACATACCGACCCATATATGGGTTCGGACTAATTGGCACGCAGTCCAAACGTCATGGAATTCCTCAAACGTGTAATTCTTGGTGCGCCATATCTCTCTCTTGCTCATACGTGATTTCCTCATTGCCTCCTAGTGCGCCTGCCTCCCGCTCCTCTCTCGCGCACTTGTTGATATTGGAAATCAGCGCTTGTCCTTCTTGATGCAACTCTTCTCCTCCTCGTGCAACGCTTGTGTTATCAATAAACCTGATCATACAAAGATGCATAGACTTAGGTAGTATAAACTTCTCATTAAGTAAAACATCAGGTTCAATTAAGAGTGAATTCACCTGTTGCTCAAGTAGCTTTGCACGAGCTCTCGTAATGGGTTCAATCCTGATTTCATTGGACTTGTTCTTTGCAGCAACAACTTCATTATCAATAGGAGTAGGAGATAGCGGAGTAGTCTGGATGTCCTCATCAAAGCTCCACAACAACAACATCAAGAACAAGCTCCGCAACTAGATTACGAGAACCAAGTTCCACCTCCTCAACCACAAGATCATCAACAATGTCACCAAGCTCGTCGCAATAACCGCAACGATGAAGAAACTTTCGGCAAGCTCAAGTTCACAATGCCCAAGTTCATCGGATCCAATGACCCCGAAGAATACCTCTCGTGGGCACTCAAAGTCGACAAGATCTTCCGCATGCACAACTATAGCAACGAGAAGATAGTCGCCATGGCTTCGCTTGAGTTTGATGACTACGCCAACCTTTGGTGGGAACAAGTTCAAGTTGCTCGTGATGCAAGACAAGAGACGCCAATCACAACTTGGCACGACATGAAGGCTCATATGAGATCCCGCTTTGTCCCCGTGCATTACATGCGCGACCTCTTCAACAACCTTGAAGCGCTTCGTCAAGGGACAAAGACCGTGGAAGAGTACTTCAAGGAAATGGAACTCAACTTGATTCGCGCAAACATTGATGAGCGCATGGAGCAAACAATGGCACATATCCTTATTGGCTTGAAATCACCCAATCAAGCGCATCGTCGAGTTCCAAACATACAACACCATGGTTGAGCTTGTGCACATTGCAACAAAGGCTGAACGTCAAGTGCAAGAGGATATCAAGTACAACAAGCCCAAGACGTACTTCACCTACAAGCAAGATTCAACCGCTACACCAACAACTTTCAATGGAAGCTCCTCAAGTACCTCCAAGCCTTCCTTCAGGCCAACATTTCCTTAAGGAAAACTACCCCCAAGTGGCAAACAAGCAAAGAGTGACACACCTTTCAACGGTGAGTGCTACAAGTGTGGAGGCAAAGGACACAAGTCGGCCATATGTGGAAACAAGAAAGTATTGTTCATCCATGACAATGGCGAAGAAGAGTACTTGAGTGAAGATGAATTTGATGCCCGAGTCAAGGAAGCATGACAAAGCAACGAGTGGAAGATGACCAAGAACTCCTCATGTGTGAACATGACGCAAGTCCATTGCTTGTCGTCACAAGGATCTTGACCACTCAAGCACAAGAGCATCAAGACCAATGCTCCAATATCTTCCAAACACGATCCGACATCAATGGCAAATCTATCAAGGTGATCATTGACGGAGGGACTTGCCACAACCTTGCGAGCACCGAGTTGTGTGAGAAGCTCAACCTCACCCTCCATCCGCACAAGCACCCCTACCACGTGCAATGACTAAGTGACCAAGGGTCCGTGAAGATCAAACGTACCATATCGGTCTCCTTTGCCATTGGTCCTTACAAAGCCACGGTGGAGTGTGATGTGGTTCCTATGACAATTTGCCACATGATTCTTGGTCGACCATGGCAATTTGACAAGGCTTCTCAACATGATGGTCGCACCAATGTATAGACCTTCAAATGGCTCAACAAAACATGTGTTTTGCAACCAATGACTCCTAGCCACATAATTACAAACAATGCAAAGGCTTTAGCGAGGGCGCAAAGCACAACACCTACTTGTGAGAAGAGTGGTGAGAGAGAGAACCACCTCATAGTGAGTGAGAGCCACAAGCCAAACTCAAGTGGAAAAACTAAGAGTGTTATCCTTGCCACCAAAAGTGAGATGAGAGATATTCCGAACGACCCATCCATCTTGCACTATGTCCTCCTTTGCAAGGGACTAGCGCAAGGAACTAATGAATTAACCAATGTTCCTCCATCTTTGATGATTGTTTTGCAGGAATTCAAGGATGTGTTTCCCGAAGAGCTTCCACATGGACTACCCCCTCTTCGCGGCATCGAACCTCACATTGATCTCATACCCGGCGCACCACTTCCCAACCGTGCCGCTTACCGCACGAACTCGGAGGATACAAAGGAGATTGAGCGTCAAATCAACCAACTCGTCTCCAAAGGTTTGATCCAATTTAGCACTATTACAAGTGCCGTACCCATGATACTTGTTCCAAAAACGGATGATACATTACGGTTATGCATGGACTGCCGTCCAGTCAATGCTATCACCGTGTGTTATCAACATCCCATAGCATGTCTCGATGACATGCTTGATGAATTGTGTGGAGCCACTATTTTTTCGAAAATTGATCTTCGTAGTGGTTACCATCAAATACGCATGGCTGAAGGTGATGAGTGGAAAACTGCCTTCAAGACCAAACTTGGTCTCTATGAATGGTTGGTTATGCCCTTTGGTTTATCTAATGCCCTATCCACCTTCATGCGCCTCATGAATCATATCTTGTGTTCTCTCATTGGAAAAAGTGTTGTTGTCTATTTCGATGATATTCTTGTTTATAGCAAATCACTTGAGGACCATATTACACATGTCAAGGAAGTTTTGCAAATCCTTCAACATGAAAAGCTTTATGCTAATCTTCCCAAGTGCACGTTTGCTAAAGACAAGTTGATTGTTCTTGGATTTGTCGTTTCTTCGAAGGGAATTGAAGTTGATGTGTCCAAGGTAAAGGACATACGAGATTGGCCCATCCCAACAAATGTGAGTGAACTCCGAAGTTTCATGGGTTGGCCGGTTTCTATCATCGCTTTGTGAAAGGCTTTTCCACCATTGCTTGTCCTCTCAACGCGTTGACAAAAAAGACTGTCACCTTAAAAAGAGGCTCACCGAAGCACCTCTCCTTGCATTACCGGACTTCACAAAAACTTTTGAGATAGAGTGTGATGCTAGTGGTATTGGCATTGGAGGAGTCCTTATGCAAAATGGACGTCCTATATCCTACCATAGCGAGAAACTTGATGGTGCTCGCCTTAATTATCCAATTTATGACAAAGAGCTTTTTGCCTTACTTCGTGTTCTTCAAGTTTGGCAACACTACCTATGGCCCAAAGAATTTATCATACATTCTGACCACGAGTCGTTGAAATATCTCAAAGGGCAAGCCAACTTGAGTAAGAGACACGCTAAGTGGGTTGAGTTCATGGAGTCTTTTCCGTACATTGTCAAGTATAAGAAGGGCAAAGATAATGTAGTTGCAGACGCTTTGTCTCGCAAGCACACAAGCCTTCTTACGAGACTTGAAATCAAAGTGTTGGGTCTTGAGGAAATAAAATCTTTGTATGCTTCCGACCCGTTCTTTGAACCAATTTTTGCAAAGTTCTCCATTAACAAAGGAGTTGATGATTTCTATTTGCATAAGGGCTTCCGCTTTAAACAAAACAAGCTTTGCATTCCGAAGTCATCCCTCCAACTCTTGATTCTCCAAGAATCTCATGGTGGAGGCCTTATGGGTCACTTTGGACGTGACAAGCCATTGGACATGCTCTCCACTCACTACTTTTGGCCCAAGATGCAGCGTGACGTGGAGCGCTACGTTCAACGATGCACGACATGTGTTCAAGCTAAGTCGCAAGCTAATCCCTATGGTCTTTATATGCCATTGCCTATTCCTCATACACCTTGGTCCGACATTAGCATGGATTTCGTATTAGGATTGCCTAGATCTAAGCATGGTCATGACTCTATATTTGTTGTCGTGTATCACTTTTCCAAAATGGCACACTTCATACCGTGCCATAAGACCGACGATGTTTCACATGTTGGAAATTTGTTTTTCAGGGAAATCATCCGTCTTCATGGTGTGCCACGAACAATCGTCTCCGACCGCGACGTCAGATTCATGAGCTACTTATGGAAGACCCTCATGGCCAAGCTCGTCGTCAAGCTCCTCTTTTCATCCGCGTTGCATCCTCAAACCGATGGACAAACTGAGGTTTTCAACCGAAGTCTCGGAACTCTCCTACGTGTGTTGATCAAGAAAAACTTGAAGGATTGGGAGGAATGCATTCCCCACGCCGAGTTCGCCTACAACCGTGCCAAGCACTCAACAACCAAGATGAGTCCATTCATGATCGTCTATGGTTTCGAGCCCCTCACCACGCTCGACATCCTACCGCTACCTCTACATGAGCGCACAAACATGGACGTCGAGAAACACGCACAAGCTATGAAGAAGCTTCATGAAGAAACAAGAGCTACTATCGAGCAACAAGTACTTCACCAAGCTTCAAGGTTAAACAAGGACAAGAAGGAGATGATATTCGAAGAAGGTGATCTTGTGTGGATACACCTAAGCAATGACCGCTTCCCCAAGGAACGCGACTCCAAGCTCAAGCCAAGAAGAAATGGTCCCTTCAATGTCCTCAAGAGAATCAACCACAACGCCTACATCATCGACATACCGGCGTCTAAGTACCTCGCAAGCAATACGTTCAACATCAAAGATCTCTCACCCTACCATGGAGATATTCAAGATGACAACCATGAAGAGTCGAGGACGAATCTTTCCCAAGGGGGGAGCTGATGTAGCCCGTCCTACGGACGCTCCTACATCTACACCAACTCCCCCAAGTGGACCGATGACCCATGCCCGAGCCAAGCTCCTTCAAGCGAAGGTGAATTCACTCCTTGTCTCATGTGACTTTGATACATCCTTGGATGGCTTGCTACTTCATTCCAATACCTTGTGCATCCTCAGGTACGAACCCTATGAAGAAATGCCAAGAGAAGGAGCCAAGCCAACGCGAACCAGAGTCCTAGGACAAACCGGCGCCAGGACCGGCGGACCGGAATCGTCGCCGGAACGTCTGGCGCACGTCCCGGCGGACCGGACCAGCGACCGAAAATACAGGCACGCGCCGACAACTTCCAGCACCGACCAAACAACGCCTCTGTGAGCCGTTCCGGTTTGGACCGGAATTTTCGGCGGCGACAGGAAATTCCGGCGCCGATTCCGGTGCTGCCGAGCTTATTGCCAGAATCGTCCCTTGGACATCAACGTGGGTTTGATGCCCGAGAATATTCCTATTTCGTCCAGTTTTTCACCCTTTTATGCCTAAAGTACCCCTGAACTAGTGGATGGCCTATATATAGTCCCCCACCTCCATTGTAAACCCTAGGCATGATATTTGGAATTAGTGGAAACCCCTTGTGGATCTATCTAGTTCTTGCCTCATGCTCCTTTGACAAAGGAGCACCAAATATCACAAACCTCGTTGGAGTTTGCATCGTGCCTCCGCGTTGCATCGGTGTCCCTTTGCCAAGACATCAAGATCTCACCGAGTCTCCCATCTCGCCGTGTCGGTTCGAGAGAGAGTCCTCCGCCCGACGCTGATCCTAGGTATTGCGCCGGACCGGTCACCGTCGGCGTGAGCTATTGGTGTGTATGGTGGTTTGGTGTGTATGTGTTCATCGCGTTCTTCGTGCGTGAGTTCGTCATGTTCATCCTCCCCTCCTTCCCCCGCACTCCATCCTCAATTAGAGTGGGATTCGTGAAAGATCGGGCCACCCTAGAGGTTTTCCCACAACGGTTTATCAAACATGCCCCTTAATTCCATGATTTTTTCATATGGACCCTAGTTTTCAAACCTCCTTTGAAGATCTAGTTCCATCGATGCAAGTATAGCACATTGGACAACGATGTAGTCATCACTACGTTGTTGAAAGACATCTTCCGTAGCTTAAGTTGCATTTTCACCTGGAGCATCACCAAGAGTTACTTCCAAGACAGTATTTCTTAGCACCTTTCAGTACTATTCTTATGTTGCGGAACCAATCCACAAAATTTGTACAAGATTCATGCAGTTTCTCTTTCTCTAATATGCCAGCTAAAGGGAAGTTGGTGATGCGTGCCATTCATCTACAAAAAATTGCAAATTTATTGTTATGGGGTAACCCCGTGGGTGGCCCGATCTTCACGGATCTCGTGGTCAAATCGATGGGAAAGCGAGGGGAAAGGGAGATGGTAGTGGAAGCGGACGCACACCTCGCGAAGAACACGATGAACACATGAAAAAAAAATACAGGGTCGATTGCTCTCACCGGTGGCCACCGGTCCGATAGAATCCTCGCAAGGAAAGATCGGTCAACATGCTCCCTCGATCCCACGCGGAGAGGGAACAACACCTTAGAGAGGGTCTTGACGTCTGGGCAAAGGGACACCGATGCCAAGGCCTTGTACAACAAGGGAGGCGCGATGCAAACTCCAACGAGGTGGTGATGATAGTCGTTCCCACTTGGTAGAAGGGGATGAGGCAAAACTAGAGATTCCACAAAGGGGGGTTTTCTTTAGTCTATAATATATGCCTAGGGTTACATGAGGGGGTGGGGGCACTATATATAGGCCAGATACTAGTTCAAGGGTACTTTAGGAATAAAAGGGGAAAGTCTGGGCAGACTAAGGGGTACATGGGACAAGGGCCCAGCTGGCGGCGTGCAGGCCCATATGCTCAGGCCGGAGACTCCGGTGTGGGGTCCGGAGACTCCGGTGTGGGCCGGAGACTCCGGTGCTCAGGCCGAAGCGGTCTATCTCCGGTGTCATCTCCGGAGGGGCCTTCTGGCTGTCCTCGAGCTCGATCTGTGGGTCGGTCTGGAGATGGGTCCGGAGACTCCGGGGTTAGCAGGCCAGAGACTCCGGTGTCTTCAGGCCGGAGACTCCGGTGTGGCCAGAGACTCCGGTGTGCGCAGGCCGGAGACTCCGGTGCTCCAGCTGCTGCTTCTTCCGTCTTCTCTTCCAAGCCTCCGTCTTGTCGGGCTTGGTGCTCCAGGCTTCCTCCCTTGCCTCCGTACTCGTCGGTATGAACCTATCATGGATATGGGACGGAGTATGAAGTAGTATACCATTCAAGAGGGTAGGAAGTGGGCTCGCATAGAGGAACGGATTCACCTTTGGAGTCCATGACGACTTGGCATAAGTTGGAGACCATGATGTGGTAACGACCGAAGGTCGGGCCACATCGTCTCCCCTTCCTTCAAAAAGAGTCGTCCTCGACTCTACATGCTCATCACAAAGTAGAAGATGTCGAGAGACCTTCTTGATCATGGGGTTCACCATATAGTCGTCCTCGAGAAGATTGCAATGACAACACCTCACGGTTCCTTCACCTTGAATGAAGCCTACAAATCTCACCACAAAATCAAAGCAACACTCAAAGCGTACCAATTCATGAAGATTATAGCATGAGTCCTCAAGTAGAGTGAAGCCACCTTAGGATGTAGAGATGACTCGTTGAAGGGCAGCCATAGGTAACTCTCTACGGTTCTTCTTGTCAACTCTTTGTCCATAGAGGTTGACGCGTACGCAATTGTACCTTCACACAACAAATACCAAGCAACATATGTTTTTGTGTGATAGAGGATCATGTCATTTGTGGCATGTCCATTCTTGTTCACAACACTATTAGCACAACTCAGGTATCCCAAACGAAATGCGTATGCAAGGTCAAAGTGCATGGAACTCATTTGAACATCATCCAAATCTGGGAACTCAAAAACTCCATAAAACATCTTAGTGTGGCACTCAAAGCAATGGACAATATTGGTCAACATCTTTGATGCAAGAGTAGGAGAATTCGGCAAAAACACATGTGGAAGAACATCCAAAACAACATCATTATGTGTGCAAACCAACCATTGGAAAGAACAATTGTTCAATATGTTGGATGCCATACACATATCATCAAAAGCAAATATCATGGGGGTATGAGTATCGCAAGCGGAAACACAAGCAACATGTTTGAAAACAAACCAAATGAAAGAGCAAGTGGTCCTTAAGTGTGTTGCAACAACAATACGAGGGACTTGGAAGCTCTCGTGACAATACATGCTCATAATGGCATTATGGTTGCACACAAAACATCAGAAAGAGAAATTGTTCAATATTTTTGTGGCAACACACAAAGCATCAATATCCAATAGCAACGAGACATGATTGTCATAAGGTGAAAGAATACCATCAACATGCTTGCAATCAAACCACAGGAAAGAGCAATTTGTCAACATGAAAGATGCAAAGCATGCGAAAGGTATCAGAGTTGGGATCGATCTTGAACTCACTTGGGGGATGCTCTCTAGAGCTCTTTTTGTCAACTCGTGCTCAACCGAGGTTGACATTCTTGTGCGGGTACCTACACACATCAAACACAAAAGGAAGAATGTCTGTGCATGGTAGAGAAACACATCATCCATCATGACGTTTCTCTTCTTGTGCACATCACTATTAGTGTCAATCAAGTATGAAAAATGTGCATGGTGACTATGCAAGTGGGGAACATGCTTATCATGGCAATCATCAAAATCTCCAAAATTTGAGAAAGCTATGGGGGCCATCTCAATATAAACCATATGAGAATTATTGTTGCTAGAAAAACAAGTGAAAGAGCAATTATTCAACTTATTGCAAGCAACAGGAGAGATTGTAAAACACTCATGACAAAGCATGGTCCGAGGGGTACCATTGGTAACATCATTGCAAGCAAAACATTGGAAAGAGCAATTGTTCAACAAAGTGCAAGCAATGATATCATCAACGTAATGTTTAGAGCATATCATGTCTATGGCAATATCATGGCAATAAAGGGAATCCACATGGTCATCATGATGCATAGCAAGATTAACACATGGGAATAAGAGTGGAACATATGTCATGTCACAAGTATCATCCATAGCTTGCAAGTCATCACAAATCATCATGTCCACTAGTGGGATCATGGCATCATCAACACCCGTATTTTTACCTTGTTCATACCTCTCATATGACGTGGGTGTTTTGGTAGCATTGGCCTCCATGTGGGCGACTTCTTCATCATGTATGGGGATGGCATCATCTTCATCCACCATGTTCATCTTCTTGGTTGGAGGCATCATCATCTCCAAGCTTGGTGCTTGTTGATCCATGGAACCTAGCACATCATGAGAAAACACACTAGAGGTAGAGGGTGAGTTGTGAGAAATCAAAGTGGTCTCGCATGACCTATCAACTACCACTCTCAACTCACTAGGTGTATCACTCATGCCCTCAAAGTGGAAGCACTCAATCTCACATATGGTGGAGTCACTCATCTCACTCTTTCTTTCACTCAAGTGGGCTAAGTGGCTCTCATACTCACATGGGATTGGTATCATATCATCACTCAAGCATGTAGGGGTAGGCTCGATTCTCTTAACTCCATGCGCCTCATTTGGTGAAGGGAAAGTCCCATGCTCACTATTCTTGTCCTTGTCGTCGCCATATTGCACCTTGGCTTTTGTAGTCCTCTTGACGTACTCGTCCAACTTGGCGAAGTAGAGGTCTTTGTCTTCCTCATCCATGAAGTTGCATGCGTCATCTAGGATGTGAAGGTTTGGCGTTGAAACTTGATAGTGTGGAGGAGAGCTTTCTCTTGGTGCCCTTTTGGTGGTGGCACGAGTAGTTGAAGGTGGCTTATGATGGTGTCGACCAAGGTCATTGGCGTGCCTTGTCAAAGGTTGATGTAGATGGCGCACTTGGTCATCCGCATGATGCTCGTGACGATGCTCCTTGTCCTTGGCACTTTTCTTGTGATGGTGGTGCCTTTTTGATTTTCGTTGAGCATTATCGATGGTGCTCAACATGTATTCTCTGTCTTCATGGTGAAGATGCCTTGAACGATGTCTTGTATCCTCTTGATGTTGGCAATGATCATGAGAGGATGTATGTTGATGAATATTCTTGCTTCGTGGCGCCTCTTTGGGAAGATGATGTTGGGGCGCCACTCTTCTTGTAGGCGGTGGCACTTGTTGCCTTGGAGGTTGTTTCACTTGAAGCCTTCAAGGTTGTGGTGCTTGGCACCTTGGAGATGGTGGTGCTTGGTGGCTTGGAGGTGATGGCGCTCGTCTCCTTGGAGATGGTGGTGCATGACGCCATGTAGGTGGTGGCGCTTGACGCCTTGGAGGTGGATCATCGAAGTAGGTGGTGCCCTTTGGTGTGGCACGCTTGGCCTTGAAGGTCATGGTTTCTTGATGATGCATCTCCACTAGCTTGGTGTAGTAGTCCTCCATCTCCAAGCGGTGGAGGTATACTTCATGGCTCATGGAAGAGCCCTCGAAGTTGGTGAAGCTCACCATGTCCTTCGTGCTTGGTGAGGCATCATCGTTGAAGCACTCGAAGTCGTCCATGCTTGGGGAGTCGTTGTTGATGTAGTACTCCATGTCAACCAAGCATGTGGAGCCATTGTCGGTGTAGTGCTCCATGCATGAGGAGCCATTGTCGATGTAGAGCTCCAATTCCTCCATGCTTGAGGAGCCATAGTTGATGACGTGCTCCATGTCTTCCATGCATGTGGAGCCATCATAGGTGCAATGCTCTGGGTCCTCAAAGCATGCGGAGCCGTTGTCGGTGTAGTGCTCCGGCATGTCCTTTATACTTGTGGAGTCGTAGTCGTGGTGGCTCATCATGGATTCTTCATATATATCATCCTCGGTTCCAGAGTCCCTAGACATGATTCACAAGACCAAGTGGTGTATATAGAAGTGGTAGGGGGTTAGGGATGCAACATCAAACCTTACTTTACCTTGGAAGATAGTATCATGCAAGTGGCAACACTTGAGAGCAATGAAAACCAAGCAAAGTGAAGTTCACGCGGAACACCAAAACCAACTAACCACTAAAAACACACACACACACACAAAGCTTATGGTGGATAGGTATGAAAGGTGGCGTGTCCAAGAACAATCCGAAATCAAGATATTGTAATGGCAAGTAAAGAACCACGATGATCACAAAGCAAACAAGTCAATCCACAAGATAGGAATTATGTACAAGGAAACACACACAGTGGGATAAATAGGACTTGTGCGATGGACAAAATGAGCTAAGAAGCAAATGATTACCTAGCGAAGACTATAAGCTCGTGTCGCATAAGTGCAAGGAGAGACGCTAGTTCGATTGCAATAAATTGGTGGGCTACAAGATATGCACAATAAGTACCACCTATTTGATGTTCATCAAGCTCGCTCTTCCTATTCTATGAGGCACTTGTTTCTTTCTTTCTCTTTTTCTTCTTTTTCTATATTTTTTTCTCTTTCTTTTATTTTTCACTTGCCTCTTCCTTGTGCCAACAACTATACAAGATAACTATATGAGATAACGCGCTCACAACTTTTGCTCGAAATTCTATAAGGTATCAAATGTGCATAGCCCAAGCAATCATAGGAGGAACTAGTCTCAATAGGTGTTTGTTGAACACAAAGATATTGTAGCTCACAAAGGAAAGCAAGTGGGGAGAAGTCGCGGAATGTTTATACCTTTCTTCGCCGATCTTCAACCTTTATTGGTGGATTCCGCCTTGCTCACTAAATTTGGATGGAGTAGATAGCATGAACCATAGATATAATGATGTAGATCTCCTTCTCCTCTTTGAAATGAGCTAAAGAACACTAAAATATGAGTTCATATGCAAAAGTTATGCTCAAAACCGTAAAACAGATTTGCTGTCAGCAGTGGGGGCGGAGACTTTGCCAGAAACTCCGGTCTGGACCGGAATCTCCGGTCTGGGGGCCGGAATATCTGGTCTGGGCCGGAATCTCCGGTCCGGAGGTTCCAGGATGTTTCAGAACACGAACGGGACGAGTTTTGGCGGAAAAACTCGAACCAAAACCTCAAATTGATGGGGAAAATTAAGGAATTAGGCCATGGGAACGCAGGGAAAGGTAGATCAACAAGTTTAGCAAGTAATCCTCGGATCAAAACCTACCAAAACGCACTCAAATCATAGATCGATCCAAAACACGAATTGGGGTTGTTTTTGGTAGAATGTTCGAATTTATGGGGAAAAAGACCAAATCGAGGAGAAATCCGTGGCAACAAAAAGCTGCTGATACCAGATGTTATTGGGTAACCCCGTGGGTGGCCCGATCTTCACGGATCTCGTGGTCAAATCGATGGGAAATCGAGGGGAAAGGGAGATGGTAGTGGAAGCGGACACACACCTCGCGAAGAACACGATGAACACACGCAAAACACACACGATACAAGGCCGATTGCTCTCACCAGTGGCCACCGGTCCGATAGAATTCTCGCAAGGAAAGATCGGTCAACGTGCTCCCTCGATCCCACGTGAAGAGGGAAGAACACCTTGGAGAGGTTCTTGACCTCTGGGCAAAGGGACACCGATGCCAGGGCCTTGTACAACGAGGGAGGCGCGATGCAAACTCCAACGAGGTGGTGACGATAGTCGTTCCCCTTTGGTAGAAGGGGATGAGGCAAAACTAGAGATTCCACAAAGGGGGTTTTCTTTAGTCTATCATCTATGCCTAGGGTTACATGAGGGGGTGGGGGCACTATATATAGGCCGGCCACTAGTTCAAGGGTAGTTTAGGAATAAAAGGGGAAAGTCTGGGCGGACTAAGGGGTACATGGGCCAAGGGCCTAGCTGGCGGCGCGCAGGCCCATACGCTCAGGCCGGAGACTCCGGTGTGGGGTCTGGAGACTCCGGTGTGGGCTGGAGACTCCAGTCTATCTCCGGTGTCATCTCCGGAGGGGCCTTCTGGCTGTCCTCAAGCTCGATCTGGGGGTCGGTCTGGAGATGGGTCCGGAGACTCCGGGGTCAGCAAACCGGAGACTCCGGTGTCTTCAGGCCGGAGACTCCGGTGTGGCCAGAGACTCCGGTGTGCGCAGGACGGAGACTCCGGTGCTCCAGCTGCTGCTTCTTCTGTCTTCTCTTCCAAGCCTCCGTCTTGTCGGGCTTGGTGCTCCAGGCTTCCTCCCTTGCCTCCGTACTCGTCGGTATGAACCTATCATGGATATGGGACGGAGTATGAAGTAGTATACCATTCAAGAGGGTAGGAAGTGGGCTCGCATAGAGGAATTGGATTCACCTTTGGAGTCCATGACGACTTGGCATAAGTTGGAGACCATGATGTGGTAACGACCGAAGGTCGGGCCACATCATTTATTTAGACATTGTTTCATAATTAATGAACTACATAAGATCAACAAATTTAATCCAGAGTGTAGTTCCCACTAAAATCAATATCTCTCATGATTTATACATAGTGATTCAAGATCCACAAACTTATTTTACGGGTACCAATGTTACATCGCGCACCGAGGAATAATACCGGTAGGTAATCATACCAATCATATCTCCATATGACTCTTGTTAATCTTTCGATTCTTGTGTTTCATACTCTAGAAGTTCTAGGTAGTATGTCAAGTTAACCTTAGTTTACCAGCTATGCGATAGTTTTGCACCTAAATTATGTACGTCGCTAGGTGTACCCATGTTACATGACCCAAACCTGTTCGAAGCCCATGTTATATGGTGCCTAACTTAAGGGGAACACATTATTACTTGATAATTTTAAGTGAGAGATCACCCTATTTATTACGACTACCATGCAACAAATAAAGTGCATAAAAGGATTAACATCACATGCAATTCATATAGTGATATGGTATAGCACTTTGTGTCAACGATCTCGATCATCAACGTCTTCCAGCATCATGTACTCCTCCATGGACCTTGGGCATAGCATCAAGATCCATCATTGCTTGATTGTCATTGTCAATCCTTCCTTTTACAACTATTGCTACTCTAGCTAATAAAGTAAAAATAACTATGGCTATTGCAATAATATTATGACAATCATTGCGGCTCCTACCACTCATGCCCTACGATACTACAACATAATACATCTCATTGTAAAGATCACATTGCTATACCACATAACTTCCCTGCAAAAACAATTAGACGCCTCTAACACGCTTTGCTAACCTACGGGGCTCTATGTTGCATAGAGAGCCATTTATTACCTACGTGGTAAGTAAGCATCATCATCGATCGACTTGCTTTTTGACTTGTTCGGGGTGTGTCCCCATTGCACTACAAATAGTACAATAGCTTCACTATACTTCGTCTATACGTGTGACCCCCTGTGTGAACTTCACAAAATTCACATAAGCCCAATGTGCAAAATTTGTCTCGACTATTGCAGAAAAACAGGCACCCGACAAAGTTGTTTTGTGCACCTTAAGTACACTTCACAAACCAGTCTCAATCCAAAGATCGTAAAGTTGGTTTGGGCGGCTAATCACACAATACCGCCATGATACAAATTGACACAATTGGGTAGCAAGAACGAGATTAACAATGCCAGAATTCGACGATTTCTCTATTTGTACCTGTGCCTATGCATAGACCGCTCTGATACCACTGTTTGGGAATGCGCTACAAAAACAAAAAATCTAGCGCATAGCCAAGATCCAATGCAAGGGTAAGGTAACAAAACATACTGTCATTGATCGAAGTAGCGGAAGTTTGTCGATGACGAGGTTGATCGTGCATCGATCCCCGCAACAAGCCTTAGCGAGTCACAAGGATATGTATTATCCCACGAATGGCTCCGAAGAACTAGTGCTCCAAGCGTCGCACATCCACCGGTATCCACACCTACAACAAGGACGACACCACGTCGAGGTGAGATCAAGAACTCGCGGATGAAGCGGGAACATGACGATGAAGATCCGACAACACTCCATCGTCCATCAAGATTTGATCTAGATGCGGTAGAAGAAAGAGCTGCTATGAGCGTTGGTGAAGATCCCCTCCACGTGGCAAAGACGACGGCGCGAGGAAGAGTAAGATGACAGGGCCGAGGCGGCGGTGGTCGGCGACGACGTGGTGGCAGAGGCGTGGCGGCGGAGGCAGCGGGTCGGTGGCGGTGGTGGTGGTGGCTTAGGCTAGGGAATGGATTATTATCTTTCTCTTGGCCCTCTCCCCTCAATATGTAGGCGGATTCTCTCCTCCATAGAGGAGAGTAGGACTAGGATTCGTATCCTACAAGGACTCCTCCTTTTCCTTTCTTCCACCAATGAGAGACAGAGAGGAAATCCATATCCAATATGGAGTCCTCCCAAAAACCAACTTGGGGCAAGTATGAGACCGGGGAGGACTCCTCCCCCCACCCGGCCTCGCCCCTCCCCACCTCCTCCTCCCACCGGCCATTGGGGAGGCCCTGGCTGATTTGTCTAAGGTTCCCTCCCACCACGCGTATGTGGGCCAGTGGGCCCATGTGGCCCTTCGTCCCATGGGACCCATTGGGATGTTAATTAGTAATAATTTCATATTTATTATTAATATAAATATCTATTCCAAAGCTTTCCCAATTAACTTCCGAACATTTTTGGATTAATTTGAAACCTTCCTAAAATATTCCTAGCGTCTTCTTTTAATGTTCAGAACGAATCCGCGCCTGGTGATATCCTGACTCCTCCGGAATATTTCGAGATGCTCTGAAACATCCTTTCTGAATTACTTCATCCAACTATCTCATTTGCACTCACATTCTAAATTCCACAGACGTCTTAAGTGTGTGAACCGATACGTTCAGATATTTGCGGACATGTCTAGAACTCATTCCGATAATAATGATTACTATCAGTGTCTTGATACAAATAGTAACCCTCGCAAAAAACATAAAGTTCTTTATGGTGTGAACCGTAGTATTGAGTCTGATACATATCTTATTGATTCATCAGTACTTTACATTTCTCGAGATGAAACGCTAGGTTATTCTTCTTACCTGGCATGTAATTTTACTCATAGTGTACTATCGATGTTTCCTGTGTTCAACAACTTGATCACGTGTCGGGCCATATGATGAATAACATCATAGTACATGAGCGGGTCCAGAGTATATCTCTCCATCATTGGGAGTATCAATAGCCATAAGCACATCATGTGAATGATCGGCGAACCATTTGGTACGAACAAGCATCAACTTTAGAGTTACTCCGTTAAGAGCAATATTTGGAGAATCTTGCCACGTCCATATTGTTCCCAAATTCACATATGTCTCGTGGTTAAACGATTTCTAGTAAAGGCAATACAAAGTCTTATGATATTAAACTGATCACTTTATTGATGATACATTTCACGGTATCTCATGTTTGGGTCTATCCATCGTCGTTATTCTCCAACAACTTCAATCACATATGTCACTGGCAACTCCATAATCACATTGTCACTTTGCTCATAGCAAGGAAACCGAAACTATCGTTGACATGCATACTAGTCATAGAGGCATGACTAGGGATATCTTTTATATGGTGTTTATCATCCCCACACATGTATTAGGTTTTCCTCCAAATAAGCATTATTCGGAACTAATAGAATTATAGCATAGAATGATAAACTTATATGATATGGGGTGGCCCGATCTTCTCAGCAAGCACTTGTCGATTGTGATGGTGGATGATAGATAACTAGCCTGTAGCTATGAACTCTCCCGCTCGATCCCTGATGCCAATGCAACAACTCTCGAACCTTGTAGGATATTCACAACACCATGCTCCTGCGCACGCAGCCATGACCACGAACGGTAGTATGCAATCTACTAATTTCCAATGGAACAACATATCACACTCAATTATAGTTGGTAAATTCGAATACAGGGTAATTCCTGAGGTTCTATGAAAGAAACAACTCCAAAATATTTTAACATGGTCTAAACCCTAACTTGTGATGGCTACAGAGGTTTATACGAGGGCTGGGGCGTCCTCCCCTCTAAACGGGCCTAAAAACAACGATATCTTGGCCCAAACTGACTCGGTTCGACTCAAACTGATACATACCGACCCATATATGGGTTCGGCCTTATTGGCACGCAGTCCAAATGTCGTGGAATACCTCAAACATGCAATTCTTCGTGCGCCATCTCTCTCTCTTGCTCATACGTGATTTCCTCATTGCCTCCTAGTGCGCATGCCTCCCGCTCTTAAAGAAGATCTATGATCAAATTTATGGACAAGATCTAATCAATTCAATATGTGTGAAAACCAAATTGATTCACATCATGCTTCAACTGCGCTACTCTGATTAATATGAACATGATCATGTTGTCCAGTATGGAAGATGCAACTCCATTTGCAAATATAAGTGAAGTATAGAGCAGTAGCACATCTAGACAAAGACTTTTGGGACAAACACAAAGGATATGAAAACTTGGGTTCTATTATAGCAAGATTACAACGATCCAACATAGGTAAAATTACTTGTGTTGGCTGCATTATATCAACTAGATCTGACTTTAGTTTCATACTATCACAAATTTCAGCATATGTCCCACAACTAGTCATCGACACACAACAAGTATGGATGAAAACAACATGTTTCAGTTCAGCGATTTTATCACAAGTAATGCATATGTGATCCACAAGAAAATTTTCATGCATGCTATATTCACCAATTAGATTGAAAGTGAAACAAGGAGAATATGTGCTAGAATTTAGACATGAAATTTCAGAAATCTTGTCCATAGCACAACTCATATCATAGGTTCATTTAGCATGATGGAAAACACAATATCAGCAGGTGGTATTCGAGCAAGTATTTCTTTATGTGTAATCAGTACCACATGATCAAAATTGGAATTTGGTAAACTATCACATGGTGCTGAAACAGTAGTGTAAGGCAAATAACAAGGAGGCTTCAGTAAAGGAATAGACTCACAATATGTCGCACATGTTGGCTGAAGCTCCAAATCAGTACCAATGTCATCAACAATCTCCACAGTTGTAGTAGGTACTAAAAAAACCTTCGCAAGTGACAATGCACAGTCCGACGATGCAGGTTGTAAAATAGATTGCTCCCTTTCTTCAAAAGCAACCTGCATAGCACAAGAAACAATACCAGGAGTAGAGATGATTACATTAGTAGAAATATCCTCACATGTATTAGCATCTACTGCACTGATGTTTTCTTTTTCTGTCATACTCTTAGAATGGATGCTCTCAACCTCACATTTAGTGGAATCACACAGCTCTCTTTTGATAATACTCTCACTCAGCTTGGCTATGTGGCTCTCATTCTCACATGGGTTGTAATGCACACCGTGTTCAAGATGACAAATAATAGAATTGTCACCATTCATCATGACCTTGTACTTAGTAGACAAACTGAAATATTTTGTCCTATCCTTGCAAAGAAGATGATACTCATGAAATTTGTCGGCTGAAATCCTGAGCATAGCACGCCTCTTCATTTTCCATTTGAAAGAAATCCTTCCAACAACAGGACATATTTGAGCGTCAAACCTCCTTCTCCAAGGTTCTCCCAATAGTATGTGACAAGACTCAAGTGGTATAGGAGATACATCACAGCGCACAATCTCAGTATGCTCTTTAAAAGTCATAGGAACATCAGCGGTGTGTGAAATCAGCAATGTGCCATATAATGAATGCAAGAGATATGGCACCACGCGGGCACATGTGGGTAGCTGCAGCTTTTGTACAACTTCAACGCTGGTCAAATTAAGAGTAGAGTTGTTATCAATGGTAATGGAAGCACGTCGCTCACCAATCATCACATTATGGTGGAAAAGACCGTCACCATAAAAAATACCGTGTTCTTCCTTCCAAAAAGTTCCACTACAACGCCAATTGTCGAAGAATTTGTAACTGTAGGTCTCCACATTATTTGTAACATCACCTGCCTCCATTTTTTGCATCACATCAACACTACTAGAAGACATGATTAGTACATTAGTGCACAAATCAAAATTAGTATGGTGGAAACTCTCACAACTCACTCACAACTGATAAGAAAGGAGATCTTACCGTTCCAAAGTAAATAGAGATGCTCTACCAAATGAAATCAAAGACTGATGTGATGAAGTGAATACCAAAGGTATAGAGAACGATCGCAGGGCATACAAGTTATTTATGGTGGAGCTGTAGGTATCGTATCCTAACTATACCGCAAACAAGTCCTAGTGGTGATCGTATGACAAAGACCGATGGAAACACACACGATGGAGATAAATGGGGCAACTATGAAAATGATCTCAATAAAGTGAGGTATGTCGGAGGAACGCTCGTGTTGTAATGCACAAGGAGAGACGCTAGCAATGTCTCAACGAAACGGGCACAAGATTGCTAAATTGAGTAGCTCACAGAGCACTAAGCATGCTAGTCTCGTAGGATAGTTTTAGACACAAAGAAATGCTTACTAAGGCTCACAAGGATAGGTACACTATGTGGACTCAATAAAAAATAAAAAATAAAAAATAAAAATTTGACCTAAGAATTGGTCTCTGCCACGGCAGAAAAACGGCCTAAAATCCTGCCGCGGCAGGGGAAAAAATCTCTCGCTGGAGGATAGACTTGTCTGTGGTCAGGCGAGGTTTTCTTTTCTTCCTCGTACGACCACAGAGGGGTCTGGGGTCAGGCGTGGGGCAGTGATCCGATTTTTTTTGTTGTCTCACGTACAACTCAGGTGGGACTCGATCGAGTTGCTCCTTTTTTTTACTTCAACGTGAAGCAAACTCACGTACAAGACTACAGATCCGATCGGTTTGCTTTTTTCTCCTTCTTTCAAACGGATCTACAACCTCGGACTAAAAGAAAACATATCTAATAGATCTAAGACTCAAGAACACGACGAACAGTCTAGAAATAGTCTAGGGACTCCAACAATGGATCAAAAACAGACGAAAACTAGACAAAAAACTACGACTCAGATTTAGAAGAAAGGCTACACAAAAGGATTACGATCAGCAACTAAAACTCATGAACATTGTTATCTAGGCTATAGCAATGAACTATGAACCCGAATATTTTTGTGTGCCTTTTTCTGTATAGGAAAAAAACAAATAATCTATGGATGGATTTATGGATGCTTACCGAGGCAACACTGAAAATATGATACCAAGATGATATGGGGTGGCCCGATCTTCTCAGCAAGCACTTGTCGATGGTGATGGTGGATGATAGATAACTATCCTGTAGCTATAAACTCTCTCGCTCGATCCCTGATGCCAATGCAACAGCTCTCGAACCTTGTAGGATATTCACAACACCACTCTCTTGCGCACGCAGCCATGCCCACAAACGGTAGTATGCAATCTACTAATTCCCAATGGAACAACAGATCACACTCAATTATAGTTGGTAAATTCAAACACAGGGTAGTATGCAATCTACTAATTCTAGAGGTTCTATGAAAGAAACAACTCCAAAATATTTTAACGTGGTCTAAACCCTATCTTGTGACGGCTACAGAGGTTTATATGAGGGCTGGGGCGTCCTCCCCTCTAAACGGGCCTACAAACAGCCATATCTTGGGCCAACCTGACTCGGTTCGACTCAAACTGATACATACCGACCCATATATGGGTTTGACCTTATTGGCACGCAGTCCAAACATCGTGGAACACCTCAAACATGTAATTCTTCGTGCGCCATCTCTCTCTTGCTCATACGTGATTTCCTCATTGCCTCCTAGTGCGCATGCCTCCCGCTCCTCCCTCGCTCACTTGTTGATATTGGAAATCAGCGCATATCCTTCTTGCTGCACTCTCCTCCTCCTCGCGCAACGCTTGTGTTATCAATAAACCTGATCATACAAAGATGCATAGACTTAGGTAGTATAAAGTTCTCATTAAGTAAAACATCAGGTTCAATTAGGAATGAATTAACCTGATAGTCATTATTGATTTGACTCAATATTTCCTTCCAGTTCAGGTAGTCAGAATCATCATAATCCCTGTATATATCCTCATCATTAATTATGAAATAGAAATGTGAATAATAAAACGCCATGGCATCTTGCTCCTCAAGAGACGGTTCTTGAGTAAGTATCATCTCGAGGTTCGGAATGGAGACGCCGATCCACTTATCGACGAGGCCTTATATCTTGTTGTCGACCCAGGTCTGTGCAGCATTGGTCGGATTTCGAGACCAGCTTTCTGCTAAAATATGTGGCGCCTTTTTGCTGCTCTAGGCCCCTATTGAGTAGTGTTACACTAATATGGACATGCTCTGGAGTTGGATTATGTTCTAGGATCTCTCGATCTACGACAGTGTTTTCTACCGGCGTGTTGTACACCTGGTTTCCATTGTTGTTGATCTATGGCTGTCCCATGACTATGTCTGTGTTCTTCCCCTTGAAAAGGGATTTGTGAACATCTGGATTTTTATTTGCCAAATCAGGGCCGTTCTGGGTCTTCTGATGCTGTAGGGAGTTGAACTATTCTGCATCTGCGATGCACTGCTTCTCCTCAATGAGGTGGGTGGCATCATCCAAGAGTCGTTGGCGATGTGCTTCTAGGGCCAAGGCCCTTTCCTCTAGCTCATCTGGTGTAAGTTCCAAGGCGGTTGGGATCGACGTTGTAAGTGCTTCTCCGAGAATTTCACGGGTGATACGTCCAAAACGTATCTACTTTCCCGAACACTGTTGCTATTGTTTCTTCTTTAATTTGTGTGATTTGGATAAAACTAATGCGGACTAACGTTGTTTTCAGCAGAATTGCTTTGGTGTCTCGTTTTTGTGCAGGAAATCAACTTTGAGGAAAAATCTTGGAAAATATCGCAAAATTCCTATTTTACCAGAAGACTCATTGATCTAGAAGATGAGACGAAGAAGGGCCACGAGGGGCCCACACCACCTGGCCGCGCGGGCCAGGCCAGGCCGCACCAGGGGGTGGTGTGGCCTCCTCGGACTCCGCCTCGACCTCTCCTTTCGCCTATAAAAGCCCTCTGACCTAAAACAGACGAGGGGTTCGAGGTTTTTCCAGATAGAGTTCCGCTGCGCCGCCACCACCTGATACCGCGATCCGGAACCAGAAACTCCGTTCTGGCACCCTGCCAGGACGGGGAATTGGAGATCATCGCCATCATCATCACCATTGCTTCTCCATCAACCATCCATGATTCCCCCATCCATTAGTGAGTAATCCCCGATAGTAGGCTATGGGGATGGTAGGGATTGGATGAGATCGTTCATGTAATTGCATCAGATTGTTAGGGCATGGTGCCTAGTATCTATTGTTAGTGCTTTTTGACTTTGTTGCAACTTGTTATGCTTAATACTTGTCACTAGGGCCCGAGTGCCATGATTTCAGATCTGAACATGTTATTGATTCATGATGATAGTATTGTTTATGATCTTACCTGCAAGTGGTATACACATATTATTGTCCGGAACCAAAGGCTCCAAAGTGACAAGAATCGGGATAACCGGAGGGAATGGCTGTGATATGAGGATCATGTGTGTTCATGGAGTGTTAATGCTTTGCTCCGGTGCTCTATTAAAAGGAGCACCTTAATTTCCAGTAGATTCCCTTGAGGCCCGCTGCAACAGGCTGGCAGGACAAAAGATGTTGTGCAAGTTCTCATTACGAGCACGTATGACTATATATCGAACACATGCCTATGATTATTTAGTACTTGGATGCTTTATCTTATTTATCTGCAAATGCCCTATGTCTTGATTGTTACATGAATTGTCTTGTCCATGCAACGCCCGTCCATCCATGCCTATGCCTACCGCGCTTTAATCCTACTGTTTACTGCAATTGTTACTACTGCCTTTACTTTTACTACTTCTATTACTTTGCTATTGCTATTACAAAACTGTTACTACTGATAAACTATTGTGAGAAAGATTGTTTCCAGATGCAGCTGAATTGACAACTCAGTTGTTACGGCTTATAAATATTCTTTGGCTCCCCTTGTGTCGAATCAATAAATTGGGTTTTACTTCCCTCGAAGACTATTGTGATCCCCTATACTTATGGGTCAGCAAGACTATTTTTTGGCGTCATTGCCGGGGAGCATAGCTCTATTTATCAAGTTAACTTGGAATCACTATTTTTCGCTGCTATCCATTCATCTTGGGTAAATCTCATGATGGAAAAGTTCCTATATTTCCATCCACTACAAGGAGAGGTACAGTTCTGAACACCTCTGTTGCTCTTGATTCACCATCTGTGATGAGTAAGCTCCTTACACCACCACCACATACACATGTACACATACTATTACTTCTGCTGAATATGAAACTTCTTATACTTATGATGCTGCTTCTACTGTGCTTGATAAGAGTGGTTCATTAGGTCCTTTCCTAGATGCTACGATTGCTAGAACTATAGCTAGAAATACTGAAACTCCTAATAAAGATACTACTACACCTGTCAGTTCACCTGAGTCTAGGGAGAGCTATGATATTGAAGACGGGTATATATAAATGACTGATGAATTTATTAAAGAATGCCAAAACACTCATGGTATGAGTGCTATTAAGAGTCTTCTTGAGAAACATATTGTTAGACCTAAATTATCTCCTAGTGCTAAGTTTGCTACATCTCTCATAAACATTAAAGATAAAGATTATGATTTCTCTCTTGATTTCTCTCTTGATTTATCTTACATAACCATTGTTGAGAAAGAACCTTTTTGTGGGACTAAAAATGGAAGTGTTGTAGCACATATGACTGAGCTTTCTACCATGAGTGGCCTATTTTCTGATGATATTAAGATGCGCACCTACTTTGGTGCTAAAATTTTCCCTTTTTCATTGAAAGGAGAGGCTAAAGCTTGGTTTAATAATTTACCTCCTAGATATATTGATAGCCCTGATTGCTTGATTGATACTTTCTTTCAAAAATATTTCCCTCCTGGTGCTAGACATGCCATTATGCAGGAATTTTTTTATTTTAAACAAGGAGAAAAGGAGATATTGTCTGAATCATGGGCAAGGTTTTGTGCTTGATTCATGCACAGCCTGCGTGTCCATTACCTAAAAATGAGCTTCTTGATATATATTATAATGGACTAACTGATGAATCTAGGACATACCTGGATAGTTGTGCTGATTGTGTTTTCAGGAAGAGAACTCCCAAAGAAGCTGAGGAATTAATGGCTAAGATAAGCAAGAATCATGATGACTGGACTTCACCTGAGTCAATTACGCATGATTTAACAGTGCCTGAGCCAACACCAACACCAAAGAAGAGGGGAGTGATTGAACTAAATGATGAAGTGATGAAGCTAAGAAATGTCTTAAGGAGAAGGGTATTAAAGCTGAAGATGTGAAGAATCTACCTCCTATAGAAGAATTATGTAAGCCAATCTCCCACTCATCCACTATTGAGGTACACTCTCTCCAACATTTTTATGAAGGTGATATTCCTTATTTTAAACCTCCTAATCAATGCTTAGAAGAATTTGATATCTTTGTTGTTAAGCAAGATAATTTTAATAAAAGAGTGCAAAATCATTTGATGGAAAACTCTAGAGATATTATTGAGTTAAGGGATATTGTGGAAAGAACCTCCAATGATGCTAAAATCCTTGTTAAACATTTCCAAATGGTTCAAACTCAAATTGATCAGCTTATTAAAGTACAAACATATTTGCTAGTTAATGCTTCTAAAGAAAAACATGCGTATGAGATTAGAACTAGAAGTGGTGCTGCCACCCAGGATCCTCTATATCCTGAGGGACACCCCAAAAGAATTGAGCAGGATTCCCAACAAATTGAAAATAGTGGTACTTCTTCCAAGAGAAAGAAAAAGAAACATAAAATAGTTGTAGAACCTTCTGAAGCTGCTAAAGATCCTAATAGTATATCTGTATTTGATGCTGAAACTAAGAGTGGTAATGAGAAAAATGATGCTCCTGATAAAGAAGAAATTGAAGAAGAACCTGAAAGGAACACTAAGAATGCTAAGTACACTAAGGAAGATTTTGTTGCTAAAAAACATGGTAGTGAAAGAGAGCCCTGGGTTCAAAAACCAATGCCTTTTCCTGATAAGAAACACAAGTCAAAGGAAGACAAACACTATAATACGTTTTGTGAGTGGATGAAACCTTTATTTTTGCAAATTCCTTTAACGGATGCTATTAAATTACCTCCTTATTCAAAGTATATGAAGGATATTGTCTCTAATAAAAGGAAGATCACTAATGAGGAAATTTCTACTTTACTTGCTAATTATTCCTTTAATGGTAAGGTTCCAAAGAAACTTGGAGACCCAGGGATTCCAACTATTCCATGTTCTATTAAAAATAATTATATTAGAACTGCTTTGTGTGATTTGGGAGCAGGAGTTAGTGTTATGCCTTTTCTTTCGACAAGAGATTTCAATTGAAGAAATTAATACCAACTGATATATCTTTGCAAATGGCTGATAAATCTACTACTATTCCTGTTGGTATATGTTAGGATGTTCATATTCAAGTGGCTCATAATTGCTTGATACTAACTGACTTTGTTGTGCTTGAAATGCCTGAAGATGATAATATGTCTATTATTCTTGGGAGACCTTTTCTTAGTACTGCAGGAGCTGTCATTAATTGCAATCAAGGAAAGGTAACTTTTAATGTTAATGACAAGGAGCATATTGTCTATTTCCCCAAGAAGATTGATAAGATCTATGGCCTAAATTCAATTGAAAATATTGAGGGCATCCAAGTTGGAGAAATATACTGTCCCATACCACGAGAAAAATATGAAACTATTATGATTGGGACCATTGCTATCAAGGTTGAGGTAACATAATCATTTAGTGAAATGCAAAGTTTTGTTTCATATAAAATTGTTTTGGTAAGAAGACTTGATCAACCTTGTTAACTGATACGTTGCTAATGTATCTATATTTTTTGATGTTCCATGCTTGTTTTATATCTACTTTCTTATGTTTTGTCCACACTTTGGAGTATTTTTATAAACTTTCTTGGACTAACCTATTAACAGGATGCTACAGTGCGAGTTGCCTGTTTTTAGCTGTTTTTGGTTCCAGGAAAGCTAGAAAATGAATATTCTCGGAATTAGACGGGACAAAAGCCAAAGTCAATATTTCACCGAGGGGAACACAGAGCCAGAAGACAAGATGGAGAGGGGCCAGGGGCCGTCTAGACCACCTGGCCACGCGGCCAGGCCTGGCCCATGCCAGGGGGTGGTGCGGCCCCCTCGGGCACCCCCTTGGACTCCCCTTTCGCCTATAAGAAGCCTCTGATACAGAAACCCTAAGTCCTCAATCAAAATTCCACGAAAGAGTCTGTAGCCGCTGTCATCTCCATCCCTAGATCAGGAGGGATCTAAAGCTCTTCCCGGCACCCTGCCGGAGGGGCGAATTCACCCTGGAGGCCTTCTTCATCACCATGACTGCCTGGGACAAAAGCCAAAGTCAGTTTTTCACCGAGGGACACCTGGAGCCAAAATACGAGACGGGGAGGGGCTGGGGCCTGGCCACACCACCTGGCCGCACGGCTGGGCTTGGCCCATGCTAGGGGGTGGTCTGGCCGCCCCAGGCACCCCCTCAGCCTCTCCTTCCACCTATATATTGCCTCCGATACAGAAACCCTAAGTAACCGATCAAAATTCCACGAAAGAGTCTGTAGCCGCTGTCATCTCCATCCCTAGATCGGGAGGGATCTGAAGCTCTTCCCGGCACCCTGCCGGAGAGGGGAATTCACCCTGGAGGCCTTCTTCATCATCATGCAAGCCTCCGGTGTGATGCGTGAGTAGTTCATCTCTGGACTACAGGTCCATGTAGTAGCTAGATGGTTGGTTCTTCTCCTTTCTGCTATCATGTTTAGATCGTGTGAGCTCTATTCATGATCAAGATCACCTATTTGTAATCTACATGTTGTGTTTGCGGGGATCCGATTGATATTGAGATGCTATTTCAGATTGATTATTGATTCTATCATGTCTTTGTTATTTGTGATCTTGCATGCTCTCTGTTGTTAGTAGCTATCTTGGCCGAGTAGATGCTAGCAACTCCAAGAGGGAGTATTTATGCTCGATAGTGGGTTCATGCCTCTAGTAATCTGGGGAAGTGACAGAAATCTCTATGGTTATATATGTGTTGTTGCTTGCTGACTCGTGTATTAACGAGCTTGTTGGGGAACCCCAAGAGGAAGGTATGATGAGCACAACAGTAAGTTTTCCCTCAGTTATGAAACTAATGTTATCAATCCAGTAGGAGCAAGGAAACATGGTGTGAGCATGCGCCAAGTGAACCCAAATAAAGGATCAAAGGAGAAAACCACAATACTATGCTTTAATATGCTAAAACAACGCATGATTCTTTCAAGGCACATTAAGCAATCTCAATTGTTTATAACAAGTCATGCTACATCAAAGAATACTAAGCATAAAGCCAAAACAATATCGAGCATGGCATGACAAAGCATAGGCCACAGTCAAAAACAAGCTCTCTTTTTACCACTTAAGCATGAAGCTTTCCTACTCTTTTCCAATCCAAACCAAACTATTTGAAAACCAATGTATGAAAGAGGGGGTCCAACCAATTTATTCAGAAAACTAAGAAAACGAAGCAAACGAAAAACCAAAACAAAAACAAAAATGAAAAAGAATACGTTCCAAGAACAACACAACTGTGCATGAAACAATAAAAATGAAGCGTTTGGAAGAAACCTATGATTTTTATTGATGAAGAGGGGGATGCCTTGGGCATACCCAAGCTTTGACGCTTGTACTTCTTGGATATTTCTTGGGGTGACACACGTGGCATCCCCAAGCTTGAGCTTTAGTCCATCCTTCATGTCATTACTCATTCCTTCCATACACCTGAAATTTTTCCTTCATACAAAACTTCACACAATCTTTTATTAGCAACATTAGTGCACTCAAGATAATAAGTCTTTAGGTTCAGTTATAACACCAATAAAACTTCCATTAAAACACTAGCTACTGTAGCACTTCCCTCAAAAAGCTCAATTCCCCAAAAGAACTCAAAAAGGAACCAACAAGAAGCAAATGCAAAAAATGGCAGAAATCTGTCAAAACAGAAAAGCAGGTAAAGACGAATTATTTTGAAGACCTTTTGTTGTTCAAATCAAAAAGTGTTGAACTAAATAAAGTTAAATAACAACCTGGGGCAGAAGCACAAACATTTACGCCTCAAAAGGACGTACAGAGATTTTACACGAATTTTTACGGTGAAGCACAGAAATCTGTTTCGGGACAGCAACTTTCCCAACCATTACTTCTCTCTCATTAGAGGTTATTCTTGGCACAAAAAGCAAATAAAAAGGATAAGGAGCGGTTATTACTGAAGTAATAACTTCCAAGACTCATCTAAAACTTTTGGGTTATCTCCCGATAAGTACTTTTCTTTAACGCCTTTAAGTTAGGCATAAGAAGCAAGAAAAAGGATCAAGTGTTCTCAAATGAAGAAGCATTAAGATTAATACCAGAAATATCTTCAACAAGGCAAGGTATCTCATCCAAATAAGTTCTAGAGGATCCTCTCTCCATGCTCTTTGGTTCACTATTTTCATCAAACGGGTTTTCGGGAACAATCCAATCAAGATTCTTTTCTATGGCTTCATGCATTGCTACAAGTTTAAAGGGTATTGGTATCTTAGTTTCCTCCCCATTAGGTTCGGTTTTGTTCATCTTTTCTCGTGTACCAACAACATCTACACATGAGCCTAGTATATTAAAATGTTCAAACACTTTTCTAGCTTCCTTGGCAACATCATAAAATTCCTTAAGCAAAGTTTCTAGAATAAAGTCTCTCTTTTCAGGGTCGTCAATTTCTTTAAGTTTAAGAAACATTACTTGCATTAAGGGATTAAGGTTAACAAACCTAGCTTCCAACATGTGAACTAAAGAAGCTGCAGCAATTTCATAATTTGGAGCAAGCTCTACAAGGGATCTATCCTCAATATCCTCATGCTTACTAACATGATTAAAGAATTCTTAAATATTATCTTTTCCAATTATAGAGCCACTACCTATTGAAAGGTCTTTCAGGGTGAACATAGGGATCAACATGGTGAGCTAAGAAAGAGGTAACAACTATTGAAGGACTTGATTTTTTTTGTGTTTTAATAAAGAAAGCAAACTTGTAAAACTATTTTTTTGTGTTTTTGATAAAGAAACAAGCAAACAAAGCAGAAATAAACTAATAAAAACAAAAATAACAAACTAAAGAGATTGGTTATGAGGGACTCCCCTTGTGAAGATGTCCATGACTCCCTGGCAACAGCTCCAAATAAAGTACTTGCTGACTCGTGTATTAACGAGCTCGTTGGGGAACCCCAAGAGGAAGGTATGATGAGCACAACAGTAAGTTTTCCCTCAGTTATGAAACCAAGGTTATCAATCGAGTAGGAGCAAGGAAACACCCCAAAGGTATAGCTAGCTGAACTTTGGCAGGGCGCACTACCGGTGCTAGCAGCAACGTGGAGACCTGCACAACACAATCACAGAACTCTGTCCCCAACTTACGATGAGGTTGTCAATCTCACCGGTTTTGCTGAAAACAAAGGATTGAACGTATCGAATGGAAGAAAGTAATAGTTTGCAGAAAGTAAACATAAAGCAGTAAACAGTTGATTGTAGATTGATAGTAAAAGAAAGGACCGGGGTCCATAGTTCACTAGAGGTGGCTCTCCTTTAGATAGATGACATGTTGGGTGAACAAATTACAGCGGGGCAATTGACAAACATCGAGAAATCATACAAGCATATACTACTCATCTTGACTCCTTTGAGATTCGATTAGGCATTACAACATTATACATAGACCGTAATCCAACTGCATCTATGACTAATAATCCACCTTCAGGTTATCATCCGAACCCCCTCTAGTATTAAGTTGCAAGCAACAGATAATTGCATTCCAAATTGCGTGTAAAGTAAACAATACGATTGTGCTATGAACAAAGGATTGTTGTTTTCTCCCTAGTAGCAACAACACATCTAGTACCTTAGAGATTTTTGTCACTTCCCCAGATTACCAGAGGCATGAACCCACTATCGAGCATAAATACTAACTCTAGTATCTACTTTGCCAAGATAGCTACTAACAACGGAAAGCATGCAAGATCACAAATAACAAAGACATGATAGAATCAATAATCAATCTGAAATAGCATCTCAATATCCATCGGATCCCTGCAAACACAACATGCAGAATTACAAATAGATGATCTTGATCATGAACGGAGCTCACAAGATCTAAACATGATAGCACAAAGGAGGAGAACCAGCCATCTAGCTACTACATGGACCCGTAGTCTAGATATGAACTACTCACGCATCACACCGGAGGCTTGCATGATGATAAAGAAGGCCTCTAGGGTGAATTCCCCTCTCCGGCAGGGTGCTGAGAAGAGCTACAGATCCCTCCCGATCTAGGGATGGAGATGACAGCGGCTACAGACTCTTTCGTGGAATCTTGATCGGTTACTTAGGGTTTCTGTATCAGAGGCAATATATAGGTGGAAGGAGAGGCTGAGGGGGTGCCTGGGGCGGCCAGACCACCCCCTGGCGCGGGACAGACCCGGCCGTGCGGCCAGGTGGTGTGGTAGGGCCCCAGCCCCTCTCCGTCTCGTATTCTGGCTCCAGGTGTCCCTCGGTGAAAAACTGACTTTGGCTTTTGTCCCGTCCAATTCCGAGAATATTTATTTTCTGCCTTTCCTGGAACCAAAACAGCAGAAAACAGGCAGCTGGCACTGTGGCTCTTGTTAATAGGTTAGTCCAATAAATCATATGAAAAGTACTCCAAAGTGTGGACAAAACACAAGAAAGTAGATAAAACCAAGCATGGAACATCAAAAATTATGGATACGTTAGCAACGTATCATTGCTACTAGGGAGAAAACAACAATCCTTTGTTCATAGAACAATCTTATTGTTTACTTACTCACTTTGCTTAATGCAATTATCTATTGCTTGCAACTTAATACTGGAGGGAGTTCGGATGATAACCTGAAGGTGGATTATTGGTCATATATGCAGTTGGATTAGGGTCTATGTAAATCTCATAGGAGTCAAGATGATTAGTATATGCATGTATGCTTTCTCGATGTTTGTCAATTGTCGCGCTGTAATTTGTTCACCTAACATGTCATCTATCTTAAGGAGAATCACCACTAGTGAACTATGGACCCCGGTCCTTTCTTTTACTATCAATCTACAATCTACTGTTTTCTGTTTACTTTCTGCAAGTAATTACTATCTTCCACACAATACATTTAATCCTTTGTTTTCAGAAAAACCGGTGAGATTGACAACCTCACTGAGTTGGGGGCAAAATTCTTTGATTGTGTTGTACAGGATTCCAAGTTGGAAACAACACCTTGGAGGTGTTTCCTTGCTCCTACTAGTTTGATAACCTTAGTTTCATAACTGAGGGAAAACTTGTTGCTATACTCATCATACCTTCCTCTTGGGGTTCCCCAACAAGCTCAACATATTGAGTAAGCAAGACTTTGTCTGGCGCCGTTGCCGGGGAGTCAAGGACATCTTCACAAGTGGAGCCCCTCATAACCAATCTCTTTACTTTGTTTTATTTGTTTTGATTAGTTTACTTCTGCTTTGTTTGCTTGTTTCTTTATCAAAAACACACACAAAAATAGTTGTACTAGTTTGCTTCTTTATCAAAAACACAAAAAAAAATAGTTTTTTTTCTACAGTTGTTACCTTGTTTTATCTCAGCATGTTGATCCCTAAGTTCACCCTGAAATACCTTTCAGTGGGTAGTGGCTCTATAATTGGGAAAGATAATATTGAAAAATTCTTTAATCATGTTAGCAAGCATGAGGATATTAAGGATAGAACCCTTGCAGAACTTGCTCCAAACTATAAAATTGCTGCAGCTTCTTTAGTTCACATGTTGGATGCTAGGTTTGTTAACCTTAACCCCATAATGCAAGTAATGTTTCTTAAACTTAAAGAAATTGAGGACCCTGAAAAGAGAGATTTTATTCTGGAAACCTTGCTTAAAGAATTCTATGATGTTGCTAAGGAAGCTAGAAAAGTCATTGATCATTTTAATATGCTAGGCTCATGTGTAGATGTTATTGGTACACGAGAAAAGATGGACAAAACCGAACCTAATGGGGAGGAAATTAAGATACCTATACCTTTTAAACTTGTAGGAATGCATGAAGCCTTAGAAAAGAATTTTGATTGGATTGTTCCTAAAAACCCGTTTGATGAAAATAGTGAACCCAAGAGCATTGAGAGAGGTCCTCTAGAACTTATTTGGATGAGATACCTTTCCTTCTTGAAGATATTTCTGGTATTAATCTTAATGCTTCTTCATTTTAGAATACTTAATTCTTTTCTTGCTTCTTATGTCTAACTTAAAGGCGTTAAAGAAAAGTACTTATTGGGAGATAAGCCAAAAGTTTTAGTTGAGTCTTGGAAGTTATTGCTTCAGTAAAAACGTCTCCTTATCATTTTTGTGTGGTTTTTGTGCCAAGAGTAACCTCTAATGAGACAGAAGTAATGCTTGGGAAAGTTGCTATCCGAAAAAGATTTTTTGTGCTTCGCTGTAAAAATTCATGAAAAATCTCTATACGTCAGTTTGAGATGTAATTTTTGTGCTTCTGCCCGTTGTTATCCAACTTTCGTTAGTTCAACACTTTTCGATTTGAGCAATAGAAGTTCTTCGAAAAAATCGGTTTCTACCTGCTGGTCTGTTTTGACAGATTTCTGCCACTATTTGCATTTGCTTCTTATTGATACCTTTTTGAGTTCTTTTTGGGGAAATTGAGCTTTTTGAGGGAATTGCTGTAGTAGCTTGTGTTTTAATGGAAGTTTTACTTGTGTTGAGACTGAAAGACTTATTATCTTGACTACACTAATGTTGCTAATGAAGATTGTGTGAAGTTTTGTATGAAGGAAAATTTCAGGTGTAGGGAATGAATGATGTAATGAGATGAAGTATGGACTAAAGCTCAAGCTTGGGGTTGCCACCCCGTGTCACCCCAAGAAATATCCAAGAAGTACAAGCGTCAAATCTTGGGGATGCCCAAGACATCCCCTTCTTCATCAATAAAATCTCAGGTTTCTTCCAAACACTTCATTTTTACTGTTTCATGCACAGTTGTGTTGTTCTTGGAGCGTCTTCATTTTTGTTTTTGGTTTTTGTTTGCTTAGATTTCTTGAATAAATTGGTTGGACCCCTCATTCATGCATTAGTTTTCAAATAAGTTGGTTTGGATTGGAAAAGAGTAGGAAAAGTTCATGCTTAAGTGGTAAAAAGGAGCTTGTTTTTTACTGTGGCCTATGCTTTGTCATGTCATGCTTGATATTGTTTTGGCTATATGATTAGTGATTTTTGTTGTAGCATGACATGTTATAAACAATTGAGATTGTTTAATGTGCCTTGAAAGAATCATGCGTTGTTTTAGCATATTAAAGCATAGTATTATGGTATTCTCCTTTGATGCTTTATTTGGGTTGACTTGGCGCATGCTCACACCATGTTAAGACTATCCAAAGTCACCATAGCCTATATGATCCTTTAGTTTTCGACTTGTAATATCAGTTTATGCTTTAATTAATGATGTTTTGTCACTTTGCATGATTATGGCCATTATTGCTCTCTTAGTTGGTCACTCCCAGTATTTTGCTAGCCTCCATAACCAAGTATGAGTTCCACTCATGCATCCAACTCCAAATAAAACCAAGTTGTTCCAAAGAGTCCACCATACCTACCTATTAGCATTTGCTATTCCAAGTATCTTCATGTTTTTATCTACCTTCCGAATTAAACTTGTTATGTGAAAATTAGTGATTAAAGCTCTCACGAACTTGATGACACACTTTACTTTTCTTGCCCCTAATAAACTTGAACCATTGTGTCATCTAAGTTGTATATGCTTGCACTTATACGTTGGGAATTAGCAGAACCATGCTGTCATGGGGAACGCTTTCAACATTGCACTTGTACATTGTACCCAGTTGATATCATGCTCTTTTGTTTATGGATGTCGTCGGTGTGAAATGAAAGGGGAGCTTGTAAGTCCATGGAGTTATGTATGTGATGCAGCCCGTCCTACAGACGCATCTACATCTACACCACCAAGCCCCCCAAGTGGACCGATGACTCGCGCTCGAACCAAACTCCTCCAAGCTAAGGTGAATCCGCTCCTATACTCATGTGACTTCGATACACCCCTGGATGGCTTGCTACTTCATGCCCCGACACTATGCATCATCAGATATGAAGACACGAGCCAGAAGAGCGACGCAACAGCTAGTAGCCCCCTGGAGCAAGCGGTACTACCGGCCCCTAGAAGCGGTACTACCGCCTGGAGTACACGGTACTACCGCCCTGGACAGAGAGCTTCCTCCAGCAACCCTAGACCTACCCGGTACCGGCGAGCGGTACTTCGTCCGGTACTACCGCTCGCGCCTGAAGACCCTCGCCAACGCCTCGTCCTGCTCCGGTACCTACGAGCGGTACTACCGCTCGCGCCGGAAGACCCTTGCCAGCGCCTCGGCCCGCTCCGGTACCTACGAGCTGTACTACTGCCTTCAACCGGTACTACCAGTCATGGGTTCCGATACTACCGGTCGGCCCAGGGCCTGCGCGCCCCAGCTCGGCCCTTTGGCCTTGTAACGCACCCCTTTTGATATTTTAGTTGCCTAAACTACCCACCAACTTGTGGCTGGCCTATATATAGCCCCCCACCTCTATTGTAAACCCTAGGCATGATATTTGGAATTAGTGGAAACCCCTTGTGGATCTATCTAGTTCTTGCCTCATGCTCAAGGAGCACCAAATATCCCAAACCTCGTTGGAGTTTGCATCATGCCTCCGCATTGTACAAGGCCTTGGCATCGGTGTCCCTTTGCCAATACGTCAAGATCTCACCGAGTCTCCCATCTCGTCGCGCCGGTTCGAGAGAGAGTCCTCCGCCCGACGCCGATCCTAGGGATTGCGCCGGACCGGTCACCGCCAGCATGAGCTATTGGTGTGTATTGTGGTTTTGCGTGTGTGTGTTCATCGTGTTATTCGTGTGTGCGTTCGTTGGGTTCATCCTCCCCTCCTTCCCCAGCACTCGATCCTCGATTGGAGTGGGATTCGTGAAAGATCGAGCCACCCTAGAGGTTTGCCCTCAACATATTGGTATCAAAAGGTTCGTTGCTCATGAATTCCCCCACAAATTTTTCTTCTATCCACCAAAAATTTCGAAAATCCCCCCAAAAAAGAGCCCCAAATTTTCCTTCAGATCGATCTCTGGATTTTGTGTGTTTTTCGTGGTTTTGGTCCATAGATCTGTTGCTTGGGGTATCGATCTACCTTCTTTGTGTGTCCCTAGCCCCAATTTTGTTCAGTTTTCCGCCAATTTGAGGGTTTTTGGCTCGATTGTGCATTCAAGTTCGAGATCCACGCGCCTAAGAATCCGTGAAGCGGTACTACCGGAACGAAGCGGTACTACTGACTGATCACAGCGTACTACCGTCACCAAGACACTGGGACGTTTTGAGCGGTACTATCGCCCCTGTCAGACAAGCATTTTTCACCCCCATTTTTGTTCGCTAACTTTTGTTCGTGTTTCGCTTGTGTGTCGCCTTCCTAACAACAAGCTTCCGCATCTGCTATACTCCCTACGCTCCTCGACACCGTGACACCCGAACACCATCCCAAATACCGGTAGCAAGTCGTCAACAATACCAAAGGTATAACTTGCTCCACCTTGTTAACCCTTCTTCCTTGTGTGTATCTATCCTATGAGAGCTTTGTGTTTTCCTAAGCATTGCGCACTTGTCTTTGGAAAGTGAGAGTGTGAGAGAAAATACAAGAGTTAACATAGTAGTATAGAAAGGAAGAAAAAGAATCAAAAAAAAGATAAAAAGAAAAAGGAAAAGAAAAATAGAAGGATACATAGTCTCCCAATACAAAGAGAGTCTCAAGCTTGTAAGAAAAGAGAAAAAAAGAGCGCGACCGAGGCAAGTGCACAAATCCGTTGCTTATTTCTCTTTTGGCAAACAAGTTGTGGTCTCTCCTTGCGTTGGCACGACACCGAGCATAGTATTCGTTAGGACCTTTTGTGCTCATTTTCATAGTCATGCTAACCACAACCGTCTCCACGTGTGTGTATCTTTGTGTTTTGTAGATTGTTTCCTTTGTGTATCTTGGTTCTCTACCACTTTTGACAATAACCTTTTCTTTGGATCGTTTCGATTGGTTTCCACAACCCTAACTGTTATGGGGTAACCCCGTGGGTGGCCCAATCCTCATGGATCTTGTGGTCAAATCAATGGGAAAGCATGGGGAAAGGGAGAAGGTAGCGGAAGCGGACGCACACCTCGCGAAGAACACGATGAACACATGCAAAATTCACACGATACAAGGCCGATTGCTCTCACTGGTGGCCACCGGTCCGATAGAATCCTCGCAAGGAAAGATCGGTCAACGTCCTCCCTCGATCCCACGGGGAGAGGGAAGAACACCTTGGAGAGGGTCTTGACGTCTTGGCAAAGGGACACCGATGCCAAGGCCTTGTACAACGAGGGAGGCGTGATGCAAACTCTAACGAGGTGGTGATGATACTCGATCCCCTTTGGTAGAAGGGGATGAGGCAAAACTAGAGATTCCACAAAGGGGGTTTTCTTTAGTCTATCATCTAAGCCTAAGGGATACAATGAGGGAGGGGGGCTCTATTTATAGGCCAGCCACAAGTTCAGGGGTAGTTTGGGCATAAAACTAGGGTTTGGTGCGTAATAGAGGGGTACATGGGCCAAGGACCCAGTTGTTGGCTCGCAGGCCCATCACTTAGGCCGGATAGTCCGGGTCGGGTGGACCGGACAATCCGGGTTGGCCGGACACTCCGGGTAGTGTCCGAACTAGCCTTCTGAATGTCCACGCCAGGTTGGGGTGGGGGAAGGCCGGACACTCCGGCTGAGTCGCGCCGGAAACTCCGGCTGCGCCGGACACTCCGGCTGGCATCGGGCGGACTCTCTGGTTCTAGAGCTGGCTGCTCCTGGTCCGTCATCTTGGTTGACTTGGGAACGATCTTGGCGACTTGACATTGTAGATGTAGTAGCTTCCACAGGACGGGCTGCATCAACTCCCCCTTCAAAAAGAGTCGTCCTCGACTCTTCATGCTCATCCTAAGAAGATGATCTCAAGAGACCTTCTTGATCCTGGGGTTCACCATATAGTCGTCCTTGAGAAGCTTGATGTGGCAACTCTTCAATGTTCCTTCACCTTCCATGAAGCCTACAAATCTCACAACAAAAGCGAAGCAACACTTAAAGAGTAGCCAATTTATTAAGATTATAGCATGAGTCCTCAAGTAGAAGGAAGTCACGTTATAATGTAGAGATAGCTCATTGAAGGGTATCCCTAGGTAACTCTCTTCAATTCGTCTTGTCAACTCTTTGTTGATAGAGGTTGACACGTATGCAATTGTACCTTCACACAACACTATTAGCAACATATGTTTGTGTGTGATAGAGGAGCATGTCATTTGTGGCATGTCCATTCTTGTTCACAACACTATTAGCACAACTCAAGTATCGCAAACAAAATGCGTATGAAAGGTCAAAGTGCATGGAAGTTAATTGAACATCATCCAAATGTGGGAACTCAAAAACTCCATATAACGTCTTAGTGTCACTCAAAGCAATGGACAAAAATATTGGTCAACATCTTTGATACAAGGATAGGAGAATTCGGCAAAAACACATGCGGAAGAATATCCAAAGAAACATCATTATGTGTGCAAACCAACCATTGTAAAGAACAATTAGTCTACATGTTGGATACCACACACAAATCATCAAAAGCAAATATCATGGGGATATTAGTATCACGAGCGGAAACACAAGCAACATGTTTGCAAACAAACCAAATGAAAGAGCAAGTGGTCCTTATGTTTGTTGCAACAACAATACGAGATACTTGGAAGCTCTCATGACAATACATGCTCAAAATGGCATTATGGTTGCACACAAAACATCGAAAAGAGAAATTGTTCAACATTTTTTGGCAACACAGAAAGCATTAATATCCAATAGCAACGAAACATGATTGTCACAAGGTGAAAGAATACCATCAACATGCTTGCAAGCAAACCACATGAAAGAGCAATTTTTCAACATGAAAGATGCAAAGCATGCAAAAGGTATCAGAGCTGGGTTCGATCTTGAACTCACTTGGGGGATGCTCTCTAGAGCTCTTTTTGTCAACTCGTGCTCAACCGAGGTTGACATTCTCATGCGGGTACCTACACACATCAAACACAAAAGGAAGAACGTGTGTGCATGGTAGAGAAACACATCATCCATCATGATGTATCTCTTCTTGTGCACATCGCCATTAGTGTCAATCAAGTATGAAAAATATGCATGGTGAGTATGCAAGTGGGGAACATGATTATCATGGCATTTACTAAAATCTCCAAAATTTGAGAAAGCTATGGGGGCCATCTCAATATAAACCATATGAGAATTATTGTTGCAAGCAAAACAAGTGAAAGAGCAATTATTCAACTTATTGCAAGCAACGGGAGAGATTGTAAAACATTCATGACAAAGCATGGTTCGAAGGGTACCATTCGTAACATCATTGCAAGCAAAACATTGGAAGGAGCAATTGTTCAACAAAGTGCAAGCAATGATATCATCAATGTAATGTTTAGAGCATGGAATGTCTATGGCAACATCATGACAATAAAAGGAATCCACATGGTCATCATGATGTATAGCAAGATCAACACATGGGAATAAGAGTGGAACATATGTCATGTCACATGTATCATCCATAGCATGCAAGTCATCACAAATCATCATGTCCACTAGTGGGATCATGGCATCATCAACACCCTTATTTTTACCTTCTTCATACCTCTCATATGAAGTGGGTGTTGTGGTAGTATTGGCCTCCATGTGGGTGACTTCTTCATCATCTATGGGAATGTCATCATCTTCATCCACCATGTACATCTTCTTGGTTGGAGGCATCATCATCTCCAAGTTCGGCGCTTCTTGATCCCTGGAACCTAGCACATCATGAGGAAACACACTAGAGGTAGAGGGTAAGTCGTTAGAAACCAAAGTGGTCTCACATGACCTATCGACTACCACTCTCAACTCACTAGGTGTATCACTCATGCCCTCCAAGTGGAAGCACTCAATCTCACATATGGTGGAGTCACTCATCTCACTCATGTTTTCACTCAAGTGGGCGAAGTGGCTCTCATACTCACATTGGATTGGTACCACATCATCACTCAAGCATATGGGGATAGGCTCGGTGTGCTCAACTCCTTGCACCTCCTTTGGTGAAGGGAAAATCCCATGCTCACCATTCTCGACCTTGTCGTCGCCTTGTACTTTGGGTGCCATTGTGGTGGTGGCACTCAAATTGGAAGTATTGGTCCTTGACGCCATCTTCGCTCTTGCATCCACTTGTTGCAAAGAAACTTGTTTTCTTCTATTTCTTAGGGGGTCATGTTTTTGACGGCCTCGTCCAACTTGGCGAAGTAGAGGTCCATCTCTTGCTTGAATGACATTCTTGGAGTCCTTGAAGAAGAAGTTGCATTGACGATCTTCTAGTTGGATGCTTCCTCTTGAACTTGGAGTCTTGGTGTTGAAGCTTCATGGTGTGGAAGAAGGCTTGCTCTTGGTGCCATTTTGGTGGTGGCACTAGTCGCTGAAGGTGCCTTATGATGGTGTGGACGGAGGTCATTGGCGTGCCTTGCCGAAGGTTTTTGTTGGAGAAGCACTTGGTCATCCACATGACGCTCGCGACGATGCTCCTTTTCCTTGGCACTCTTCTTTTGATGGTGTTGCCTTCTTGAGATTGGTTGAGCATTATGGATGGTGCTCAAACATGTATTCTCCATCTTCATGGCGAAGATGCCTTGAACGACGTCTTGTATCCTCTTGATGTTGGCAATGATCATGAGAGGATGTATGTCGATGAAGATTCTTGCTTTGTGGCGCCTTGTGTGGAAGATGATGTTTGGGCGCCACTCTTCTTGGAGTAGGTGGCACTTGATGCCTTGGAGGTAGATGCACTTGACGCCTTGGATATGGTCGTGCTTCCCGCCTTGGAGATTGTGGCGCTTGACGGCTTGGAGTTGATGGCGCTCGTCGCCTTGGAGATGGTGGTTCATGACGCCATGTAGGTTGTGGCGCTTGACGCATTGTGATGCAGCCGTCCTACGGACGCTCCTACATCTGCACCAACAAGTCCCCCAAGTGGACCCATGACTCGTGCACGATCCAAACTCCTACAAGCTAAGGTGAACTCGCTCCTTTCCTCGTGCCAATTTGATTCCTCCTTGGATGGCATGCTACTTCATGCAACTACCCTATGCATCATCAGGTACGAAGCTTCGGCACATCACCAAGCACCCAAGGATGGAGAACAAGGAGAAGAGCGTGAAGAAGGAGCCGCTGAAGCTGCTCAGACCGGAGTCTCCGGTTTGCTCACACCGGAGTCTCCGGCCTGAAGAAACCGGAGTCTCCGGACCCATCTCCTGTCTGCCCCCAGAACCAGGCGCTAGGACAATCTGAAGGTCCCCCCGGAGGCCAGTCCGGAGACCGACCGAAGTCTCCGGACCAGACCGGAGTCTCCGGTTCACCACACCGGAGTCTCCGGACCGACCATCGCCAGGCATGAAAAGGCCTTTGGGCCTGCGGCCCATGTAACCCCTAGTCCGTCCAGAACTTGTCTTTTATTCCTAAAGTACCCCTGTTTAAGTGGGTGGCCTATATATAGTCCCCCCACATCCATTGTAAACCCTAGGCATGATACTGGAATTAGTGGAAACCCCTTTGTGGATCTATCTAATTCTTGCCTCATGCTCCTTGACTAAGGAGCACCAATATCCCCAAACCTCGTTGGAGTTTGCATCGTGCCTCCGTGTTGTACAAGGCCTAGGCATCGGTGTCCCTTTGCTTAGATGTCAAGATCTCACCGAGTCTCCCATCTCTCCGTGCCGGTTCGAGAGAGAGTCCTCCCCCCGACGCTGATCCTAGGGATTGCGCCGGACCGGTCACCGCCAGCGTGAGCTATTGGTGTGTATCGTGGTTTTGTGTGTGTGTGTGTTCTTCGCGTTCTTCGTGCATGTGTTCGTCGTGTTCATCCTCCCCTCCTCTCCCCGCACTCCATCCTCGATTTGAAAGGGAATCGTGAAAGATCAGGCCACCCTAGAGGTTTGCCCCCAACATATTGGTATCAACAAGAGCTTCGTTGCTCACGATTTCCCCCACAAATTTTTCTTCTATCCACCAAAAATTCGAAAATCCCCAAAAAACAGCCCATATTTGCCTTTGGATCAATCTCTAGATTTGGAGTGTTATTTGTGGTTTTGATCCGACCAAACCTTGTCTTAGGTGTTGGTCCAGCTTTATCCTGCATTTTCCCAGCCCAATTTGGCTAATTTTTCGCGGATTTGAGGACCCAAGGCGTGGATTTCTGCTCAAGAACACGAGCAGTTCACGATCTGACTCCAGACCGGAGTCTCCGGCCTGCACACCGGAGTCTCCGGCCTACACCGGAGTCTCCGGCCTACCCACACCGGAGTCTCCGGCCTGCACCGGAGTTTCCGGCCTGAAACCCCGGAGTCTCCGGCCTGACGCCTGATTTTGACAGTTTTGCCTCTAATCTTGCATTGGCTAATTTCTTCTTGTTTGTTTGTGCCCGTGTGCATGTCGTCAACTAACAACAAGCTTCCGCATCGACAACCCCCGCGCTCATCAACACCACGGTGCACGAACATCATCCCGCACCACCAACGCCAAGTTCATCATCATCAAAGAATGTATAACTTGCGTCACCTTGTTAACCCCTATCTTCCTTTGTGTGTACCTATCCTATGAGAGTGGCTCATCTTGTTTTGCTTGAGCATTGTGCATTTTTCCTTGGATAGTGAGTGTGCAAGAGCAATATCAAGTGTGACTAGGTAGCATCAAGGGAGAGCAAAAAAAAGCAAAAGAAAGAAAAAGATACAAAGAAAAAGCAAAAGACAAATAGTCTCCCATTACCAAAGAGAGTCTCAAAGCTTGTAAGCAAGAGAGAAATAAGAGCGCCCAAGGCAAGTGCACAAATCCGTTGCTCACTTTTCTTATTTGCAAACGAGCCACGGTCTCTCCTTGCATTGGCACGACAACGAGCTTAGTCTTTGTTAGGAAATTTTGTTTGCTCATTTTCATAGTCGTGTCAATCCCAACTTTCTCCACGTGTGTGTATATAGTCATAGGTTCCTGTCACCCATTTGAGTTGTTGACCTTTGCTTTTGACTTGAGTTTTGTTGGATTTTACCCACTTTTGACTATCCCTTTTCTTTTGGTTGGTTCTTTGGCTTTCCACAATCCTAACCTACCACCAACAAGCTTTTGAGAGTTAGTTATTTATTTAGTGTGAGTTTTCTTTGCATTTCTAGTTTGCACGCTTATAGCTCTCACTTGTGGTTTCTAGTTTGGTGCAATCCCCAAGGTGAGGTACAAGGCTAACACCACCATATTCCAATTCCATATACAATACTTGTGTGTTTTGCATGATGGATAGGCACGGTGAGACGAGCCAACCACCTCCCCAAGCAGAAGATCAAGGTCCGTACATGACGCGTGCAAGTCACTTCATCGTCCGCCAAGAGTTCCGTGAACGTTGCCAAGCCCTTGAGACGCGACAAGATGAACAATTTGGCGAGACGCAAGCCGAGTTCAAGAACATCGACAACCGCTTCGATGGCCTCGAAAGGCAAATGCAAGCAATGCATCACAACTTCGGCCACCAAAATGAGTCGCTTCAACGCTCCGTCGCTGAAACAAATGACAACCTTCGACGCCTCATCGACGGAATGGCAAGACCGCGTTCACGTGCTTCAAGCTCTTCAAGTTCTTCGCGTCGTCATGCACCTCCGCAACAAGATCTACCTCCAAGTGCTCCAAGACGCAATGATGCCCCCGTGGTTGAAGATGGAACCTCTTCGAACTATGTACCTTCCCCACGGACGCTGCAACATCAAGCTATGATGGTGACCTCTCTTCAAGGCCACGAGCAAGGCAAGAAGCACACCGTCATAACGCAAGGGCACTAGTGATCCAACAAGAGCAACCACAAGAGGAACTGCAAGCGCAACCGCAAGTCTACCACCATCGACCGCGGCACATACTTGACACAACGAGTGATGAATCCAATTTGGAGAATCAAGCTCGTCATCGACGTGAAGCTCTCCAAGAACCTCCTCCTCGTAATTACCGTAATGAACGTCAACAATGACACCATGGTCATCACGAGGCGCCTCCTCCACATCAACAAAACTTGGAGCGTCAAGTGATACAAGTTGAGCGACGACCACCACGTCAAGAGGCTCATGACCATGTTCTTCGCCGTGAGGCCCATGTGCCTAACCAACATCACCAACTGAGGAACGAGCCTCCTCTTCGTCGTCAACTGCGTCAAGAGGCTCCACACCCTCGCCACCATGAGGCCCAAGTTCCTCAACCACGTCAACAACCGCGCCAAGAGCAAGAGCAAGCTCCTCAACAACAATACCAAGAGCAAGCTCCGCAACAAGGACGCAAGAACCAAGTTCCACCTCCCCAACTACAAGATCATCAACAAGGTCACCAAGCTCGTCGCAATGACCGCAACAATGAAAAAACTTTTGGCAAGCTCAAGTTCACAATGACCAAGTTCACGGATCCAATGACCCCGAAGAATACCTCTCGTGGGCACTCAAAGTCGACAAGATCTTCCGCATGCACAACTATAGCAACGAGAAGATGGTCGCCATGGCTTCGCTTGAGTTTGATGATTACGCCAACCTTTGGTGGGAACAAGTTCAAGTTGCTCGTGATGCAAGACAAGAGCCGCCAATCACAACTTGGCATGACATGAAAGCTCACATGAGATCCCGGTTCGTCCCCGCGCACTACACGCGTGACCTCTTATACAACCTTCAAGCGCTTCGTCAAGGGACAAAGACCGTGGAAAAGTACTTCAAGGAAATGGAACTCAATTTGATTCGTGCCAACATTGATGAACAAATGGAGCAAACAACGGCACAATTCCTTATTGGCTTGAATCACCCAATCAAGCGCATCGTCGAGTTCCAAACATACAACACCATGGTTGAGCTTGTGCACATTGCAACAAAGGCTGAACATCAAGTGCAAGAGGATATCAAGTACAACAAAAGCCAAAGACGTACTTCACCTACAAGCAAGCTTCAACCGCTACACCAACAACTTTCAATGGAAGCTCCTCAAGTACCTCCAAGCCTTCCTTCAAGCCCACACTTCCTCAAGGAAAACTGCCCCCAAGTGGCAAGCAAGCAAAGAGTGATACACCTTTCAATGGTGAATGCTATAAGTGTGGAGGGAAAGGACACAAGTCGGCCGAATGTGGAAACAAGAAAGTCTTGTTCTTCCATGACAATGGTGATTAAGAGTACTTGAGTGAAGATGAGTTTGATGCCCGTGTCAAGGAAGCAATGGCAAGGCAACGAGTGGAAGATGATCAAGAACTCCTCATGTGTGAACATGACGCAAGTCCATCGCTTGTCGTCACAAGGATCTTGACCACTCAAGCACAAGAGCATGAAGACCAATGCTCCAATATCTTCCAAACACGAGCCGGCATAAATGGCAAATCTATCAAGGGGATCATTGACGAAGGGAGTTGTCACAACCTTGCTAGCACCGAGTTGTGTGAGAAGCTCAACCTCGCCCTCCATCCGCACAATCACCCCTACCACGTGCAATGGCTAAGTGACCAAGGGTCCGTAAAGATCAAGCATACCGTATCGGTCTCCTTCGCCATTGGTCCTTACAAAGATACGGTGGAGTGTGATGTGGTTCCTATGACAGTTTTCCACATGCTTCTTGGTCGACCGTGGCAATTTGACAAGGCTGCTCAACATGATGGTCGCACCAATATATACACCTTCAAATGGCTCAACAAAACATGTGTTTTGCAACTGATGACTCCTAGCCAAATAATTGCGGACAATGCAAAGGCTTTAGCGAGGGCGCAAAGCACAACACCTACTTGTGAGAAGAACGATGAGAGAGAGAACCACCTCATAGTGAGCGAGAGCCACAAGCCAAATTCGAGTGGAAAAACTAAGAGTGTTCTCCTTGCCACCAAAAGTGAGATGAGAGATGTTCGGAACAACCCATCCATCTTGCACTATGTCCTCCTTTGCAAGGGACTAGCGCAAGGAACTAACGAATTAACCAATGTTCCTCCATATTTGATTAGTGTTTTGCAGGAATTCAAGGATGTGTTCCCCGAAGAGCTCCCGCATGGACTCCCTCCTCTTCGTGGCATCGAACATCGTATTGACCTCATCCCCGGTGCACCACTTCCCAACCGTGCCACCTACCGCACGAACCTGGAGGAGACGAAGGAGATCGAACGTCAAATCAACCAACTCGTCTCCAAAGGTTTGATCCAAGTTAGTACTAGTCCAAGTGCCGTACCCGTGATTCTTGTTCCAAAGACGGATGATACGTTACGGTTATGCATGGACTGCCGTCCAATCAATGCTATCACCGTGCGTTATTGACATCCCATACCACGTCTCGATGACATACTTGATGAGTTGTGTGGAGCCACTATTTTTTTGAAAATTGATCTTCGTAGTGGTTACCATCAAATACGCATAGCTAAAGGTGATGAGTGGAAAACCGCCTTCAAGACCAAACTTGGTCTCTATGAATGGTTGGTTATGCCCTTTGGTTTGTCTAATGCCCCATCCACCTTCATGCGCCTAATGAATCATATCTTGCATTCTCTCATTGGAAAAAGTGTTGTTGTCTATTTCGATGATATTCTTGTTTATAGCAAATCACTTGAGGACCATATAACACATGTCAAGGAAGTTTTGCAAATCCTTCGACATGAAAAGCTTTATGCTAATCTTCCCAAGTGCACTTTTGCTAAAGAATAGTTGATTTTTCTTGGATTTTTCGTTTCTTCGAAGGGAATTGAAGTTGATGTTTCCAAGGTAAAAGACATACGAGATTGGCCCATCCCAACAAATGTGAGTGAATTCCAAAGTTTTCATTGGTTGGCTGGTTTCTATCGGCGCTTTCTGAAAGACTTTTCCACTATTGCTTGTCCTCTCAACGAGTTGACGAAAAAGAATGTCACCTTCATGTGGGGCAAAGCACAACAAAAAGCTTTTGATGAACTCAAAAAGAAGCTCACCGAAGCACCTCTCCTTGCTTTACCGGATTTCACAAAAACTTTTGAGATAGAGTGTGATGCTAGTGGTATTGGCATTGGAGGCGTCCTTATGCAAAACAGACGTCCTATAGCCTACCATAGCAAGAAACTTGATGGTGCTCGCCTCAACTATCCGATTTATGACAAAGAACTTTTTGCCTTAGTTCGTGTCCTTCAAGTTTGGCAACACTACCTTTGGCCCAAGGAATTTATCATACATTTCGACCAAGAGTCGTGGAAATATCTCAAAGGCCAAGCTAACTTGAGCAAGAGACACGCTAAGTAGGTTGAGTTCATGGAGTCTTTTCCGTACATTGTCAAGTATAAGAAGGGCAAAGATAATGTAGTTGCGGACGCATTGTCTCGCAAACACACAAGCCTTCTTACAAGACTTGAAATCAACGTGTTGGGTCTTGAGAAAATAAAATCTTTGTATGGTTCTGACCCGTTCTTTGAACCAATTTTCGCAAAGTGCTCCAATGACAAAGGAGTTGATGATTTCTATTTGCATAAGGGCTTTCTATTTAAACAAAACAAGCTATGCATTCCGAAGTCGTCGCTTCAACTTTTGCTCCTCCAAGAATCTCATGATGGAGGCCTTATGGGCCACTTTGGTCGCGACAAGACATTGGACATGCTCTCCAATCACTACTTTTGGCCCAAGATGAAGCGTGACGTGGAGCGCTACATTCAACGATGCACGACATGTGTTCAAGCTAAGTCGCAAGCTAATCCCTATGGTCTTTATATGCCATTGCCTATTCCTCATACCCCTTGGTCTGACATTAGCATGGATTTCGTGTTAGGATTGCCTAGATCTAAGCATGGTCATGATTCTATATTTGTTATTGTGGATCATTTTTCCAAAATGGCACACTTCATACCGTGCCATACGACCGATGATGCTTCGCATGTTGCAAATCTGTTTTTTAGGGAAATCGTCCGTCTTCACGGTGTGCCAAGGACAATCGTCTCCGACCGCGACGTCAAATTCATGAGATACTTATGGAAGGCCCTCATGGACAAGCTCGGCGTCAAGCTCCTCTTTTCATCTGCATCACATCCTCAAACTGATGACCAAACCGAAGTTGTCAACCGAAGCCTCGGAACTCTCCTTCATGTGTTGATCAAGAAAAAACTGAAGGATTGGGAGGAATGCATCCCACACGCCGAGTTCGCCTACAATCGAGCCAAGCACTCAACAACCAAGATGAGTCCATTCATGATCGTCTATGGTTTCGAGCCCCTCACCGCACTCGACATCCTACCACTACCTCTCCATGAGCGAACGGACATGGACGTCGACAAACGTGCACAAGCTATGAAGAAACTTCATGAAGAAACAAGAGCTACTATCGAACAACAAGTCCTTCCCCAAGCTTCAAGGTTAAACAAGGACAAGAAGGAGATGATCTTTGAAGAAGGTGACCTTGTGTGGATACACCTAAGCAAAGACCTCTTCCCCAAGGAACGTGACTCCAAGCTCAGGCCTAGAGGAGATGGTCCCTTCAAGGTCCTCAAAAGAATCAAGAACAACGCCTACATCATCCACATACCGGCCTCCAAGTACCTTGAAAGCAATACATTCAATGTCAAGGATCTCTCACCCTACCATGGAGATGTTCAAGATGATAACCATGAATAGTCAAGGACGACTCTTTCCCAAGGGGGGGAGCTGATGCAGCCCGTCCTACGGACGATCCTACATCTACACCAACAAGTCCCCCAAATGGACCCATGACTCGTGCATGAGCCAAACTCCTACAAGCTAAGGTGAACTCGCTCCTTTCCTCGTGCCAATTTGATACCTGCTTGGATGGCATGCTACTTCATGCAACTACCCTATGCATCATCAGGTACGAAGCTTTGGCACATCACCAAGAACCCAAGGATGGAGAACAAGGAGCAGAGTGTGAAGCAGGGCAGCTGGCTGCTCAGGGAGTCTCAGTGCACTCACACGAGTCTCTAGCCTGCCAAAGTCTCCGGCCTGAAGACACCGGAGTCTCCGGACCCATCTCCGGTCTGCCCCCGGAACCAGGCGCTGGGACAATCTGAAGGCCCCTCCGGAGGCCAGTCCGGAGACCGACCGGAGTCTCCGGCCCAGACCGGGCTCCGGTCCACCACACCGGACTCTCCGGACCGACCGTCGCCAGGCATGAAAAGGCCTTTGGGCCTGCGGCCCATGTAACCCCTAGTCCGTCCAGAACTTGTCTTTTATTCCTAAAGTACCCCTGTTTAAGTGGCTGGCCTATATATAGTCCCCCACCTCCATTGTAAACCCTAGGCATGATATTGGAATTAGTGGAAACCCCTTTGTGGATCTATCTAATTCTTTCCTCATGCTCCTTGACTAAGGAGCACCAATATCCCCAAACCTCGTTAGAGTTTGCATCGTGCCTCTGCGTTGTACAATGCCTAGGTATCGGTGTCCCTTTGCCTAGACGTCAAGATCTCACCGAGTCTCCCATCTCGCCGTGCCGGTTCGAGAGAGAGTCCTCCGCCCGACGCCGATCCTAGGGATTGCGCCAGACCGGTCACCGCCGACGTGAGATATTGGTGTGTATCGTTGTTTTGTGTGTGTGTTCTTCGTGTTCTTCGTGCGTGTGTTCGTTGTGTTCATCCTCCCCTCCTCTCCCCGCACTCCATCCTTGATTTGAAAGGGAATCGTGAAAGATCAGGCCACCCTAGAGGTTTGGCCTCAACACCTTGGAGGTGGATCATCGAAGTAGGCAGTGCCCTTTGGTGTGGCACGCTTGGCCTTGAAGGTCATGGTTTCTTGATGATGCGTCTCCGCTAGCTTGGCGTTGTAGTCCTGCATCTCCAAGTGGTGGAGGTATTCTTCATGGCTCATGGAAGAGCCCTCGAAGTGGGCGAAGCTCACCATGTCCTCCATGCTTGGTGAGGCGTCGTCGTTGTAGCACTCGAAGTCGTCCATGCTTGGGGAGTCGTTGTTGATGTAGTACTCCATATCACCCAAGCATGTGAAGTGTAACACCCTCGAATCGGCCCTATGCAAGTTTTAGTGCTTCCCGCCAAACCCGCATAGAAACGATTCAAGGACGCCCACCAGGCACTTTCGTGCGAGTGGAAAACGAAGTAATATCATTACACAATAGTCCATGATGGAACCCACAGAATATATATATATAGCAACGACTCACTGAGTCAAGAATACAGATATACAGTACAAAGATCCAAATCACCTTGAAAACGATACAGCATTCGAGTACGGATAAGAAGCAAATTGAGCTAAGAGCCCGGAAGAATAACCAATGGCATCCATAACCCTGCCCAGGCCAAGCCGGAAGGGTAACCCTGCTAACGACGTCGAACTTATACCTGCTAAAACAAAAGGGGTGCCGACAAAGGGCAAAGGAGAAAGAGAGCGATCGATCGAGGCCGCACTGCATGAAGTCTATAATTCAAGGACTCTCGCCTACATAGGTATGGTGGACTGAAGCGGCAGCGAAGCATGCACTAAACAACCTATAGAGACTCGATAAACTGTCGGTTATTAGAGAGAGATAAGAAAGACCTATTCAGAACCAACCTTATACTAACACTAATCATACCCATCCTGGTATTCCCCCTCGAGACCAAACGAGGAAGTCAAATCGAGGAACTCACACAGTTGGCAGTTTTACTCATTCCATTATAGTTGCAGCACTTACTGATGCGGCCCGTCCTACAGACGCTCCTACATCTACGCCACCGAGTCCCCCAAGTGTACCCATGACTCGTGCCCGAGCCAAACTCCTACAAGCTAAGGTGAACTCACTCCTCTCCTCGTGCCAATTTGATACCTCCTTGGATGGTGTGCTACTTCATACGACTACTCTATGCATCATCAGGTACGAACACCCGCCGCGTCAACCCTCGAGCCCAGGAACTGCACCTGCCCTGAAGCAGTCTGACCCGGAGTGTCCGCTCGGATCCAGCTGGAGTGTCTGGCCTGCCCCAGCCTGAACCTGGCGTGGACATTCAGAAGGTCAATTTGGACACTTCCCAGACACCACCCGGAGTGTCCGTCCACCCCGGACTGTCCGGTCGTTCTGACCCGTACTCTCCGGCCCAAGTGATGGGCCTGCGAGCCTAGCTGGGCCCTATGGCCCATGTACCCCTCTACTTTGCCCAGAACTCTACTTTAATGCCTGAATTACCCCTGAACTTGTGGTTGGCCTATATATAGTCCCCCACCTCCATTGTAAACCCTAGGCTTGATATTGGAATTAGTGGAAACCCCTTTGTGGATCTATCTAATTCTTGCCTCGTGCTCCTTGACTAAGGAGCACCAATATCCCCAAACCTCGTTGGAGTTTGCATCGTGCCTCCGTGTTGTACAAGGCCTAGCCATTGGTGTCCCTTTGCCTAGACGTCAAGATCTCACCGAGTCTCCCATCTCGTCGTGCCGGTTCGAGAGAGAGTCCTCCACCCGACGATGATCCTAGGGATTGCGCTAGACCAGTCACCGCCGGCGTGAGCTATTGGTGTGTATCGTGGTTTTGTGTGTGTGTGTTCTTCGCGTTCTTCGTGCGTGCGTTCGTCGTGTTCATCCTCCCCTCCTCTTCCCGCACTCCATCCTCTATTTGAAAGGGAATCGTGAAAGATCCGGCCACCCTAGAGGTTTGCCCTCAACATATTGGTATCAAGAGCTTCGTTGCTCACGATTTCCCCCACAAAATTTTCTCCTATCCACCAAAAATTCGAAAATCCCCAAAAAACAGCCCATATTTGCCTTTGGATCGATCTCTTGATTTGGAGTGTTATTTGTGGTTTTGATCCGACCAAACCTTGTCTAAGGAGTTGGTCCAGCGTTATCCTGCGTTTTCCCAGCCCAATTTGGCCAATTTTTCGCAGATTTGAGGCCCGAAGGCGAGGATTTCCGCTCAAGAACACGAGCAGGAAACCCGCGCCGGAGTGTCCGGCTCGTACCGACCGGAGTGTCCGGCCCGACCGGAGTGTCCGGCCGAACCAGACCGGAGTGCCCGGCCAGACCAGAGTGTCCGGCCTAGACAGACCGGAGTGTCCGGCTGTAACGCCAGTTTTGATAGTTTTGCCTCATTTTTCGCATTGGCTAATCTCCTTTGTTTGCTCGTGTCCCGTGTGCGTGACAGCAACCACCAGCAAGCTTCCGCATCATCAACTTCCGTGCTCATTGACACCACGGTGCACAAACATCATCCCGCACCACCGACGCCAAGTTCATCATCAAAGAAGGTATAACTTGCGTCACCTTGTTAACCCCCATCTTCCTTTGTGTGTACTTATCCCATGAGAGTGGCTCATCTTGTGTTTTCTTGAGCATTGTGCATTTGTCCTTGGCTAGTGAGTGTGCAAGAGCAATATCAAGTGTGACTAGGTAGCATCAAGGGAGAGCAAAAAAGATACAAAGAAAAAGCAAGAGAAAAATAGTCTCCCATTGCCAAAGAGAGTCTCAAAGCTTGTAAGCAAGAGAGAAAGAAGAGTGCCCAAGGCAAGTGCAAAAATCCATTGCTCACTTTTCTTATTTGCAAACGAGCCATGATCTCTCCTTGCATTGGCACAACAACAAGCTTAGTCTTTGTTAGGACATTTTGTTTGCTCATTTTCATAGTCGTGTCAATCCCAACTTTCTCCACGTGTGTGTATATAGTCGTAGGTTCCCGTCACCCTTTTGAGTTGTTGACCTTCGCCTTTGACGAGAGTTTTGTTGGATTTTACCCATTTTTGACTATCCCTTTTCTTTTGGTTGGTTCTTTGGCATTCCACAATCCTAACCTACCACCAACAAGCTTTTGCGAGTTAGTTCTTTCTTTAGTGTGAGTTTTCTTTGCATTTCCACTTTGCACGCGTATAGCTCTCACTTGTGGTTTCTAGTTTGGTGCAATCCCCAAGGTGAGGTACAAGGCTAACACCACCATATTCCACTTCTATATACAATACTTGTGTGTCTTGAATGATGGATAGGCATGGTGAGTCGAGCCAACCACCTCCCCAAGAAGAAGATCAAGGACCGTACATGACGCGCGCAAGTCACTTCATCTTCCGCCAAGAGTTCCGTGAACGTTTCCAAGCACTTGAGACGCGACAAGATGAACAATTTGGCGAGACGCAAGCCGAGTTCAAGAACATCGACAACCGCTTTGACGGCCTCGAAAGGCAAATGCAAGAAATGCATCACAACTTTGGCCACCACAATGAAGCGCTTCAACGCTCCGTCGCCGAAACAAATGACAATCTTCGATGCCTCATCGACAGAATGGCAAGACCGTGTTCACGTGCTTCAAGCTCTTCAATCTCATCGCATCGTCATGCTCCTCCTTAGCAAGATCTTGAACCAAGTGCTACAAGACGCAATGATGCCCTCGTGGTTGAAGATGGAACCTCTTCGAATTATGTACCTTCCCCACGGCACGTCGCAACGTCAAGCTATGATGGTGACCTCTCTTCAAGGCCACGAGCAAGGCAAGAAGCACACCGTCATCACGCAAGGGCACTAGTGATCCAACAAGAGCAACCACAAGAGGAACCGCAAGTGCAACCGCAAGTCTACCACCATCGACCACGACACATACTTGACACAACAAGTGATGACTCCAATTTGGAGAATCAAGCTCGTCATCGACGTGAAGCTCCCTAAGATCCTCCTCCTCGTCAACAACGTCATGAATGTCCACACCGATACCATGGTCATCACGAGGTGCCTCCTCCACCTCAACAAAACTTGGAGCGTCAAGTGATACAAGTTGAGCAACGTCCACCATGTCAAGAGGCTCATGACCATGTTCCTTGTCGTGAGGCCAATGTGCCTAACCAACATCACCAACCGAGGAACGAGCCTCCTCTTCGTTGTCAACCGCGTCAAGAGGCTCCACACCCTTGCCACCATGAGGCCCAAGCGCCTCAACCACGACAACAACCGCGCCAAGAGCAAGAGCAAGCTCCTCAACAACAATATCAAGAGCAAGCTCCGCAACAAGGACGCGAGAACCAAGTTCCTCCTTCCCAACTACAAGATCATCAACAAGGTCACCAAGCTCGTCGCAATGACCGCAACGATGAAGAAACTTTTGGCAAGCTCAAGTTCACGATGCCCAAGTTCATCGGATCAAATGACCCCGAAGAATACCTCTCGTGGGCACTCAAAGTCGACAAGATCTTACGCATGCACAACTATAGCAACGAGAAGATGGTTGCCATGGCTTCGCATGAGTTTGATGATTACGCCAACCTTTGGTGGGAACAAGTTCAAGTTGCTCGTAATGCAAGACAAGAGCCGCCAATCACAACTTGGCATGACATGAAGGCTCATATGGGATCCCGCTTTGTCCCCGCGCACTACACGCGTGACCTCTTCAACAACCTTCAAGCGCTTCGTCAAGGGACAAAGACCGTGGAAGAGTACTTCAAGGAAATGGAACTCAACTTGATTCGCGCCAACATTGATGAACGCATGGAGCAAACAATGGCACATTTCCTTATTGGCTTGAATCACCCAATCAAGCGTCTCTTCGAGTTCCAAACATACAACAACATGGTTGAGCTTGTGCACATCACAACAAAGGCTGAACGTCAAGTGCAAGAGGATATCAAGTACAACAAGCCCAAGACGTACTTGACCTACAAGCAAGCTTCGACAGCTACACCAACAACTTTCAATGGAAGCTCCTTAAGTACCCCCAAGACTTCCTTCAAGCCCACACTTCCTCATGGAAAACTGCCCCCAAGTGGCAAGCAAGCAAAGAGTGATACACCTTTCAACGGTGAATGCTACAAGTGTGGAGGTAAAGGACACAAGTCGGCCGAATGTGGAAACAAGAAAGTCTTGTTCATCCATGACAATGGTGATGAAGAGTACTTGAGTGAAGATGAGTTTAATGCCCGTGTCAAGGAAGCAATGGCAAGGCAACGAGTGGAAGATGATCAAGAACTCCTCATGTGTGAACATGACGCAAGTCCATCGCTTGTCATCACAAGGATCTTGACCACTCAAGCACAAGAGCAGGAAGACCAACGCTCTAATATCTTCCAAACACGAGCCGGCATCAATGGAAAATCTATCAAGGTGATCATTAACGGAGGGAGTTGCCACAACCTTGCTAGCACCAAGTTGTGTGAGAAGCTCAACCTCACCCTCCACCCACACAAGCACCCCTACCACGTGCAATGTCTAAGTGACCAAGGGTCTGTGAAGATCAAGCATACCGTATCGGTCTCCTTCGCCATTGGTCCTTACAAAGATACGGTGGAGTGTGATGTGGTTCCTATGAAAGTTTGCCACATGCTTCTTGGTCGACCATGGCAATATCACAAGGATGCTCAACATGATGGTCGCACCAATGTATACACCTTCAAATGGCTAAACAAAACATGTATTTTGCAACCGATGACTCCTAGCCAAATAATTGCGGACAATGCAAAGGATTTAGGGAGGGCGCAAAGCACAACACCTACTTGTGAGAAGAGCGGTGAGAGAGAGAACCACCTCATAGTGAGGGAGAGCCACAAGCCAAACTCGAGTGGAAAACCTAAGAGTGTCCTCCTTGCCACCAAAATTGAGATGAGAGATGTTCAGAACAACCCATCCATCTTGCACTATGTCCTCCTTTGCAAGGGCCTAGCGCAAGGAACTAACGAATTAACCAACGTTCCTCCATCTTTGATGAATGTTTTGCAGGAATTCAAGGATGTGTTCCCCGAAGAGCTTCCACATGGACTACCTCCTCTTCGCAGAATAGAACATCGCGTTGACCTCATCCCCGGTGCACCACTTTCCAACCGCGCCGCTTACTTCACGAACCCGGAGGAGACGAAGGAGATCGAACGTCAAATCAACCAACTCGTCTCCAAAGGTTTGATCCAAGTTAGCACTAGTCCATGTGGCGTACCCGTGATTCTTGTTCCAAAGACGGATGGTACATTATGGTTATGCATGGACTACCGTCCAATCAATGCTATCACCGTGCGTTATCGACAACGCATACCACGTCTCGATGACATGCTTGATGAGTTGTGTGGAGCCACTATTTTTTCGAAAATTGATCTTTGTAGTGGTTACCATCAAATACCGCCTTCATGCGCATCAAGACCAAACTTGGTCTCTATGAATGGTGGAAGGTGATGAGTGGAAAACCGCCTTCAAGATCAAACTTGGTCTCTATTAATGGTTGGTTATGCCCTTTGGTTTATCTAATGCCCCATCCACCTTCATGCGCCTCATGAATCATATTTTGCGTTATCTCATTGGAAAAAGTGTTGTTGTCTATTTTGATGATATTCTTGTTTATAGAAAATCACTTGAGGACCATATAACACATGTCAAGGAAGTTTTGCAAATCCTTAGACATGAAAAGCTTTATGCTAATCTGACCAAGTGCACCTTTGCTAAAGACAAGTTGATTTTTCTTGGATTTGTCGTTTCTTCGAAAGGAATTGAAGTTGATATTTCCAAGGTCAAGGACATACGAGATTGGCCCATCCCAACAAATGTGAGTGAACTCCGAAGTTTTCATGGGTTGGACGGTTTCTATCATCACTTTGTGAAAGACTTCTCCACTATTACTTATCCTCTCAACGAGTTGACGAAAAAGAATGTCACCTTCATGTGGGGCAAAGCACAACAAAAAGCTTTTGACGAACTTAAAAAGAGGCTCACCGAAGCACCTCTCCTTGTGTTACCGGATTTCACAAAAACTTTCGAGATAGAGTGTGATCCTAGTGGTATTGGAATTGGAGGAGTCCTTATGCAAAATGAACGTCCTATAGACTACCATAGCGAGAAACTTGATGGTGCTCTCCTTAACTATCCCATTTATGACAAAGAGCTTTTTGCCTTAGTTCATGTCCTTCAAGTTTGGCAACACTACCTTTGGCCCAAGGAATTTATCATACATTCCGACCGCGTGTCATTGAAATACCTCAAAGGCCAAATCCAACTTGAGCAAGAGACACGCTAGTTGCGGACGCATTGTCCCGCAAACATACAAGCCTTCTTACGAGACTTGAAATCAACGTGTTGGGTCTTGAGGAAATAAAATCTTTGTATGCTTCCGACTAGTTCTTTGAACCAATTTTTGCAAAGTGCTCCAATGACAAAGGAGTTGATGATTTCTATTTGCATATGGGCTTTCTATTTAAACAAAACAAGCTTTGCATTACGAAATCGTCGCTCAAACTCTTGCTTCTCCAAGAATCTCACGGTGGAGTCTTTATGGGTCACTTTGGTCGTGACAAGACTTTGGACATGCTTTCCACTCACTACTTTTGGCCCAAGATGAAGCGCGACGTGGAGCGCTACGTTCAACGATGCACGACATGTGTTCAAGCTAAGTCGCAAGCTAATCCCTATGGTCTTTATATGCCATTGCCTATTCCTCATAACCCTTAGTCTGACATTAGCATGGATTTCGTGTTAGGATTGCCTAGATCTAAGCATGGTCATGATTCCATATTTTTTGTTGTGGATCATTTTTCCAAAATGGCACACTTCATACCGTGCCATAAGACCGACAATGCTTCACATGTTGCAAATCTGTTTTTCAGGGAAATCGTCCGTCTTCATCGTGTGCCAAGGACAATCGTCTTCGGCCGCGACGTCAAGCTCGGCGTCAAGCTACTCTTCTCATCCGCATCGCATCCCCAAACTGATGGCCAAACTGAAGTTGTCAACCGAAGCCTCGGAACTCTCCTACATGTGTTGATCAAGAAAAACTTGAAGGATTGGGAGGAATGCATTCCCCACGCCGAGTTCGCCTACACCGAGCAAAGCACTCAACAACAAAGATGAGTCCATTCATGATCGCCTATGGTTTCGAGCCCCTCACCGCACTCGACATCCTACCGCTACCTCCATGAGTGCACGAACATGGACGTCGAGAAGCGCGCACAAGCTATGAAGAAGCTTCACAAAGAAACAAGAGCTACTATCGAACAACAAGTCCTTCGCCAAGCTTCAAGGTTAAACAAGGACAAGAAGGATATGATCTTTGAAGAAGGTGACCTTGTGTGGATACACCTAAGCAAAGACCGCTTCCCCACGGAACATGACTCCAAGATCAAGCCAAGAGGAGATGGTCCTTTCAAGGTCCTCAAAAGAATCAACAACAATGCCTACATCATCGACATACCGACCTCCAAGTACCTTGTAAGCAATACATTCAATGTCAAGGATCTCTTACCCTTCCATGGAGATGTTTAAGATGATATCCATGATGAGTCGAGGACGACTCTTTCCCAAGGGGGGAGCTGATGCGGCCCGTCCTACGGACGCTCCTACATCTACACCACCGAGTCCCCCCAAGTAGACCCATGACTCGTGCCCGAGCCAAACTCCTACAAGCTAAGGTGAACTCACTCCTCTCCTCGTGCCAATTTGATACCTCCTTGGATGGTGTGCTACTTCATATGACTACTCTGTGCATCATCAGGTACGAACACCCGCCGCGTCGACCCTTGAGCCTAGGAACTGCACCTGCCCTGAAGCAGTCTAACCTAGAGTGTCCGCCCGGATCCAGTCGGAGTGTCCGGCCTGACCAGAGTGTCCGGCGCGACTCAGCCGGAGTGTCCATCCTGACCCAGCCCGAACCTGGCATGGACATTCAGAAGGTCAATTTGGACACTTCCCGGACACCACCCGGAGTGTCCGGCCACCCCGGACTGTCCGGTCGTTCCAACCCAGACTGTCCGGCCCAAGTGATGGGCCTGCGAGCCTAGCTGGGCCCTATGGCCCATGTACCCCTCTACTTTGCCCAGAACTCTACTTTAATGCCTGAATTACCCCTGAACTTGTGGTTGGCCTATATATAGTCCCCCACCTCCATTGTAAACCCTAGGCTTGATATTGGAATTAGTGGAAACCCCTTTGTGGATCTATCTAATTCTTGCCTCATGCTCCTTGACTAAGGAGCACCAATATCCCCAAACCTCGTTGGAGTTTGCATTGTGCCTCCGTGTTGTACAAGGCCTAGGCATCGGTGTCCCTTTGCCTAGACGTCAAGATCTCACCGAGTCTCCCATCTCACCATCCCGGTTCAAGAGAGAGTCCTCCGCCTGACGTCGATCCTAGGGATTGTGCTGGACCGGTCACCGCTGACGTGAGATATTGGTGTGTATCATGGTTTTGTGTGTGTCTGTTCTTCGTGTTCTTCGTGCATGCGTTTGTCGTGTTCATCCTCCCCTCCTCTTCCCACACTCCATCCTCGATTTGAAAGGGAATCGTGAAAGATCGGGCCACCCTAGAGGTTTGTCCTCAACACTTACTAGTCAGATATAGATAGCATGACTCATCCTGATAGCATAAGTAGTGGGCAATTTTAGTTAACCATTTAGTTGTAGTTGTAGTACTTACTAGTCAGATACAATTAGCATGTGACATCCCAAACCCAGCAGTTGTTGGCACTTTTATTTCATTCCATTGGAGTTGCGATACTTACTAGGCAGGAATAACATGACACGATACACCCCAGTTCCACCAGTTGTTGGCACTTTTATTATCCAATTGTAGTGAAGCTGATTACTAGTCACATATTAAGTCAAATTTATAGCACTACTTTAGTTATGCTTGTCTATGATCGAGATACTGTGCTCCAAGTCATCCATAACCGCGGACACAGCTTTTAGAAAGATTTACCCTGAAGGGGTGCACAAATAGCAACACACACACGATCAACCTCGGAAAAACCAAATAAAAACCCAACGTGGCTTTAACGACAAAGCAATCACAGGATTCATAAAATATTTCAGGGGGCCAACCTACTAAGCTACTCGCGACGAAGTTGGTCAGCTCCGAGACGGACCCAAGGTTTGTGACAATGGCTGTAAACGACCGGGAACCCGGAAGTGTGACTGGTCTTGTCGATACCGCGAAAACATTTCACGTTCCAAAACAGTACAGGTGCTCCACGCACAATTGTAAATAAAGCAGTATAGCATGGCATAAGTACAGGATAGTAATAAAGTCCCAAACTACTTTGTGGCCCCAAGGATTAAGAAATGAATCAAGCTCTGGCTAAGGGGATTCATGGTCCCACATGAAGATAATGCGATAGTCAAGGAACTGGTATCAAGTACTCGGGGCCTTGGGACACAAGTGAGCGGTTAAAAACCAAATATTTGCTATTGCCCACCGATGCCTCTACATTAGTTATATCTATTCCCAGCAATTAATCAAGTTGTATTTAAAGTCAAGATCATCTCCACCATTATCATGTGCCAACTTGCCATCAACGGTGGAACGACAACGACGTGAAGCAACACATAAGCAAGCAACTACGACTCGCAAGGCTGACTATCTATCAAACAACAGGCAATAGGATGTGTCCATGGCAATAGGGGCTGCAAGGAGTATAAATGGTGCACGGGAACTAAAGCATCGCACCACGAATAGCAATAGATCAACAGGAGGAAATAAAGACTATAAAAGCAAAATAGGTAGAAAGGGGGAGATGCTCGCCTGGGAAACACTGCTGCAGATACATTATCCAAAGAACTTGTCGATACTCACGTCAACTCATCGGCCTAATCCGCGAAGAACCAAAGCAATAAAATAAACACCGGATGCACTATTTAATACTACGGCAGAAGATTGGCATGTTCATGATATGATGCATGACATGGCAAAGTTACGATGTGATTAGGCAATATTAAGCGGAACCGGGGTCCCGACAATTAATTAAGTAGTTCATGTTGTTTAGATACCCTGCATTTTAAATGTTGTCTTAACAAGACAAAACATGGCATCGGTTCACTACACAAATTTAAATGGAGTCAATATAAGACTAGAATAGCCCGCATATATAATCCATATTTAATTATGAGTGAATCGGCATAATGCACCTAAACCACAAAATATGTATGCGACATGAACAATTTAATATGCAACAATTTATATAGATGGCATTTATAAAATAGGGGCTCAGATCAGGGTCACACATTGGGGGTTCGGGTCCGGAGGTCTCGGGGTTCAACGGGGATTGGTCTTCGCCTCCAGGAACGGGGTCTTCGGGTCCGGACATTGGATCCATGAAGGAGGTCATGGCATCCCGGGATGGAGAACTTGTCGTTCCGAGGGTTCAGTCTTCAGATCCTTGGGATCAGTCTTTGGCTCCGAGAACGGGGCTTCGAAATTCGTGAAGATCTTGGTTTAGGAGGGGTGGGTTTGGTCTTTGGATCCATGTCGGCGTACTCGAGGTCTCGGCGTCTTCAGATTCTATGAAGGAGGTCTAGAGGTTCTGGGTGCTATGGTCGGTGGTGCACTTGCGACGACTTGCGACGACACTGGGTACTCGTGCTCCCCTTTAAGCATCGGAGATCTGGGCATTAACGTGTGTCAAACTCCGTGTCGTTCGTCGATCTTGTATGCCGGGGTTGTCCGCTTCTTGCGAGTTGAAGTTGGGCCACACCATCCACCACACTACACCACCATCGAATCAGGAATAAAACATTAAAACACCATGTCTAGGATGTGTGCTGCAAACTTGGACGTCGAGGTCGGCATTGTAGAAGGCGAGGCGGGCGTCGATAGAGGATGACGTGGCCAGGACCGTTGGCGGTCTCGGTCAGAAGAAGCGGCAAAACAATGACTGGCGCGCGCTCGACATGGAGGCGGGGCGCGAGGTCCACGCTACACCGAGGCAGATGGAGGAGCATGGCGGCGACGCGGCTCCAGGTGCGCAAAGCAGCGTCTGGACGCTGAAGAGGCCGGGAAAGCGATGATGAAGGGAACTCGCGTGAGGAGCGCGCGGGGGCATCCGGAGATGCAGGGGCACGGCGGTGCTCGTGCATAGCCGGGGCAATCTCGGACAGCGGGTGGCCATGGCGCGGTCCAGGGAGGTTAAAGACGGTGGCGGCCGGAGAGAAAGGCGAGGAAGGCGGTGGAGGACGCGGCTCTGGTGGGGTTTCGCGCAGCTCAGGGAGAGGCCAAGAGGCGGCGGCGAGCAAGGATCCGGGACGAGCGCTAGGGCCCGCGGTCGAGGAGGCGCAGGCTCGCTGGCATCAGCGGCGAGGTGCTCGGGAGCAAGGCAGGGAGCGATGCAGGGAAGGACGGGATCGCAGGGAAGGGGACACGATGGTTGGTGGTCTCGCTCTGGGAAAGAGACAAGGTGGTGGGGCCAGGGCGAGTGGGACCGGCTCACGCGCGGGGTGGGCACGATGGGGCGTGGGGTGGTGGGCCTGAGCAACGCGGGTGGGTGTGTAGCTTTAGGGTGGCGGCGACAGAGGGGAGATTAGGTGGGGGGTTTGGAACTAGGGTTTTCGGGTGTGTGGGGTGGTAGGTAGCTGGCTGCTAGGCCTTTGGGCCTGGCGGCTGGTTGCCTCCCCTACTAAAAAAACAAAAATACTTTTATTTATATTTTATTTTTAGAAAGGCTGTTATAAATAGTTTTTAGACAAACTAGAGATCCAAAAAAGATGGGGGTTTTATAGTTTGAAATAAAGAAGGGGTATATCTAGAAAACAAAAATAGACTTTTATAAAATAGTTTTAGGCAAACATATGCATGATGATGATGATGCTCAAATGCAATGTGGCATGATGACATGAGCATGCTGTCATGATGCACAAAAAAGCATCAAGCGATTTTCTAGTAGTGGTTTTACTGGGGTGCTACAATTTGACACCACTAACAATGGATCTCGCCCTCGAGATCCGCCTCATGGGACAGGGAAGAAGGCCGATGATCTGAGTCTTCTCGCTTCATGTAGGTCCTCGCGACACCACTAACAAGGATTCTTGCTCCATGTTGAAATCGACGACACCACCAACAAGAGGTCGTTTCTCACATTCGTTGAGAGAATACTCTGTAGAAACAAAGGTGAAGAAGAGGTCACAAGGCTACCTCTAACTTCAGTGGAATGAGGAAAGATTGCATTGGTCCACTAGTTCAATGTACAAGAGCGAATGATAAGAGTAGTCGGATGGTGATCAGTCCATCGTGCACCCAAAGCATTACTCCGTACATGAAGATCTTGACGAGCGATGTTCGGAAAACTTCGGAAAACCAAGGATTTATGCAGGCTCTTCGTCAGATCTGATGCAGATGAGATTGTCGCGTTGGAAAACACCGGAAGATACAAAGAAATATTTTGGTGAATTTGATCCACCAAAAGGTACAACAGATGAAGGCTACTCAGGTAGCACGAAGACCGGATGTGGAAACACTGTTACAAGGAGAAGGAAGCGAAACCCTGAAGGTACGACAAAAACCGAACCACGAGAAATCCTGGACTCGAAGAAAAGATAAGAGAGAAGATTCAAAACACGCAAGGTAAGAGGAGAATAGCATTAGGGTAAGGAGTAAAAACAGACCTAATCAGATCTATCGAATAGATTTGCAAAGTTAGTTTTGACACTCTACAACGTTCGTTAGCTAGGTTATTCTACAGGCTAGACCAGTGGGTATCGCAACTGCTGGGCTCTGATATCACTCTGTAACACCCTCGAATCGGCCCTATGCAAGTTTTAGTGCTTCCCGCCAAACCCGCATAGAAACGATTCAAGGACACCCACTAGGCACTTTCGTGTGGGTGGAAAACGAAGTAATATCATTACACAATAGTCCACGATGGAACCCACAGAATAGATATATATATACAGCAACGACTCACTGAGTCAAGAATACAGATATACAGTACAAAGATCCAAATCACCTTGAAAACGATACAGCGTTCGAGTACAGATAAGAAGCACATTGAGCTAAGAGCCCGGAAGAATAACCAATGGCGTCCATAACCCTGCCCAGGCCAAGCCGGAAGGGTAACCCTGCTAACGACGTCGAACTTATACCTACTAAAACAAAAGGGGTGCCGACAAAGGGCAAAGGAGAAAGAGAGCGGTCAGTACTGAGGCCAGTACACGTCGAGTCTAGAATTTGGCGGCTCTCGCCTACATAGGTATGGTGGACTGAAGTGGCAACGAAGCATGCACTAAACAACCTACAGAGACTCGATAAACTGCCGGCTATTAGAGAGAGATAAGAAAGACCTATTCGGGACCAACCTTATACTAACACCAATTATACCCATCCTGGTATTCCCCCTCGAGACCAAACGAGGAAGTCAAACCGAGGAACTCACACAGTTGGCAGTTTTATTCATTCCATTATAGTTGAAGCACTTACTAGTCAGATATAGATAGCATGACTCATCCTGATAGCATAAGTAGTGGGCAGTTTTAGTTAACCATTCAGTTGTAGTTGCAGTACTTACTAGTCAGATACAATTAGCATGTGACATCCCAAACCCAGCAGTTGTTGGCACTTTTATTTCATTCCATTGGAGTTGCGATACTTACTAGGCAGGAATAACATGACCTGATACACACCAGTTCTACCAGTTGTTGGCACTTTTATTATCCAATTGTAGTGAAGCTTATTACTAGTCACTTATTAAGTCAAATTTATAGCACTACTTTAGTTATGCTTGTCTATGATCGAGATACTGTGCTCCAAGTCGTCCATAACCGCGGACACGACTTTCAGAAAGATTTGCCTGTAGGGGTGCACAAATAGCAACACACACACGATCAACCTCGGAAAAACCAAATAAAAACCCAATGAGGCTTTCGCGACAAAGCAATCACAGGATTCATAAAATATTTCAGGGGGCCACCCCACTAAGCTACCCGCGATGAAGTTGGTCGGCTCTGAGATGGACCCATTGTTTGTGACAATGGATGTAAACGACTAGGAACCCGAAAGTGTGACTGGGCTTGTCGATACCGCGAAAACATTTCACGTTCCAAAATAGTACAGGTGCTCCACGCACAATCGTAAATAAAGCAGTAAAGCATGGCATAAGTACAGGATAGTAATAAAGCCCCAAACTACTTTGTGGCCCCAAGAAATAAGAAATGAATCAAGCTCTGGCTAAGGGGATTCATGGTCCCACATGCAGATAGTGCGATAGTCAAGGAACTGGTATCAAGTACTCGGGGCCTACGGGACACAAGTGAGCGGTTAAAAACCAAATATTTGCTATTGCCCACCGATGCCTCTACATTAGTTATATCTATTCCCAGCAATTAATCAAGTTGTATTTAAAGTCAAGATCATCTCCACCATTATCATGTGTCAACTTGCCGTCAAAGTTGGTGCACTTGCGACAACTTGCGACGACACTGGGTACTCGTGCTCCCCTTTAAGCATCGGAGATCTAGGCAGTAACGTGCGTCAAACTCCGTGTCCAGTCGTCGATCTTGTATGCCGAGGTTGTTCGCTTCTTGCAAGTTGAAGTTGGGCCACACCATCCACCACACTACACCAACATCGAATCAGGAATAAAACATTAAGCCACCATGTCTAAGATGTGTGCGGCAAACAACACTCGATCGGGATGTTTAGGCGGATCTTGAGGCTTGGGGGTTCACCATGAGCAGCAACACCTACCTGCAACATGGCATAGAGGCCGGACATGGACATGGCAATGGGGCAGGAATGAGGAACACATGGTCGTCGACCTGGATCAGATAGAGAAGAACATGGACGTCGATAGAGGATGACGCAGCCAGGACCGTTAGCGGTCTCGGTCAGAAGAAGCGGCAGAACAGTGACTGGCGCGTGCTCGACGTGGAGGCGGGGCACGAGGTCGGCGCTACACCGAGGCAGATGGAGGAGCATGGCAGCGACGGGGCTCCAGGTGCGCAAAGCAACTTCTGGCCGCTGAAGAAGCCAGGAAGGCGATGATGAAGGGAACTCGCGTGAGGTGCGCGCGGGGGCGTTCGGAGATGAAGGGGCACGGCGGTGCTCGCGCATAGCCGGGGCAAGCTCGGACAGCCGGTGGCCATGGCGCGGTCCAGGGAGGTTGAAGACGGCGGCAGCCGGAGAGAAAGGCGAGGAAGGCGGCGGAGGGCATGACTCTGGTGGGGTCTCGCATAGCTCAGGGAGAGGCCGAGAGGCGGCGGCGAGCAAGGATCTGAGGCGAGCGCTGGGGCCAGCGGTCGAGGAGGCGCAGGCTCGCTGGCGGCGGCGGCGAGGTGCTCGGGAGCGAGGCAGGGAGCAACGCAGGGAAGGACGGGATCGCAGGGGAGGGGACACGATGGTTGGTGGTCTCGCTCCGGGAAAGAGAAAAGGTGGTGGGGCCGGGGCGAGTGGGACCGGCTCACGCGCGATGGGGCGTGGGATGGTTGGCCTGAGCGACGCGGGTGGGCGTGTAGCTTCAGGGTGGCGGCAGCAGAGGGGAGATTATGTGGGGGGTTTGGAACTAGGTTTTTCGGGTGTGTGGGGTGGTACGTAGCTGGCTGCTGGGCCTTTGGGCCTGGCGGCTTGCTGCCTCCCCTCCTAAAAAACAAAAATACTTTTATTTATATTTTATTTTTAGAAAGGGTGTTATAAATAGTTTTTAGACCAACTAGAGATCCTAAAAAGATGGGGGTTTTATAGTTTGAAATAAAGAAGGGGTATATCTAGAAAAAAATAGTCTTTTATAAAATAGTTTTAGGCAAACATATGCATGATGATGATGATGCTCAAATGCAATGTGGCATGATGACATGAGCATGCTGTGATGATGCACAGAACAAAAACATCAAGTTATTTTCTAGTAGTAGTTTTACCGGGGTGCTACATGTTGCCATTTTCGGTGTAGTGCTCCATGCATGAGGAGCCATTGTCGATGTAGAGCTCCAATTCCTCCATGCTTGAGGGGCCATAGTTGATGACGTGCTCCATGTCTTCCAAGCATGTGGAGTCATCATAGGTGCAATGTTCCGGGTCCTCAAAGCATGCGGAGCCATTGTCGGTGTAGTGCTCCATCATGTCCTCTATACTTGTGGAGTCGTAGTCGTGGTGGCTCATCATGGACTCTTCATATAAATCATCCTCGGTTCCGAAGTCCCTAGACATGTTTCACAAGACCAAGTGGTGTATATGGAAGTGGTAGGGGTTAGGAATGCAACGTCAAACCTTACTTTACCTTGGAAGGTAGTATCATGCAAGTGGCAACACTTGAGAGCAATCAAAACCAAGCAAAGTGAAGACCACGCGGAACACCAAAACCAACTAACCACTAAAAACACACACACACAAAGCTTATGGTGGATGGGTATGGAAGGTGGCGTGTCCAAGAACAATCCGAACTCAAGATGTTGTAATGGCAAGTAAAAGAACCACGATGATCACGAAGCAAAACAAGTCAATCCACAAGAAGGAAATATGTACAAGGAAACACACACGGTGGGATAAATGGGACTTGTGCGACGGAGAAAGTGAGCTAAGAACCAAATGATGACCTAGCGAAGACTATAAGCTCGTGTCGCACAAGTGCAAGGAGAGACGCTAGTTCGATTGCAATAAATTGGTGGGCTATAAGATATGCACAATAAGTACCACCTATTTGATGTTCATCGAGCTTGTGCTTCCTATTCTATGAGGCACTTGTTTCTTTCTTTCTTTTTATTTTTTCTATATTTTTTTTCTCTTTTCCTTTTCTTTTTAACTTGCCCCTTCCTTGTGCCAACAACTATACAAGGTAACTATATGACATAGCGCGCTCACAACTTTTGCTCAGAATTCAACAAGTATCAAATGTGCATAGCCCAAGCAATCATAAGAGGAACTAGTCTCAATAGGTGTTTGTTGAACGCAAAGATAGTGTGGCTCACCAAGGGATGCAAGTGGGGAGAAGTCGCGGAATTTTTATACCTTTCGCCACCGATCTTCACCCTTTATTGGTGGATTCCGCCTTGCTCACGTAATTTCAATGGAGTAGATAGCATGAACCACGGAGATGATGATGTAGATCTCTTTCTCCTCTTCAAAACAAGCTAAAGAACACCAAAATCCGAGTGCATATGCAAAAGTTATGCTCAAAACCGTGAAACAGATTTGCTCTCTGCTAGGGGGCGGACATTCCAGGGTGTGCAGGCCGGACAAGCCGGTTGGGGCGGATATTCCAGTCCGTTTTGGCCGGACACTCCGGTGGGGCGGATTTTCCGGTCCGTTTAGGCCGGACAGTCCGGTCCGGTCGATCCAGAACTTCCAGAACACAAACGGGATGAGTTTTGGCGAAAAAACTCGAACCAAAACCTCAAATTGATGGGGGAAAACAAGGACTTAGGCCATGGGAACGCAGGGGAAGGTAGATCAACAAGTTTAGCCAGTAATCCACGGATCAAAACCTACCAAAACGCACTCAAATCACAGATCGATCCGAAACACGAAATTGGGGCTATTTTTTGGGGATTTTCGAATTTATGGGGGAAAAGACCAAATCGATGAGAAATCCATGGCAACCAAAAGCTACTGATACCAGATGTTATGGGGTAACCCCGTGGGTGGCCCGATCTTCACGTATCTCGTGGTCAAATCGATGCGAAAGCGTGGGGAAAGGAAGAAGGTAGCGGAAGTGGACGCACACCTCGCGAAGAACACGATGAACACACGCAAAACTCACACGATGCAAGGCCGATTGCTCTCACCGGTGGCCACCGGTCCGATAGAATCCTTGCAAGGAAAGATCGGTCAATGTGCTCCCTCGATCCCACACGGAGAGGGAAGAACACCTTGGAGAGGGTCTTGACGTCTTGGGAAAGGGACACCGATGCCAAGGCCTTGTACAACGAGGGAGGCGCGATACAAACTCCAACGAGGTGGTGACGATATTCGATCCCCTTTGGTAGAATGGGATAAGGCAAAACTAGAGATTCCACAAAGGGTGTTTTCTTTAGTCTATCATCTATGCCTAAGGGATACAATGAGGGGTGGGGGCTCTATTTATAGGCCAGCCACAAGTTCAGGGGTAGTTTGGGCATAAAACTAGGGTTTGGTGCGAAATAGAGGGGTACATGGGCCAAGGGCCCATTTGTTGGCTCGCAGGCCCATCACTTAGGCTGAACAGTCCGGGTCGGGTGGACCAGACAGTCCGGGTTGGCCGGACACTCCGAGTAGTGTCCGTGTAGTGTTCGAACTGGCCTTCTGAATGTCCACGCCAGGTAGGGGTGGGGGCAGGCTAGACACTCCGGCTGAGTCGCGCCAGAAACTCTGGCTGGCATTAGGCGGACTCTGGTTCTAGAGCCGGCTGCTCCTGGTCCATCATCTTGGTTGACTTAGGGGTGATCTTGGGGACTTGGCGCTGCAGATGTAGTAGCATCCGCAGGACGGGCTGCATCACTAACCTTCCACCTACAACTTTTGGGAGTTAGTTCTTTCTTTAGAGTGAGTTTTCTTTGCAATTCTAGTTTGCACACTTTTAGCTCTCACTTGTGGTTTGTAGTTCGGTGCAATCCCCAGGGTGAGGTACAAGGCTAACACCACCATATTCCACTTCCATATACAATACTTGTGTGTTTTCATGATGGATAGGCACGGTGAGTCGAACCAACCACCTCCTCAAGAAGAAGAACATGGACCGTACATGACGCGCGCAAGTCACTTCATCGTCCGACAAGAGTTCCATGAATGTTGCCAAGCCCTTGAGACGTGACAAGATGAACAATTTGGCGAGACGCAAGCCGAGTTCAAGAACATCGACAACTGCTTCGACGACCTAGAACGACAAATGCAATCAATGCATCACAACTTTGGCCGTCAAAATGAAGCGCTTCAATGCTCCGTCGCTAAAACAAAATACAATCTTCGACGCCTCATCGATGGAATGGCAAGACCACATTCACGCGCATCAAGCTCTTCAAGTTCGTCGCGTCGTCACGCACCTCTTCCACAAGATTTTCATGCAAGTGTTCCAAGACGCAATGATGCCCCTATGGTTGAAGATGGAAGTTCTTCGAACTATGTATGTCGTGGTGGTATCACGACAGATGCCATGGATAGGCTAAAGGTGGGGACTAATATGCGCTAGGGGAATCCAGGGAGGGATAGTAGAGTGATTCTCTACACAGAAGCCTTGTATTGATGTTCAATCTCCGAGATTACAAGTGCTCCTCGAGCTGTATTGACAAGAGGAGGAAGAAGAAACTCTCTTACTCTTGCCTTCTATCTAGCCCAAGAACCCTAGATCCACTAGTGCTCAACCAACCAGAATTCTCCCAGCTCTCTATCAGAAAAAACCCAACCCCCTTACCAGAACCCTAACCCCCCTTATATAGAGGTGGTTCGGTCCTGGCCTAGGGCATACGTGGAGGCATATTCCTAAGAATATGCCCCCTCCCAAAGTAGTAACCCGACAGGGGTGCTTTTCCCCCGCGTCACACTAGCTTTAGCGACGTAGCCTCTGCGGCGCCCGCGTCAGCCGACGTGAGCGTCGTCATCCTTGTTGGCCACGATCCGGTGGTCCTGCCCTTGCTTTATTCGCTCATCCAGTACGCACCGGACCTTCTTTTTTGCCAGAGAGATTCCTTCCTTCTCCTAGAAGCCAAGCGAGGATCCGGACCACAGTCGATCCGGCCATACATGTTCCTGCATATAAGCTAGACAAACATTTCCGACTTACTCCTTAAGTCGGACGAGACAATGTTAGGTGACCCCCTGGTCCGGGTTACTCCGTGATCCGGCCTGCCTTGAGGTGACTCGGCCAGCATCCGCTTAGACCTTGCCGACCCTCGGCTAACTCGGCCCTTATACCCCGGAGTGACCCTACCCGGGGTTATCCCCACAACATTAGTCCCCGAAGTTGGTGCGGCCTTAGCGGCCTTGGTCGTTAAGGCCACATCAGGTTCATTCGTATTCGAGCCTCGGACGTCTAGTTCTGGGTTAACTTCTTGTCTCGGATTGTATGGATTTATGTTCCCTTCGCATGTTCCAAGTTTCACGTGCCGGCTGGGTTACCATTGTAGCTCGGATCCTATGGTTTTACATTCTCTCTGCACATTTCAAGTTTTCACTTGTCGGCCGGGTTACCATGGAGGCTCGGATCCGGGCCTTGCTTCCTTCTCTCATACGCCAACCCACGTAAGGGTTAATCATTGCGTTGCCTCATTTTAAGGGCCTGCACTGTAACTGTCGCAGAATCGCCGCTGATTAATGTGTGTTACGTCACGCCTGTCTCCTCGTTTACCGCAACTGCACGTCGTGTCATGGGATCATATTTACTCTGTGGCCTCCGCTGTGGCTTCTCTCTGATTGGCTAATGCCGGTGATACACGGCCACAGCGCGTGGCTCTCCAGCGCAGCGCGATCCCACTTGTTGATTACTGGGGGCAGTTAAATAGGGGAGGGGCGCGCCCCTTAGCACTTTTCCATCTCCGCGCCCCTTCGCCCGTTCCTCTTCTTCTTCCTCGCGACCGCGCTGCCGCCAGTGCCCGTTGCAGCAGCGCCGCCGCCGCACCTTCTCCGTGCCTCCGCACCGCAGCCACCGCTGCATCACCGCTTAGCCACGGGTCCTCGTCAATCTAGACCGCACAGCCCCGCTGCCGCCAGCTCCAGCGAGGACAGCGGATTCGAGATGGCGGAGGAAGGGCTCATCGTCGTCGAGCAGGAGATGGAGGAGGACGCGTGGGCCGGTTCGTGGGTCTGCCAGACGACATCGATTGGTTTCTACGGACCCGGCAGATTCCCGCCGCGCGCCGCTCGTCTCCCCTCCTCGGAATTGGCCCCCTCACCCAATCCGGGTGAGTTCGTCGTTTTCCTATCCCATTTCCAACGGGGATTTGGTCTTCCGGTGAGTGATTTCTTCCGGGACTGGGTCCGGACCTATCACCTGCAACCACATCATCTCCCGGCGAACGCCATCACCTCTCTGTCCGCTTTCGTCTCTTCGATCGAGGGCTACACCGGACTATGGCCCACGAAGGAGCTGTGGATCCGGTTCTTCGGCCTCCATCGCAACGTCGTCCCCAACATCCACGTCGAGTCGGAGGACAAGCAGCTCACTCAGTTCGGAGCTGCCTCGATCTTGCCCCGGAGGTTTTCAATCTTTCCCCGGGTCACCGAGCTTGACTCCTGCAAAGGATGGCCCCGGACCTTCTTCTACGTCCGGAACGAAGGCACCGAAGACTTGATCCGGTTGCTGCCCTACGCTCCGGGTCCCTCGGACACGAATTTCTGGGAGGAGGTCGCCAAAAAACCTACAGCTCTGGCCAACCAAGTCAACAAAAGGTTTGCGGAGCTGAAGAAGCTCGGATTGCGCAACGAGGATGCCATGATCACATTCGTGCGCAACCGAATCTCTCCCCTCCAGCGGCGCACTCACAAGTTGTGCCATATGAGCTTCAGCCGCGACCCCAACCGAACCTCCTCCTTTGAGTTGAGCAATACGGAGATCTTCCGCCGTGTCAAGGCTCTTTTCACCACTCATAAGGATTTTTCCGACGAATGGACGTGGGGAATCGAGCATTACTGCCGTGACAGGCTCCCTCCCGCGGTAAGCTTCGCGGAGTAAACTTATTTCGGATCAATTATGTGTCGGTACTGATCCGACCCTTAAGTGGGCCCCGGACCGAGAAATCCCGGATGAGGAGGAGCCTGACCAGGAGATGTTCCTCCCCACAACCGACGCCACCAAACGACCCAGCGGTAAATTCTCTTCTCTTAGAGATTGGCCCGACGATGAGGATGACTCGGATATCGATGTGATTGAACCCGTTGAGGTTATCCCTCTTTCTTTTGCCTTCTCGGCATTAGCTAACCCCGGTGGGCACATCCACGAGGATTCTCCACTTGCCACGGGCGAGCCTGTTTCGGTGGCGTCGAAGAAGAAGCGCGGATCCGCGTCAAGTTCTTCTTCCGAACCTTCTCAGCCTACCAAAAGGCAAAAGAACGCTGGACACAAGACAGCCTCCAAACGGGCAGGCAAAGCCCCGGCACGGAGGGCCCGGAAACCTACGGAGGCCGAGACCTCAGATGCGTAAGTCATTTTTCACTGCACAACACACATCTCCCTGCCTCGGGGTAATTTCACTCCTGACATTATTTTCTTTTGCAGGGCTCCTGTGGAGGTCCCTCAGAGCGGATCGAGCATCTCCTCTCCCCTTCGGTCCAGTCCTTCCCCTCCTCGTGACGACGAGTCACACCCGCTGAGCCCTATTCCGGAGGGCTCTGCGGCCGCTCCGGGTTCCATAGTACCTCCTTCAGAGGAACACGGCCTCGTATCGGGAGGGGTCGGATCGGCCGAGGCAACGGCGTCCGTTACTTCGGCATTGCCGCAACCAACAACCACCAAGTCTACCGCAACTCCAACACCAGCAGCAGCTCCAGCACCAGCTACCGAACCAGCGCCTGTCCCGGCTCCGAAGAAAGCAACAGCAGCTCCAGCACCAGCCACCAAAGCTCCCGTGCCAAGTTTGTCTGCCTCGTCCGAGTCATCCCAAGCTCGGCGAGGAACCACTCTAGCGGCTTCTAAGGGAAAATCTACTGTGGTCACATCCTCCCAGCAAGCCAAAGGCAAGTCTACCTCCGTCGAGGCCGGTCAGCGAACCTTGTCGTCAATGCTTCCGAAGAAGTCACCGGCAGCGATGGATCCTCCTGCTGAGCCAACCGACTCGTAGCAGATGGTTCTTCACACTAACCCAGCTCTTGCCCTGATTGAAAGGCAAGAAGCTCACGCAAAGGGCTTGGTGGCACCCCACATGCCCACTGGCGAACGGTACCCTCCGAGCCTCATCGAGTTTGTCATGAACTGGAATAAGGCGGAGTTCGTCTACAACGACGATCTCCCGAAAAAGTTCGGCCCTGCTGAATTTTCCGCTCAGATGAATACCGCCGCCAAGGCCATTAACCTTGTTGGGCGAATGATGGAGGTATGCCGTTTCTTCTTTACATGCTATAGATAATAACCATTAGTCCCCGAGCCTTCGGCGGAGTAACTTGTTACTCAGCCGGATGCTCATTAGAAGATCAACGTAGCTCCATGTAAACTTCAAATATGCACACACCTAGAGCCGGGTTAAGTTCCACTTGGTCCGGATCTCGCACACTTCGAATACGCACACACCTAGAGCCGGGTTAAGTTCTGCTTGGCCCGGATCTCGTATACTTCGAATACGCACACACCTAGAGCCGGGTTAAGTTCCGCTTGGCCGGGATCTCGTATACTTCGAATATGCACATACCTAGAGCCGGGTTAAGTTCCGCTTGTCCCAGATCTTGTACACTTCGAATATGCAACGAACTAATTTTACACGCCTGTACCTTTGTCAGGTAACTACCAATCGCCGGAGCGCCGAGTTTTAGCGCCTGCTTGATACCCACAAGATCTTGCGCGCAAAACATGTTGCACTTGGCGCGGAGCATGAAAAGAGGGGTAATTTCCTCTCTTAACACCTCTCTGTTTCATTTGTTTCTGCCGGACTAACCTCCTTATTCGGTTTTTTGCAGCTGGGGTGGAGGCTGAAAACAAAGTTATGCGGAAGAACTTGGAGGAAATCCGAGGTATGTCCTCTTTCGGCCAACGTTGTTGCGTTTTCGATTCCTTCTTCTCCTTGGCTCGGCAAACATTCACTCCTCGGCTTTGTCGGGTCAACGCACTATTTCAGCATCGCTTGAGGATAGTGTGCCCGTGCCTAATATGATGCTGCATTTTCTCAAACAAGCAGGACAGCATCAAGCCGAGCTGAAGAAGAAGAACGATGAGCTTGCCCTCCTCCGGACCAAGGACGACGAAATAGCCAAAATCAAGGCCGATATGGAGAAGGTGAAGGCCCAACACAAAACCGAACTCCAAAAAGTTGGCCAGAACTTCACCGAAGAGCGTGAGCGCTTTACCCTTCAGATCTCCAAGGACCAGGACCTGCTTAAGGAATCCAAGGTCCAGCTTGGGTCGGCGCTTGCTGAGCTTGAACAACTTCGCCAGAGACGATACAGTTGTATCAAGGAGTTGACCCGGATCCATCGTCATATCTCACGTAAGTTTCTTCCCCTTGTCCGACATAGTTTTCCGGGTTAGCTCATATGCTTTTGCTTCAGCATCTTCCCTCTCCTTATTTCAGATAACTTTCCGGAGGGTACTCCCATCGCCAGTGCTACCGTTGCCAAATTCTGCCGAGAGAGGGGTACTCCCGTCGCTCCTGATGGTGAGAGCATCCCCTTAGACATGGAGGACCTGTTGGTCAGCGTGTCAGCTCGGCTGGAAACCATCAAGAACTATGGGAAAGATCTCCTCGACGTTGCGGTCCGGATCTTCAACACTTTCTGGCCAAGCGAGAGCGCTCCGAAAAGGATCACACTCCTTGCTGAGAAGCTATTGGAAATCGAGACACAGCTTGACCTCTGGAGAGAATCCGACGGGCGTGCCGCAGCAGATACCCTCCTCCATCATATCCTTACATGGTACGAGAAGATCGACCTGAGCCTCCTCACATGCCGGCGCACCGGATCCAAATGGACCGATGATCCGGAGTGGGTAGCTCGGCGCCAGGTTTGCACCTACAGCCTTATCGAATATTCTCCCATCCATGACTGGGTTGAGGGGCCGAGCTTTCTGGAATCCGGCGAGGAGGAGCAGATGGAGAACGCGGAGGATGGGTCAGGCGATGATAGAGAAGATGCTGCTTCAGATATTGAAGACAGTGATGATGACTCCGAACTTCCTCCTCCTGTCGCTCCTTAGTGGAAAAAACTTGAAAATTTATCAGATCCCCGGTATGCCGGGTGCAATTGTACGCTGAATACATGATATTTTGCTACTATGCTTGCATGCCGGATTAACTTGGGCGTAGTCCTCGAGTTTCATTTTCTTGTTCGTCCGATTCTCCGGCTCGATCCATATCTACCTTGATTCGGTTTTACGACTTACGAATCCGAGCCTCAAGAATCATTTTAACAATACTGAGAAACTTTGAGGCTTGGCTCAAAATAATTCAACATAATAGCTTGAAAGTAAATATGGGGTTAGTCCGAAAAAACAAACGTTAGCTGGAATAGGATCGTTTCCTTAGTAGTTTTGCATGCGCTACGCAATTCCAAACTTGTTCCCTTGCTTGCCATGAAGCAAATTCTTGTTGGACAGCAGCAAGTCGAAGGGTTGGGTTTTTGGTGCTCACACATTACTAATCCGGGTTAAGTGAAACGAGTCATTCCAGCTAACGCATAAAAAGTAACAATAATCATTTATTAAGGCAGTCCCCGAGTTACTGCTCGAGGTTCTGCTATTTCATTGATAAGCTCATTGCCGATATACATACCGACATATGAGATGACTCGGATACATGCACTTCTTAGCTAAGTGTAGAAGGGACGAAGTAGTGCTACATTCCATGGTCGCTTCGATTCCTCTCCGGACCTGTCCGCCTTGTTCTTTTCCTGTGGTTTTGCATCTACGAGATAATAAGAGTCATTGTGCAATGCTTTGCTCACAATAAATAATCCTTCCCATGGGGAGGATAATTTATGCATGCCAGTGGTACGCTGTACCAACCGGAGCACCAGATCGCCTTCCCGAAAGACTCGGGGCCACACTTTCCGGCTATGATAGCGTCGAAGATTTTGCTGATATATGGCGGATCTGGACAGTGCCAGTTCTCTCGCTTCTTCCAGCAGATCAACATCATTTTGCCGAGCTTCTTGCACTTCGGCTTCTGTGTATTGGGTGACCCTAGGCGAATCATGCTCTATGTCGGCTGGTAATCGCTTCCGCCCATATAGCAGAAAGAACGGCGTGTAGCCTGTTGATCGATTCGGAGTTGTTCTTAAACTCCACAATACCGCTGGTAGTTCTTCTATCCAGCACCCCGCTGATCTTTGCAGCGGCTCAATGAGCCGGGGTTTTATCCTAGATAATACTAATCGGTTGGATCTTTCCACTTGTCCGTTCGATGCGGGGTGGGCTACCGAGGCTACGTCGAGTCGGATTTTCTTGTCTCGGCAAAAGTGCGCAAATGCTCCTTCCGCGAAATTTGTTCCATTATCAGTTATAATGCTGTGTGGATAACCGTATCTCAAGATGATGTCTTTGAGAAATGTCACGGCCGTAGCTCCATCACATTTTCTTATAGGCTTCACTTCGATCCATTTTGTAAACTTGTCCACCATGACCAGAATGTGTGTCATGTTTCCTCTTGCTGGTTTGAACGGGCCAACCATATCCAAGCACCACACAGCAAATGGCCATGTAATTGGTATGGTTTTAAGTTCCGACATAGGCATATGTGTCTTGGTGGCGTATCTTTGGCAACCATTGCATTTTCTCACCAGATCTTCTGCTTGCTCCAAGGCACTTGGCCAGTAAAATCCATGCCGGAATGCCTTTGCCACTAAGGCCCGGGATGAGGCATGATGCCCGCATTCTCCTTGGTGTATATCTCGGAGGATGTTAAGTCCTTCTTCCAGGTCAACACACCGCTGGAGGACATTGGTTACACTCCGTTTGTACAGCTCAGAATTGATGATTGTGTAAGCTTTGGCTCTCCTCTGAGTTTGCCTGGCTAGCACTTCCTCAGTGGGTAACGTTCCATCTTTCAAGAACTGGTATATAGGCAGTGCCCAAGCTGGTACTGCTCGCGCAGGGAACATCTCCTCATCAATTTCCATTCGATCCACCGGCATAACTTCAGCCGGATCACGCTGAACAGTCCCCGGGTCTAGCGAGGTAGTCCCCGGGTTTGCCGAGGCAGTCCCCGGGCTCGGCGTGCTACCTCCCATGTCAATGTCCATGGGTTCAACTCTGGATTCCGCGTTTTTTGGGACATAGATTGAATCGGTTCCTGGGGACGGCCTGATAGATGGTTTTCTGAGGTGCTCCAATGCAACGCCCGGTGGAATTGCCTGTCGGGTCGATCCGAGCTTTGACAGCATGTCGGCAGCTTCGTTTTCCACGCGAGGTACATGGTGAAATTCGCATCCCTCAAAGTAACCCGAGATCTTCTGCACATGAAATCTGTATAGCGCCATGTTTGGATCCAGGGCGTCCCACACTCCGGGCACTTGCTGTATTACTAGATCCGAGTCGCCAAAGCATATTATCCTACGTATGCCAATCTCCTTCGCCACTTTGAGACCATGCACAAGAGCCTCGTACTCAGCAACATTGTTTGATGCCGCGAAATGGATCTGCAATATGTACTTGAGCTGATCCTTCTTTGGTGAGGTAAGCACAACCCTGGCACCTAACCCGGTTTTGTTTTTCGATCCGTCAAAGTGCATCCTCCAGTAGTTCGGATCTGGTGGCGGCAGTTTGTATTGTACCTCGGCCCAATCCACGAAAAAGTCCGCCACAGCCTGGGACTTGATCACATACTGGGGTGCGTAAGGTGCTAGCTCAATTTCCCATTTCGCAATTCTGCCATTCGCATCTTTGTTACCCATTATCTCGGATATGGGGGCTTCGCATATCACTTTGATGGGACGCTCCTCAAAGTAGTGCTTTAACTTCTTTGCCACCATATAAACTCCGTATGCCACCTTTTGAAAATGTGGGTAGTTCTATTTTGAGGCAGACAATACCTCGCTCAAGTAATACACTGGCCTCTGCACCGACTTACCCTCTTCATCTCGCTCCACTACAATCACTGCACTTACAACTCGGTTGGTTGCGGCTATGTAGAGCAACATTGGCTCCTTTGACAGTGGAGAAGCTAACACTGGTGCAGTGGCCAACATCTTTTTCAAGTGTGCAAAAGCTTCATCGGCCTGCGGTGTCCAAACGAATTTATCTGACTTTTTCATGAGTTGGTAGAGAGGCAGTGCCTTTTCCCCTAACCGACATACAAACCGACTCAACGATGCCAGGCATCCAGTGAATTTCTGGACGTCGTTGAGACACTTTGGCAGCTCCATTCGTTCGATGGCTCAAATCTTAGTTGGATTAACCTCGATACCTTGGCTGGAGACGAGAAATCCGAGTAATTTCCCAGCCGGGACACCGAAGGTACATTTCTCCGGGTTAAGCTTCATCCGGAATCTCCTCAAGTTCGTGAATGTTTGCCTTATGTCGTCAAGGAGCGTTGCGCTTTCCTTGGTCTTGATAACCACATCATCCACGTAGACTTGTACATTTTGACCTATTTGATCGTGCAAACATTTTTGCATACATCTTTGGTACGTTGCTCCTGCATTTCGTAAACCGAACGTCATAGTGCGATAACAATAAGCCTCGTACGGGGTAATAAAGGCAGTTTTTATTTGATCATCCGGGTTCAGAGGTATCTGGTGGAAACCAGAATAAGCGTCAATGAATGACAACAGTTCACATCCCGCGGTAGAGTCGATGACCTGATCTATCCTCGGCAGTGGGAATGGATCTTTTGGAGACGCCTTGTTCAGGTTCGTGTAATCGATACACATACGCCAAACCACTGCCACGTTCGGATCATCCTTCTTCTTTTCTACCAGCACCGGATTAGAGAGCCAATCCGGATACAGCACTTCCATGATAAATCCTGCTGCTAGCAACCGAGCTATCTCGTCACCAATGACCTTTCTCCTATCCTCGGTGAAGCGTCGGAGAGGCTGCTTCGCCGGCCTTGCTCCGGGTCTTACGTTCAAAGAGTGCTCGGCCAACTCCCTCAGAACACCTTGCAAGTCCTGTGTGGACCAAGCAAAAATATCCCGATTCTCACGGAGGAAGTTGACGAGCTCGCTTTCCTATTTCTCAGTTAACCCTGCACAAATTGTTATGGTACGCTCCGGAAACAGGTTATCCACTGGAATTTTCTTGGTGTCCTTCGCGGCTTGAAATGAAACGCTTCCATGCGGGTTGCTTAACGCCGGCATATACTGCTGCGCGGACTGAGCTAATGCCGCTACCTCTTGGATTTTTCTTTTCTCTTGGGCAATCACGAGTGACTCGGCTAGGTTAGACCCGGCTAAGGCGCACTCAATAGAACGTCGGAAATCCCCAGCGATAGCAATTGCTCCATTTGGCCCGGGCAACTTCATCTTCAGATAACTAACGTGGCAACTTGCCATGAATTTGCTCAGTGCTGGTCTCCCGAGTAATGCATGATACGTGCTCTCCAAGTTCACCACCTCAAACTCCAGATTCTCAGTTCGGCAGTTATCCCTCGTACCGAATAGCACGTCGACCGGACTTTGCCTATGGGTTCACAGGATATGCCTGGTACGATACCATGGAAAGTTGTTCTTGTAGCCTGGAGCATGTTCTCCGAGATGCCCAACTTGCGCATCGTATCCGCATACATGATGTTAATGCTACTGCCATTGTCGATCAGTACCTTGGAGAACCTCACATTAATGTTTGGTCCAATGAACGTCGGATCTAACACTAGTGCATACGAGCCCGGACTTGGCATAAGCTTGGGATGATCTTTGACGCTCCAGGTAATTTCCTGGTCCGACCAAGACATGTACCTCGTCACTGCAGGCATAACCGCGTTAACCTCCATATGTCGGTGCTGCAAGCTCTTCCTATCTGTTTCCTCTGTTGTGAACACACAATAGCTATGGTGATGTTCCCTATACTCATTCCTTCCCTCGTTTCCGGAGTACCTCTGATCCGGTTGTTGCTGGTTTTCCACCTGATGCACTGCATCCCTTCTCTCACTGTTGTCATACCTCGACAGAAGGGGAGGCAACATCAGTTGTTGCGTGTTTGCTCCGGAGAGCAGTTGCTGCCGGGGTAACTCCTGCCGAGGTTGATCATTCCGGGGTGCCTGAGCATTCCCCGAACCACCTTGTTCTATCTTACGCATCCACTCACATTGCCTCGTTGTGTGACCCGCCGGGCTGTTCGGATTTGGCGTGTGAAATTTACACGGCTGGTCCAACATTGACTCATAGGTATACCTCGGACGATCTTTCTTTTCTTGCCATTGCGTCTTCTGCTCCGGAGTCCACGTTTTCTTGCCATCGTTTCGAGGAGTCCATTGCCCTCCTGTTTTCTGGCGTTGGTTGCTCCCTTCTTCGGGCTGATCTTGATTCATGGCTGAAACTTGTTGCGAACTATACCGATGGTCCGGTCTATCGTCTCTCCTTTTTCCCCTGTAATCGTTCCTCCGGGATGACCCGGCTCCGTCCCTCGGATAGTACTCCTCATTTTGACTCGTTCGACGCGATCCTAGGTTGAGTTGGATCACCCAAAGCATAAGAATCCGCAATCCGGATCATCTCTGCCAGCGTGACTGGCATTTTCCTTTGCAATTTCATCCACAACTCGCTGCCATATCTGCACCCTTGTGCGAACCATGCTATAGCCTGTGACTCTATGACTCCTTCACACGAGTTTCTCACGGTACACCACCGGGTCAAGAATTCACGATCCGTTTCATTAGATCTCTGCTTGCACATCGCCAAGGTCTGCGGTCTATTCGGTCTCTGATATGTACTTGAGAAGTTGCTGATAAACATTTCTTCAAAATCTATCCAACAATTGACGCTTCTGGGTGGCAAATTATTCAGCCATACCCTAGCCGGACGTTCCAACATTTGGGGTACGTATCGTACATCCCATCTCAAGTTGCCTGTTGCAATTTTCATAGCTGTTGCATAGTTTATCAGCCAATCCTCCGGCTTTGTACTGCCGTCATACGTCTTCGTGCCCCTAGGTAATTGGAAATTGGGTACTGGCGGTTCCTTCATGATCCGGGGTCCAAAGCACGCTGGACCCGGAGGACCTTGACATTCGATCTGTTCCGACCTATACAGACGATCCAACTTTAACCTGGCGTCATTCGGCATCAAGTCCCTCCTTCCCAATCTCAATCCTATCACATGATAGTCCGGTCTTGCGTATCCCGCATTCATCATCTCCGAGTCTCCGTCATTGTATTGGTCTTGCTCTCGTTGTGCTCCTCTCTGTTGCATACCACGGCCGACACTTTGCTCTTGCCTTGGTATATTCCGCTGCTGCGGTTGACCTGCTCCTGCCGAGTTTCGCTGTCCGGCATTGCTCTTGGCAGCATTCCCTTGATCGGCATTGCCTTGGTCGTGATTACCTTGGCCTGCTTCACCTCGGCTCACACTTCGTCGATCGTCGTTTTTCCAAATCTCTTTTTCTTTTCCCGCACGCGTTGGGTCGGACGGAACAATCTGCTTGTTCCGTCTGGCCGAGGTTACTACCTCTTCTCTCCTTGGGCCACCATGAGGCGACGATGCGGCTCCAGCGGATTTGTCCGGGTTACCCATCGCCGAATGGACGATCTTAGAAGCTCCAACTCTCTCCGGGTTACCTCTCAGCAGCTCCTCGTTCTGCCTGTTCGCGATCCGAACCAGCTCGTTAACCCGGTCTTGCTGTCTTTGACGGGCTTCACCCGTCAGACCCTCTAGCTCGGATGCCGCGGCATCTGCTTCTCTGAGGTTCTTCGCCGGGGTACTATATGAGGGCTGGGACGTCCTCCCCTCTAAACGGGCCTAAAAACAGCCATATCTTGGCCCAAACTGACTCGGTTCGACTCAAACTGATACATACCGACCCATATATGGGTTCGGCCTTATTTGCACGCAGTCCAAACGTCATGGAACACCTCAAACATGTAATTCTTGGTGCGCCATCTCTCTCTCTCTTGCTCATACGTGATTTCCTCATTGCCTCCTAGTGCGCATGCCTCCCGCTCCTCCCTCGCGCACTTGTTGATATTGGAAATCAGCGCTTATCCTTCTTGCTGCAATTCTCCTCCTCCTCGTGCAACGCTTGTGTTATCAATAAACCTGATCATATAAAGATGCATAGACTTAGGTAGTATAAAGTTCTCATTAAGTAAAACATCAGGTTCAATTAGGAATGAATTCACCTGATAGTCATTATTGATTTGACTCAATATTTCCTTCCAGTTCAGGCAGTCAGAATCATCATAATCCCTGTATATATCCTCATCGTCCTCGGCTTTAGGTAAGCTGAAAGTGGGAGAAACAAAAAGAACAACGTGTACGCAAAATATATGTATATATAACATGTTGTATTATTGTTGTTCACATGAAAAGTATGTCCAGTATACATCAAGCAACTTAAATTGCAGTTATAAGTGAAGTACAAAGAATCATGATCATGGTGAAAAACAACTAAATAGATAGTCTTGTTCTTCAATATTAAATTGAGTTTTCACAAAGAATATCTATGATCAAATTTGTGCACAAGATCAAACCAATTAAATATGTGTGAAAACCAAATTGATTCATTCCATGCTTCAACTGCGCTACTCTGATTATTATGAACATGATCATGTTGTCTAGTATGTAAGATGCAACTCAATTTGCAAATATCAAGGAAGTATAAAGTAGTAACATAACTAGACAAAGACTTTTGGGACAAACACAATGAATATGAAAACTTGGGTTCTATTCTAGCAAGATCAACTAGACCAGAATGTATTTCCATAATATCTTGAACATGAACTATTGTCCCGTAGCAAATATTTTGTGACACATTGCATATATGGCTGAAAGCAGCTTGTTTCAGTTCAGCGATTCTATCACAAGTAATGCAGATGTGATCCACAAGAAAATTTTCATCCATGATATATTCACCAATTAGATTGAAAGTGAAACAAGGAGAATATGTGCTAGAATTTAGACATGAAATTTCAGAAATCTTGTCCATAGCACAACTCATACTCATAGATTCATTTAGCATGATGGAATACACAATATCAGTATGTGGTATTCTAGCAAGTATTTCCTTATGTGTTATTAGTACCACATGATCAAAATTTGAATTTGGTAAACTATCACATGGTGCTGAAATAGTAGTACAAGGCAAATCACAAGGAGGCTTCAATGAAGGAATAGACTCACAATATGTCGAACATGTTGGCTGAAGCTCCAAATCAGTACCAATGCCATCAACAATCTCCTCAGTTGTAGTAGGTACTAAAACATCCTCCGCTAGTGACAATGCACAGTCCGACGATGTAGGTTGTAAAATAGATTGCTCCCTTTCTTCAAAAGCAACCTGCATAGCACAAGAAACAATACCAGGAGTAGAGATGATTACATTAGTAGAAATATCCTCACATGTATTAGCATTTACTACACTGATGTTTTCTTTTTCTCTCATACTCTTAGAATGGATGCTCTCAACCTCACGTTTAGTGGAATCACACAGCTCACTTTTGATAACACTCTCACTCAGCTTGGCTATGTGGCTCTCATTATCACATGGGTTGTAATGCACACCATGTTCAAGATGACAAATAATAGAATTGTCACCATTCATCATGACCTTGTACTTAGCAGACAAACTGAACTCTTTTGTCCTTTCCTTGCGAAGAAGATGATACTCATGAAATTTGTAGGTTGAAATCCTGAGCATAGCACGCCTTTTCATGTTCCATTTGAGACAGGACATATTTGAGCGCCAAACCTTCTGCTCCAAGGTTCTCCCAATAGTATGTGACAAGAATCAAGTGGTATAGGAGATACATCACAGCACACAATCTCAGTATGCTCTTTAAAAGTCATAGGAACATCAACGGTGTGTGAAATTAGAAATGTGACATATGATGAATGCAAGAGATATGGCACCGCACGGGCACATGTGGGTAGCTGCAACTTTTGTACAACATCAACGCTGATCAAATTAATAGTAGAGTTGCTATCAATGGTAATGGAAGTACATCGCTCACCAATCATGACATTATGGTGGAAAAGAGCGTCACCATAAAAAATACCGCGTTCTTCCTTCCAAAAAGTTCCACTACAATGCCAATTGTGGAAGAATTTGTACCTATAGGTCTCCACATTATCTGTAACATCATTGGCCTCCATTTTCTGCATCACATCAACACTACTAGAAGACATGATTCGTACCTTAGTGCACAAAATAAAATCTGGTGGTGGAACTCTCACAACTCACTCAAAACTGACAAGAAAGCAGATCTTACCGTTCCAAAGTGAATAGTGATGCTTACCAATTCAAAATCAACGACTTATGCACTGATGTGATTAAGTGAATATCAAAGGTATAGAGAATGATCACAGGACACACAGGTTATTTATGGTGGATCTATAGGTATGGTATCCTAACTACACCGCAAACAAGTCCATTGATCATTCACACAACAAAGACCAAGCAAAATATGTTTGTGTGTGATAGAGGAGCATGTCATATGTGGTATGTCCATTCTTGATCACAACACTATTAGCATAACTCAAGTATAGCAAATGGAATGCATATGCAAGGTCAAAGTGCATGGAAATTGTTTGAACATCATGCATATGTGGGAACTCAAAAACTCCATAAAGCGTCTTAGTGTGGCACTCAAAGCAATTGGCTAAGATATAGATCAACATCTTTGATGCAAGGATAGTAGAATTCGGCAAAAACACATGAGGAAAAATATCCAAAACAACATCATTATGTGTGCAAATCAACCATAGGAAAGAGAAATTGTTCAATATGTTGGATGCCACACACAATCATCAAGAACCAATATCATGGGGCTATGAGTATCACAAGCGGAAGCAAAAACAATATGTTCGCAAACAAACCATATGAAAGAGCAAGTGGTCCTTATGTTTGTTGCAACAACAATACGAGAGACTTGGAAGCTCTCGTGATAATACATGCTCAAAATGGCATTATGGTTGCACATAAAACATCGAAAGAGAAATTGTTCAAATTTTTTGTGGCAACACACAAAGCAGCAATATCCAATAGAAACAAAACATGATTGTCACAAGGTGAAAGAATACCATTAACATGATTGCAATCAAACCATAGGAAAGAGCAATTTGTCAACATGAAAGATGCAAAGCATGCAAAAGGTATCAGAGCTGGGTTCGATCTTGAACTCACTTGGGGGATGCTCTCTAGAGCTCTTTTTTTCAACTCGTGCTCAATCGAGGTTGACATTCTTGTGCGGGTACCTACACACATCAAACACAAAAGGAAGAACACGTGTGCATGGTAGAGAAACACACCATCCATCATGAAGTATCTCTTCTTGTGCACATCACCATGAGTGTCAATCAAGTATGAAATAGATGCATGGTGAGTATGCTAGTGGTGAACATGCTTATCATGGCATTTACCAAAATCTCCAAAATTTGAGAAAGCTATGGGGGCCATCTCAATAGAAAGCATATGAGAATTATTGTTGCAAGCAAAACAAGTGAAAGAGCAATTTTTCATCTTATTGCAAGCAACGGGAGAGATTGTAAAACATTCATGACAAAGCATGGTTTGAGGGGTACCATTGGTAACATCATTGCAAGCAAAACATTGGAAAGAGCAATTGTTCAACAAAGTGCAAGCAATGATATCATCAACATAACGTTTAGAGCAAGGCATGTCTAAGGCAACATCATCACAATCAAATAATTTCACATGCTCAACATTATGCAAAGGCAAAGTATCACATGGAAATATCAATGAAGCATATGTGATATCACAAACATCATCCATAGCATGCCAATCATCACAAGTCATCATGTCCACTAGTGGGATCATGGCATCATCAATACTCGTATTCTTACCTTGTTCATACCTCTCATATGAAGTGGGTGTTGTGGTAGTATTGGCCTCCATGTGGGCAACTTCTTCATCATCTATGGGGATGGCATCATCTTCATCCACCATGTACATCTTCTCGGTCGGAGGCATCATCATCTCCAAGCTTGGCGCTTCTTGATTCGGTGGAACCTAGCACAACATGAGGAAACACACTAGAGGTAGAGGGTAAGTCGTTAGAAATCAAAGTGATCTCACATGACCTATAAACTACCACTCTCAACTCACTCGGTGTATCACTCATGCCCTCCAAGTGGAAGCACTCAATCTCACATATGGTGGAGTCACTCATCTCACTCTTGTTTTCACTCAAGTGGGCTAAGTGGCTCTCATACTCCCACGGGATTAGTACCACATCATCACTCAAGCATATGGGGATAGGTTCGGTGTGCTCAACTCCTTGTGCCTCCTTTGGTGAAGGGAAAGTCCCATGCTCACCAATCTTGACCTTGTCGTTGCCATCTTGCACCTTGGATTTGTAGTCCTCTTGACGTACTCGTCCAATTTGGCAAAGTAGAGGTCTTTGTCTTCCTCGTCCATGAAGTTGCATGTGTCATATAGGACGTCAAGTTTGGGCGTTGAATCTTGGTGGTGTGGAGGAGAGCTTGCTCTTGGTGCCATTTTGGTGGTGGCACGAGTAGTTGAAGGTACCCTATGATGGTGTTGATGGAGGTCATTGGCGTGCCTTGCCAAATGTTTATGTTGGAGAAGCACCTGGTCATCCACATGACGCTCGCGACGATGATCCTTTTCCTTGGCACTATTCTTTTGATGGTGGTGCCTTCTTGAGCTTGGTTGAGCATTATGGATGGTGCTCAACATGTATTCTCCATCTTCATGGCGAAGATGCCTTGAACGACGTCTTATATCCTCTTGACGTTGGTGATGATCATGAGAGGATGTATGTCGATGAAGATTCTTGCTTTGTGGCGCCTCTTTTGGAAGATGATATTTGGGCGCCACTCTTCTTGGAGTAGATGGCACTTGATGCCTTGGAGGTAGATGCACTTGATGCCTTGGAGATGGTGGTGCATGACGCCATGTAGGTGGTGGCGCTTAACGCCTTGGAGGTGGATCATCGAAGTAGGTGGTGCCCTTTGGTGTGGCACACTTGGCCTTGAAGGTCATGGTTTCTTGATGATGCATCTCCGCTAGCTTGGCGTAGTAGTCCTCCATCTCCAAGCGGTGGAGGTATTCTTCATGGCTCATGGAAGAGCCCTCAAAGTGAGTGAAGCTCGCCATGTCCTCCATGCTTGGTGAGGCATCGTCATTGTAGCACTCGAAGTCATCCATGCTTGGGGAGTCGTTGTTGATGTAGTACTCCATATCACCTAAGCATGTGGAGCCATTGTCGGTGTAGTGCTCCATGTACTCCATGCATGAGGAGCCATTTTCGATGTAGAGCTCCATGTCCTCCATGCTTGAGGAGACATAGTTGATGATGTGCTCCATGTCTTCCATGCATGTGGAGACGTCATAGGTGCAATGCTCCGGGTCCTCAAAGCATGTGGATCCATTGTCGGTGTAGTGCTCCATCATGTCCTCTATACTTGTGGAGTCGTAGTCGTGGTGGCTCATCATGGATTCTTCATAGATATCATCCTCGATTCTAGAGTCCCTAGACATGATTCACAAGACCAAGTGGTGTATATGGAAGTGGTAGCGGGTTAGGGATGCAACATCAAACCTTACTTTACCTTGGAAGATGGTATCGTGCAAGTGGCAACACTTGAGAGCAATCAAAACCAAGCAAAGTGAAGTTCACACGGAACACCAAAACTAACTAACCACTAAAAAACACACACACACAAAGCTTATGGTGGATAGGTATGAAAGGTGGAATGTCAAGAACCAATCCGAACTCAAGATGTTGTAATGGCAAGTAAAGAACCACAATGATCACAAAGCAAAACAAGTCAATCCACAAGATAGGAATTATGTACAAGGAAACACACACGGTGGGATAAATGGGACTTGTGCGATGGAGAAAGTGAGCTAAGAACCAAATGATTACCTAGCAAAGACTATAATCTCTTGTTGCACAAGTGCAAGGAGAGATGCTAGTTCGATTGCAATAAATTGGTGGGCTACAAGATATGCACAATAAGTACCACCTATTTGATGTTCATCGAGCTTGCGCTTCCTATTCTATGAGGCACTTGTTTGTTTCTTTCTCTTTTTCTTTTTATTCTTTTTATTTTTCTATTTTTTTCTTTCTTTTCTTTTCTTTTTCACTTGCCTCTTCCTTGTGCCAACAACTATACAAGATAACTATATGAGATAGCGCGCTCACAACTTTTGCTCGGAATTCTACAAGGTATCGAATGTGCATAGCCCAAGCAATCATAGGATGAACTAGTCTCAATAGGTGTTTTTTGAACACAAAGATAGTGTAGCTCACAAAGTAAAGCAAGTGGGGAGAAGTCGCAAAATTGTTATACCTTTCCTCGTCGATCTTCACCCTTTATTAGTGGATTCCGCCTTGCTCACGGAATTTGGATGGAGTAGATAGCATGAACCACGGAGATGATGATGTAGAGCTCTTTCTCCTCTTCAAAATGAGCTAAATAACACCAAAATCCGCGTTTGTATGCAAAAGTTATGCTCAAAACCGTGAAATAGATTTGCTGTCTGCAAGGGGGGCGGACATTACGGTGCACGCAGGCTGGACAGTCTGGCCGGGGCAGAGATTCGTCAATTTATGCCGGATACTCCGATGGGGTGGATATTCCGGTCGGTTTAGACCGGACAGTCCGGTCCGGTCGAACCAGAACTTCCAGAACACGAACGGGACGAGTTTTGGCGGAAAAACTCGAACCAAAACCTCAAAATGATGGGGGAAATCAAGGAATTAGGCTATGGAAACGTAGGGGAAGGTAGATCAACAAGTTTAGCAAGTAAGCCACAGATCAAAACCTACCAAAACGCACTCAAATCACAGATCGATCCAAAACACGAAATTGGGGCTATTTTTTGGGGATTTTTGAATTTATGGGGGAAAAGACCAAATCGATGAGGAATCCGTGGCAACACAAAGCTGCTGATACTAGATGTTATAGGGTAACCCCGTGGGTGGCCCGATCTTCACGGATCTCGTGGTGAAATTGATGGGAAAGCGAGGGGACAGGGAGAAGGTAGCGGAAGCGCACGCACACCTCGCGAAGAACACGATGAACACACGCAAAACACATACGATACAAGGCCGATTGCTCTCACCAGTGGCCACCGGTCTGATAGAATCCTCGCAAGGAAAGATCGGTCAACGTGCTCCATCGATCCCACGCGGAGAGGGAAGAACACCTTGGAGAGGGTTTTGACGTCTTGGCAAAGGGACACCGATGCCAAGGCCTTGTACAACAAGGGAGGCGCGATGCAAACTCCAATAAGGTGGTGACGATAGTCGATCCCCTTTGGCAGAAGGGGATGAGGAAAAACTAGAGACTCCACAAAGGGGTTGTCTTTAGTCTATCATCTATGCCTAAGGGATACATGAGGGGGTGGGGGCTCTATTTATAGGCCAGCCACAAGTTCAGGGGTAGTTTGGGCATAAAACTAGGGTTTGGTGCGGAATAGAGGGGTACATGGGCCAAGGGCCCAGTTGTTGGCTCGCAGGCCCATCACTTAGGCTGGACAGTCCGGGTCAGGTGGATCGGACAGTACGGGGTGGCCGGACACTCCGGGTAGTGTCCGGGTAGTGTCCGAACTGGCCTTCTGAATGTCCACGCGAGGTTGGGGTGGGGGCAGGCCAGACACTCCGGCTGCGCCAGACACTCGGCTGGGATCGGGCGGACTCTCCGGTTCTGGAGTTGGCTGCTCCTGGACCGTCTTCTTGGGTGACTTGGGGACTTTGCGTTGTAGATGTAGTAGCGTCCGCAGGACGGGCTACACCACAATGACCCCGAAGAATACCTCTCGTGGGCACTCAAGGTTGACAAGATCTTCCGCATGCACAACTATAGCAACGAGAAGATGGTCGCCATGGCTTCGCTAGAGTTTGATGATTACGCCAACCTTTGGTGGGAACAATTTCAAGTTGCTCGTGATGCAAGACAAGAACCGCCAATCACAACTTGGCATGACATGAAGGCTCAGATGAGATCCCGCTTTGTCCCCGCGCATTACACGCGTGACCTCTTCAACAACCTTCAATCGCTCCGTCAAGGGACAAAGACCATGGAAGAGTACTTCAAGGAAATGGAACTCAACTTGATTCGCGCCAACATTGATGAGCGCACGGAGCAAACAATGGCACATTTCCTCATTGGCTTGAATCACCCAATCAAGCGCATCGTCGAGTTCCAAACATACAACACCATGGTTGAGCTTGTGCACATCGCAACAAAGGCTGAGCGTCAAGTGCAAGAGGACATCAAGTATAACAAGCCCGAGACGTATTTTACCTACAAGCAAGCTTCAACCGCTATGCCAACAACTTTCAATGGAAGCTCCCCAAGCACCTCCAAGCCTTCCTTCAAGCCCACACTTCCTCAAGGAAAACTGCCCCCAAGTGGCAAACAAGCAAAGAGTAACACACCTTTCAACAGTGAGTGCTACAAGTGTGGAGGCAAAGGACACAAGTCGGCCGAATGTGGAAACAAGAAGGTCTTGTTCATCCATGACAATGGCGATGAAGAGTACTTGAGTGAAGATGAATTTGATGCCCGGGTCAAGGAAGCAATGGCAAGGCAACGAGTGGAAGATGACCAAGAACTCCTCATGTGTGAACATGACGCAAGTCCATCGTTTGTCGTCACAAGGATCTTGACCACTCAAGCACAAGAGCATGAAGACCAACACTCCAATATCTTCCAAACACGAGCCGGCATCAATGGAAAATCTATCAAGGTGATCATTGATGGAGGGAGTTGCCACACCCTTGCTAGCACCGAGTTGTGTGAGAAGCTGAACCTCACCCTCCATCCGCACAAGCACCCCTACCACGTGCAATGGCTAAGTGACCAAGGGTTCGTGAAGATCAAGCATACCGTATCGGTCTCCTTCGCCATTAGTCCTTACAAAGATACGGTGGAGTGTGATGTGGTTCCTATGACAGTTTGCCACCTGCTTCTTGGTCGACCATGGCAATTTGACAAGGCTTCTCAACATGATGGCCGCACCAATGTATACACCTTCAAATGGCTGAACAAAACATGTGTTTTGCAACCAATGACTCCTAGCCAAATAATTTCGGACAATGCAAAGGCTTTAGTGAGGGTGCAAAGCACAACACCTACTTGTGAGAAGAGCGGTGAGAGAGAGAACCACCTCATAGTGAGTGAGAGCCACAAGCCAAACTCGAGTGGAAAAACTAAGAGTGTTCTCCTTGCCACCAAAAGTCAGATGAGAGATGTTCGGAACAACCTATCCATCTTGCACTATGTCCTCCTTTGAAAGGGACTAGCGCAAGGAACTAATGAATTAACCAATGTTCCTCCATCTTTGATGATTGTTTTGCAGGAATTCAAGGATGTGTTCCCCGAAGAGCTTCCACATGGACTACCTCCTCTTCGCCGAATAGAACATCGCGTTGACCTCATCCCCGGTGCACCACTTTCCAACCGCGCCGCTTACTTCACGAACCCGGAGGAGACGAAGGAGATCGAACGTCAAATCAACCAACTCGTCTCCAAAGGTTTGATCCAAGTTAGCACTAGTCCAAGTGCCGTACCCGTGATACTTGTTCCAAAAACGGATGATATGTTACGGTTATGCATGGACTGCCGTTCAATCAATGCTATCACCATGCGTTATTGATATCCCATACCACGTCTCGATGACATGCTTGATGAATTGTGTGAAGCCACTATTTTTTTGAAAATTTATCTTCGTAGTGGTTACCATCAAATACGCATGGCTGAAGGTGATGAGTGGAAAACTGCCTTCAAGACCAAACTTGGTCTCTATGAATGGTTGGCTATGCCCTTTGGTTTATCTAATGCCCCATCCACCTTCATGCGCCTAATGAATCATATCTTGCGTTCTCTCATTGGAAAAAGTGTTGTTGTCTATTTCGATGATATTCTTGTTTATAGCAAATCACTTGAGGACCATATAACACATGTCAAAGAAGTTCTGCAAATCCTTCGACATGAAAAGCTTTATGCTAATCTTCCCAAGTGCACTTTTGCTAAAGACAAGTTGATTTTTCTTGGATTTGTCGTTTCTTCGAAGGGAATTGAAGTTGATGTTTCCAAGGTAAAAGACATACGAGATTGGCCCATCCCAACAAATGTGAGTGAACTCCGAAGTTTTCATGGGTTGGCTGGTTTCTATCGTCGCTTTGTGAAAGACTTTTCCACTATTGCTTGTCCTCTCAACGAGTTGACGAAAAAGAATGTCACCTTCATGTGGGGCAAAGCACAACAAAAAGCTTTTGATGAACTCAAAAAGAGGCTCACCGAAGCACCTCTCCTTGCTTTACCGGATTTCACAAAAACTTTTGAGATAGAGTGCGATGCTAGTGGTATTGGCATTGGAGGAGTCCTTGTGCAAAACGGACGTCCTATAGCCTACCATAGCGAGAAACTTGATGCTGCTCGCCTTAACTATCCGATTTATGACAAAGAGCTTTTTGCCTTAGTTTGTGTCCTTCAAGTTTGGCAACACTACCTTTGGCCCAAGGAATTTATCATACATTCTGACCACAAGTCGTTGAAATATCTCAAAGGCCAAGCTAACTTGAGCAAGAGACACCCTAAGTGGGTTGAGTTCATGGAGTCTTTTCCGTACATTGTCAAGTATAAGAAGGGAAAAGATAATGTAGTTGTGGACGCTTTGTCTCGACACACAAGCCTTCTTATGAGACTTGAAATCAACGTGTTGGGTCTTGAGGAAATAAAATCTTTGTATGCTTCTGACCCGTTCTTTGAATCAATTTTCGCAAAGTGCTCCATTGACAAAGGGTTTGATGATTTCTTTTTGCATAAGTGCTTTCTCTTTAAACAAAGCAAGCTTTGCATTCCGAAATCGTCGCTCCAACTTTTGCTTCTCTAAGAATCTCATGGTGGAGGGCTTATGGGTCACTTTGGCCGTGACAAGACATTGGGCATGCTCTCCAATCACTACTTTTGGCCCAAGATGAAGCGCGACGTGGGGCGCTACATTCAACGATGCACGACGTGTGTTCAAGCTAAGTCGCAAGCTAATCCCTATGGTCTTTATATGCCATTGCATATTCCTCATACACCTTGGTCCGACATTAGCATGGATTTCGTGTTAGGATTGCATAGATCTAAGCATGGTCATGACTCTATATTTATTGTCGTGGATCGCTTTTCCAAAATGGCACACTTCATACCGTGCCATAAGACCGATGATGCTTCACATGTTGCAAATCTGTTTTCAGGGAAATCGTCCGTCTTCACGGTGTCCCACGAACAATCGTCTCCGACCGCGACGTCAAATTCATGAGCTACTTATGGAAGACCCTCATGGCCAAGCTCGGCGTCAAGCTTGTAACTACCTCGGTGAATTACGCTCCTAGTTGCAAGCCTGGATGAGCAGAAATGGTTGGAATAGTACGGTGGGGCCCAAATGCCACTCACAGGTAGACCTTTCGGCCGTCCCAACCATTTCTAAACATCGGGACAAGAACGGGGCGAATCGGCAAAGTAAGGGATCAACTACATACACAAATGAGTATGTATGCAAGCCACCATACAACAAGACATCGAGCCATTCCATCTAAAAAGAAAGGAAATATAGCGCATACACGGCAAGATCCAAATATCCTAGATAGATATAATAGTTTAGGATACCTCCTTATACATCAAACATCAGAGTATCAGGCGGAAGCGGAAAACAAGATCCGAGTACGGATAAGAAGCAAATCGGCATAAGATGCCCCATAAATAAACACATCCCGCCCACAGATCTCACGGATCCCCGTTCCCGGAATCTCTACACCGAATGATCGTTGCCCACATCGTCCGTCTCTTCCACCCAGTATCCATCTTGCGAGGGTACCTGTTCATCTGAACCAATAATTTATCGTGTGAGACCCTAGGGGTACTCAGCAAGTCTTTATGCCGCTAAAGGGGACACAACCAGGGTGACGAATTGCAGCAAAAGATAAACCCTAGCAATTCTATAGATACTCGCTAACCATCCGCCTAACCAGAGATAGACGGATGTCCGTGAATTAATAACAACAGTTATAACAGTTATAACGGTAATATCCACAGATCCATCCTCCTCCTCGCTTACCGACGAGGAAGCGGACGAACAACCCCCCATCCGTTGGCAGTTTTATTAACCATTCCATGAGTGTTGCACTATTTACTAGTCAGTCAAATTAAAAGCGGTACTTTAGTTATTCTTGTCTATGATCGAGAAACTGTGCTCCAAGTCGTCCATAACCGCGGACACGGCTTTCAGAAAGTTTTACCCTGCAGGGGTGCACAAATAGCAACACACACTCGATATGCCTCGGAAAAACCAAATCAAAACCCAACGAGGCAGTCACGACAAAGCGATCATAGGATTCAGAAATATTTCAGGGGGCCACCCCATTAAGCTACCCGCGACGAAGTTCGCCGACTTCGAGACAGACTCAAGGTTTGCGCCAATGGCTGTGAACGACTGGGAACCCGAAAATGTGACTGGGCTTGTCGACACCGCGAAAATACTCCGCTTCCTAACAGATGCAAATGCGAGTACTCGCACAATTTAAATAAAGCAGTAAAGCATGGCATAAGTACAGATAGTAAATAAAACCTCAAACTAGTTTGTGGCCCCAAGAAATAAGAATGAATCAAGCTACGGCTCAGGGGGTTCATAAGCCTCCGGATGTGGATATACGAATATTCAAGGAACAGGAATCAAGTACTCGGGGTCCTACGGGACACAAGTGAGCCTGAAAACCAAATAGCGAATATGGCTCACCGATGCCACTTTCATTAGTTATCCCATTACTACTCAGGTTAAGTTGTTTAGGTACCTCATTATCCATCAGACACTCACATACCCTACACATGCTGTTCTACGACTCGCATGGCTCAAACAACTCCTGTAGTAAAGGCTCATGGGATGGAGGAACAAGCTTCGGTGGGGTTTAAAAGTAAAGGCTATGCAATACTTGGGATTCAATTTAAAGCAATCGCGACGCAATGATGCAAGAATAAGAAAGAGGCAATAGGTACTATATGTATGCAAGCATGTGGTAGTGCTTGCCTGGCAGCTCAGTTGAAGCGAGAGAAGGATCTGGGTAGTGCTCCTGGGTATCTTGGTATATCCCCGCCAAATGCCTATTCGAAGAAGAACCAAACAAACAAGGGCCAAAATAAAGTGCGCAAGCATATGAATAAAATGCGACAAGCAAACAATCATGCCATGATGAATGATGCACAATTTGCATGGCAATAAAGTAGCATGGCATGGGTGAGGTGTGGAATACAAGAATAAATCATTTTATTGAGTTTTAGCCTCATTTTATCCTCCTATTAGTTGCTGTACACTTTATATTTATATGATGCATGCTTCAAAACAAAACATGGAATGCATAAACAGAAAGATCTCGTCGAGCTAATCATTTTAGACATATCATTTATTAAATTTGGAGTTATAAAACAAAAGTTATTAATTAATTAAGGAAAAAGGGCATTTTATTGTAATTTAAAACAACTTGAAATTTTAAGTGTCCAAAATATATTTTGAATGGCATATTTGAAATCCTCACATTTTTCTGATTTGAAAACATATATTATTTGTATTATTTGGATTTATATTTCAAAAGTTATTTAAAAACAGATTTAAATTTGAATTTGAATTAATTTGAAAAAGATTTGAATTAAAACAGAAAACGGAAAATCCTTTTGTTACTCAGACAGAGCTAGCCACGGTCACTGACGAGCGGGCCAGGCGCTGACTCAGCAACAGGCTGGCCGACGTGGTCCGCGCGGGGCTTTCTCACCGAGGGGACTCTCACCACGAGAGGTCGACGTGCGCCGAGAGGTTGGGGCCACAACAGCCTTGACCCAGTATGCGTGACACGGGCGATCCTGTAGCTGGAGGGGTCTGTCCGTGCCGGCCGGTTTCTCCTAGGGGTCTTCTTGCAAAGTCTCACCGAGGCTGACAGGTGGGCTCCGGGGAGCGCGGGTTTAGGCGGGAAAAAGGGAAGGGGCTTAAGTGCAAAACGGCCAGCGTCGCCGGACTGTCGGCTGCGCGTCGTCTGCAGAAAACAGAGGAACGGCCGGAGTTTGGTCGACGATGGCGACCAAACGGCGGCGGATCTCGCCAAACCGCAAAAACGGAATACGACGAGGGGACTACGGGCTACAAGTTCCGTTCACAGAGCAACATCGGAGGAGGGCTGCAGCGCGCGGGGCACGGTGGAGACCAGAGGCGGGGAAAAAGACGGCTGATGCAAGCGATGCAAGGGGAGAGGGGGAGGAAGATGATGTCCAGGAGATTGGTGGGCTCACCTACGACCCTCAGGTGCAGCTAGCGGGCTCGGGGAGGCGTCGATCATCGGGGGAGCAGGGGGCCGGAATCGTCCTGGTGCTCACGAGCACGGCGGCGGCGGGGCTTCTCCGGCGGTCTCCTGTTGCTGCTCCGCCTACAGGGCATCGAAGAGGAAGCAGATGGACTCCTGGAACACTTCGCGCTGCCTTGACGTCCACCAGAGCTCGACGAACACGGGGGAGGGTATGGCTAGCTAGGGTTTTGGCCATGGTCACGGGAGGCTGCAAGGAGAGGAAGAAAGGGGAGGGAGAGAGGGACCTGGGCGCCTCCTGGATGTGATCTGAGGTGGGGGGTAGGTGTGGATAGATGAGGGAGGAGGGTAGGGCACATGGGGGTGGTATCCACTTTTTGCAAGGCAAGAGAAGGCTCGGGTGGGGTAGGTTGGGGTGGTAGCTAGGTGGGCCAGGGTGGCCAGGTGGGGCCAGCCTGGTAGGGAGAGAGGGGGAAGCCAAGAGAGAGGGAGAGGAGCTCGGGTGTGACTAGGGTTAGGAGAGAGGGGGTAGATCATGGGGTGGTCTCGGGTTAGGTTGAAGAGAAAGCTAGGGTTTAAGGGGGAAGGATAAGGAGAGAGGGTGAAGCCGAGAGGGAGGGTGTAGCTAGGTTTTAGCTAGATAGGGGAGAGGAGAGGTGGTCTTGATTAGGAGGGGTGGCTCGGTTTGTCTAGAGGGGTGGTATGATAGATGGTGATAGGGTAGGTGATTAGGGTTAGGGTACTTGCATGCATCTAGCTAGATCAACAAGAGAGGTGGCCGAGGTGTAGGGTTTAGCAAACTCTAACAAGATCAACAAGAAGAGAGGGAGAGAGGGATAGATGTGGTGATGGATTTTTGCAAGACAAACTAGATCAAGCCAAAAAGATAGGTAGAGAGAGATGGGAGATTCACCCCAAAAATCCAAATAAAAACAAAGGAGGACCACAATTGGAGATGATTGCATGGCCCATGCAAATTAAGTAATGCCATGCTTAATCTTGTGAGAACAATAATATTAACATGGCATTATTATTATGCATTCCCAAAATTGGAATAAAAGCCAAGCAAAAAGAATTTAAAGGAAAGTTCCAAGTGGAGTAGATGGAAATGATCACATTTGATTATAATTGGGAATTACTAGTGTGTATATTCCACTAGATGCTTACTAGTCCCAAAAATATTCCCACATGAGCATAGATCCATAATAATCCATATGGGAGCTAGGGACAAGGGTTCCACTCACAAGGCATGCAAAGGTGGCCATGTGGCTCTCATATATCAATAATGTGAAAACAACATGATGCTAAGATGAGAGCATGTGGAAAAGAATTGGATCCATCCCAACCCATATGAGCTAGAGGTAAAACCCAATAAAGTGCAAAGCTCATATTTAGTTGGATGGTGGAATTATAAGGTGGTGAAAGAAAGGTGGTGGAGTTAATAAGAGATATGCCCCCAACTCAACTTGGGCATTAAACAATATATCAATAACCAAATACAATATCAAGAGGCAAATACAATTAATAATGCATATGAGATAAGAACCAAAAGAAAAGGGTTTTATATGATGCTCAAATGCAAGGTGGCGTGATGACATGAGCATGATATAATTATGATGCAACAATTATATGTAGGAAGTAGCATCTATATAGACTAGTCTAGTAGCATTGCAATTGTTAGACAATTGGGATGCTACAACTCTCCCCCACTAAATAAGAATCTCGCCCCGAGATTCCTAGGAAAAAGAAAAACAACACAAGGAGAGGCGGTGTTCGAACGAAGGTGACCCTCACGTTCCCAAGTTGATGAACAACGGAATAACTTGCTAGACTTGTTGCGAGTCTTGCGTTTTGCTTGAGACACAAAGGGTTAGAAGAATTGAAGGATTGCCGTGATACAAGAAGGATAGGATGGGCATAGCTCCGGTTTTCTCAAGAAACATGATAAAAGACTAGAACCACTTGTGAAAGAAAGGAAAAGATGATGCATCATGGATATAGAAAGGCACACCGTTAAGATTAAAGATTTACTGATACTAGAGATGATGAATCTTTATCTCGCCGGAAGAAAAGAGCTAGATTGGAGAGGTTTGAACCACTATGACAATAGCATCGTAACTCCTCTCGGATTTGGGAAATGAAGTACGGAAACAATATTGCCTTCAAACAATAGAGTCCCTTGATATGAACAGAAAGATTTAGTTAGACATCGTCAGATTAGATTCTTCTTGCACCGATAAGACCCAAAGGATCACGCAATTGAGGTGCGCGGATATGTCTTCCAGATACGGATCATGGTGAAGCTAGATCATGGTGGAATCCTGCGAAGCAAAGAATATGGGGATCTGGAGTTTATGGTAGAGATACTTATTGCTTTCTTTAGCCTTGGGGCTAATGCAATAGATTTGCAGCTGATGGCACCAACCATAATTGGCTTTACCACAGAAAAAGAACTGATGAAACAAAGAGAGAGATAGTTCCTTTCATCTTGTTTGGGGATGTCGAGCACCGGTAGAAGGACGAGGATAGAAAAGAGTTTGCGTTTGCTTCCACCAGATAATTGAAGATTTTGCTCCATCTAGAATAGACAGACCACCAACAAGAGATTATTGATTACTTCTTTGAGAGAGCACTCCGGAAAACAAGGATGGAAGTAAAAGTATCGAGGGATAAAGACCACTTCTAACTTCCGTGGAATGAGTGAAATCACATTAATTCACCAATTCAATGTACAGAGCGAATGATAAGAGTAGTGGTATGGTAGCTACTCCATCCCGCACTCAAAGCATTACTCTGCTCATGAATAAGAAAACCATGCAACCCAACTACCGAAACAGACTGAAGGTATTGACAAAGAGCTCATGGAACTCCGTTAGACAACACGGATAGATGCAAACGATAGATAGATAAGGGTGATGATGTTGTCGTCATATCTGATGTAGCAAGCCACCGGAAAGATATGAAGGAAGATCCGGAGACAACTGCAAGATTCAACAGATAGCGAAAAAGATAGCACCACTTGCACACAAGGATTTCAAAAGATCTGAAAAATCTTCATGGCCTCCGGTGGATTGAGCAGAGACGATAGAGCGAGAGGGTTTCAAGAGATTACTTAACGAGATAGAGGTGAAAGAACTCCATGTTCTTCTTGAAATGATTGAGAAAGATTTAGCAATCTTGATGAAATCTTCGGCGGAACGACGATGATAACTTGCCAACAAGGAAAACTCCAGGTTTGATTGAAGATGGAAGATGGAATTAACAATGAACTTGCTGATTCCAGAATTGAGCGATCTATTTAGCAGAAGGACGTGGCTGAGATAGGTGACTTCAAAAAGTCAGAATTCTCACTTCGAGACTCTGCACACAGGCAGTGCTCATGAAGCTTGAGAGAACGAGACACCGATGATCTTCCATGTCCTTCCATTGATATCGAATAGGCAAGCATATTATCAACATATACCACCATGGATTAACAGGATATTCCCAGAATATCAAGTTCATGAGGCAGGAGAAACGAACAAATGCTCGAAACACTTCCTGAGCTCAACGCTCTTTGAAAGATCAATATTAAGAGCACGGGTTCGTGTTGCAGAAGATGCACTGGAAGAATAGATTATCTGGTCCTTCGGAAGAAAAGAGATGTCACCTGGTTCAGATCGTCGATTGGATCATCGGTTACAAGATGAAGAGATCTTGGATAAAGAAACGATGATAGCTCCTACCTTAAGCAAAGCTATCAGAGATGAAAAGATGCAATTCCCTCGTATCCAGGAGAATTTGCAGATATGGAGTTCAAAACATGTGCAGCATGATGAACAGATGATAGACCGCCTTAGTGCCTTAGAAACTCCGGATTGCCAAAGATGCTTGAATATGCATAGATATGATCACGGTGTACTCGAAATCACAGGAGATAACCGTCACCATTTGAAGGATAGAGTTGATAGCATTTTCCATATTCCAATCGACACTTATCATGAGTGGAATATAGCTATGCTGAGAGCCAAAATACAATCACCAGCATCGGATCGACACATGTTATGTAATTAGCCCAAGAGAGTTGGAGATGAAATGAAACTCCAGGATTAAGCGCCGGTGACAAAAGAATGAGTTGGCATGGACATGCTGATTAAAGAGAGATAGATAATGTTTCACACACGACTGAAAAGGAGTGTGGAAACACGGATGTATCAAAGAAAAATTTCCCGCATTTTTCGGCATTAAAATACCAATAGATGCGCAAAAATCACTTATCAGATAGAGATTAGCAACTGATGAATTCACAGAATGTGGAGTTGCTAGAAGGAAGGACACCCTTAAGAAGATGGCACCGGTTAACAAGGAGTCAGATAGATCGCGCCGGTTTTCAAAAGCCTGTCAGTATGGAATGTACCAACAGTTGATAACCAAAAGGCAGATAAAGATAACAACTTGGATGCAACAGATAGACAAGGAATTACACACACACACACACTTTCTATGGTACTACGGAAACCCAGAACACGTGAATCCTAGTTTGAATTTTAAGAAGAGGATTGAAAACGTTACACACCCTTACCAGAAAAGGGTGGTGGGTGGGTAAGAAGAAAAGTGGAAGAAGTCCTACTCTCGCGTTTTGTTTTTCCCTAGTATACATAGCTACCAAAATATTTGCTAGACTGACAACGACCATTTGGCTGAGACCCTGAAGGGCGGGATGGCTCTGATACCAATTGTAACTACCACGGCGAATTACGCTCCTAGTTGCAAGCCTAGATGAGCAGAAATGGTTGGAATAGTACGGTGGGGCCCAAATGCCACTCACAGGTAGACCTTTCGGCCGTCCCAACCATTTCTAAACATCGGGACAAGAACGGGCGGCGTAATCGGCAGGCGAAGGGATCAACTACATACACAAATGAGTATGTATGCAAGCCACCATACAACAGTACATCAGAGCCATTCCATCTAAAAAGAAAGGAAATATAGCAACGCCATACGGCAAGATCCAAATATCCTAGATAGATATAATAGTTTAGGATACCTCCTTATACATCAAACATCAGAGTATCAGGCGGAAGCGGAAAACAAGATCCGAGTACGGATAAGAAGCAAATCGGCATAAGATGCCCCATAAATAAACACATCCCGCCCATAGATCTCACGGATCCCCGTTCCCGGAATCTCTACACTGAATGATCGTTGCCCACATCGTCCGTCTCTTCACCCAGTATCCATCTTGCGAGGGTACCTGTTCATCTGAACCAATAATTTATCGTGTGAGACCCTAGGGGTACTCAGCAAGTCTTTATGCCGCTAAAGGGGACACAACCTGGGGTGACGCAATTGCAGCAAAAGATAAACCCTAGCAATTCTATAGATACTCGCTAACCATCCGCCTAACCAGAGATAGACGGATGTCCGTGAATTAATAACAACAGTTATAACAGTTATAACGGTAATATCCACAGATCCATCCTCCTCCTCGCTTACCGACGAGGAAGCGGACGAACAACCCCCCATCCGTTGGCAGTTTTATTAACCATTCCATGAGTGTTGCACTATTTACTAGTCAGTTACTTAGTCAAATTAAAAGCGGTACTTTAGTTATTCTTGTCTATGATCGAGAAACTGTGCTCCAAGTCGTCCATAACCATGACACGGCTTTCAGAAAGTTTTACCTGCAGGGTGCACAAATAGCAACACACACTCGATATGTCTCGGAAAAACCAAATCAAAACCCAACGAGGCGATACGACAAAGCGATCACAGATTCAGAAATATTTCAGGGGCCACCCCATTAAGCTACCCGACGAAGTTGGCCGACTTGAGACGGACTCAAGGTTTGCCAATGGCTGTGAATGACTGGGAACCCAAAATCTGACTGGCATGTCGACACCGCTGAAACACTCCGCTTCCCTAAAAGACGAGCAAAAAGTACTCGCACAATTTAAATAAAGCAAGAAGCATGGCATAAGTACAAGATAGTAAATAAAACCTCAAACTAGTTTGTGGCCCCAAGAAATAAGAATGAATCAAGCTCTGGCTCAGGGCGGTTCATAAGCCTCCCGGATGTGGATAGCGCGAATATTCAAGGAACAGGAATCAAGTACTCGGGGTCCTATGGGACACAAGTGAGCCTGAAAACCAAATAGCGAATATGGCTCACCGATGCCACTTTCATTAGTTATCCCATTACTACTCAGGTTAAGTTGTTTAGGTACCTCATTATCCATCAGACACTCACATACCCTACACATGCTGTTCTACGACTCGCATGGCTCAAACAACTCCTGTAGTAAAGGCTCATGGGATGGAGGAACAAGCTTCGGTGGGGTTTAAAAGTAAAGGCTATGCAATACTTGGGATTCAATTTAATGCAATCGCGACGCAATGATGCAAGAATAAGAAAGAGGCAATAGGTACTATATGTATGCAAGCATGTGGTAGTGCTTGCCTGGCAGCTCAGTTGAAGCGAGAGAAGGATCTGGTAGTGCTCTGGTATCTTGGTATATCCTCGCCATCAAGCTATTCAAGAAGAACCAAACAAACAAGGGCCAAAATAAAGTGCGCAAGCATATGAATAAAATGCGACAAGCAAACAATCATGCCATGATGAATGATGCACAATTTGCATGGCAATAAAGTAGCATGGCATGGGTGAGGTGTGGAATACAAGAATAAATCATTTTATTGAGTTTTAGCCTCATTTTATCCTCCTATTAGTTGCTGTACACTTTATATTTATATGATGCATGCTTCAAAACAAAACATGGAATGCATAAACAGAAAGGTCTCGTCGAGCTAATCATTTTAGACATATCATTTATTAAATTTGGAGTTATAAAACAAAAGTTATTAATTAATTAAGGAAAAAGGGCATTTTATTGTAATTTAAAACAACTTGAAATTTTAAGTGTCCAAAATATATTTTGAATGGCATATTTGAAATCCGCACATTTTTCTGATTTGAAAACATATATTATTTGTATTATTTGGATTTATATTTCAAAAGTTATTTAAAAACAGATTTAAATTTGAATTTGAATTAATTTGAAAAAGATTTGAATTAAAACAGAAAACGGAAAATCCTTTTGTTACTCAGACAGAGCTAGCCACGGTCACTGACGAGCGGGCCAGGCGCTGACTCAGCAACAGGCTGGCCGACGTGGTCCGCGCGGGGCTTTCTCACCGAGGGGACTCCCAGCCACAGAGGCTGACGTGCGGGCCCAGAGGTTGGCCACACAAGACCTGACCAGTAGGCGTGACACGTGGCGATCCTGTATGCGGGGAGGGGTCTGTCCGTGCCGGCCGGTTTCTCCTAGGGGTCTTCTTGCAAAGTCTCACCGAGGCTGACAGGTGGGCTCCGGGGAGCGCGGGTTTAGGCGGGAAAAAGGGAAGGGGCTTAAGTGCAAAACGGCCAGCGTCGCCGGACTGCGTCGCTGGCCGTAAACAGAGGAACGGCCGGAGTTTGGTCGACGATGGCGACCAAACGGCGGCGGATCTCGCCAAACCACAAAAACGGAAAACGACGAGGGGACTACGGGCTACAAGTTCCGTTCACAGAGCAACATCGGAGGAGGGCTGCAGCGCGCGGGGCACGGTGGAGACCAGAGGCGGGGAAAAGCTGCTGCAGCTGCTGCCAGAGCCTGAGGCTGACAGCAGCAGCGCTGAAGCAGACGGCGGCGATGCAAGGGAGAGGGGGAGGAAGATGATGTCCACGAGATTGGTGGGCTCACCTACGACCCTCAGGTGCAGCTAGCGGGCTCGGGGAGGCGTCGATCATCGGGGGAGCAGGGGGCCGGAATCGTCCTGGTGCTCACGGGCACGGCGGCGGCGGGGCTTCTCCGGCGGTCTCCTGTTGCTGCTCCGCCTACAGGCGTCGAAGAGGAAGCAGATGGACTCCTGGAACACTTCGCGCGGTCTTGACGTCCACCAGAGCTCGACGAACACGGGGGAGGGTATGGCTAGCTAGGGTTTTGGCCATGGTCACGGGAGGCTGCAAGGAGAGGAAGAAAGGGGAGGGAGAGAGGGACCTGGGCGCCTCCTGGATGTGATCTGAGGTGGGGGGTAGGTGTGGATAGATGAGGGAGGAGGGCACTTGGGGGTGGTATCCATTTTTTGCATGGAAAGTGAAGGGTCGGGTGGGGTAGGTTGGGGTGGTAGCTTGGTGGGCCAGGGTGGCCAGGTGGGGCCAGCCTGGTAGGGAGAGAGGGGGAAGCCATGCGAGCGGGAGAGGGGCTCGGGTGTGACGCGGGGTAGGAGAGAGGGGGTAGATCATGGGGTGGTCTCGGGTTAGGTTGAAGAGAAAGCTAGGGTTTAAGGGGGAAGGATAAGGAGAGAGGGTGAAGCCGAGAGGGAGGGTGTAGCTAGGGTTTAGCTAGATAGGGGAGAGGAGAGGTGGTCTTGATTAGGGGGGGGGGTGGCTCGGTTTGTCTAGAGGGGTGGTATGATAGATGGTGATAGGGTAGGTGATTAGGGTTAGGGTACTTGCATGCATCTAGCTAGATCAACAAGAGAGGTGGCCGAGGTGTAGGGTTTAGCAAACTCTAACAAGATCAACAAGAAGAGAGGGAGAGAGGGATAGATGTGGTGATGGATTTTTGCAAGACAAACTAGATCAAGCCAAAAAGAGAGGTAGAGAGAGATGGGAGATTCACCCCAAAAATCCAAATAAAAACAAAGGAGGACCACAATTGGAGATGATTGCATGGCCCATGCAAATTAAGTAATGCCATGCTTAATCTTGTGAGAACAATAATATTAACATGGCATTATTATTATGCATTCCCAAAATTGGAATAAAAGCCAAGCAAAAAGAATTTAAAGGAAAGTTCCAAGTGGAGTAGATGGAAATGATCACATTTGATTATAATTGGGAATTACTAGTGTGTATATTCCACTAGATGCTTACTAGTCCCAAAAATATTCCCACATGAGCATAGATCCATAATAATCCATATGGGAGCTAGGGACAAGGGTTCCACTCACAAGGCATGCAAAGGTGGCCATGTGGCTCTCATATATCAATAATGTGAAAACAACATGATGCTAAGATGAGAGCATGTGGAAAAGAATTGGATCCATCCCAACCCATATGAGCTAGAGGTAAAACCCAATAAAGTGCAAAGCTCATATTTAGTTGGATGGTGGAATTATAAGGTGGTGAAAGAAAGGTGGTGGAGTTAATAAGAGATATGCCCCCAACTCAACTTGGGCATTAAACAATATATCAATAACCAAATACAATATCAAGAGGCAAATACAATTAATAATGCATATGAGATAAGAACCAAAAGAAAAGGGTTTTATATGATGCTCAAATGCAAGGTGGCGTGATGACATGAGCATGATATAATTATGATGCAACAATTATATGTAGGAAGTAGCATCTATATAGACTAGGCTAGTAGCATTGCAATTGTTAGACAATTGGGATGCTACAAAGCTCCTCATTTCATCCGCGTCGCATCCTTAATCCGATGGACACACCGAGGTTGTCAACCGAAGCCTCGGAACCCTTCTACGTGTGTTGATCAAGAAAAACTTGAAGGATTGGGAGGAATGCATCCCCCACGCCGAGTTTGCCGACAACCGAGCCAAGCACTCAACAACCAAGATGAGTCCATTCATGATCGCCTATGGTTTCGAGCCCCTCACCGCGCTCGACATCCTACCACTACCTCTCCATGAGCGCACAAACATGGACGTCGAGAAGCGCGCACAAGCTATGAAGAAGCTTCATGAAGAAACAAGAGCTACTATCGAACAACAAGTCCTTCGCCAAGCTTCAAGATTAAACAAGGACAAGAATGAGATGATCTTTGAAGAAGGTGACCTTGTGTGGATACACCTAAGCAAAGACTGCTTCCCCAAGGAACTTGACTCCAAGCTAAAGCCAAGAGGAGATGGTCCCTTCAAGGTACTCAAAAGAATCAACAACAACACCTACATCATTGACATACCGACCTCCAAATACCTTGCAAGCAATACATTCAATGTCAAGGATCTCTCACCCTACCATGGAGATGTTCAAGATGATAACCATGAAGTGTCGAGGACGACTCTTTCCCAAGGGAGGGAGCTGATGCAGCCCGTCCTACGGACGCTCCTACATCTACACCAGCAAGTCCCCCAAGTGGACCCATGACTCGTGCCCGAGCCAAAATCCTACAAGCTAAGGTGAACTCGCTCCTCTCCTCGTGCCAATTTGATACCTCCTTGGATGGTGTGCTACTTCGTGCAACTACTCTATGCATCATGAGGTACGAAGCCTCAACACATCACCAAGAACCCAAGGATGGAGAACAAGGAGCAGAGCGTGAAGAAGAAGTTGCTGGAGCTGCTCAGACCGGAGTCTTCGGTCTGCGCACACCGGAGTCTCCGGCCTGCCAAAGTCTCTGGCCTGAAGACACCCGAGACTCCGGACCTACCTCCGGTCCTAACCCCTACACCCGGCTCTGGGACAATCTGAAGGCCCCTCCGGAGGCTGGTCCGGAGGCTACACTGGATTCTCCGGCCTACACCGGAGTCTCTGGCCTGCACACCGGAGTCTCTGGTCCGACTGACTCCAGGCATGAAAAGGCCTTTGGGCTTGTGGCCCATGTACCCCTTAGTCCGTCCAGAACTTGTCTTTTATTCCTAAAGTACCCTTGTTTAAGTGGCTGGCCTATATATAGTCCCCCACCTCCATTGTAAACCCTAGGCATGATATTTGGAATTAGTGGAAACCCCTTTTGGATCTATCTAGTTCTTGCCTCATGCTCCTTTGATAAAGGGGCACTAAATATCCCAAACCTCGTTGGAGTTTGCATCGTGCCTCCGTGTTGTACAAGGCCTTGGCATCAGTGTCCCTTTGCCAAGACGTCAAGATCTCACCGAGTCTCCCATCTTGTCGTGCCGGTTCGAGAGAGAGTCTTCCGCCCGACACTGATCCTAGGGATTGCGCCAGACCGGTCACCGCCGGCGTGAGCTATTGGTGTGTATCGTGGTTTTGCGTGTGTGTGTTCATCGCGTTCTTCATGCGTGAGATCCTCGTGTTCATCCTCCCCTCCTTCCCCCGCACTCCATCCTCGATTTGAGTGGCATTCGTGAAAGATCGGGCCACCCTAGAGGTTTGCCCTCAACACCATGACTGCCTCCGGTGTGATGTGTGAGTAGTTCATCTCTGGACTATGGGTCCATGTAGTAGCTAGATGGTTGGTTCTTCTCCTTTGTGCTATCATGTTTAGATCTTGTGAGCTCCATTCATGATCAAGATCACCTATTTGTAATCTCCATGTGTTTGCGGGGATCTGATGGATATTGTGATGCTATTTCAGATTGTTTGTTGATTCTATCATGTCTTTGGTACTTGTGATCTTGCATGCTCTCCGTTGTTAGTAGCTATCTTGGCCGAGTAGATGCTAGCAACTCTAAGAGGGAGTATTTATGCTCGATAGTGGGTTCATGCCTCTAGCAATCTGGGGAAGTGACAGAAATCTCTATGGTACTAGATGCGCTGTTGCTACGAGGGAGAAAACTGCAATCCTTTGTTCATAGAACAATCTTATTGTTTACTTTATACACTTTGCTTAATGCAATTATCCGTTTCTTGCAACTTAATACTGGAGGGGGTTCGGATGATAACCTGAAGGTAGATTATTAGTCATAGATGCAGTTGGATTACGGTCTATGTATAATGTTGTAATGCCCAATCATTAACAAAGGGATTTTAATGAACAAAAAAATGTTTTCACCATGATTATCTTTGCTTACTTTTAGTTTATCCATTTTTATTCTTGCTTTCACTTAGTTTACTTTTCTATTTTGCTAGTTGCTTGCATATTAGAGTGTCTTAGAAATTCTGATGTTTAGGTTTTGTTTTGTTATTGCATCATCCCAATATTATCTTTCTGCTAGAAAATCATTCTTCAATGCCTGAAAATTGCTACAAAAATAAAGTGTCTCGAAAAATTCTAGAAAATTCATATTAAATTTTTACGTGAAAAAAGGGGCAGAGAAGTACCTGGAGTGACCTAGGGGGTCCACCAAGTAGGCACACCACCTGGTGGTGCCCCTGGCCATGGTGTGGGCCACCCCTGGCCCTCTACTTACTCTCTGTTGAGGGCAAACCTCCAGGGTGGCCCGATCTTTCACGAATCCCATTCAAATCGAGGATGGAGTGCGGGCAGAGGAAGGGAGGATGAACACGACGAACTCACGCACGAAGAACGCGATGAACACACACACGAAAAACTACGATACACACCAATAGCTCACGCTGGTGCTGACCGGTCCGACGCAATCCCTAGGATTAGCGTCGGGCGGAGGACTCTCTCTCGAACCGACACGGTGAGGAGGGAGACTCGGTGAGATCTTGACGTCTAGGCAAAGGGACTCTGATGCCTAGGCCTTGTACAACGCGGAGGCACGATGCAAACTCCAACGAGGTTTGGGATATTTAGTGCTCCTTTGTCAAAGGAGCGTGAGGCAAGAACTAGATAGATCCACAAGGGATTTCCACTAATTCCAAATATCATGCCTAGGGTTACTTGAGGGGGTGGGGGCACTATATATAGGCCAGCCACTAGTTCAAGGGTACTTTAGGAATAAAAGGGGAATGTCTGGGAGGACTAAGGGGTACATGGGCCAAAGGCCCAACTGGCGGCGCGCAGGCCCATATGCTCAGGCCAGAGACTCCGGTGTGGGGGTTCGGAGACTTCGGTCTAGGCTGGAGATTCCGGTCGGTCTCGGGTCTGACTCCGGAGGGGCCTTTTGGCTGTCCTCAAGCTCGATCTGGGGGTCGGTCTAGAGATGGGCTGGAGACTCTAGGTTATGCAGGCCGGAGACTCCGGCGTCTTCAGGCCAGAGACTCTGGTGTGGCCGGAGGCTCCGGTGTGCGCAGGCCGGAGACTCCGGTGCTCCAGCTGCTTCTTCTTCCGTCTTCTCTTCCAAGCCTCCGTCTTGTCATGCTTGGTGATCCAAGCTTCCTCCCATGCCTCCATACTTGTTGGTGTGAACCTATCATGGATATGGGATGGAGTATGAAGTAGTAAACCATTCAAGAGGGTAGGAAGTGGGATCACAAAGAGGAAAGGAGTCACCTTTGGAGTCCATGACGACTTGGCATAAGTTGGAGACCATGATGTGGTAACGACCGAAGGTCGGGCTACATCACTCTCCCTCCTGCCACTCCTTTCTCTCTCCCGAGAAAACACCAGTTCATTGCTGAAACCCGTGTTCTTGTTATTCTTGCTCGCGATTTTCGATCTCCTTGCTCAGCCCATCTTTGCTGCTAAGATTTGGAGCATTTGATCTCTGGTATGTGACTCCTCCGCTTGTCCAAGTAGATTTGGGATTAGTGGATTATATCTTGAGTATTTTTCTACTGTAGGTGACAGGTTATGTGAGCTTGTAAGATTGTTCAATGCTTATGGGAATTGGTTTGATGCATGTTTAGGCCTCTTACAAGTCCCTATAAGTAGTTCCATTCATTATGTAATCACTTTGCAATCACTTGTATGATGGTTGTCTAAATTTTAGAAAAGGGAGAGATAGACAACCATACTTTTGGAGAAGTATTTGAGAGAGACACACCCAGGAGGGCAAGGCCTTTAAGATCAGCGTCACAATTTAGGCCATCCTATAATGAGGCTCTTATTGCACCGCGCTTTGGCAATGAAGGAGATGAGGGAGATGCACATCCATCCACCTTCCCTTGCTTTGCCTTTTTGCAAGCTGCAGGGATCCTTGATGATTTCCTACTTCTTGTTTAGAGGGTTGGTCTAACCACTTACATGCAGGATGAGAGTGAGCAATATGTCATGCTCACCAAAACTTTCGTTGAAAGTTTCACTTTCACTAACACCCCTTATAGGTCAATTGTTTCGTTCAAAATTTATAATATGCCTATTGCCATGCCATTGGAAAGATTTTGCAGCATTATAGGCATAGACATGACTAGGACAGTTAAGAAGATCTAAGGTCGACCCGCTGATTTGCTGGAGCTCTACCGAAGTGTGACAAATGATGATGACCACACAGCTCAGCGCGGGAAGATAAGGAACATTCAACTCCCAACTCTTAGATATTTTGCTTATTATCTCGCCACTAGCATTCTTGGTAGGGAAAACACTAGTAATATTTCTAATTATCATTTACCCTTTCTTGTTGTTGCACTTAATAATGATACCAAGTATAATCTTGGTTCTCTCATTGCCCGTCGCTTAGATGCTAGAGGACCCATTTATGGGGGCATTATTGCCACATGCATGGTTGTTGCCTTGGAACTTTCTGTTGATCCTAATGATACTGTGTTGACACCACAAAGGCTTGATCTTGCTGCTATGAAAACACATCAGTTTGTTACTGCTGACTCTAGTACCGAGAGTTTAGTTTACAGGATGTTGTTTACTGACGGAGACGAGAAAGAAATTCCTTTGCCACAGTCCACTTTGTTCATTATTTGTAGGATGCCATGGTCGTGTTCCAAGGAGGAGGTGGACAAGCAGCTCTGCTTGCTTGGTTTCCACGGGCAGCACCAGGGGGATGTGCCCTCTTACGACTACTCTACGCACTACGCTGGGGCGTCCTTGAGTTCATATCAGGATGAAGGCACTTCTTCACCATATTATGGAGGCACGGCTTCCTGGCCAGATTGGGATTGATACCCACTTAGGCCAAAAGCCTAAGCTTGGGGGAGGTATACCGACATCACACTCATCTACATATCATGTTCAGTCGGTACTTTGCATATGCATGTTTTGTTTTCTTTTTAGTTTTTGTTCTTGTTTTATTTCTGTTTTCCAAAACACAAAAAGACCAAAAATATTTTCATTATTTCTCTTCGTTTGCTTCTTTATCTTTTAGCCTTGGTTTGCTTCATCCCTTTTAGCTTTGTTTTGATTATTCGAAAAAACCAAAAAGATTTCGCTTTGCTTGTTCTTCCCTTCGGTTCTTGCCGTTAAAAATTGGAAACCCAAAAATATTTGTTGTTCTTCTCTGGTTTTGTAAACTTTGTTGCAGGGTTTAGTGGTCTTTAGTGACTCCTTGGAGTTTGGTTTTATCTTATTATTCAAGTTGCACAAGTGAAAGGCAATGATGATTTATGACTACTCGAGGTGTGGTAAGAGGCTGGTATAAACTCTATTTGTTTTCATTTTTGTACATATACTCATCATGGTGAGCATGCTTAGTCTGTTTATGTAAGGTGTATGTTATTTAATGGATACTTAGTGGTGCTTGCCTTCTTATGATCAGGTCCAATCCATTATTAGTTCGTAACATGTCATATAACTGTTTCCTTGCATTGTTCTATTCATCACTTGGTATGACATTGTGGTGTCCTCCTCTGAATGTTCTATTTGAATCGACTTGGCACATGCTCACGTATGCATATGACTAAACAAAAAGTCAGTTAAGCCTCGATGATTTATTCTGCCTCGGAGTTCTTGTGTCACTTTTATGCCACTATTAATTTTGTTTTGTCACAAGCATGATTATGACAGTTACTTCTCTCTCGATTGTCGCTCCCTTTCTATTGCTAGCCTTCACTTGTGCTGAGTACTTTACTCGTGCATCCACCTCCCTAAAACCAAAGTTGTCAAAAAGAGTCCACCATATCTACCTATTAGCATTATTGCTATTCCTTGCATATTTATTATGCTTTGTTTTCTTCCAATAAAAATGTTTGCTTGTTATGTGAAAATTAGTTAGTAAAGCTCTCACGAACTTGATGGCACACTTTACTTTCTTGCACTTAATAAACTTGAATCATTGTGCCCATCTATGTTGTGTATATGCTTGTGCTTACTTAAGTTGTGAATTAGCAGAACCATGTTATCATGGGGAACGCTTTCAACATTGCACTTTATTTAGTTCATATCATGTTCTTTTTCTTATGGATCCTGGCAGTGTGAAATGAAAGGGGAGCCAGTAAGGCTCATGGAGTTCGTATATGTGTTAGAAAAATGCCTGGGCGGCTTGTCTAGGCCATGCCTAATCATGGTGGAAACCTGCATCATAACCATAGTGAGTAATCTATGAAGCATCCTCTAGAAAAAACCTATGAAAATAGGAAAGAAAAAAAGAGAAGCCTATGCAAATAGGAAATAAAAGGATCGCTGAGATGCTCATTGTCTGCTTTCCTTGTCATTTTGATATGGGGAATCTTCCGTATCATCGGGAAAGGGGTACCCCGTTGGCGGTTCTCTATGATACACATGTACTTACAATGACAAGAACTTACCTGCAACTAAAGTTGAGTAGCATGAGGAACGGTACTCATAAGCAAGGGGCATGAGATTTTCAGCTTATAACTTGTCAAGCATATCCTCATATTTGTTCACTTTAACCTTAATCACTTAAAGATGCTTATGATAGGGGAAATGAGAGCTCAAAGCTAATGAGTACCATACTTTCAACATTTGGAAGCCTTTCAAACCTTTCAAATATTTTCTTTCACTTTTATGTTGAGTCACCATTTATTCTTTGAGCACCTTCCCGAGAGCATAGCTGTCATTCTTAGTGTAACGTGCTTGTCCCAAAACACGGTTAATTATGACATACCTTTGACACTTGTATCTTTGATATGTTTATTTCTAGTCTTCACTTAAACTTCAGAGGTGCCTTGGCATTTATGTTTTGCTCCAAAGAAAGGCAAGCGAGACACCACTTTATAATATCTTCATATGAGCACTAAAATCCTGCATATGCTTATGTGTCATGTTGCTTATTATTAATGAGTTGGAATCTCTTCATAGCTTGCATGACAATTGGGTAAACTTATTTGCATACTCCTTATTATGAATTGCCTGAGTATTTGATCATATGCTGGGAATATATACATCTTATGAAGCAAATGTGTTCGTGAAAGTTTCTTTTATCGCACTCAGTTTTCAACTGAATAGCTTGAGGACAAGCAATAAGCTAAGCTTGTGGGAGTTGATACGTCCAAAACGTATCTACTTTCCTGAACACTTTTGCTATTGTTTCTTCTCTAATTTGTGTGATTTGGATACAACTAATGCGGACTAACGCTGTTTTTAGCAGAATTGCTTTGGTGTCTCGTTTTTGTGCAGGAAATCAACTATCAGGAAAAATCTAGGAAAATATCGCAAAACTCCTATTTTACCAGAAGACTCATGGAGCCAGAAGATGAGACGAAGAAGGGCCACGAGGGGCCCACACCACCTAGCCGCGCGGGCCAGGCCAGGCCGCGCTAGGGGATGGTGTGGCTGCCTCGACCTCTCCTTTCTCCTATAAAAGCCCTCTTACCTAAAACAGATGGGGGGTTCGATGTTTTTCCTGATAGTTCCGTTGTGCCGCCACCACCAGATACCGCGATTCAGAACCAGAAACTCCGTTCTGGCACCCTGCCAGGATGAAGAATTGGAGGAGATCATCACCATCATCATCACCATTGCTTCTCCATCAACCATCCATGATTCCCCATCCACGCTCGTGCTGTTTTTCTGCCGCGAGGTATAGTTTCTCTGCCACAGCACAGATTTACCCCGTTTTTCTGCCACGGCAGCCATATAAAAAAATTGTGAAACTTTGCAATTTTCCAAACCTTAGCTACATCCATTCTATTTCATAAGTGTAGGAACTTGCCCATTGAGACTAGTTTCTGCTCTTACGGGCTACTCGTAGGGTTTTGGTGTTGTGCTTTATAAATTGGCCGTGTTTGATATTATACAAAAAAAGAGAATATAGAAAAAGAAAAAAGAGCAAGATTCAATACAAGAGAAAAAAAGAGAAAGAAAAGGAGAATTGAGCAAGAGGCCTAGTGATATCTTTGTGCACCGGTAGGTTGAGCAATCCTGTGCCTGTTTACTTTGAGCTTTGCTAGTGTCTCTCTAGCATAGTGCAACACCCTTCATAGTTGCATTGCCACATTTATGTCCACGTGTGTGTTTCTTGGGTTTTGTACGATCAACACTAGGACTTGTTTGCGGTGTAGATAGGATACCATAGCTACAGCTCCACCAAAAATAACTTGTGTGCCCCGTGATTGTTCTCTATACCCTTGATATTCACGTCATCACATCTATGCATAAGTTTTTGATTCGAATTGGTAAGCATTCCTATTCACTCTGGAATGGTAAGATCTGCTTTCTTGTCAGTTTTGAGTGAGTTGTGAGAGCTCCACCACCAAAATTTTCTTATTGCACTAACCTACTAATCATGTCTTCTAGTAGTGTTGATGTGATGCAGAAAAAGGATGCAGATGATTATCCCTTTTTGTTACAATCCTACTGCAGCAACACATTTTGGGAAGAGGAGTCAGGAGTGTGCCTACTTCGTGTTTGTTCCACTTTATCATAGAAATTAGTGGTAAACAAGCTGCTACTACCATTGATACTTGTTCTTACATAAATTTGGTTAGTGGTGTAATCAATTCTAGGTTGTGTTTAGTAGTGAGTGTTCTGATCCCTCGATCGTTTGGAATGATAAGCACACTTGGTTATCACGTACATGTATTAAGCAATTTCAGGAGATTAGGAATCAAAACCTATGTGCACCTGTCACCACCAACATGAAACCACATGTTGATCCTGTTGTAGAAGAACCGAGAGTGAGAGTTGATGAGACAAATGAGGTTTCTACTAATGTAATCATCTCTACTCCTAGTGTTGTTTCTTGTGATATCTAGGTTGCTTTTGAAGAAAGGGAGCCATCTATTTTACAACCTGTATCACTAGACTATGCATTGTCACTTGTGGATGATGTTTTAGTACCTACTACAACTAAGGAGATTGCTGATGACACTGGTACTTATTTGGAGTTTTAGCCAACATGTGCGACATATTGTGAGTCTATTCCTTTACTGAAGCCTCCTTGTGACTTGCCTTGCACTACTGTTTCAGCACCATGTGATAGTTTACCAAATTCAAATTTTGATCATGTGGTACTGATAACACCTGCTGATATTGTGTATTCCATCATGCTAAATGAACATATGAGTATGAGTTGTGCTATGGATAAGATTTCTGTAATTTCATGTCTAAATTCTAGCACATATTCTCCTTGTTTCACTTTCCATCTAATTGGTGAATATAGCATGGATGAAAATTTCTTGTGGATCACGTGTGCATTACTTGTGATAGAATCGCTGAACTGAAACAAGATGTTTTCAACCATATATGCAATGTGTCACAAAATGTTTGCTATGGGACAATAGTTTATGTTCGAGATATTATGAAATTCATTCTGGTCTAGTTTATATATTGCAACCAACACAAGTAATTTTACCTATATTGGATTATTCTAATCTTGCTAAAATAGAACCCAAGTTTTAATATTCATTGTGTTTGTCCCAAAAGTCTTTGTCTAGTTATGTTACTACTTTAGACTTCCTTGATAGTTGCATCTTACATACTGGACAACATGATCATGTTCATAACAATCAGAGTAGCGCAGTTGAAGCATGGCGTGAATCAATTTGGTTTTCACACATATTGAATTGGTTTGATCTTGTTGACAAATTTGATCATAGATCTTCTTTGAGAAAACTGAATTTAATATTGAAGAACAAGACTATCTATTTAGTTGTTTTTCACCATGATCGTGATTCTTTGTACTTCACTTATACCTGCAATTTATGTTGCTTGATGTATACTAGACATGTTTTTCATGAGAACAACAATAATACAACATGTTATATATACATATACTTTGCGTACACGTTGTTCTTTTTGTTTCTTGCTCTTTCACCTTACCCAAAGCCATGGACGGCTTTTCTTGAAGAAAGGGAGGATGATGAGGATATATACAAGGATTACAATGATTCTGACTACTTGAACTGGAAGGAAATATTGAGTCAAATCAGTGATGACTATCAGGTGACTTCATTCCTAGTTGGACAAGATACTTTGATTTATAAGAACTTTATATTACCTAAATCATGGTGTTATTGCTTGACTAGATTTAATATCCTTCGGACTAGCGCTAGCAGGAAGGAGCGGGAGGAAGGCGAGAAGTCTGACGTGATGATCATCCAAGGATGTGCGAGGGAGGAGCGGGAGGCAGGCGCACAGAGCGAGGAGAGATCATCAAGAAGGAAGGCGCAAGAATGTTTGCGACGACCCGAGTGTCCGGCCAAGTCCACCCAGACTATTCGGCCTGCCTGAGAGAAGCCTTGGTGCGGACAATCAGTACACCAGATCGGACACTACCCGGACACCACCCAGACACTTTCAAGATTCCTGCCAGACCGGACTGTCTAACTGACACCACCCAGAGTGTCCGGCCCTACCAGAATGTCCGACCCGTTTCCACCGGACTGTCCGGCCGCCGACCGAATATGGTCCGAGTCGGCATGTATCCGTTTGAGTCGTACGTGTTTTAGTTTCGGTTGCTAGCCACCCCAGCCACCCTTATAGCCCTGGGACGCCCCATAGTTAGGGTTAAGACCACGTTTAAACTGTTTTGGAGTTGTTTCTTATTAGAACCTCTAGAATTAGCCTGTGATTGAATTGTACTACTGCAGTTGAGTGTGATCTGTTGTTCCATCGGGAATTAGTAGATTGCAAACTACCGTTCATGGTCAATGGCTGCGTGCGCAAGAGCGTGGTGTTGTGAATATCCCACGAGGTTCGACAGGTGTTGCATTGGCATCAGGGTTCGAGCGGGAGAGTTCATAGCTACAGGCTAGTTATCTATCATTCACCATCACCATCGACAAGTGCTTGCTAAGAAGATCGGGCCACCCCATATCACCTACCAAATTCAAACATTCCGTTAAACTGCCCCGTGAAGTAGACGGTCGGGACCCACATGTTGGTCATTTGTCCGTGACACGAGCGCCAACACGGCAACCTCTTAAGCAAATCGAGGAACTAAGTGGCTTGGATGCGTTGAACAATTTCACAAATCCATTCCCTCCTTTCCCCTAGCACCGGCGGCGTCGAAATCCACCCTCCAAGCAGAACGATCCCTTCGGATATTTGACTTCCGATTCCAAGTTGCTACGCCCATTCGCTGATCCCGAGCTCCAATGGCGCATGCCGTAGCCGCCATTCCGAGGCTCTAGCCCGCCTCCGCCGCCGACGAGCTGAGCAGCTCGGAGGATGGCAGATCCGACTACCAAAGAAGAAAAAGTTCTAGCTACATGCGGGTGAGCTACCCTTCTCTTTGCTATTCGCACAAACTATAACTGCTAGCTGGCTACTAAACCTAAAATTGTTTGTTAGGCCAACGCCGACAAACATATTTTGTCCGTAGTTTTCTGTCAAGTGGAATCTTCACGGACCACCCTTACCTGGTTACGGTAGCCCTCTTCAGGTATGACTCTAAATCAGCAAGGGTGAAGGGCAATTGGTATGGACACCATTGTATCTCGATGGAAGAAGTGCCTACGCAGATCTACACTATCCCTAGTATGGTTGCTACTCTGTGTAATCATGCTGAAATATGGTCGAAGCAGACTGCAAAGTTCAGCTTCATGGATGAACGAGGCATCATGGTTCCTCTAAAGTGTGATAGTCAGCTAATTGGGTTGATGAAAAGGTATGCTATGGCTTGCATGTTTGAGCTGAATTGTGATGTACTAGATGTGGAAGCTGTTGCAACTAGGAGTCGCCCTTCTATTCTTGGATAGGGTAGTGCTCAAACCCAATCTCCTGGTAATCAAAAGTATCTTGGGGTTCACATGTTTGTGCTGAATTGTAATTTTTGTTTTATTTACTATGTAGATATTAGGCCGTTATGCAATAGTCCTATTTCTTTGACAGGAAGCACCGCAAGGTTAGAAACATGACTATCGAGTCAGTCATTTTGCTGCCGGAAGAAAATAAAAACAAGTGGAGTGATGATGCTAGACACGATTCTGGTGCTGATTGTCCTGGCGATGTAGAGTACGTGAAGCTAAGAAAATTGGCACCGAGGAAGAGGAAGAAGGCAGGAAATGAAAAAGGCAGTGGACGTGAAGGCTTGGCACCCAGGCGGGGGAAGAAGGTTGCTGGCAATGAAGATGCATAATAATGTGTTGAACTTGAGCCTATATATGTAATTCGGTTAAATTCTGGAGCTCTGTGCGTGGAACTTGTCAGGCGAAACAATCTACCCACGTTCTCGGAGTAAAATGTACCATGACTTAGGGTTTGGAAACGCCCAAGTTAGTAGTGGAATTCGAAATTGTGATTGTGCCACTACTATCTGAAAACACGCAGCACCGGTTCCACGATTGCTGAGGGGTAGGAGGTCTCCAAATTCAATGGAATGTAAGTGGCACAGAAATAAATTATTTAACCTATTACACTCCATGAAACAGCAGCTGCTGCACAACAACATGGCAATATAAATAGCAATGGCAACCGATAATGCCCAAATGATGAGGAAATCGATACCACTTTCTGGCCTAACCTTGAGCCCGTCTATCTCACCACCTCCTTGGTCCTGCATCCCCTGCATCTGACAAAGCTCCCAGATCTCCAGTAACAGGATGTATGTGCTTCCACTTTATAAATTGTGGTTATGCCATTTGCATGCAGCACAATCCACGTATATTACGTTTAAACAAACCACCAATGTCAGAATACCACCATCATGAGACAAAAGGAAGTAATGCAGGGTTAAGACAGATTAACGGGCGACCAATTTTTTCTCCCAAGACTCCGAGACCACTAGGTCAACAAGTACTACTATTACAACTTAAAAAAGTATGGAGCTCAAGCTAAATAGAACTAGTTATCACACATCTCCCTGATCTTCCTAATCTTAGCCCGATGCACGTCTTCCTAGGAGAGCAAGGATCGAATCGTCTGCTCCGTCCTTTTAGCATCTTCCTTGTACAGCTTCAATTGTTTCTCTGCATTTATCCTCATGCACTTGTCAATACTCATAGTTGTGAACTGCAGGACTTTGGCCTGGTGAAGTTCATTCCTTGCCTGAGTCAGTTCTTGCTCTGCTTTAGCCTTCAGGCCCAACACCATGTCCCTGTCCTTCTCGACTTTGCTAACCTTGTCTTGCACCCTCCTGAGATCTCGGTTAATCTTGGTTGTGTCAACATGGTCAAATAACTTCATCTCAGCACTCTTAAGAAGTGAGCTGACTATGGATTCTTTAAACTCAACTATCATATCCCATAGTTTGTCTAGCATTTTCTGCATCGATTTGGGCCACTCTAGATCTACCCATTTGACAACACCGAAACTTCTACGTTGCAACATTGCACGATGTCCTTGACACCCTAAAAACCTCATTCCTACGTTTCGTCCTTCAAATGCTACAAATTCAGCGAGCACGTATTCATGTTTACATAGCAGAGGATTGTCTTCCTCTGCACTGTCTTCCTCCGCTAAACCATGATAGTTGGAGTCGTACATCATCTGGTTGGCCTAACACATCATACATGCATGAGTAAACAGAGTAGATCTAGCTCAAAATAGATAATTGGCCACATATGTTAGAGATGACACGACTCACATTGAAATCACCATCCATGTCGTCACGACGCATTTCCTCACCGTCCTCCCTTGAACCCATTGCGAGAGGGGGTGGGGAACTGGGGTGGCTGCGGGAGAGATGGCTTGAGGCGCCGTCGGCTTGCGGTTATTGCAGGATGGGAGAGAACTGGGGAAGTGGCTTCGAGGGGAAGGAATAGAAGTATGGGGAGCAAGAGAAGTAAAGGGGACGTGACACTGGCATATGGCCCACGGAACTCGTGACACTCACAAAAGGGGAGCGCGTGGTGTTGCTAGTTTTAGGTCAAACTTGAGCTAGCTACAAGTAAACGCCATAGATTCCTCTTGAATTAATTTTTTTTGATAGGTAGATCATCGGTGCATCTTTTTTTAGTAAACAGTGTCGTCGGTGTGAGTTTCCAACTATCAAGAAAGAACATTCAATTCTACATTTTCCGAGTGAAGAATACGAGCGAGGTTGTTCTTTTTTCTAAAGAAAAGTACAAAGAATATTGGATCTAAATGCCACCATCCAAGTTTACATACAGATATATTGGACCAACATGTTGTACCAACGATTCCCATGTTTTATCAGTTTTCAAACATCCCAGCTAACTCCGGCCATTAGAATGACTTTATGTCGATTTATCGACATTAGGTCAAATTTGAAAATACAAGTACTAGTAAAGTGCACGTGCCCTAGACGTGAGACTCAGATAATAGACATCTGGCATACCATCACTAAATAAAATTATAATAGGTAAAGCAGAAAAAATATAATAGGTAAAATTTGAACTACTACAAGTAAACTGTGTAGGTTGCTTTGAAAGTTTTACGAAAAAGCCCTTAGAGGTACCCATCGGAGGGGGTGCGCGGGGGGGGGGGGGGAGGGGGCAAGGGGGTCAATTAATATACTATCAGAAACCATAGAGAGTTCTGACGAGGGGTTAATCTTCTTTCTAAGATTTTGTGTCTTGACAGTTTAATGAAATTAGGTCAAACTTGAGCTACAACTAAGTGCGATATATTGCTCTTGAATTTAATAAAATTAGGTCAAGCTTGAACTACAAGTAATAAATTATAGGTTGCTTTGAAAGATTTATGAAAAAAGCTTTTGGGGGTACCCATCGAGCGGTTAATTAATATATTAGAAACCAAAGAGAGTTTTGACGAGTGGTTCGTCTTCTAGCTAAGATTTTGCATCATGAAAATTTTGAACACCTTTCGAAAACGATCACATGAAACAGGGAGAGAGGGGAAATGATTTTTCTATTCTCTATGGGCAACCCACAAGCTTGAGGTGCATCTTATTAGGCTTAAAGATACAAACTCTATTTTCTCCACAATGTATATGGTGAACCTTAGTGAATGCCACATACTAGGCCTTAAGGTGTGCTTTTGTATACATTGTTGATGCCCTTATTAGGGAAAAAGCAAATAGTACTCCCTCGATCCAAATTAGTGTTCTCACATTTGTCTAGATTCGGATGTATCTAGTCATGTTTTAGTGCTAGATACATCTGAATCTAGACAAATCTGAGAACATTAATTTGGATCGGAGGGAGTAGTATATTAGTACTTTTTTTTAGGAAAGTATATTAGTACTAGTACACTAGTATAGTACTAGTACTCATTTCTTTGCTTAGACATATGCTCACCTCTGTCCATGCGCTGTACACGCTGAGAGAATAAAACATAGGCAGGGTAAAAGAGGGCAGCAACAAAGAGGAGTTGAAGGCGGTTCGATGTCAGAGGAAAGTTATGATGGGTTCCTGACACAAGGTACTCCTGTGGCCACTCTACTAGTAGTAAATTTCAGGACCTATGCACGCAAAACAAATTGTGTGTTTTCTCTCTCCTTCGCTGCCTCTCACCATCCATCCTCCCTCTCTCCTACCCTTTCCCCTCGCGCACCGGCCCGGCTGATCTCTCCCTGGTCCACACTGTGGTGTTATGCACATGTGCCTTGGTACGACGGATCTGTGTCTCTGGCGTGTTTGGCAGCCGCATTGGCATGGAGTAGGGACGAGGAGTAGTACATAGGAAGGAAACCACTTTTTTCCTTGGCGACAAAAAAATTCAAACTTTTCCGGTTTTTGAAATTTTCACTTGCGTCCCAAACATCGGGAGGGAAGGTTACTCAAAAGATCGGCCATTTGCAGTACTTCTTATCTTATCTTTATCTTTTCTTATCTCTTACAATACCATACCATGCCACTATATAGTGTATGGATAACTTCAAACATTGACCGTTTGATCAATACCGGCAAATCCAATTATTCTCAATTTTTCGAGTGGATGACGAGCGAGGTTGTGCTTTTCTGTTTAGGAATGTCCGAAGAATATTGGATCTGAATTCTAGAAGCCAAGTTTACCAACATGTTGTACCAACAATTCCCATGTTTTATTTATGAGTTTTCAAACTTCTTAGCTAACTCTGCCTATTTGACCGAATGACTTTATGTCGATTTATCAAAATTAGGTCAAACTTGAAACTACAAGTAAATTGTAGGTTGCTTTGAAAGTTTTACGAAAAATCTTTTGGAGGTACCCATTGAGGGGTCACAATTAATATATCATAAAACACAGAGAGTTTTGACGATAGGTTCAACTTCTTGCTAAGCTTTTGCATCTTGAAAATTTAACGAAATTAGGTCAAACTTGAGCTACAAGTAAGCGCGATAGATTTCTATTGAATTAAATGTATTTCCAAAGGTAGCTGGGTGCATCTTCATGTAGTAAACAATGTACTCGGTGTTAGTTTCCAACTATCACGAAAGAACATTTAATTCTCAATATTTCGAGTGATGACAAGATTGTTCTTTTACGTAAAGAAACACCGAAGAATATGGATCTAAATACCACAAGACAAGTTTTCAGACATAAATGTATGGACGTCGATGTAATTTTACCTTTTTTAGGTCCTTGATGTAAAATGTACTCGCACCGTCCTTGTAAAATTCAGCCCTAAAAGCAAGTGGTAACATTTAAAAGTATTTAAGATTATTAGTTGTCGATGAGTATGAACATTCTTGGATTTCAAGACGAACAACCAAGGTCATGGCCATATCTACATCATACTTTATGTTGATGATGATCCCATGTCCATGAAAACAAACAAAGAGAAAGTAGTATGAAGAGTATGGCTCGATGAGCTTCTCTCTCGAGAAGGACCCAAACATGAATATTTTCCCTGCTTAATTTTAGGGTTCTTCGTGATAAATGTATGGACCTCGATGTAATTTTACCCCTTTTCAGGTCCTGGTGGTAAAATGTACTCCCACTGTCCCTGTAAAATTCGAACACAAAAGAAAGTGGTAAAATTTAAACGTATTTAAGCTTATTAGTTGTCAATGAGTATGAACATTCGTGCATTTCAAGCCGAACCACTAGGGTCATGGACATATGTACATCATACTTTATGCTGATGATTCATGATCCCATATCGAAGAATTTTCATGACGCAAAATTTGGCCATGTATTTTAAAAACAAACAAAGAGGAAGTAGTACTACGAAGAGTATGGCTTGGTTAGGTTCTTTCTCGGGAAGGAGCCGAACCTAACTATTTCCCTTTGCTTAATTTAAGGCATGATTCGTGCTAAATTTTTGTACTTCGATGTAATTTTCCCCTTTTAGGTCCTTGATGAAAACAAACGAAGAGGAAGAAGTACTATGAAGAGTACGGCTCGATCAACTGTTCTCTCGAGAAGGAGCTGAACCATACTGTTTTATTTGCTTAACTTTAGGGTACTTCATGCTAAATGAATGGACCTTAATGTAATTTCCCCTTTTTAGGTCCTTGATGTAAAATGTACTCCTACCGTCCATGTAAAATTCAAACCTACAAGTTAGTGCTAAAAGTTAAACGAATTTAAGGTTAGTTGTGAATGAGTATGAACAATCTTGGGTTTCAAGCCGAACGGCCAAGGTCATGGCCATATCTACATTATACTATACATCGATCATTCACGATCCCATATCCAAGAATTTCATGTCGCCAAATTGGCCATATTTTGAAAACAAACAAAGAGGGAAGTAGTATGAAGAGTATGGCTCGACCAGCTGCTGTCTTGAGAAGGAGCCGAACGCGACTGTTTTCCCTTCTTATTTTAGGGTGCTCCATGGTAATTAAATGTATAGACCTCGATGTAATTTTACCTTTTTTAGGTCCTTACTGTAAAATGTACTCCCACCGTCTGTGTAAAATTTGAACATAAAAGCAAGTGGTAAAATTTAAACGTAATTAAGCTTATTAGTTGTCAATGAATATGAAAATTCTTGCATTTCAAGCCGAAAGACCATGGTCATACATATTTACATCATACTTTATATGCTGATGATTCATGATCCCATAGCGAAGAACTTTCATGCCACCAAATTTGGCCATATTTTGAAAACAAACGAACAGGAAGTAGTATGAAGAGTATGCATGGCTCGGTCAGCTTCTCTCTCTAGAAGGAGCAAAACATGACGGTTTTCCCTGCTTAATTTTAGGGTGCTTCGTGCTAAATGTATGAACCTCGATGTAATTTTACCTTGTTTAGGTCCTTGATGTAAAATGTACTACGAATGTCCGTGTAAAATTCGATCCTAAAAGCAAGTTGTAAAATTTAAACATGTTTAAGATTATTATATGTCGATGAGTATGAACATTCTTGGATTTCAAGACGAACGACCAAGGTCATGGCCATATCTACATCATACTTTATGCCGATGATTTATGATCCCATATCCAAGAATTTGCATGCCCCCAAATGTGGCCATATTTTGAAAACAAACAAATAGGAAGTAGTATGAGGAGTATGGATCGATCAGCTTCTCTCACGAGAAGGAGCAAAACATGACTATTTTCCCTGCTTAATTTTAGGGCGCTTCGTGCTAAATGTATGGACCTCGATGTAATTTTACCTTTTTAGGTCCTTGGTGTAAAATGTACTCCCACCGTCTGTACATGTAAAATTTGAACCTAAAAGCAAGTGGTAAAATTTAAACATATTTAAGATTATCAGTTATCGATGAGTATGAACATTTTTGGATTTCAAGACGAACGACCAAGGTCATGGACATATCTACATCATACTTTATGTTGATGGTTCCTGATCCCATATCCAAGAATTTGCATGCGGTCAAATTTGGCCATATTTTGAAAACAAATGAAGAGGAAGTAGTATGAATTGTATGTCTCGAGAAGGAGCAAAATATGACTGTTTTCCCTGATTATTTTTAGGGTGCTTCATGCTAAATGTATGGACCTTGATGTAATTTTATCTTTTTTAGGTCCTTGATGTAAAATTTACTCCCACCATCCGTACGTGTAAAATTCAAACCTAACAGCAACTGTAAAAATTTAAGCGTATTTAAGATTATTAGTTGTCGATAAGTATGAACATTCTTGGATTTCAAGAAGAACGACCAAGGTCATGGGCCTCATGGCCATATCTACATCATACTTTATGTTGATGATTCATGATCCCCTATCCAAGAATTTGCAAGCCGCCAAATTTGGCCATATTTTGAAAACAAACGAAGAGGAAGTAGTATGAAGAGTATGTCTTGATCAGCTTTTCTCTCGAGAAGGAGAAAACATGACTGTTTTCCCTGCTCAATTTCAGGGTGCTTCATACTAAATGTATGGAGCTCGATAAATTTTTACCTTTTTAGGTCCTTGATTTAAAATATAATCACTACATCCTTATGTGTAAAATTCGAACCTAAAAGCAAGTGGTAAAATTTAAACGTATTTAATTTTATTAGTTGCCGATGAGTATGAACATTCTTGGATTTCAAGCCGAACGACCAAGGTCATGGCCATATCTACATCATACTTTATGCTGATGATGATCCCATGTCTAGGAATTTTCATGCCACCAAATTTGGCCATATATTTTCAAAACAAACAAAGAGAAAGTAGTATGAAGAGTATGGCTCTGCTCTCTCGAGAAGGAGCTGGACCCGACTATTTCCCTTGCTTATTTTTAGGGTGCTTCGTGCTAAATGTAAGGACATCTATGTAATTTTATCTATTTTTAGGTCCTTGATGTAAATTGTACTCCCATCATCCGTGATGTTCCCATATTTGGGAGTAAATGGGTGAATCATGTCATGGTAATAATGTTGCCACTCGGAGTTTCCAACCATTAGATAAATCTAGCACGAAAACATGACTATATACAATCTAATCTAGATAAATCTAAGAACATTATATGGATAGGAGGGAGTAGTATATATGCATTTAAAACAAATTATGTTTGCTCTCGCCTTTAGTGCGGCATCACCATCCCCACACGCAAAGCAATTTGAGGACATTTCAAACTTTTTTTCTTCGGCATGGTGTGATTTGCTGTTCCTAGCTACCTACCGAAAAAACAGTAGCGCCTCAAACTAGGGGCCAGCGTTGCGGGCTGGAGCATTTAAGAAATACTACTATATCTAATTTTCTGTTATTATTCCTTTTTTGCACAACCGGAGGAGAACCGCCCCGCGCCCCTCATCGTCTTCCTCTGTCACTCCGGCTGCTTGTGCACCATCATAGCCCCTCTCCACCCTTGCAGAAAGGTAGAAACCGCCAATCCATCCTGACTAATCTTCCGTAGTACTCTTCCCCAGAACGACATTTGGAGCGATGAAGCGTAAGATATCTGAGCACTACAGCCAGACAATGGGATTTGGCAACCTCCACTACTGACCGCTGAGCAACATCATCGGTCGCGCCGATCTTTTGAGCACCGCTCGCCTAGCTCGCGACATGGTTGGCATGCATCGAGAGATTGCGGAAGATCCTGGTCTCCCGTTTGGTTTGCCCTGCCTACTTCACTCTGACCCACAGACATGGCCACTAGACCGTGGCGAGTAGGTAAAAATCAGTTTTGCATGATTTTTGTAGGACTCGAATCCTTAGATTCTTTCCTATGGATTGAATTTGGATCAAAGGAATCGTGGTACGCAAATTCTTTTGAACTGCAACTCCCCACCTTGCTTAAATCCCGTAGGAATTGGAACATCTACTTGAGGCTCAACTCTCATTGTGCCAATCACGTAGGAAGGTTTCCTATGTTTTATAATCACATGTTTTTCACCGGCAAACCTGTGAAATTCCCGTGGTCTCAATCCTGCGATCGAAAGAGGCCCAAGGCTTTTGCTTCAGTGTGCCCCCTCTCCTCCAAACGTACAAATCTAAAAACACAAGAACGACCAGGATTGTTGATATCTGTAACGGAAGGTGTATTGGCCAATCAAGGCTGGCATTATATTTTAAGTTTCATGTGTTTTACAAACACAAGATTTCTGTAAAAAGTTGGCTCTTTGGTTTACATGAATACAAAAACATAGGATTACTTTAAAACATGGTAAAATCAAAGTCAAACCTTATGGGAGAGTATATTTATGATGTTATCGTGTCTCTTGGGACCTCATTCTTGTTCTTTGCACGCGTAGGAATTTGAAAATGAGGTCCAAGTTGGATATAAAGAATTGCATATGAATTTTGGAGGATTCTAACCCATAAGATTTTGGAAGATATCAAATTCCTATGGAGTCACTTCTTAGTTCCTATGCCCTCCATTCCATAAGAATCTAAACATGAGCTCGAACCTCATTCTATTTCTCCTTTGAGAAGTCCAATGCGCTTACACTATATTCCTGCAAAACTCTTGTGTTTATTTCCTATTCACCATCCAAAGACACTTGTTACAAAATTCCTGCGTTTTTAATTCCTAATATTAATTTACTGTACCTACCATGTCAATCCTGTGTTTTTCCTATTCCTACGTTTTTTAAAAACCATTGATCGAAAGAGGCCCCTAATCTTGTTAAACAATCATAGGAAAATTGCCTGTGTTTTTTTCCTCTGGTCCATTCCTCTGAATAGTGCCAGCATAGGAAACTTAACTATTCCTACACTTTTTCTTTAATGCAAACAAGACCTTATTGCTTGGTGTGTTTGTCTACATGCATTCATGATTTATTCAGTATGTTTCTGAATCATTCAGATAGTAGTTTTTCTGCAAAACTAGCTAGCACTACCCCCTTTGTCAAACACCTTCCATGCCCCTATATATGACGAAAATCTGTTGCAGGGCATTGACGCGTTGCTGATGCCACTAGATAATCCAACAATAGAAGCATTTGTATCAGTTGATGATGACATACCCGGAACATGGGATGATGAAGGATTTGAAAACAAGGGTCGCTGGGTTGGTGCCAATGGAGAATGGATTGCGATTGCAAAGCACCCGGGGCGCTGGTACCTCCAAAACGTCTACAGTATGACACGTATCGAGCTGCCAGGTGTGCAGCGTGTTGATATTTATCCATCGGCTAACTAGTGTTTCCATGGCCCCCCATGCACTTATCTCTACAACAACGCATATATCGAGCTGCTAAAGATACAAATAGCAAAGAAACCGTACAGATTTGACAACCAATGGCACTACAGCGTGATGGCGGTGTTTGACAAATTCATTGCTACCATAGATTTTCCTGGTGATAGGGACTGGATTATCCTTCGAAACGACTATCTTGCACCAGCAACGTATGTCGATGCCATTGCCAAGTGTCTAATAAGTGGTTCTATTGATCACATATACGCGGTGACAGAACCGCGAGGAGATGTTCTTGTCTGGGAACCAAACAAGTGGAGTGAGTCCTATTATTTAAAAGTAAAATTTATAAATTACTTACAACTGCATTGTTTGTGATACTTTTGCTAACTGAAATGCACACATAGGTATACTTGCAGGCCTGTGTGTCATACAGGCTCCAGTAATTGAAGAGCCGGCAAACATCCAAGCCAGTGACGATGCCAAGGCTGAAGATATTGCATTACGCAGCTGGTACTTGGTAGAGCTTAGCTGGAGTATCCTGTGGATTCACACCAGGGGTGCACGAACCAATAGCCATGGTAATCCTGTATCATACATGGGTAGAGAACTGCTCACTTATCCCTCGCTCTGCTGCCACGTTTTCTAGAGGGCCCTTAATTTTGACGACCCTATAGCACCGGACTGGATCAGAAGGGATAATCTTGAAGGGAGGTCAGTGTTTGTGCGAATCAACCATCCATTCATCCTCGATCCCCCTACAAACTCTGAACCTGGTGCTGCCGATGTTGACAAAGCTCTGCCAGTGTTCACAGGAGACTGTGTGTTTGCTACACACGTGCGCTGCCAACATCGCCCATAGCCAGTTCCAGATTGGAGCCGCATGCACGTCTATGGGGAGTTGCCATAGGTTCATCACTTAACTACACTAGAGCGGAACATAGAGAGCAAATGTTTGAGGCGCCAATGTGGTTCGTGCCAACCCTGCCTAGAACTATGTGAACTTTGACCAAAATACCGAAAAGCTAATTATGAGCACTCGCAACATCATTTCTGTAGCTAGTACTTGTCACCATGTAATGTATAGTACTATGTACGTAGTACTTTCATACTGTATTGTAGTATCAGTACTTGCAACATCATTTCCAATATTGCTTGTACTAAGCACCATGTACGTAATAATATAATTTCATAGTACGTGTTTAATGTTTCCCTATTCAAGCACTCAAGCTGTCGTGCCCAATTTTCTAGGAAATTAATTTTTGCATGACAATTAGTAGTACTGTATTGGTGGCAAGGTTTGCTTTGTCCACAGCATTCGTGTAACCTCGCTGCATTTATTCCCTCACCGGCCCACACCCCAGCCCCAGCCCTCTCTCACACAACACTCCTTAATCGCCATTGCTCTTCCCTCCATTGACGACCACCACCACCACAACTTACTCGTATTAGGCGGGTCGACTGCGGGCGGCGGGCCCTGCAACCTCATCTATAGAGCCGTCGCATCCCTCGGACATCGTGGTGGCACTGTGGTATGTACATAATCCCCGAAACCCTTGATCTTGATGATGAGACACGGTCAAGCTTTTATTAGCGCTTGGTTAACATTGGGTTGGTGTTGAGTATAGTTCTTATCTAGTGCATTTAACCCTTCTGTATACTACAGTTCAGTTTTACGCATGCAAGCCAGTTATAGGGCTAGATCTATGGTGAACTGTAATAATATGTTCAAATTTTGTATTGATTGATCCGCGGCTCATGATGATTTGGGAGGCCACTCGGTATGTTTTGCTTTAGATTTTTCTCAGGGGCGGAGGTCCCTTTAATTTGGGCAAGTTAGGGCGGCTGCTTCCCTACCCTGATTTTTGCGAAAATTACGAGTATATGTATGCATCTCTAGCATCGGCAGCAGATAGAGCTCATCCTATTCGTCCGTTCGTCTATACCTGGGTGTTCGGTATCTGTACTGCTCGATAAAGAACTGCACTAATGTGATGCCTAGCCCTTGGAAGTAGTACTAATATAACCGGCATTCATGCTAGCTAGAGTTAAGACTTTAATTTGTGTACTTCGATAAGAAAATTGCTCCACTTTACTTTCTTAGGTTATCTTGTATTGTACTCTATTAGCTAATACTGTACTATTTCACAATTATTGACAGCTTGTAGAGACATTATCTGTCCACGGGATTTTTTTTTGCAGTGTTCAGGCAAGAAGAGCTTGGATAGACTCATCATCGAAGAAGACAAGAGAGTCATGTGCAGTCTGGATGGAGGGGCTAGCCAGGAACACCCACGTAGAGAACACCTGTAACGAGTTCTGCAAGATGCTGTTAATACCGGGAGGGTTAGACGTGCAGAGCATACCCAACTTGTTTTTGCTAACGTTTGGCAGTGAGTATCCAGAGGCCATCAAGCTGAAGATATGCAAAGTCTGCAGCTGGGACGTTGAGCTGAAGAAGCAAGATGGCAAGGTAGTCATTGATGAAGGATGGATAGATTTTGTCAAAGCACATGACTTGAAGGTAGGATACTTTCTGGTATTCAAGAAGGTTGCCACCACTTCCTTTAAGATGATAGTATTTGATCATGATAACTGCGAGAAGGTCATCAGATGTGCAGGTTATCACCCATCATTTGAAGGACAATTTACTATATCATAGGTGTATTAATATAGTGATTGTTCGCTTCTCATTATAACTATTCTGTAAAGAGGTGCTTGAACACCTTCTATTAACATGCATCCTGTTGGAACATCGTGGTACTTAATCGCGCTAGGCTCCAATGTGGAGGTATTTATTGTACTATGTTTGCAGCAAAACTGCAAAACAAACATCTAGTGTACTACTGCTATTATTGTACTACCTCCTGTTCCAAAGTATTAGGGCTGGACATAAAACTCGAAACTCGATGAGTTTAATGAGAACATGTTTGCTCCGCTCATTCAAAATCGACTCGTTTGCTTAACGATCTTGGCTGAGCTGCAGTTTTTGCTCGATATCCTTAACGAGCTAAATGATCGAGTTAACCATGTTCGTGAGCTACTGATGAGGATATATACTGGTATTATGATGATTCTGACTACCTGAACTGAAAGGAAATATTGAGTCAAATCAATAATGACTGTCAGGTCAATTCATTCCTAATTGAACCTGATGTTTACTTAATGAGAACTTTATACTACCTAAGTCTATGTATCTTTGTATGATCAGGTTTATTGATAACACAAGCGTTGCACGAGGAGGAGGAGAGTTGCAGCAAGAAGGACAAGCGCTGATTTCCAATATCAACAAGTGCGCGAGGGAGGAGCGGGAGGCATGCGCACTAGGAGGCAATGAGGAAATCACGTATGAGCAAGAGAGAGAAAGATGGCGTACCAAGAATTACATGTTTGAGGTGTTCCACGATGTTTGGACTGCGTGCCAATAAGGCCGAACCCATATATGGGTCAGTATGTATCAGTTTGAGTCGAACCGAGTCAGTTTGGGCCAAGATATGGCTTTTTTAGGCCCGTTTAGAGGAGAGGACGCCCCAGCCCTCATATAAACCTCCGTAGCCATCACAAGTTAGGGTTTGGACCACGTTTAAATATTTTGGAGTTATTTCTTTCATAGAACCTCTGGAATTACCCTGTGTTCGAATCTATCAACTATAATTGAGTGTGATCTGTTGTTCTACTGGGAATTAGTAGATTACATACCACAGTTCATGGTCACGGCTGCGTGCGCAAGAGTGTGGTGTTGTGAATATCCTACAAGGTTCGAGATCTGTTCCATTGGCATCAGGGTTCGAGCGGGAGAGATCATAGCTACACACTAGTTATCTATCATCCACCATCACCATCAATAAGAGCTTGCTGAGAAGATTGGGCCACCCCATATCATCTTGGTATCAGAGTTGTGTTCTTATTTGTTATGAGTGAGCTGTGAGAGTTCCAGCATACAGATTTTGATTTTTGCACTAATGTACTAATCATGACTTCTACTAGTGTTGATGTGATGCAGAAATCAGATGATGTTTACCATGACTATTTAGCTATTGTGGTTGGCATGGCATATGATCCAACTACAATCAAGTGGCGATTGGAAAGTTCCGCCACACCCGCAGAATATCAGATTTGGGAAATTGATATGGGATTTGGTTTTGCGAGATGTCGTACTTTCGATAGCAAGTTTAATGGCCATATAGAATACATTCTTGCTCACCGACGTGTGGATGAAGAGGTAGCTCGTTGGTGGAAGGACGCAAGGATTGTGTATGGTGTCATGGGTAAAAAAATCCTTTGGGAAGATTTCAAGCAATTTCTACGTTCTATGTTTTTGAACAACTACAAATGGCCTATTCCAGAAATTTTGAGAGTGGACACTAATGAGACATGTGAGTTGTCTACTAACGTAATCATGTCTACTCCTAGTGTTGTATCTTGTGATGTACATGTTGCTTTTGAAGAAAGGGAGCCGCCTATTTTACAACATGCATCACACGATCTGGTATTGTCACTTGAGGAGGATGTCGTAGTACCTACTACAGCTGAGAAGATTGTTAATGACATTGGTACTGATTTGGAGCTTCAGCCAACATGTGCGACATATTGTGAGTCTATTCCTTTACTGAAGCCTCCTTGTGATTTGCCTTGCACTACTGTTTCAGCACCATGTGATAGTTTACCAAATTCAAATTTTGATCATGTGGTACTGATAACACATAAGGAAATACTTGCTCGAATACCACCTGCTGATATTGTGTATTCCATCATGCTAAATGAACCTATGAATATGAGTTGTGCTATGGATAAGATTTCTGAAATTTCATTTCTGAATTCTAGCACATATTCTCCTTGTTTCACTTTCAATCTGATTGGTGAATATAGCATGCATGAAAATTTTCTTGTGGATCACATATGCATTACTTGTGATCGAATCGCTGAACTAAAACATGCTGTTTTCAGCCATACATGTTGTGTGTCGACGATTTTGTGTTGTGGGGTATATGCTAAAATTTGTGATAATATGAAACTAAAGTCAGATCTAGTTGATATAATGCATCCAACACAAGTAATTTTACCTATGTTGGATTGTTGTAATCTTGCTAGAATCGAACCCAAGTTTTCATATTCGTTGTGTTTGTCCCAAAATTCGTTGTCTAGTTGTGCTGATGCTTTATCCTTCACTTATATTTGCAAATTGAGTTGCGTTTTACATATTGGACAACATGATCATGTTCATAATAATCAGAGTAGCGCAGTTGAAGCATGGCACGATTCAATTTGGTTTTCAGACATATTGAATTGGTTTGATCTTGTTCACAAATTTTATCATAGATCTTCTTTGAGAAAACTGAATTTAATATTGAAGAACATGACTAACTATTTAGTTGTTTTTCACCATGATCATGATTCTTTGTACTTCGCTTATACATGCAATTTAAGTTGCTTGATGTATACTAGACATACTTTTCATGTGAACAACAATAATACAACATGTTATATATACATATACTTTGCGTACACGTTGTTCTTTTTGTTTCTCCCACTTTCAGCTTACCTAAAGCCGAGGACGGCTTTTCATGAAGAAAGGGAGGATGATGAGGATATATACTAGGATTATGATGATTCTGACTGCCTGAACTGGAAGGAAATATCGAGTCAAATCAATAATGACTGTCAGGTGAATTCATTCCTAATTGAACCTGATGTTTTACTTAATTTGAACTTTATACTACCTAAGTCTATGCATCTTTGTATGATCAGGTTTATTGATAACACAAGCGTTGCGCGAGGAGGAGGAGAGTTGCCGCAAGAAGGACAAACGCTGATTTCCAATATCAACAAGTGCGCGAGGGAGGAGCGGGAGGCATGCGCACTAGGAGGCAATGAGGAAATCACGTATGAGCAAGAGAGAGAGAGAGGTGGCGCACCAAGAATTACATGTTTGAGGTGTTCCACGATGTTTGGACTGCGTGCCAATAAGGCTGAACCCATATATGGGTCGGTATATATCAGTTCGAGTCGAACCGAGTCAGTTTGGGCCAAGATATGGCTGTTTTTAGGACCGTTTAGAGGGGAGGACGCCCCAGCCCTCATATAAACCTCCATAGCCATCACAAGTTAGGGTTTAGACCATGTTAAAATATTTTGGAGTTTTTTCTTTCATAGAACCTCTGGAATTACCCTGTGTTCGAATCTATCAACTATAATTGAGTGTGATCTGTTGTTCCATTGGGACTTAGCAGATTGCATACCACCGTTCGTGGTCACGGCTGCATGCGCGAGAGTGTAGTGTTGTGAATATCCTACAAGGTTCGAGATTTGTTGCATTGGCATCAGGGTTCGAGCGGGAGAGATCATAGCTACGCACTAGTTATCTATCATCCACCATCACCATCAAACAAGAGCTTGTTGAGAAGATCGGGCCACCCCATATCAGCTACTCATTAAGCACGGTAACAACCAAGGTAAGGCCCACTTATATTGCTACATGTCTAATCTGGCAGCCCATATAAGAGTGACCGACCAAAAACCATACCCTAGACTCCTCCGATCGATTCGGAATATTTCTCATGTGTCTTATCAACTCGTCATCTCCCACCGCATACCCCATCTCCATCTTCTCGATCTGGATCTGCTGACCGCGGCACTAACCGAACCCTGCCGACTGTCGTTTTTAATTATCGGTATGCCTCTTTCTGAGGCTGATACATTTTCATAACGAGCAGCTCGTGAGCGCTCGTTAACATCTAATGAACCGAGCTGAGCTTTACTTTTTGCTCATTATCCTTAACGAGTTTAATGATCTGAGCCTTAATGAGCATGAGCCTTAACGAGTCGAGCCTTAACGGTTTGAGCTGCTTGATAGTCCAGCCGTACAGTATAATCCTTTTTAGCAAACTAAACAAACATCATCTGGTCAAGCATGACAGCAGTAGTAACTCTAGTCGGCGTACACGACAGTGTGCTGGCCTAGCTGTAATGGCCCAGGTTGTGACATGGTTAATTTAGGGCACGGCAGCGTGCCGGCCTAGCTATAAAATGCGCCAGGATTTCAGATGGTTAATCTAGTGTACTGCAGCATGTAGGCTAAGCTAATCGGCGTCCTGGATGCAGCTCCAGAGTCCTTGCAAAAAAAACTCGTTCAAAGAGCCATCCCATCTTCCCCATCTCGGCTATTTTTATCCCCACAAGCCAAAGCCGCTTGGACCCGCATTTGGGATCGACTCCAGTGCATGCTTTGCACATTTTCCTCGCCATCTCGCTCGCTGCATCAGATCTTGTAGGCCACGCACCACCCCTCTCCAAAAGTCCCCTGATAGTCATACTCTGGTCCGACCTCTTCCCCCTAATCCATCCCGTTGTCGCAATCAACGCACAACCCACTGCACGGCGTCTGGAGAAAGGTCAGCGACGATGTTTTCAATGAATTCACTATGCGTCTGGACACTACCAGCGCCGCCACGCTGGCCGCATGCTCCAAGGAGCTGTACCGCCAAGTCATGGGCGGAAAAGGTAGCAGATGTCCCAACGACCACTACGGGACATTCGTCCCCTACAACGACATCTACGACCACATAATCTGGTGCTTTCATGGACAGCAAGTCTGCACGGAGCCTGGATGCGAGTTCATCACCTCGTCGGTATGGCTAACACCTATGGTAGAGCTCGTCCGCCACCTCAGAGTTGCCCACTCGAGGACTGCGCCCATAATGCCATATAGCCACAAACACTGGGAGCATCTAAGCCGGTGCCCACAGGGGGCTCGCGGAGAGCGGATATCATCGGCATCAGGAAAGAGGGCACCGTGTTTGTCGCCCAAATTGATGGCCACACCACGGACATCGTCATATCCCCCAGGTTCGTCAGTTCAGGGGCGTGCGAATCGCCGTGGTACAAGGTGAAGCTTTGGTCGCTGTCTCTGTTGCATGAGCTCCATGCGGTCAAAATGTTGGTGACATCTGAGTTGACGAGCAGGCCATCGTCGGCCGAAGTCGCCCTGGAAGGGCTTAGGTCGTACCTGTCGTAGCCGCGGTGTTACCTGGAAGCTTCTGAACTGTTCGTCGGAATTCCCTGTGGATTACGAGTATTGCATCAACAATTTTCAAAAGTGAGATAAAACATCTAAATATTCTTTGTGATGATCCCAATGTTAAGATATGTAATGTCGTACTAATTAATTACTACTTTATGTTGGTGACAGATTCAATTTTTATGGGGAGAGGTGGAACAAGTTTGCGGCAATGTATACCTATTTCCAATGTACGCTGTTGACATAGTGGGCCCACAGGCGACAGTGTGACAAGGAAAGGGTAACAGGCAGGAAAGAAAGTGCTACTCGGCCAGCACTTGACACGCTGTTGCGTTATGCCAAGTATTTTGTATGGAGGTCTTAACTTGCTACTGCTAATCTATTTTGTAGTATACATATGTAGTGGTACTTGTTCATATCGACCGATCGAGTGCTGAATATGGACTTTCTTTCCTTATGAGTCATGGCCTTGCTACAACTATTGAATTTCAATATCTTCATTGTTGAATCTGTCATTTCTTTTGGCTATTATCTGTACTGTTGAATCGGTCACTTTGAAATGCTGCTGAATCTATCAAGTGGTGCTGAATATGAACTGGGAATCTGTACATATTTTTCTGTCTTATTCTGTACTGCTCAAGCTTCAAATGCTACTCAATCTGTCAAGTGTTATGTCGTTACTATTACTAAGGTATTTTCTAGAACTAATACTGATGTACTGGTACTTGTTTAGATCAAGTGCAATAGATGTCTTGCTTTCCTTTTTAAACTTGGCTTTGTCACAATCTAGATGAGGCTTGGGAATTTTGCGATACATATATATGGGGATCACACTGGTATTAATGTGAAGAGGAGGTATGCACACAAAAGCATACTTGATCGTCGGTTATGCTTGCTCCAATGATCGAGTGTGTTTGGAGAAAAGGGCAAACTCAACGTGCGACGAGGTTTTTAAAGCTGAAACATGAACGGGTTCTCTCTATACTACTATTGAGTTTCAGTGTCTGTATAGCTGAAACAGTCACTTTGGAATGCTGCAGAATTGGTCAAGTGCTGCTAAATATGAACTAGGAATATATCGATATTTTTCTGTCTTATTCTGTACTACTGGATCTTTTAAATGCTACTGAATTTGTAAAAAAAGTTATGTCGCTGCTGTTGGGCTGCTTGCACTAGAGCTTTTGCCTGTGTGTGATCGGAACCGTTGGATGTGTTTTGGACAGAAATGAGAGGGTACCAAGTGAAGTCATTGGATACCTGTCCAATTTTGGCACACGCAGTCTATGTCCCTTGTTTTTAAGATATTTTTACATGAATATATGTCAAAAGAATTATCGTTTCTTTTTCCCTCCGGTAGTGAGGTCTGTGTTCCGAATCTGGCCAAGCCATGCAAATTTTACTAAAGAGGAGGTAAAATCTAGCCCATTCGGCCCCTCTTTACCCCAGAACAATTTAATTCGGCCTTGTAGGGGTCAGGGGACTTGCTGACGATAGCCCATTTAAATTTTTATCAAGGATCCCATGGAGAATAACGCATGGAGTATAGCCCATTGAGTATAGTAGATGAAGAATAGCCCAAAATGTTTAATTCGGCCTTTTTGGAATTGCCCTTTAAAACAAAAACAAAAAACCCACCAACCCATGTTTTTAAGAAACTACTCCATTATCTGGCATTTAATAAATTGAGATGCCCACGATTCTTCTAATGTGAGGCTAACATAAAGGACCCACCATCCTGAATAAACGGCTGATGCGGAGAGCAAAGCTATCAAGTTCGGAACACGAAGGCGCGACAGAGGGCAAAAAATCCATCATACACACCTTTATTCTAATGAGAGGATGACATGTGGGGCCTAGCAACGTGATTAAACGGTTGATGCATCGAACAACGCTATCAAGTTCTGAATAGGGTAGCGCGAGCGAAGAGAAAAAATCCTGTTGGGGGCAAACCTCTAGGGTGGCCCGATCTTTCACGATTCCCTTTCAAATCGAGGATGGAGTGCGGGGAGAGGAGGGGAGGATGAACATGACGAACGCACGCACGAAGAACACGATGAACACACACACACAAAACCACGATACACACCAATAGCTCACGCCGGCAGTGACCGGTCCGGCGCAATCCCTAGGATCAGCGTCGGGCGGAGGACTCTCTCTCGAACCGGAACAGCGAGATGGGAGACTCGGTGAGATCTTGATGTCTAGGCAAAGGGACACTGACGCCTAGGCCTTGTACAACGCGGAGGCACGATGCAAACTCCAACGAGGTTTGGGGATATTGGTTCTCCTTAGTCAAGGAGCATGAAGCAAGAATTAGATAGATCCACAAACGGGTTTCCACTAATTCCAATATCATGCCTAGGGTTTACAATGGAGGTGGGGGACTATATATAGGCCAGCCACTTAAACAGGGGTACTTTAGGAATAAAAGACAAGTTCTGGACGAACTAGGGGTTACATGGGCCGTAGGCCCAAAGGCCTTTTCATGGCGGCGAGTGGGGGACGGAGACTCCGGTGTGGTGGACGGAGACTACAGTGCAGGGGACCGGAGACTCCGGTCGGTCTCCGGACTTGCCTCCGGAGGGGCCTTCAGATTGTCCCAGCGCCTGGTTCTGGGGGCAGACCAGAGGTGGGTCCGGAGACTCCGGTGTCTTTAGGCCAGAGACTTTGGCAGGCTAGAGACTCCGGTGTGAGCACACCGGAGACTCCGGTCTGAGTGGCTCTAGAGGCTCCTGCTTCATGCTCTGCTCCTTGTTCTCCATCCTTGGGTTCTTGGTGATGTGCCAAAACTTTGTACCTGATGATGCATAGGGTAGTTGCATGAAGTAGCATGCCATCCAAGGAGGTATCAAATTGGCACGAGGAAAGGAGCGAGTTCACCTTAGCTTGTAGGAGTTTGGCTCGTGCACGAGTCATGGGTCCACTTGGGGAACTTGTAGGAGCGTCCGTAGGACGGGCTGCATCAGCTCCCCCACTTGGGAAAGAGTCATCCTCGCCTCTTCATAGTTATCATCTTGAACATCTCCATGGTAGGGTGAGAGATCCTTGACATTGAATGTATTGCTTGCAAGGTACTTGGAGGTCGATATGTCGATGATGTAGGCATTGTTGTTGATTCTTTTGAGGACCTTGAAGGGACCATCTCCTCTTGGCTTGAGCTTGGAGTCATGTTCCTTGGGGAAGCGGTCTTTGCTTAGGTGTATCCACACAAGGTCACCTTCTTCAAAGATCATCTCCTTCTTGTTCTTGTTTAACCTTGAAGCTTGGCGAAGGACTTGTTGTTCGATAGTAGCTCTTGTTTCTTCATGAAGTTTCTTCATAGCTTGTGCATGTTTCTCGACGTCCATGTTCGTTCGATCATGGAGAGGTAGTGGTAGGATGTCGAGTGCGGTGAGGGGCACGAAACCATAGACGATCATGAATGGACTCATCTTGGTTGTTGAGTGCTTGGCTCGATTGTAGGCGAACTCGGCGTGTGGGATGCATTCCTCCCAATCGTTCAGGTTTTTCTTGATCAACACACGAAGGAGAGTTCCGAGGCTTCGGTTGACAACTTCGGTTTGGCCATCAGTTTGAGGATGTGATGCGGATTAAAAGAGGAGCTTGACGCCGAGCTTGACCATGAGGGTCTTCCATAAGTATCTCCTGAATTTGACGTCGCGGTCGGAGACCATTGTCCTTGGCACACCGTAAAGACGGACGATTTCCCTGAAAAATAGATTTGCAACATGTGAAGCATCGTCGGTCTTATGGCATGGTATGAAGTGTGCCATTTTGGAAAAACGATCCACAACAACAAATATAGAATCATGACCATGCTTAGATCTAGGAAATCCTAACACGAAATCCATGCTAGTGTCGGACCAAGGTGTATGAGGAATAGGCAATGCATATAAAGACCATAGGGATTAGCTTGCGACTTAGCTTGAACACATGTCTTGCATCGTTGAACGTAGCTCTCTACGTCACGCTTCATCTTGGGCCAAAAGTAGTGATTGGAGAGCATGTCCAATGTCTTGTCGCGACCAAAGTGGCCCATAAGGCCTCCACCATGAGATTCTTGGAGGAGCAAAAGTCGAAGCGACGACTTCGGAATGCATAGCTTGTTTTGTTTAAATAGAAAGCCCTTATGCAAATATAAATCATCAACTCCTTTGTCATTGGAGCACTTTGCGAAAATTGGTTCGAAGAATGGGTTGGAAGCATACAAAGGTTTTATTTCCTCAAGACCCACACATTGATTTCAAGTCTCGTAAGAAGGCTTGTGTGTTTGCGAGACAATGCGTCCGCAACTACATTATCTTTGCCCTTCTTATACTTGACAATGTACGGAAAAGACTCCATGAACTCAACCCACTTAGCGTGTCTCTTGCTCAAGTTAGCTTGGACTTTGAGATATTTCAACGACTCGTGGTCGGAATGTATGATAAATTCCTTGGGCCAAAGGTAGTGTTGCCAAACTTGAAGGACACGAACTAAGGCAAAAAGCTCTTTGTCATAAATCGGATAGTTGAGGTGAGCACCATCAAGTTTCTCGCTATGGTAGGCTATAGGACGTCCGTTTTGCATAGGGACTCCTCCAATGCCAATACCACTAGCATCGCACTCTATCTCAAAAGTTTTTGTGAAATCCGGTAAAGAAAGGAGAGGTGCTTCAGTGAGCCTCTTTTTGAGTTCATCAAAAGCTTTTTGTTGTGCTTTGCCCCACACGAAGGTGACATTCTTTTTCGGCAACTCGTTGAGAGGACAAGCAATGGTGGAAAAATCTTTCACAAAGTGACGATAGAAACCGGCCAACCCATGAAAACTTCAGAGTTCACTCACATTTGTTGGGATGGGCCAATCTCGTATGTCCTTTACCTTGGAAACATCGACTTCAATGCCTTTCGAAGAAACGACAAATCCAAGAAAGATCAACTTGTCTTTAGCAAAAGTGCACTTGGGAAGATTTGCATAAAGCTTTTCATGTCGAAGGATTTGCAAAACTTCCTTGGCATGTGTTCTATGGTCCTCAAGTGATTTGCTATAAATAAGAATATCATCGAAATAGACAACAACACTTTTTCCAATGAGAGAACGCAATATATGATTCATTAGGCGCATGAAGGTGGATGGGGCATTAGATAAACCAAAGGGCATAACCAACCATTCATAGAGACCAAGTTTGGTCTTGAAGGCAGTTTTCCACTCATCACCTTCAGCCATGCGTATTTGATGGTAACCACTACGAAGATCAATTTTCGAAAAAATAGTGGCTCCACACAACTCATCAAGCATGTCATCGAGACGTGGTATGGGATGTTGATAACGCACGGTAATAACATTGATTGGACGGCAGTCCATGCATAACCGTAACGTATCATCCGTCTTTGGGACAAGAATTACGGGTACGACACTTGGACTAGTGCTAAATTGGATCAAACCTTTGGAGACGAGTTGGTTGATTTGACGTTCAATCTACTTTGTCTATTCCGAGTTCGTGCGATAGGCGGCGCGGTTGGGAAGTGGTGCACCGGGGATGAGGTCAATGTGATGTTCGGTGCCGCGAAGAGGAGGTAGTCCATGTGGAAGCTCTTCGGGGAACACATCCTTGAATTCCTGCAAAACACTCATCAAAGATGGAGGAACATTGGTTAATTTGTTAGTTCCTTACGCTAGTCCCTTGCAAAGGAGGACATAGTGCAAGATGTATGGGTTGTTCCGAACATCTCTCATCTCACTTTTGGTGGCAAGGAGAACACTCTTAGTTTTTCCACTCGAATTTGGCTTGAGGCTCTCACTCACTATGAGGTGGTTCTCTCTCTCATCGCTCTTCTCACCAGTAGGTATTGTGCTTTGCGCCCTCGCTAAAGCCTTTGCATTGTCCGCAATTATTTCGCTAGGAGTCATCGGTTGCAAAACACATGTTTTGTTGAGCCATTTGAAGGTGTATACATTGGTGCGACCATCATGTTGAGCAGTCTTGTCAAATTGCCACGGTCGACCAAGAAGCATGTGGCAAACTATCATAGGAACCACATCACACTCCACCGTATCTTTGTAAGGACCAATGGCGAAGGTGACTGATACGGTATGCTTGATCTTTACGGACCCTTGGTCAATTAGCCATTGCATGTGGTAGGGGTACTTGTGCGGATGGAGGGTGAGGTTGAGCTTCTCACACAACTCGGTGCTAGAAAGGTTGTGACAACTCCCTCCGTCAATGATCACCTTGATAGATTTTCCATTGATGCTGGATCGTGTTTGGAAGATATTGGAGCGTTGGTCTTCATGCTCTTGTGCTTGAGTGGTCAAGATCCTTGTGATGGCAAGCGATGGACTTGCGTCATGTTCACACATGAGGAGTTGTTGATCATCTTCCACTCGTTGCCTTGCCATTGCTTCCTTGACGCGGGCATCAAACTCATCTTCACTCAAGTACTCTTCATCACCAATGTCATGGATGAACAAGACTTTCTTGTTTCCACATTCGGCCGACTTGTGTCCTTTACCTCCACACTTGTAGCATTCACCATTGAAAGGTGTATCACTCTTTGCTTGCTTGCCACTTGGGGGCACTTTTCCTTGAGGAAGTGTGGTCTTGAAGGAACGCTTGGAGGTACTTGAGGGGCTTCCATTGAAAGTTGTTGGTGTAGCGGTTGAAGCTTGCTTGTAGGTGAAGTACGTCTTGGGCTTGTTGTACTTGATATCCTCTTGCACTTGACATTCAGCCTTTGTTGCTATGTGCACAAGCTAAACCATGGTGTTGTATGTTCGGAACTCGACGATGCGCTTGATTGGGTGATTCAAGCCAATAAGGAAACGTGCAATTGTTTGCTCCATTCGTTCATCAATGTTGGTGTGAATCAAATTGAGTTCCATTTCCTTGAAGTACTCTTCCACGGTCTTTGTCCCTTGACGAAGCGCTTGAAGGTTGTTGAAGAGGTCACGCGTGTAGTGCGCAGGGACGGACCGGGATCTCATGTGAGCCTTCATGTCATGCCAAGTTGTTCTTGGCGGCTCTTGTCTTGCATAACGAGCAACTTGAACGTGTTCCCACCAAAGGTTGGCGTAATCATCAAACTCAAGCGAAGCCATGGCGACCATCTTCTCGTTGCTATAGTTGTGCATGCAGAAGATCTTGTCGACTTTGAGTGCCCACGAGAGGTATTCTTCGGGGTCATTGGATCCGGTGAACTTGGGCATTGTGAACTTGATCTTGCCGAAAGTTTCTTAATCATTGCGGTCATTGCGACGAGCTTGGTGACCTTGTTGATGATCTTGTAGTTGGGGAGGTGGAACTTGGTTCTCGCGTCCTTGTTGCGGAGCTTGCTCTTGGTATTGTTGTTGAGAAGCTTGCTCTTGCTCTTGGCGCGGTTGTTGACATGGTTGAGGCACTTGGGCCTCATGGTGGAGAGGGTGTGGAGCCTCTTGACGCAGTTGATGACGAAGGGGAGGCTCGTTCCTCGGTTGGTGATGTTGGTTAGGCACATGGGCCTCACGGCGAAGAACATGGTCATGAGCCTCTTGACGTGGTGGGTGTCGCTCAACTTGTATCACTTGATGCTCCAAGTTTTGTTGATGTGGAGGAGGCACCTCGTGATGACCATGGTGTCGGTGTTGACGTTCATTACGGTGATGACGAGGAGGAGGATCTTGGAGAGCTTCACGTCGATGACGAGCTTGATTCTCCAAATTGGAGTCATCACTCGTTGTGTCAAGTATGTGCCGCGGTCGATGGTGGTAGACTTGCAGTTGCACTTGCGGTTGCGCTTGCGGTTCCTCTTGTGGTTGCTCTTGTTGGATCACTAGTGCCCTTGCATTATGACGGTGTGCTTCTTGCCTTGCTCGTGGACTTGAATAGAGGTCACCATCATAGCTTGATGTTGTGGTGTGCCGTGGGGAAGGTACATAGTTCGAAGAGGTTCCATCTTCAACCACGGGGGCATCATTGCGTCTTGGAGCACTTGGAGGTAGATCTTGTTGAAGAGGAGCATGACGACGCGATGATCTTGAAGAGCTTGAAGCACGTGAACATGGTCTTGCCATTCCGATGATGAGGCGTCGAAGGTTGTCATTTGTTTCAGCGACGGAGCATTGAAGCGACTCATTTTGGTGGCCGAAGTTGTGATGCATTGCTTGCATTTGCCTTTCGAGGCCATCAAAGCGGTTGTCGATGTTCTTGAACTCGGCTTGCGTCTCGCCAAATTGTTCATCTTGTCGCGTCTCAAGGACTTGGCAATGTTCAAGGAAATCTTGGCGGACGATGAGGTGACTTGCACGCGTCATGTACGGACCTTGATCTTCTTCTTGGGGAGGTGGTTGGCTCGTCTCACTGTGCCTATCCATCATGCAAAACACACAAGTATTGTATATGGAATTGGAATATGGTGGTGTTAGCCTTGTACCTCACCTTGGGGATTGCACCAAACTAAAACCACAAGTGAGAGCTATAAGCGTGCAAAGTGGAAATGCAAAGAAAACTCACACTAAAGAAAGAACTAACTCTCAAAAGCTTGTTGGTGGTAGGTTAGGATTGCGAAAAGCCAAAGAACCAACCATAAGAAAAGGGATACTCAAAAGTGGGTAAAATCCAACAAAACTCAAGTCAAAGGCAAAGGTCAACAACTCAAAAGGGTGACGGGAACCTACGACTATATACACACACGCGGAGAAAGTTGGGATTGACACGACTATGAAAATGAGCAAACAAAATGTCCTAACAAAGACTAAGCTCGCTGTCGTGCCAATGCAAGGAGAGACCGTGGCTCGTTTGCAAAGAAGAAAAGTGAGCAATGGATTTGTGCACTTGCCTTGGGCGCTCTTCTTTCTCTCTTGCTTACAAGATTTGAGACTCTCTTTGTCAATGGGATACTATTTTTCTTTTGCTTTTTCTTTGTATCTTTTTCTTTCTTTTGCTTTTTTTTGCTCTCCCTTGATGCTACCTAGTCACACTTGATATTGCTCTTGCACACTCACTATCCAAGGACAAATGCACAATTCTCAAGAAAACACAAGATGAGCCACTCTCATGGGATAGGTACACACAAAGGAAGATAGGGGTTAACAAGGTGACGCAAGTTATACCTTCTTTGGTGATGATGAACTTGGTGTCGGTAGTGTAGGATGATGTTCGTGGGCCGTGGTATCGATGAGCACGGGGGTTGTCGATGCGGAAGCTTGTTGTTAGTTGACGACACGCACACGGGCACAAACAAACAAGAAGAAATTAGCCAATGCAAGATTAGAGGCAAAACTGTCAAAATCAGGCGTTAGGCCAGAGACTCCATGGTTTTAGGCCGGAGACTCCGGTGTGGGTAGGCCGGAGACTTCGGTGTAGGCCGGAGACTCCGGTGTGCAGGCCGGAGACTCCGGTCTGGAGTCAGATCGCAAACTGCTAGTGTTCTTGAGCGGAAATCCACGCCTTGGGTCCTCAAATCCATGAATAATTGGCCAAATTGGGCTGGGAAAACACAGGATAAAGCTGGACCAACAACTAAGACAAGGTTTGGTCGGATCAAAACCACAAATAACACTCCAAATCAAGAGATCGATCCAAAGGCAAATATGGGATGTTTTTTGGGGATTTTCAAATTTTTGGTGGATAGAAGAAAAATTTTGGGGGAAATCGTGAGCAACGAAGCTCTTGATACCAATATGTTGGGGGCAAACCTCTAGGGTGGCCTGATCTTTCACGATTCCCTTTCAAATCGAGGATGGAGTGCGGGGAGAGGAGGGGAGGATGAACACGGCGAACGCATGCATGAAGAACGCGATGAACACACACACAAAACCACGATACACACCAATAGCTCACGCCAGCGGTGACCGGTCCGGCGCAATCCCTAGGATCGGCATCGGGCGGAGGACTCTCTCTCGAACCGGCACAGCGAGATGGGAGACTCGGTGAGATTTTTACGTCTAGGCAAAGGGACACTGACGCCTAGGCCTTGTACAACACGGAGGCACGATGCAAACTCCAACGAGGTTTGGGGATATGGTGCTCCTTAGTCAAGGAGCATGGGGAAAGAATTAGATAGATCCACAAAGGGGTTTCCACTAATTCCAATATAATGCCTAGGGTTTACAATGGAGGTGGGGGACTATATATAGGCCAGCCACTTAAACAGGGGTACTTTAGGAATAAAAGACAAGTTCTGGACGGACTAGGGGTTACATGGGCCGCAGGCCCAAAGGCCTTTTCATGCCTGGCGACGGTTGGACCGGAGAATCCGGTGTGGTGGACCGGAGACTCCGGTCTGGGACGGAGACTCCGGTCGGTCTCCGGACTAGCCTCCGGAGGGGCCTTCAGATTGTCCCAGCGCCTGGTTCTGGGGGCAGACCAGAGGTGGGTCTGGAGACTCCGGCGTCTTTAGGCCGGAGACTTTGGCAGGCTAGAGACTCTGGTGTGAGCAGACCAGAGACTCCGGTCTGAGCGGCTCTAGAGGCTCCTGCTTCACGCTCTGCTCCTTGTTCTCCATCCTTGGGTTCTTGGTGATGTGCCAAAGCTTTGTACCTGATGATGCATAGGGTAGTTGCATGAAGTAGCATGCCATCCAAGGAGGTATCAAATTGGCACGAGGAAAGGAGCGAGTTCACCTTAGCTTGTAGGAGTTTGGCTCATGCACGAGTCATGGGTCCACTTGGGGGACTTGTTGGTGTAGATGTAGGAGCGTCCGTAGGATGGGCTGCATCAAATCCATCATACGTACACACGTTTCTTCTAATAAGAAGATGACATGTAGGGCCCAGCAGCGTGATTAATTGGTAGATTCATCGAACAACGCTATCAAGTTCAGAATAGGGTAGCGCGAGCAAAGGAAAAAAAATCAAGCATACACACATTTCTTGTAATGAGAGAGGATGACATGTGGGCTCAGGAGGTTGGTTAAACGGTAGATGTGTCGAGCAGCGCTATCAACTCGAAACGGGGTAGCGCGAGCGAACGAAAAAAATCTATCATACACACGTTTCTTCTAATGAGAGGATGACATGTGGGGTTCAGGAGGTTGCCCAAATGGTAGATGCGTCGAGCAGCGCTATCAACTCGGAACGGGGTAGCGCAAGCCAAGAGTAAAAAGTCCATCATACACACGTTTCTTCTAATGAGGGGATGACATGTGGGGCGCGGGAGGCTGGTTAAACGGTAGATGCGTCGAGCAGCGCTATCAACTCGGAACGGGGTAGCGCCAGTGAAGGAAACAATTCCATCATACACACGTTTCTTCTAATGATAGGATGACATGTGGGACCTAGCATCGTGATTAAACGGTAGATGCATCGAACAACGCTATCAACTTCGGAACAGGGTAGCGCGAGTGAAGGAAAAAATTCCATCATGCACACGATCCTTCTAATGAGAGGCTGACATGTGGGACCTAGCATCCTGACTAACCGGTAGATGCATCGAGCAATGTTTTCGAGTTCAAATTAGGGACACGCGACCGAAAAATATGGTCCGCTACAGACACTGATGTCCAGGACCCACACGCCTCAAAAGACTTCGGCGAGTCAACATCGCGCGAGGAAACGAAAATCTTGCTTCTGCCATGTGCCAGCCGAGCATCCTCCACGTTTTTAGCAGATCCGTCGTAATAGAGGGTCGGGAAACCGGAAAAAAAAGTTTTCCATCGGCCATGGCCGAGCCGAGAATTTCATCGCGGAAGACGCGCCTTCTATGACGACCGTCGGACCAACTCGTTGCAGAAGGAAACTTTTCTTGTAGTGCTTGTGCCTGTTTACTTTGAGCTTTGCTAGTGTCTCTTCAGCGTAGTGCAACACCCTTCATAGATGCATCGCCACGTTTATCTCCATGTGTGTGTTTCTTGGTTTTTTGTACGATCAACACTAGGACTTGTTTGCGGTATACTTAGGATACCATACCTAAAGCTCCACCATAAATAACCCGTGTGCCTGTGATCGTTCTCTATACCTTTGATATTCACTTCATCACATTAGTGCATAAGTCTTTGGTTACATTTGGTAAAGCATCTCTATTCACTTAGGAACGGTAAGATCTACTTTCTTGTCAGTTTTGAGTGAGTTGTGAGAGTTTTCCACCAAACAGATTTTGATTTTTGCACTAACCTACTAATCATGTCTACTAGTGATGATGATGTTGTGTCGAGGGCAAACCTCTACGGTGGCCCGAGCTTTCATGAATCCCACTCAAATCAAGGATGGAGTGCGGGGGAAGGAGGGGAGGATGAACACGACGAACTCACGCACGAAGAACACGATGAACACACACACGCAAAACCACGATACACACCAATAGCTCATGCCAGCGGTGACCGGTCTGGCGCTACACCCCTAGGATCAGCGTCGGGCGGAGGACTCTCTCTCGAACCGGCACGGCGAGAGGGGAGACTCGGTGAGGTCTTGACGTCTTGGCAAAGGGACACCGATGCTAAGGCGTTGTACAATGCGGAGGCACGATGCAAACTCCAACGAGGTTTGGGATATTTGGTGCTGCTTTGTCAAAGGAGCAAGAGGCAAGAACTAGATAGATCCACAAGGGGTTTCCACTAATTCCAAATATCATGCCTGGGGTTTACAATAGAGGTGGGGGGCTATATATAGGCCAGCCACAAGTTCAGGGGTAGTTTAGGCAACTAAAGTATCAAAAGGAAGCGTTACAAGGCTAAAGGGCCGAGCTAGAGCACGCAGGCCCTGGGGTGTCCGGTAGTACCGGTTGGTTGAGCGGTAGTACCGGTCAGATGTGGTAGTACCGCTGGAAGGGTGCGGTAGTACCGGAGCAGGCAGAAGCTTTGGCGTGAGTCTTTAGGTGCGCGTGGTAGTACCGCTTGCTGAGTGCGGTAGTACCGGTTGGATCTGGGGCTTCGGGTCCATCTCTCTACCCGGGGCGGTAGTACCGCTGTCCATGAGCGGTAGTACCGCTTGTGCAGTAGTACCTCTTCCGGGGGCCGGTAGTACCGCGGTCTCCTGGCAGATGTGGGCTGCCATGTCGCTCCTCTGGCTCGTGTCTTCGTACCTAATGATGCATAGTGTCGGGGCATGAAGTAGCAAGCCATCCAGGGGTGTATTGAAGTCACATGAGTACAAGAGTGCATTCATCTTAGCTTGGAGGAGTTTTGTTCGAGCGCGAGTCATCGGTCCACTTGGGGGCTTGGTAGTGTAGATGTAGAGGCGTCCGTAGGACGGGTTGCATCATGTCGTGTCACAGAAAAAGCATGTTGAGGAGCTTGTTAATTGGCGTGAGTCTATTGATACGAATATCAAGGACATGCAAGAAGAAGTGGATCAGAAATACTGGTGCAATCAATAATATTAAAACTCAAGTGACAACAATCAATGTCAATGTTGCCACCTTGCAGCGTTCGGTTGAGACTTACAGTGGTAATTCAGCAAGGACATGAACACCAACCTGATGATGTGTCGAGGATCTTGATGAGGGTAGTGCGGCTGATGCTGCCCCACATCATGGAGTGGACGTGCCAATCCCCTGCACCTGTTGCTACTCCTCTTTATGGACGTGGATATGCCCCTTTGGGATGTGCTCAACGTGTTTCGAACCAAGCTGATGATGGTTTAGGCAAACCCAAGTTTTCAATTCCCTCTTTCAATGGTTCACTTGATCCTGAGGATTATCTTACTTGGGAGTTTAAGATTGAGAAGCTCTGGCGTTTGTTTGATTATCCAGAAGATAGGAAGGTCAAGCTTGCAGCTTCAGAATTTGATAGATACGCTTTGCGTTGGTGGGATGCTATTGTGTAGAATAGAAGGAACGACAATCAACTTCATGTGATGGATTGGCGCGAGATGAAGAGCATTATGAAGGCTCATTTTGTACCCACCAACTACTTGCAATCAGTTTTTGACGCTCACATAGTTGAGGCAAGGAACCATGTCAGTTGATGAGTACTACATGGAGATGGATATGCTTGTGGAATGTGCTAATGTTCGTGAATCACTTGAGATGACAATGCAGCGTTTTATCAACAATTTGAAGCCTCAAATCAAGAGCATTGTTCGTTATCACAAGTACGAGACGATGAACGAGCTGCTGCACCATGCTAGAGAGGCTGAATCACAGCTAGCTGAGGAGGCTAAGTCACGTGCACGGTTTATGTCTACCAGCCATTTTTCGGCCAGATCTACGCCCCTACTATGCACCACCTGCTACTAGCCATCATACACCATCGGCCAAACAGCACCTACGTCTTCGTTTGGTTCCAATGCTCGGAAGACCGCTGCTCCTACTGCTAGCTCAGGTTCCAATATGTCAACTGCGCGTACTCGCGATGTGGTGTGCCATACTTGTGGAGGAAGAGGACACTACAAGAAAGTGATGCAGCCCGTCCTACGGATGCTCCTACATCTACACCACCGAGTCCCCCAAGTGGACCGATAACTCGTGCCCGAGCCAAGCTCCTTCCAGCTAAGGTGAATTTGCTCCTCTCATCATGTGACTTTGACATACACCTGGATGGCTTGCTACTTTAGACCACTACTCTGTGCATCATCAGGTACGAACTCCCGCCATGTCGACCCACGAGCCCTGAAGCTGCACCTATCCTGAAGCTTCCTGAGTCGGAGTGTCCGGTGCAGCCGCAGTGTCCGGCGCGACTCAGCCGGAGTGTCTGGCTTGCCCCAGCCCCAACCTGGCGTGGACATTCAGAAGGCCAGTTCGGACACTACCCGGACACTACCCGGAGTGTCCGGCCACCCCGGACGGTCCGGTCAACTCAACCAGGCCTGTCCGGCCTGAAGATGGGCCTGCGAGCCTAGCTGGGCCGTGTGACCCATGTACCCCTCTACTTCGCCCAGAACTCTATTTTAATGCCTGAATTACCCCTGAACTTGTGGTTGGCCTATATATAGTCCCCCACCTTCATTGTAAACCCTAGGTATGATATTTGGAATTAGTGGAAACCCCTTGTGGATCTATCTAGTTCTTGCATCATGCTCCTTTGACAAAGGAGCACCAAATATCCCAAACCTCGTTGGAGTTTGCATCGTGCCTCCGCGTTGTACAAGGACTTGGCATCGGTGTCCCTTTGCCAAGACGTCACGATCACATCGAGTCTCCCATCTCGCCGTGCCGGTTCGAGAGAGAGTCCTCTGCCCGACGTCGATCCTAGGGATTACGCCGGACCGGTCACTGCCGGCGAGCTATTGGTGTGTATAGTCATTGAAATACCTCAAAGGGCAAGCCATCCAGGGCTGTATCTAAGTCACATGAGTACAAGAGCGAATTCACCTTAGCTTGGAGGAGTTTGGTTCAAGTGCGAGCCATCGGTCCACTTGGGGGGCTTGGTAGTGTAGATGTAGAGGCGTCCGTAGGATGGGCTGCATCAGCTCCCCCCTTGGGAACGAGTCGTCCTCGACTCTTCATGGTTATCATATTGAACATCTCCATGGTAGGGTAAAAGGTCCTTGACATTGCATGTATTGCTTGCAAGGTACTTGGAGGTCGGAATGTCGATGATGTAGGCGTTGTTGTTGATTCTCTTTAGGACTTTGAAGGGACCATCTCCTCTTGGCTTGAGCTTGGAGTCGCATTCCTTGGGGAAGCGGTCCTTGCTTAGGTGTATCCATACGAGGTCACCTTCTTCAAAGATCATCTCCTTCTTGTCGTTGTTTAACCTTGAAGCTTGGTGAAGGACTTGTTGCTTGATTGTAGATCTTGTTTCTTCGTGAAGCTTCTTCATAGCTTGTGCGCGCTTCTCAACGTCCATGTTTGTGCGCTCATGGAGAGGTAGCGGTAGTATGTTGAGCGCGGTGAGGGGCTCGAAACCATAGATGATCATGAATGGACTCATCTTGGTTGTTGAGTGCTTGGCTCGGTTGTAGGCAAACTCGGCGTGGGGAATGCATTCCTCCCAATCCTTCAAGTTTTTCTTGATCAACACACGTAGAAGAGTTCCGAGGCTTTGCTTGACAACTTCGGTTTGTCCATCAGTTTGAGGATGCGACGCGGATGAAAAGAGGAGCTTGACGCCGAGCTTGGCCATGAGGGTATTCCATAAGTAGCTCATGAATTTGACGTCGTGGTCAGAGACGATTGTTCTTGGCACACCGTGAAGATGGACGATTTCCCTGAAAAACAAATTTGCAACATGTGAAGCACCGTCGGTCTTATGGCACAGTATGAAGTGTGCCATTTTGGAAAAGCGATGCACGACTACAAATATAGAATCATTACCATGCTTAGATCTAGGTAACCCTAACACAAAACACATGCTAATGTCGGACCAAGGTGTATGCGGAATAGGCAATGGCATATAAAGACCATAAGGGTTAGCTTGCGACTTAGCTTGAATACATGTCGTGCATCATTGAACGTAGCGCTCCATAGCGCTCTTCATCTTGGGCCAATAGTAGTGAGTGGAGAGCATGTCCAATGTCTTGTCGCGGCCAAAGTGACCCATGAGGCCTCCACCATGAGATTCTTGGAGAAGCAAAAGTTGAAGCGACGACTTCGGAATGCATAGCTTGTTTTGTTTAGATAGAAATCCCTAATGCAAAGCGACGACTTTGGAATGCATAGCTTGTTTTGTTTAAATAGAAAGCTCTTATGCAAATAGAAATCATCAACTCCTTTGTCAATGGAGCACTTTGCAAAAATTGGTTCAAAGAACGGGTCGGAAGCATACAAAGATTTTATTTCCTCAAGACCCAACACGTTGATTTCGAGGCTCGTAAGAAGGCTTGTGTGTTTGTGAGACAAAGCGTCCGCAACTACATTATCTTTGCCCTTATTATACTTGAAAATGTACGGAAAAGACTCCATGAACTCAACCCACTTAGCGTGTCTCTTACTCAAGTTAGCTTGCCCTTTGAGGTGTTTCAACGACTCATGTTCGGAATGTATGATAAATTCTTTGGGCCATAGGTAGTGTTGCCAAACTTGAAGGACACGAACTAAGGCAGAAAGCTCTTTGTCATAAATTGGATAATTAAGGCGAGCACCATCAAGTTTCTCGCTATGGTAGGCTATAGGACGTCCGTTTTGCATAAGGACTCCTCCAATGCCAATACCACTAGCATCACACTCTATCTCAAAAGTTTTATACAAATCCGGTAACGCAAGAAGAGGTGCTTCGGTGAGCCTCTTTTTAAGTTCATCAAAAGCTTTTTGTTGTGCCTTGCCCCACACGAAGGTGACATTCTTTTTGTTCAATTCATTGAGGGGACAAGAAATGGTCGAAAAGTCTTTCACAAAGCGACGATCGAAACCGGCCAACCCATGAAAACTTCGGAGTTCACTCACATTTGTTGGGATGGGCCAATCTCGTATGTCCTTTACCTTGGAAACATCAACTTCAATTCCCTTTGAAGAAACGACAAATCCAAGAAAAATCAACTTGTCCTTAGCAAAGGTGCACTTGGGAAGATTAGCATAAAGCTTTTCGTGTCGAAGGATTTGCAAAACTTCCTTGACATGTGTAATGTGGTCCTCAAGTGACTTGCTATACACAAGTATATCATCAAAATAGACAACAACACTTTTTCCAATGAGAGAACGCAAGATATGATTCATGAGGCGCATGAAGGTGGATGGGGCATTAGATAAACCAAAGGGCATAACCAACCATTCATAGAGACCAAGTTTGGTCTTGAAGGCAGTTTTCCATTCATCACCTTCAGCCATGCGTATTTGATGGTAACCACTACGAAAATCAGTTTTCGAAAAAATAGTGGCTCCACACAACTCATCAAGCATGTCATCGAGACGTGGTATCGGATGTCGATAACGCACGGTGATAGCATTAATTGGACGGCAGCCCATGCATAACCGTAACGTATCATCCGTTTTTGGAACAAGTATCATGGGTACGGCACTTGGACTATTGCTAACTTGGATCAAACCTTCGGAGACGAGTTGGTTGATTTGACGTTCAATCTCCTTTGTCTCCTCCGGGTTCGTGCGGTAAGCGGCATGGTTTGGAAGTGGTGTGCCGGGGCTGAGGTCAATGCGATGTTCGATGCCGCGAAGAGGAGGTAGTCCATGTGGAAGCTCTTCGGGGAACACGTCCTTGAATTCCTGCAAAACATTCACCAAAGATGGAGGAACATTGGTTAATTCATTAGTTCCTTGCGCTAGTCCCTTGCAAAGGAGGACATAGTGCAAGATGGATGGGTTGTTCCGAACATCTCTCATCTCACGTTTGGTGGCAAGGAGAACACTCTTAGTTTTCCCACTCGAGTTTGTCTTGTGGCTCTCACTCACTATGAGGTGGTTCTCTCTCTCACCGCTCTTCTCACAAGTAGGTGTTGTGCTTTGCGCCCTCGCTAAAGCCTTTGCATTGTCCGTAATTATTTGGCTAGGAGTCATTGGTTGCAAAACACATGTTTTGTTGAGCATTTGAAGCTGTATACATTGGTGCGGCCATCATGTTGAGCAGCCTTGTAAATTGCCATGGTCGACCAAGAAGCATGTGGCAAACTGTCATAGGAACCACATCAGACTCCACCGTATCTTTGTAAGGACCAATGGCGAAGGAGACCGATACGGTATGCTTGATCTTTACGAACCCTTGGTCACTTAGCCATTGCACGTGGTAGGGGTCCTTGTGCGGATGGAGGGTGAGGTTGAGCTTCTCACACAACTTGGTGCTAGCAAGGTTGTGGCAGCACCCTCCATCAATGATCACCTTGATAGATTTGCCATTGATGACGGCTCTTGTTTGGAAGATATTGGAGCGTTGGTCTTCATGCTCTTGTGCTTGAGTGGTCAAGATCCTTGTGACGACAAGCGATGGACTTGCCTCATGTTCACACATGAGGAGTTCTTGGTCATCTTCCACTCGATGCCTTGCCATTGCTTCCTTGACTCGGGCATCAAATTCATCTTCACTCAAGTACTCTTCTTCTCCATTGTCGTGGATGAACAATACTTTCTTGTTTCCACATTCGGCCGACTTATGTCCTTTGCTTCCACACTTGTAGCATTCACCGTTGAAGGGTGTATCACTCTTTGTTTGTTTGCCACTTGGGGGCAGTTTTCCTTGAGGAAGTGTGGGTTTGAAGGAAGGCTTGGAGGTACTTGAGGAGCTTCCATTGAAAGTTGTTCGTGTAGAGGTTGAAGCTTGCTTGTAGGTGAAGTACGTCTTGGGCTTGTTGTACTTGATATCCTCTTGCACTTGACGTTCAGCCTTTGTTGCGATGTGCACAAGCTCAACCATGTCGTTGTATGTTTGGAACTCGACGATGCACTTGATTGGGTGGTTCAACCCAATAAGGAAGCGTGCCATAGTTTGCTCCATGCGCTCGTCAATGTTGGCATGAATCCTGTTGAGTTCCATTTCCTTGAAGTACTCTTCCACGGTCTTTGTCCCTTGATGAAGCGCTTGAAGGTTGTTGAAGAGGTTACGCGTGTTCATACGGATCAACATCGATGATCCTTGAGTTTTGTCCCGATCTTTCACAACGAGTAACCTGGATAGGAATTCTTCCAACAACGCCAATGAACGTCACCAGAAGAAGAGGAACAAATCCAGCAAGCAACATGGAGAAGATCACCACGCCTCAAACCTGAGCACGACAATCCTTGACGAACACAAGAACCTCTGCGACAATATCAATATGATAGATAACACGGCATCACCGTCCCCGGAGGGATGCTCACCAAGCAACTCACACAATAGTTTTAGACTCAATTTAAGCTAACCTAATCTAGATGGCGTTTCGGGGCTTATATGGCAGCCGGAACGTCGAAACAACGCGAAACAAAAACATGTCTGATACGATTTGGTACGTCCGGATAAGACGGAAACTTATAGGGCCGGATTATCCGGTCTAAGTGGGCCGGATTATCTGGGGGCTGTACAGAATGTCACGCACGAAGTCCTTAGCAGAATTTCCAAAGCAGGGCCGGATTATCCGGGGTGTGGGGGGCGGATTATCCGATGTCTTGAGACGTGGAAGTACTCATTGGAAAGATCTTGGAATTATCTATCCAACAAGTTCTTATTTGCTTTATTCAGAGTTCGTATGAGGAATCCATGTCCGTTTCAATTTCAGGACTTCTGTCTGTCCGAATTGAACGTTCCTTCTTTTTTTTGAGGTGAAACAGTAGGGAAAATCCCCACTGCAATTTTTTTATTATATATGTATGTTACAATGAGAAACTGATCTAAGGTAGATCATAAACAGTTATTTAAATTGAAACAATCTATTATATCCCTGATCTAATTGTTGACTGAGCCAGGCTTTGAATTTCTCCTTGTATCTTCCTTTGATTCTGAATTGTATCCATCTCATTTCCTGGTAGAAAATTGCTTTCCATCTATCAAAAGTGGGTCTTTTGTCATTAAAAATCTTCTCATTTCTGCAATTCCAGATACCCCAGGATGTCATGATAATGATTTCCGTTGCAAATGGTAGATGTAACTTTTCTTTGATGTTTGAAATAGCTTCTAATCCTATTAGATTTGCAGTTCTGTTGCTGGAAATATGGTCCCAACATTTTTTTTGCAAATGGACAATCCCAGAAAAGATGATTTGTTGATTCTTCTGTGATGCAGTTTGATGTAACACAATTGTAATCAGGAGGTTGAAATTCTTTCTCATCAGTAGGTTTCTTGTATTCAATCTGTTTGGTAACAAAAGCCAGAAAAAGAACTTGTGTTTATTTTGACAGGAGGTTACCCAAACCCAGGAAAAGTGTGGTGGTGATGGTGAGTGTCCAATCATGGCTGAGTATGCCTTTTTAACTTCAAACTTATATGTTCCCCATATATAGTTCCAATTATCATGGGTGTCCTGGGTGTCATGTCTGAATTCCTGGCATTTTTCTTCCAGGTCTAAAAACTCAGAGAAAGCCTGATGAGAGAGAGGTAGGTGGAAGTTATCTTCAAGGAATTCAGCATGAAGGGAATCATGAACATTGATGGTAGTAGACTTAGCATAGGACATAAGGTGAGGGAATTTATTCATCAAGCACTCCTCATGCCAAAGGTCAGTCCAGAAGTAAGTAGATTTGCCTGAATTCAGATTGCATTTGGCCATGCCTTTATAGTTATCAATTAATTTGATATGTGACTTCCACCAGAAAGATCCTCCATGCTTCTTCCGGTAACTTTCCATTTTGTAATAAGTCTCCCATATGAGATGAACCCAAGGTATGTCTTGGTGGTTGTAGAATTTGTCCAAATTTTTGAAGGAGGGCATTATTCTGAATCAGAGGTTCAAGACCCTAAACCCCCTTGGTTTTTAGGACGGCAGATTTTGTCCCATGAGACAAGAGCTTGTCCTTTTGCTTGTACATCATCAGTTTTCTTTCTCCATAGACAATATCTCATATATTTAATGATTTGATCCTTGATGGCTATTGGTACCTCCAAACAGCTCATATAAAATAGAGGAAGTAAGGATAGAATAGATTTGACCATTTGCAGTTTGCCTCCATAATTCAAGAAGTCAGCAATTCCACATAATCTTCTTTCCACTCTCTGAATAATGGGAAGAAAATGTTCCATAGATGGCTTTGTAATGCTTAATGGAAGCCCAAGGTAGGTAAAAGGGAGGCATCCAGTTTGGCAGTTGATTGTCATAGCAAAATGCATAAGTCTAGCATTACAAATGTTTATTGGCATCATGCTAGATTTCAGGTAATTGACCTTGAGACCAGTTGAAACAGCAAATGTTTGAAGCAGTGCTTTCAAGCATAATAATTGAGATGCATCAGCTTTAAGAATCACTAAAGTGTCATCAGCATATTGAATAACTGGGAAGTCATCATTGGTGGTCCCACAATAGGTGGAGTTAGAAGATTTCTATGCATGGCCTTGTTTAGAACAGCTTGTAGGAGGTCAGCAGTAAGGACAAATAGTAATGGTGAAAGTGGGTCTCCTTGTCTAACGCCTCTTCTGTAGTAGAACTTTTTACCAGGTACACCATTGAGAAGAATTTCATAAGTTCCAGATTCAAAGATCATTTCAATCCACCTAATCCATTTTCTCCCAAATCCTCTACCTTTAAGGATATTAATGATGGCAGAGTGATCAACTGTATCAAATGCCTTCTCAAAATCAAGTTTGAGAATTAAAATTTCCTCCTTTCACTTGTGACATTGGAATAAGTATTCAAATGCCCAACCAATGCAATCTTGAATAGATCTGTTGTTGAGAAAACCATATTGGTTTTTATGTACCAATTTCAGAATGACAGATTGCAGTCTATTTGCAAGAAGTTTGGTAATAATTTTGAATATACAGTTCAATAGAGAGATTGGTCTGAAATCAGTTGATGTAGATGGGCAAGTGACTTTGGGTAGAGTGTAATATAAGAATAGTTAATGCTTTCAAGGGACACTTTCTCATTGAAGAACTCATGAATCAGTAATTTGATATCATATGCAATGATAGACCAGCAACTTTTGATAAATTCATTATTAAAACCATCAGGACCAGGTGACTTGTCATTTGGTAGTTCAGTGATAACCTCCTCAATTTCCTTGTCAAGGAAAGGTTTTTCAAGTGAATCCTTCATCTCCTCAGTCATTTCATCTCCATAGAAGTCTGCAAGATTATAGTGCATCTCATTTTTGACTGATGTGCCATTCTTGCCCTGAAGTGATTCCATAAGATATCAGCCTTGTCATAGTGATTTGTAAATTCCTGTCTAGATTCATTCTTGATCATTGATATATAGTTATGTCTATAACTGATGGTAGCTTTGGAATGGAAAAACTTAGTGTTTTCATCTCCAAGTTTTACCCATTTGATTTTCCCTCTTTGTTTCCAATAGGTGTTTTGGTTCTAAAGAAGGGAGATAATATGGGACGTCAGGATATCTCTGAGGTGCCACTCATTGATGGTTAGTGTTCTAGATTCTTCAAGTAGGTACAGGAGATCAATTGTGTCAGTCACCTTAGCAATTTGATCCTTTAAGCAATGTAACTGTTTTGCCCAAATCTTGATACCTCTCCTCACATTTTTTAGTTTGGCACAAATTCTTTTTGCCATGTCCTGATAATTCACAGGAATATTCCATGCATTTTGTACAATCATCTTAAAATCAGAATGATGAAGCCAGTAGTTTTCAAATCTAAAGATTTGAGCCTTCGGGATGCTAGTTCCAATGGATATGACACAGGGGAGATGATCAGAAGTAGGTTTGGATAGTGGGGTAACCATAGTGTGTGGGAACTTGGTTGTCCAAGAACTAGATGTAAAAAACCAGTCCAGTCTTTCCAGGAGAGGATCTTTCTGCATGTTACTCCAGGTGAATTTTCTACCCTTTAGTGGCAAGTCAATAAGGCCCAGATTGCAGATAGCATCATTGAAGAGCATAGTTTCATTAATATCTCCCCCACTTTTATTTCTATCAGTGAGACTTCTGATAAGGTTAAAATCTCCTAACACTAGCCAATCCATATTATGAGGCATAGTGATGTTTGAAAACCAGTCTAAGAAATCCATCTTTCTATCATTTTGACAAGGACCATAGATATTAGTGAGAGTCCAGGTATCATTTGATAATTGAGAGGTGAAGGTAACAGAAGTTGAGAAATCATTTTGGAAAGCCCTGGTACCATTGAATAAAGTACTATTCCAGATGGTAATAATTCCTCCAGAAGCACCAATTGATGGTAAGAAATCAAAACTGTCAAACTTATTTGGACAGAATTTTTTCAAATAATTGATATCAAAGTTTTCTCTCTTGGTTTCTTGAAGACAGATAATGTCACATTCAGATTCCATGATCTTGCTTTTTAGTGCTAACCATTTTTTCTCAGAGTTAATTCCCCGGAGGTTCCAGTTCAGAATCTTCCAGTTTCTGTTGTTACTCATTTATAAACCAATTGGGTGATCCATGGGGTGACTCAAATTTTGTAGTCACACAAATAAGACTGGACATATCATAGGTTACTGAATTCATAAGCATGTCCAACATCAAATAGTTCTGCAACAACTCATAACAGATATGAAAGGTAATTGGTCCAACCATTCTTCTTAGGTCCAGTCTTTCCTAGTGGTTTGATGATCAAATCATTGATCCTGCCCTTCTTCAGCAATCTTTTCTCCAGTTCCCCCTCTTTAACCTTGCAAAATGATTCAGCAAGATTCTTAACAACCTTATTACTGAGACAGGGTGGAGCAGCATTGCAAGGGAGGCAATTATGATCAGTGCAATTTAAATGGCTTTTAAAACCTCCATTAAGTTCCACAATTCTGGGGCTCCTTCTCACCTCAGATTCCACCAGTGGTTCTTAGCCCCTCCTCCTCTTAGTAGGTGCATTTGGTACCATCATGTTTGATGGGGAATCATTCAGGTAATGGGGTGGAATCTGTCCAACACATTCATCAGGTATAATGAAGGTGAAAGTAGATTCATCAGTAATTGGCTCTTTAATTATCTCCCATAGGGGTGATGTGAGAAAATGTCTAATCCAACTGAATTTCTCAGGTGTGATGAGCATTAGAGTGATAAAATTAAACCAACTTACAGGAATGTCACATTGCAGTTTGCCTTTGTCAAGTGATGGGTTCATGTGTGGAGCAAAGAATCTGTCCCATAGCTCCAGACCTTGCTTAGAGAAAGAATTCCTAGCAGAGAGTATCTCAGATGAGTTGACAAAAGGAATAATGGCCATTCCAACTTGGAGGTGTGCCTCATTTGGAGAGAGGAGATTAGTGTCCTCCAACATCCAGTCATCTTGCATGTTATCCTCATCAGCATGGTTGGTGTCCTCCTCCTCATCTTGGTAATTCTGCAGAATGTTAAGCAGTCCTTCTCCCATGCCCATTTCCTGATCTGCATCAGCAATATTTTGCACCACCTCATTATCCTCTGCACCATGGACAGATGCCTTGTCACTGTCAGATGAAATATTTACTCTAGGTATAGATCCAGTAACAGCACTGTCAGCCTCCTGTGGTGGCAAATCCTGGTTGTCAATAGGCATGTCAACACCTTCAGCAAATACAGGTCCTTGGACAGCATTCCAGTTGCCCCAGCCAGCATTATTCTGAGGGGCAGGGTCAATCCATTGGTCCCATCCACCAATGTCCCCTTCAGGTTGTGGTGGACGAGTTGGAGAAGGGGGCCCAAATATGGGTCCCACCACAGGTAGAGGGTGTGGGTCAACACCATCATCAGGTACTGGGTCCTCATCAGGTGGGCCCCCCCCTAGGAGATTGTTGTTCAATATTTCCACAGAAAAGGTCCATGATTTAGTTTCCACCAGGTCTCCAATGGTGAATCTAACACTTTTAGGAACATCTAGGAGATCAGTGACTCTGAGTTTTGCAAGTATCCTGCCCTTGTGCTTAGGGTCCCTCTCCCAGAGCAGAACTTTACCAATGTCAGAGAATACAACATTCAGGTCATCATGGTTCCAGTGATCAAGTGGAGGACCCAGGAGCATAACCCAACATTCATTGTTAAACTGAGTCCTATGCCAATTAATTCCTTCATTATGCCTATCAAATGAAATAGCAACATCTTGGAAGGGAATATGACCCACAGCAATTAACCGGTCACGGTCACTGACATTTGCAAATTGAACATATGTAGAACCAAATGGACAATCTTGAATATCACGAAATTCAACATGTGCATCATTGATAAAGAAATCTTGCAACACATCCCTGATATTACCAAATGGGACAGGACCAGGGGGAAGGGGATGGATGTGCGCAATGGCATATTGTTCATGAGTTCTTGGTCGGCGAGGAACCACCACCCTTTTGACTTGATTCCTGCTAGCCACCTGCATAATCTCGAAACCATGGGGAAGAAATGGCTGAGGGTCAAGTGGAATATTGGCCATTGTGTCGGTTGTCATGAGCAAGGCAGTTGGGGTTTCTCCAGGCGAGGGAGTTGAGGAGACAGGGGTTTCAGCCGAATTAATTTTTTGGGCAAGCATAAAATCCTTAAGACAGTCATACACCCTGGGCCGTGAAACTTGCGGCGTAACATGGGCCTTGAACCAATTCAGGTAAGATTTGTCGGGCCAGGGACAAGAAGGGAAAGTGGGAAATTTCAAAAATGGTAAAAGACCAGGCAAATTAATTGTAGGAGATTTGTTGACTGCAGTTTTCTTCGCTATAATACCTTTGCCATTAATCACAATATCCACAAATGATGCACCCGTTACGACATGAGTAATGTCATCATTATTTTGCCCGTTATTGCATGGTACCTGTGACGCTGAAGAGCCAATACGGTAAAAAACAGAGGATTTTTTTCTTTTTGTATGAAACAGTTGTCCAATCCTTGTCCAATTCTTTGTAATATTCCTTCTCTTCGAATTTCCAATTTGGGCCTCCATCGCCCCAAAGTTTTATCTTCAGTATGAATGAATCATCAGTGAAAGAACCAGAATTATATATTTCAAAACCCACAGCTCTTGATGCCACCGAGAATCTAAAGGTTCTGTCCTGGAGGATTTTGACTTGATATTTTGATGCATGACCCCCAAAACAACTTTGAAGAACAATGCCAATTGTATGAATATCAATCTTAAAATTTGCACAGCCAAATGAACCAACAAGGAAGAATGGTCTTCTACGAAATCCTCCTAAGAAATTGATGTGGTGACCAAGTTTTTTGAACATATTATCCTCAAACATCCTCCCTTTAGAAAAATCCACAGAAAAGTATTTGTGTTTGGTTGATGAATTGAGCTCACCAATAATTTGTTCACCTACCATCACCCTTTTGACAACAAGATCCAAGATAACACCAAATGAAACTTTCTCATCTTGAAGTAGGAATCTAGCATCAATAACCACCTTGTCACAATTTAGTAACACAATCCACTTAGCAATAATATACAGGACTAGAAATCCAGGGGCATTGTCCAAAACATCAGAAGACAAGGTAGAGCTAGTAACGTGCCACATAAGTTTCAAATCATCACCCTTGCACGCATGAACATGAGAAGTCCCAAGAATATCAGAGGATGGTGGCAAAATATCATTGATCCTAGCAAGATGAGAGGGGAACCTCACCACAGAACCAATCATGAGAACCTCCCCATTTTCCAAACTTCTTCCTTCCAGTGGTGAACCATTTGTATTGAGAATGACCAGCCAATGATTATCCGAGAGAATAAGTGATCCAACAAGGAACTTACCATCGGTGGAGCTTCCAGAATAGGTGATCTTCCAGCCACCACCAGATGAATCCAGTGTATGAGAGTCCATGGGTATGTGTGCGACGGCGCCGGAGTGGCGCCGGCGAGTGCCGGTGGGATGGGCTCAGAGAGACATGCCTCGAAAATTGTGCCGGTGGACTTCCCACTTTGAACGTTCCTTCTTATTGATGATCTGCCTTGTGCCTACCTCCCGCTCCTCCCTCGCGCATATCGTGCCCATATCATCATCCCCCCCTTCAAGAAGCGTTGTCCCCAACGCTTGCGGGTCGGGTTGGAAAGGTGGCATGATATGAACAATTGCTTCACGCGTCTTCGCCATCTTCAAGTCTTGCCTGCCTTCCACTCCGCAACCTACCTCTCGGCGTGCTTGACTTGAAACAGCCCTTGGCGCCTGCACCTCCTTACGTCGCCGTACGAGCTTTGACCTAGGCGCCATTGTCTTCTTCTTCTCAACTCTTGTTGGAACTCGTGGTTGCTGAACATGGACCTTCTTTGCACGACCTGGCATAAGATGAGTAATGCCTAGACCACACAACTGACGAACATGTCCATCCTTGCCTCTATGCATCCGCATAACTGTCCCAACAAAATTCCTCACAGGTGTGCTAACAAAACTGCTCTTGTTACCCCACTTCACCTCATGCACTAGAACATCAGGAGCACAACTATCATCCGTCTGAACACCTATGTCAACACAAACAACCTTCTGAACACATGCTGCAACATCCTTCATCTTAGCAAAAAGAGGATGCACTTCAACTGGCTTGTCACTAACAAGTTCCATTGGCTTGTCATCTACAGGCATAGCTGAAGCAATATCAACATTGTTGCACTGCGCATCATGCTCTCCATCCTGCACCTTAGCTAGCCCAGATTTTGGCTTAGCCTTGCACACCTTATCCTTATGTACCACCAGCTCTACATCAGACTTTATGTGATCATCCTGCATAGGCTTCAAAGTCTGCTGTTTGCCACCATGCACAAAAGAATATGTATTTGCTCGTCCAACATGTGTAGCATTGCGATCATACTGCCATGGACGACCAAGTAACATCCCACATACCTCCAATAGCAACACATCGCACTCAATCTCATCAACATAATCACCAACTGTAAATGGCACACGCACCTTATGAGTTACCTTCACCATACCGCAACTATTTAACCATTGTAGATGCTTAGGTTCAGGAATACGCCATGTGGACAACCCCAACGCTGCCACCATTGCCTTGCTAATGCCATTAGTACAGCTTCCTCATTCAACAATCAACTTGCATGCTTTGCCTTTGATCATACACTGCGCCTGAAATAAATTCCAACGCTGGCCCTTGTCAACTATCATGCAAGCATCGCCTTGTACCTTCTTGAGTTGCAAATTCAGCCCACTCAATGGTACAACATCCTCCACTACAGTTGCAGCGCACACAACAACCTTGTCAACATCAGGCTGCTTCTCTTCAGAAAATTTTGGCACTGCCATATGACCGTTACCGAACAACTGTTGGAGCCTCCTTTACATGAGATGGAATAGACATAACTACAACTTTGGGCGACTGCTGGACTGCCTTCATGGGCTTGGTACAAAATATCTTACGACGAGGAGACATAAAATAGCCACGCAAAAAATTACTGAAGTACTTCCAAGTTGCATCAACAATATCCTTCTCATGCACCTCTTTATCCCACCAACGAGCTATCTCCTCATCCACACGTCGTAATGCAAGACGCATACATGTAGGATTATCCGAATACTCGTATGTATCGCATCTGTAAAAATCATCATGCATATGATGTTCCCATGACTCATATTCCTCATATGGCTCCATATGGACCAGTCTCCAACTGATTTGAGAATCATCACATACTACAGCGTGCAAGATGTCAAGATAATCATTGTACACATCACCAGATCTCTTCCCCGAAGTGCACCGTTTGCCAAAAAAATCACCCTGACATGATGGCATGCTTCCTAGCATAACTGCAGAACCAAAAAAATTCAGGGCCGGATTGTCCGATGTTGGAGGGCCAACTATCCGGGTTGGCCGGATACTCTGAGCGGAAACCGTCGAACAATCCGGTGCACGGACGTCGAGATCCAATCTGCTCCGCCTCAACTCTCTGATCTCCACCAAGAACACACTCAGCCGATCAATCAACACAATCTCGCCGTGAGCAACCTGGTTCTCTGATACCACATGATACGGATCAACGCCGATGATCCTTGGGTTTTGTCCCGATCTTTCACAACGAGTAACCTGGATAGGAATTCTTCCAAAACAATGCCAATGAATGTCACTTGAAGAAGAGGAACGAATCCAGCAAGCAACATGGAGAAGATCACCACGCCTCAAACCTGAGCACGACAATCCTTGATGAACACAAGAACCTCCACGACAATATCAATACGATAGATAACATGGCATCGTCATCCTCGGAGGGATGCTCACCAAGCAACTCACGCAATAGTTTTAGACTCAATTTCAAGCTAACCTAATCTAGATGGCGTTCCGGGGCTTATATGGCAGCCGGAATGTCGAAACGACGCGAAACGAAAACATGTCTGCTATAATCTAGTACGTCTGGATCGGACGGAAACTTATAGGGCCGGATTATCCGGTCTAAGTGGGCCGTATTATCCGGGGGCCGTATAGAACGTCATGCACGAAGTGCTTAGCAGAATTTCCGAAGCAGGGCCGGATTATCCGGGGTGTGGGGGCCGGATTATCCATGTTCTTGAGATGTGGAAGTACTCATTGGAAAGACCTTGGAATTATCTATCCAACAAGTGCTTATTTTCTTGATTCGGAGTTCGTATGAGGAATCCACGTCCGTTTCAATTTCAGGACTTCTGTCTGTCCAAATTGAACGTTCCTTCTTCTTGATGATCTCCCTTGCGCCTACCTCCCGCTCCTCCCTCACGCATATCGTGCCCATATCACGTGTAGTGCACGGGGACGAACCGGAATCTCATGTGATCCTTCATGTCATGCCAAGTTATGATTGGCGGCTCTTGTCTTGCATCACGTGGAACTTGAACTTGTTCCCACCAAAGGTTGGCATAATCATCAAACTCAAGCGAAGCCATGGCGACCATCTTCTCGTTGCTATAATTATGCATGCGGAAGATCTTGTCGACTTTGAGTGCCCACGAGAGGTATTCTTCGGGGTCATTGGATCCGGTGAACTTGGGCATTGTGAACTTGATCTTGCCGAAAGTTTCTTAATCATTGCGGTCATTGCGACGAGCTTGGTGACCTTGTTGATGATCTTGTAGTTGGGGAGGTGGAACTTGGTTCTCGCGTCCTTGTTGCGGAGCTTGATCTTGATATTGTTGTTGAGGCGCTTGCTCTTGCTCTTGGCGCGGTTGTTGATGGTGTTGAGGCACTTGGGCCCCATGAGGTTGTTGAGGATGTGGAGCCTCATGATGCGGTTGATGACGAAGAGGAGGCTCGTTCCTTGGTTGGTGATGTTGGTTAGGCACATGGGCCTCACGACGAAGATCATGGTCATGAGCCTCTTGACATGGTGGGCGTCGCTCAACTTGTATCACTTGATGCTCCAAGTTTTGTTGAGGTGGGGGAGGCGCCTCGTGATGACCATTATGTCGGTGCGGACGTTCATGTCGTTGATAACGAGAAGGAGGATCTTGGAGAGCTTCACATCGATGATGAGCTTGATTCTCCAAATTGGAGTCATCACTTGTTGTGACAAGTATGTGTCACGGTCGATGGTGGTAGACTTGCGGTTGCACTTGCGGTTCTTCTTGTGGTTGGTCTTGTTGGATCACTAATGCCCTAGCGTGATGACGGTGTTCTTCCTGCCTTGCTCGTGGCCATGAAGAGAAATCACCATCATAGCTTGACGTTGCGGCGTGCCATGGGGAAGGTACATAGTTCGAAGAACTTCCATCTTCAACCACGGGGGCATCATTGCGTGTTGGAGCACTTGCATGAAGATCTTGTTGACGAGGTGCGTGCGTGACGACGTGAAGAACTTGAAGAGCTTGATGCGCGTGGACGTGGTCTTGCATTCCATCGATGAGGCGTCTAAGATTGTTATTTGTTTCGGCGAAGGAGCGTTGAAGCGCTTCATTTTTGATGGCCAAAGTTATGATGCATTGCATGCATTTGTCATTCTAGGCTATCGAAGCGATTGTCGATGTTCTTGAACTCGGCTTGTGTCTCGCCAAATTGTTCATCTTGTCACGTCTCAAGGGCTTGGCAACATTCACGGTACTCTTGTCGGACGATGAAGTGACTTGCACGCGTCACGTACATTCCATGTTCTTCTTCTTGAGGAGGTGGTTGGCTCGACTCACCGTGCCTATCCATCATGCAAAACACACAAGTATTGCATATGGAAGTGGAATATGGTGGTGTTATCCTTGTACCTCACCTTGGGGATTGCACCAAACTAGAAACCACAAGTGAGAGCTATAAGCGTGCAAAGTGGAATCACAAAGAAAACTCACACTAAAGATAGAACTAACTCTCAAAAGTTGTGGGTGGAAGGTTAGGGTTGTGGAAAACCAAACGAAATGATCCAAAGAAAAGGTTATTGTCAAAAGTGGTAGAGAACCAAAGATCAAAGCGAAAAGGAAATGATCTACAAAACACAAAGATACACACACATGGAGACGGATGTGGTTAGCATGACTATGAAAATGAGCACAAAAGGTCCTAACAAAGACTACGCTCGGTGTCGTGCCAACGCAAGGAGAGACCACAACTCGTTCGCCAAAAGAGAAATAAGCAACGGATTTGTGCACTTGCCTCGTTGCGCTCTTTTTCTCTCTTTGCTTACAAGCTTGAGACTCTCTTTGTATTGGGAGACTATGTATCCTTCTATTTTTCTTTTACTTTTTCTTTTTCTCTCTTTTTTTTGATTCTTTTTCTCCCTTTCTATACTACTATGTTAACTCTTGTATTTGCTCTCACACTCTCACTTTCCAAGGACAAGTACACAATGCTTAGGCAAACACAAAATGAGCTGCTCTCATAGGATAGATACACACAAGGAAGAAGGGTTAACAAGGTGGAGCAAGTTATACCTTCAGTATTGATGACTTGCTACCGGTGTTGAGGATCATGTTCGGTGTCGCGGTGTTGATGAGCGCGGGATGTGAATATTGTTGCGGAAGCTTAAAGTTAGGAAGGCGACGCGCACGCGAAACATGAACAAGATAATACTAAAATTAGCGAACAAAAATGGGGGTGAAAAATTTCTTGTCAGACAGGGGCGGTAGTACCGCTCAAAACGTCCGGTAGTACCACTGTGAATAGTCGGTAGTACCGCTCGTTTTGGCGGTAGTACCGCTTCATGGATTCCTAGGCGCGTGGATCTTGAACTTGAACGCTCAATCAGCCTAAAAGTCCTCAAATTGGCGAAAAACTGAACAAAATTGGGGCTAGGGACACACAAAGACGGTAGATCGATACCCCAAGCAACAGATCTATGGACCAAAACCATGAAAAACGCTCCAAATCCAGAGATCGGTCCGAAGGCAAATTTGGGGCTCTTTTTTTGGAGATTTTCGAATTTTTTAGTGGATAGAAGAAAAATTTGTGGGGGAATTCATGAGCAAGGAAGCTCTTGATACCAATATGTTGAGGGCAAACCTCTAGGGTGGCCCGATCTTTCATGAATCCCACTCAAATCAAGGATGGAGTGCGAGGGAAGGAGGGGAGGATGAACACGAGGAACTCACGCATGAAGAACGCGATGAACACACACACGCAAAACCATCATACACACCAATAGCTCACGCCAGCGGTGACCGGTCCGGCGCAATCCCTAGGATCGGCATTGGGTGGAGGACTCTCTCTCGAACCGGCATGGCGAGAGGGGAGACTCAGTGAGGTCTTGACGTCTTGGCATAGGGACACTGATGCCAAGGCCTTGTACAACACGGAGGCATGATGCAAACTCCAACAAGGTTTGGGATATTTGGTGCTCCTTTGTCAAAGGAGCATGAGGCAAGAACTAGATAGATCCACAAGGGGTTTCCACTAATTCCAAATATCATGCCTAGGGTTTACAATAGAGGTGGGGGGGCTATATATAGGCCAGCCACAAGTTCAGGGGCAGTTTAGGCAACTAAAGTATCAAAAGGGGGTGTTACAAGGCCAAAGGGCCAACCTGGAGCGTGCAGGCCCTGGGGTGTCCGTTAGTACCGGTCGGTTGAGCGGTAGTACCGGTAAGATGCGGTAGTACCGCTGGAAGGGTGCGGTAGTACCGGAGCGGGCAGAAGCTTTGGCGTGAGTCTTCAGGTGCGCGTGGTAGTACCGCTTGCTGAGTGCGGTAGTACTGGTGGGATCTAGGGATTCGGGTCCATCTCTCTGCCCGGGGCGGTAGTACCACTTGTGCAGTTGTACCGCTTCCCGGGGCCGGTAGTACTAGGGTCTCCTAGCATCTGTTGGCTGCCATGTCGCTCCTCTAGCTCGTGTCTTTGTACCTGATGATGGATAGTGTCAGGGCATGAAGTAGCAAGCCATCCAGGGGTGTATCAAAGTCACATGAGTACAAGAGAGAATTCATTTTAGCTTGGAGGAGTTTGGTTCGAGCGCGAGTCATCGGTCCACTTGGGGGGCTTGGTGGTGTAGATGTAGAGGCGTCCATAGGACATGCTGCATCATGTTGTGTCACAGAAAAAGCAGGTTGAGGAGCTTGTTAATTGGCGTGAGTCACAGAAAAATCAAGGACATGCAAGAAGCAGTGGATCAGAAATACTGGTGCAATCAATAATATTCAAACTCAAGTGACAGCAATCAATGTCAATGTTGCCACCTTGCAGCATTCGATTGAGACTCTTATAGCGGCAATTCAGCAAGGACACGAACACCAACTTGATGATGTGTTCGAGGATATTTATGAGGGTAGTGCGGCTGATGCTGCCCCACATCATGGCAGGGGACGTGCCAATCCCCCTGCACCTGCTGCTACTCCTCTTTATGGACGTGGATATGCCCCTTTGGGACGTGCTCAACGTGTTTCGAACCAAGCTGATGATGGTTTGGGAAAACCCAAGTTTTCAATTCCCTCTTTCAATGGTTCACTTGATCCTGAGGATTATCTTACTTGGGAGTTGAAGATTGAGAAGATCTGGCATTTGTTTAATTATCCAGAAGATAGGAAGGTCAAGCTTGTAGCTTTAGAATTTGATAGATACGCTTTGTGTTGGTGGGATGCTATTGTGCAGAATAGAAGGAACGACATTCAACTTCCTGTGATGGATTGGCGCGAGATGAAGAGCATTATGAAGGCTCATTTTGTACCCACCAACTACTTGCGATCAGTTTTTGACAAGCTCACACAGTTGAGGCAAGGAACCATGTCAGTTGATGAGTACTACATGGAGATGGATATGCTTATGGAATGTGCTAACGTTCGTGAATCACTTGAGATGACAATGTAGCATTTTCTCAACAATATGAAGCCTCAAATCAAGAGCATTGTTCGTTATCACAAGTACGAGACGATGAACGAGCTGCTGCACCATGCTAGAGAGGCTAAATCACAGCTAGCTGAGGAGGCTAAGTCACGTGCACGGTTTACGTCTACCAGCCGTTTTTCGGCCAGATCTACGCCCCTACTGTGGCACCACCTACTGCTAGCCATCATACACCATCGGCCAAACCAGCACCTACATCTTCATTTGGTTCCAATGCTCGGAAGCTCGCTGCTCCTACTGCTAGCTCGGGTTCCAATATGTCAACTGCGCGTACTCTCGATGTGGTGTGCCATACTTGTGGAGGAAGAGGAAGAAACTGATGCAGCCCGTCCTACGGATGATCCTACATCTACACCACCGAGTCCCCCAAGTGGACCGATAACCCGTGCCCGAGCCAAGCTCCTTCAAGCTAAGGTGAATTTGCTCCTCTCATCATGTGACTTTGACATACACCTGGATGGCTTGCTACTTCAGACCACTACTCTGTGCACCATTAGGTACGATCCCCTTCCACTTCGACCCATGAGCCCTGATGCTGCACCTGTCCTGAAGCTTCCTGAGCCAGAGTGTCCAGCGCAGCCGGAGTGTCCGACGCGACTTATCCGGAGTGTCTGGCCTGGCCTAGCCCCAACCTGGCGTGGACATTCAGAAGTCCAGTTCGGACACTACACGGACACTACCCGGAGTGTCCGGCCACCCCAGACTGTCCGGTCAACTCGACCCGGACTATCCAGCCTGAAGATGGGCCTGTGAGCCTAGCTAGGCCCTGTGGCCCATGTACCCCTCTACTTCGCCCAGAACTCTACTTTAATGCCTGAATTACCCCTGAACTTGTGGTTGGCCTATATATAGTCCCCCACCTCCATGGTAAACCCTAGGCATGATATTTGGAATTAGTGGAAACCCCTTGTGGATCTATCTAGTTCTTGCCTCATGCTCCTTTGACAAAGGAGCACCAAATATCCCAAACCTCGTTGGAGTTTGCATCGTCCCTCCACGTTGTACAAGGCCTTGGCATCGGTGTCCCTTTGCCAAGACGTCAAGATCTGACCGAGTCTCCCATCTCGCCGTGTCAGTTCGAGAGAGAGTCCTCCGCCCGACGCTGATCCTAGGGATTGCGCCTGACCGGTCACCGCCGGCGTGAGCTATTGGTGTGTATCGTGGTTTCGCGTGTGTGTGTTCATTGCATTCTTCATGCGTGAGCTCATCGGGTTCATACTCCCCTCCTTCCCCCGCACTCCATCCTTGATTTGAGTGGGATTCGTGAAAGATCGGGCCACCCTAGAGGTTTGCCCTCAACAGAAAGATTGTCCAAACAGCAAGGTGATGTTTGTCAATGAACAAGGTGAATTAGAGAGTGGAGATGAAGTTGATGACGATGATGCTTCTGATGGCGAGGATGGTGTAGATGCTTATCCTAAGCGTGACCAACTATTGTCGTGTTTTCACGAATACTTAGTGTGCAACCTATTGATGAATCTCAGTGTTGCAACCTGTTTCAAACAAAAGCTCTAGTTGGACCTAACAAAGCTTGCAAGGTAATTATTGATGGAGGTAGCTGCAGAAATCTTGCAAGTAAGGAGTTATGTGCTAAGCTGAATTTGACATATATGCCTCATCCCAAGCCATACTACATACAATGGTTGAGCAACAATGGTGAGATGAAGGTAAATCATATGGTACGTGTGAATTTTCAAATAGGGCCATACAAGGATTCTATTGACTTTGATGTGGTTCCTATGTCTGTTTTCCATATTCTATTGGGTCGGCCTTGGATTTATGATCGCCATGTGCAACACAATGGCTGTGCCAATACATATCACTTGGAATTTAAAGGAAAGAAGATTACTATGCAGCCAATGACACCACAAGACATTGTGAATGATTCTTGTCAGAAGATAGAAGTGAATTTGAAGGAAGATCCTATAGCTCAGCGAGATTGTCAGACAGCTGTTCCTGATGTAATTGAGCCTAAATCGAGTGATATAAGGAAAAGTGAGAGAGTGCCTAATTTACTGATATTAGCCACCAAAGAGGATATGAGAGAATTTCGTGAGGATCCTAAAGTCATGCCCCTTGTGCTCATGTATAAGGGCGAAGTATTGGTTTCTAACGACATGACCCCTATTTCTCTTGGTGTTTCTTTTGTTTTGCAGGATTTTGGGGATGTCTTTCCAGAAGATGTACCCGCAGGATTGCCTCCATTGCATGGTATTGAACACCAAATTGACTTGATCCCTGGCGCCACCCTTCCCAATCGTGCACCCTACTCCCGAAGAAACAAAGGAGATACATAAACAAGTGCATGCATTTCTGGATAAAGGGTACATTCGTATCTCTCTTAGCCCTTGTGTTGTTCTTGTTATTTTAGTGCCTATGAAAGATGGTACATGGCGCATGTGTGTAGATTGTAAAGCTATTAATAACATCACTATTCAACATCGTCATCCTATTCCACGCTTAGAGGATATGTTGGATGAATTGAGTGGTGCTGCTGTTTTCTCTAAGATTTATTTGCGTAGTGGTTATCATCAAATTAGGATGAAAGAAGGGGATGAGTGGAAAACTGTTTTCAAAACAAAAATTGGTTTGTATGAGTGGTTAGTTATGCCATTTGGTCTTACTAATGCACCTAGTACTTTCATGCGATTAATGAATCATGTTTTGAGAGATTTTATTGGTTGTTTTGTGGTTGTTTACTTTGATGATATACTTATATATAGCCACAACGAAACTGACCATTGTAATCATATACAACAAGTTTTGCAAGTGTTGCATGATAATAAACTGTATGCTAATTTTGAGAAGTGCACATTTGCAAAAGATAAGGTCATATTTCTGGGCTTTGTTGTATCTAAGAATGGGGTAGAGGTAGATCAATCTAAAATTGAATCAATTCAGAATTGGCCTACTCCCATGAATGTAAGTCAAGTGTGTAGTTTCCACAACTTAGCTGGTTTCTATAGGCCCTTTGTGAAGGACTTTAGCACCATTGTTGCACCATTGAATGATTTGACAAAGAAAGGTGTTCCTTTTGTATGGGGCGCGACCCAAGATATTACCTTTGATACATTGAAACGCTTGCTTACTTCTGCACCATTACTTGCATTACCTGATTTTTCGAAGCAATTTGAAGTTGAATGTGATGCTAGTGGTATAGGCATTGGTGCCATTTTGATGCAAGAGGGTCACCCTATAGCATATTTTCTGAGAAACTTACTGATGCTAGACTGAATTATCCTATTTATGATAAAGATTTGTATGCACTTGTTAGAGTACTTGAAGTTTGGCAACATTAATTGTGGCCAAAGGAATTTATCATACATTATGATCATGAAGCATTGAAGTATTTGAAAGCTCAATCAAACTTGTATTGAAGATTAGCTAAATGGGTTGAGTTTATTGAATCTTTGCCTTACATAATTAAGTATAAGAAGGGAAAAGAGAATGTTGTTGCTGATGCTCTGTCTAGGAAGAACATGCTATTAACCAATCTTGATGTTAAAATTCCTAGATTAGAAGCTATTTGTGCACTTTATGCAACTAACCATGATTTTGCCGAACCATATCATTTGTGTGCTCTTAGAAACGCATGGGATAAGTATCATATACATGATGGATATTTGTTTCGAGCTAACAAACTATGTACTCTAGAATCATCGTTGTGTTTGTTTTTAGTGCAGGTATCACATGCCTGTGGTTTGATGGGTCACTTTGGGCATGAGAAGACGTTTCTCATGCTTGCTGATCATTTTTATTGGCCAAAGATGAGGCGTGATGTGTACAGATTTGTGAGCCGATGTAATCCAAGTTGAAGCCTCACGGTTTGTATACACCTATCTCTGCACCTACTACTCCATGGCAAGACATTAGTATGGATTTTGTGCTAGGTCTACCTAAAACTCAGAGAGGTCATGATTCTATATTTGTGGTAGTGGATAGGTTCTCTAAGATGATTCATTTTATTGCCTGCCACAAAAGTGACGATGCGTCGCATGTTGCTAACCTGCTTTTCAGGGACATCATGAGATTACATGAAGTACCTAATAAGATTGTTTCTGACCGTGATGTGAAGTTCATGAGCTACTTTTGGAAGACCTTATGGGGGAAGCTGGGAACGAAGTTGCTATTCGGTACTAAATGTCATCCCCAAATAGATGATCAAACAGAGGTGGTGAATTGAACATTGTCACAGCTTCTAAGGACTATGATAAAGAAGAATCTGCGGGAGTGGGAAGAGTGTATGCCACATGTTGAGTTTGCATACAACAGGGTTGTGCATTCAACTACTCAGCTTTGTCCTTTTGAGGTGGTGTATGGCTTCAAGCCATTGATGCCACTTGATTTGTTGCATTTGCCATTACATGAGAGAGTTGATATAGATGCATCAAAACGTGTTGAATATGTGAATAAGATCCATGAGAAGACTCGAGAGGCTATTGAGAAGAAGGGCAAGAACATTGCTGCTGCAAGGAATCAAGCACGGAAGGAATTGTTGTTCAAGCTTGGAGACATGGTATGGGTGCATCTACGCAAGGATAGATTTCCACTACTTTGCAAGTCCAAGTTGAAGCCACGTGGTGCTGGTCCTTACAAGGTGTTAGCCAAAATTAATGATAATGCCTACTCGGTTGTTATACCTATTGAGGAGTTTGGTGGAGTTAGCAACAACTTCAACGTTGTTGATTTATCACCATATGCTGGAGAAGACCTTGGAGCGTCGAGGTCGACGCCTTTTGAAGGGGGGAGATGATGAGGACATCCCTATAGTTACACCTACCCCAATTGCTACTGATGATGTTCCAGCTGTGTTGAGGGCAAACCTCTAGGGTGGCCTGATCTTTCACGAATCCCACTCAAATCGAGGGTGGAGTGCGGGGGAAGGAGAGAAGGATGAACACGACGGACGCACGCATGAAGAACGCGTTGAACACACACACGCAAAACCATGATAAACACCAATAGCTCACGCTGGCGGTGACCGGTCCGGCGCAATCCCTAGGATCAGCGTCGGGCGGAGGACTCTCTCTCGAACCAGCACGGTGAGATGGGAGACTCGGTGAGATCTTGACGTCTTGGCAAAGGGACACCAATGCCAAGGCCTTGTACAACGCGGAGGCACGATGCAAACTCCAACGAGGTTTGGGATATTTGGTGCTCCTTTGTCAAAGGAGCATGAGGCAAGAATTAGATAGATCCACAAGGGGTTCCTACTAATTCCAAATATCATGCCTAGCGTTTACAATAGAGGTGGGGGCTATATATAGGCCAGCCACAAGTTCAGGGGTAGTTTAGGCAACTAAAGTATCAAAAGGGGGCGTTACAAGGCCAAAGGGCTGAGCTGGAGCACGCAGGCCCTAGGGTGTCCGGTAGTACCGCTTGGTTGAGCAGTAGTACCGGTCAGACACGGTAGTACCGCTTGAATGGTCCGGTAGTACCGGGGCGGGCAGAAGGTTTGGCGTGAGTCTTCAGGTGCGCGCGGTAGTACCGCTTGCTGAATGCGGTAGTACCGGTTGGATCTGGGGCTTCGGCTCCATCTCTCTGCCTTGGGCGGTAGTACTGCTGTCCTCGAGCGGTAGTACCGCTTGGGCGGTAGTACCACTTCCAGGGGCCGGTAGTACCGTGGTCTCCTGGCAGCTGTTGGCTGCTGGGTCACTCCTTTGGCTCGTGTCTTCATACCTAATGATGCATAGTGTCGGGGCATGAAGTAGCAAGCCATCCAGGGGTGTATCGAAGTCACATGAGTACAAGAGCGAATTCACCTTAGCTTGGAGAAGCTTGGTTCGAGCACGAGTCATGGGTCCACTTGGGGGACTTGGTGGTGTAGATGTAGGAGCATCCGTAGGACGGGCTGCATCAAGCTGCTGCAAAGAAAGATCAATCCAATGAGATAAGGATTGGACCAATTACAAGAGCTCGTGCTAAGCTACTAGAACAACAGGTGAACTTGTTTGTTAATGAACCTGATGTTTTAGTTAATGAGAATTTTATAGTACATAAGTCTTTGTGCTATTGTATGATCAGGTACATGGGAGAAGAAGGTGTAGCACGGAGCGAGGAGTTGAAGCATATGGAGCATGGCATGTTGATCAATGAATAATGCACAAGGGAGGAGAGGGAGGAACCGCAAGGAGCTACCAAGAATAAGATCAACACATGGCATGATCTCGACGTGCAGAAACGACACGCTTTCCGTCACATGTCTGCTGCCGCAAGATGTAAACAGTCAGTGCCTGCAAGATGTAAACAGTCCTTTTCGCCACGCAGAAACATGCCCAAACTCTGCCACGCCAGAACCCTGAGCTGAACCCAGCTTTGGCCAGTTTGTATCTTTTAATTGGGTAAGAGCAACTCGGATCCCACCTAGGCTGCCGCCCCCAGACTCTTAAATAGATGGGGCGCCACACAAGTTAGGTAGAGACCACGTTAAAATATTTTGGAGTTGTGTCTTTCATAGAACCTCTAGAATTACCCTGTGATCGATTTTACCAACTATAATTAAGTGCGATCTGTTGTTCCACTGGGAATTAGTAGATTACAAACTACCGTTCGTGGTCGACGACTGCATGCGCAAGTGTGGTGTTGTGAATATCCTACAAGGTTCGAGAGCTATTGCATTGGCATCAGGGTTCGAGCGGGAGAGATCATAGCTACATACTAGTTATCTATCATCTACCATCATCATCGACAAGTGCTTGCTTAGAAGATCGGGCCACCCCATATCACTTAAGAGCGGGAGCAAGTTTGGGTTAGACCCAAAACGGAAATCTATTTGGGTTGGACCCAAATAAGACATGGACTAAGTCAGTGAGTTAGATTCGTAGTGACTAATATAGGCCTTTTTAGTGAATGGGCCACAAGTGAGTGCAACCCACTTTCACTCCCTATATAAGCTAGGGCGTAGGTGCTTAGAGCACACGGTTAGGTCACTCCATGTGTTGGAAACCCTAGCCCTAGTCTAGTCATGTCGCCACCGTACCGGACCTAGCAGTCCACCGTCGGCGCTCCTCCTCGCACGTGTGGATACTGGCGGAGGTGTTGTACATTCAGCACTTCGGCGATCGTGGATTGGAACGGATCGTGAGGGCTGCACTGCATCAAGCGACGTGCTTCATCGATTCCGCAACCGTGCGTCTAGTGGTAATTCTCGTGGCCTACTACCTCAGCTAGATCTTGGGATCACCACATAGGGTAAAAGTTTTGTTTATCTCTGCGTGCCCCAACAGTTCGTACTAGAACAACAACAACTTGCTTAACAAAGATGAAATCAGCGCGGTGCTCACTTTTGCCAGATCTTGCTCATGAAGTGCATCGAATGCGATGGGATATATATATATATATGTTACATATCAAGTAAAATATCCCTTCTCTAGTATTGCGAGTGTCGATCTTTGTAATAACCTTCCGTGCCAATGTTTGGGACGAAGTAAGTGAAAAAATTGAAACCCGAAAAGTTTGATTCACGACTACTTTTTGCCACCGCCCCAACCCAAGCCCCAAAGTGGTTCTGTTGGGGGCAAACCTCTAGGGTGGCCCAATCTTTCACGATTCCCTTTCAAATCGAGGATGGAGTGCGGGGAGAGGAGGGGAGGATGAACACGACGAACGCACGCATGAAGAACGTGATGAACACACACACACAAAACCACGATACACACCAATAGCTCACGTCGGCGGTGACCGGTCCGGCGCAATCCCTAGGATCGGCGTCGGGCGGAGGACTCTCTCTCGAACCGGCACGGCGAGATGGGAGACTCGGTGAGATCTTGATGTCTAGGCAAAGGGACACCGATGCCTAGGCCTTGTACAATGCGGAGGCACGATGCAAAATCCAACGAGGTTTGGGGATATTGGTGCTCCTTAGTCAAGGAGCATGAGGCAAGAATTAGATAGATCCACAAAGGGGTTTCCACTAATTCCAATATCATGCCTAGGGTTTACAATGGAGGTGGGGGACTATATATAGGGCAGCCAATTAAACAGGGGTACTTTAGGAATAAAAGACAAGTTTTGGACGGACTAGGGGTTACATGGGCCACAGGCCCAAAGGCCTTTTCATGCCTGGCTACAGTCAGACTGGAGACTCCGGTCTGGCCGGAGACTCCGGTCGGTCTCCGGATTGGCCTCCGGAGGGGCCTTCAGATTGTCCCAGCGCCTGGTTCTAGGGGCAGACCAGAGGTGGGTCCGAAGACTCCAGTGTCTTCAGGCCGGCGACTTTGGGAGGCCAGAGACTCCGGTGTGAGCAGACCGGAGACTCCGGTCTGAGCAGCTCCAGCGGCTCCTGCTTTAGCTCTGCTCCTTATTCTCCATCCTTGGGTGCTTGGTGATGTGCCGAAGCTTCATACCTGATGATGCATAGGGTAGTTGCATGATGTAGTATGCCATCCAAGGAGGTATCAAATTGGCACGAGGAAAGGAGCGAGTTCACCTTAGCTTGTAGGAGTTTGGCTCATGCACGAGTCATGGGTCCACTTGTGGGACTTGTTGGTGTAGATGTAGGAGCGTTCGTAGGATGGGCTGCATCAGCTCCCCCCCCCTTGGGAAAGAGTCGTCCTCGACTCTTCATGGTTATCATCTTGAACAACTCCATGGTAGGGTGAGAGATCCTTGACATTGAATGTATTGCTTGCAAGGTACTTGGAGGTCGGTATGTCGATGATGTAGGCGTTGTTGTTGATTCTTTTGAGGACCTTGAAGGGACCATCTCCTCTTGGCTTGAGCTTGGAGTCACGTTCCTTTGGGAAGCGGTCTTTGCTTAGGTGTATCCACACAAGGTCACCTTCTTCAAAGATCATCTCCTTCTTGTCCTTGTTTAACCTTGAAGCTTGGCGAAGGACTTGTTGTTCGATAGTAGCTCTTGTTTCTTCATGAAGTTTCTTCATAGCTTGTGTGCGTTTCTCGACGTCCATGTTCGTTCGATCATGGAGAGGTATTGGTAGGATGTCAAGTGTGGTGAGGGGCTCGAAACCATAGACGATCATGAATGGTCTCATCTTGGTTGTTGAGTGCTTGGCTCGATTGTAGGCGAACTCGGCATGTGGGATGCATTCCTCCCAATCCTTCAGGTTTTTCTTGATCAACACACGAAGGAGAGTTCCGAGGCTTCGGTTGACAACTTCGGTTTGGCCATCAGTTTGAGGATGTGAAGCGGATGAAAAGAGGAGCTTGACGCCGAGCTTGGCCATGACGATCATGAATTTGACATCGCGGTCGGAGACGATTGTCCTTGGCACACCGTGAAGACGGACGATTTCCCTGAAAAACAGATTTGCAACATGTGAAGCATCATCGGTCTTATGGCACGGTATGAAGTGTGCCATTATGGAAAAACGATCCACAACAACAAATAAGAATCATGACCATGCTTAGATCTAGGCAATCCTAACACGAAATCCATGCTAATGTCGGACCAAGGTGTATGAGGAATAGGCAATGGCATATAAAGACCATAGGGATTAGCTTGCGACTTAGCTTAAACACATGTCGTGCATCATTGAACGTAGCGCTCCACGTCACGCTTCATCTTGGGCCAAAAGTAGTGATTCGAGAGCATGTCCAATGTCTTGTCGCGACCAAAGTGGCCCATAAGGCCTCCACCATGAGATTCTTGGAGGAGCAAAAGTTGAAGCGACGACTTCGGAATGCATAGCTTGTTTTGTTTAAATAGAAAGCCCTTATGCAAATAGAAATCATCAACTCCTTTGTCATTGGAGCACTTTGCGAAAATTGGTTCGAAGAACGGGTCGGAAGCATACAAAGATTTTATTTCCTCAAGACCCAACACGTTGATTTCAAGCCTCGTAATAAGGCTTGTATGTTTGCGAGACAATGCGTCCGCAACTACATTATCTTTGTCCTTCTTATACTTGACAATGTACAGAAAAGACTCCATGAACTCAACCCACTTAGCGTGTCTCTTGCTCAAGTTGGCTTGGCCTTTGAGATATTTCAACGACTCGTGGTCGGAATGTATGATAAATTCCTTGGGCCAAAGGTAGTGTTGCAAAACTTGAAGGACACGAACTAAGGCAAAATGCTCTTTGTCATAAACCGGATAGTTGAGGCCAGCACCATCAAGTTTCTCGCTATGGTAGGCTATAGGACGTCCGTTTTGCATAAGGACTCCTCCAATGCCAATACCACTAGCATCGCACTCTATCTCAAAAGTTTTTGTGAAATCCAGTAAAGCAAGGAGAGGTGCTTCGGTGAGCCTCTTTTTGAGTTCATCAAAAGCTTTTTGTCGTGCTTTGCCCCACACGAAGGTGACATTCTTCTTCGTCAACTCGTTGAGAGGACAAGCAATAGTGGAAAAGTCTTTCACAAAGCGACGATAGAAACCAGCCAACCCATGAAAACTTCGGAGTTCACTCACATTTGTTGGGATGGGCCAATCTCGTATGTCTTTTAACTTGGAAACATCAACTTCAATTCCCTTCTAAGAAACGACAAATCCAAGAAAAATCAACTTGTCTTTAGCAAAAGTGCACTTGGGAAGATTAGCATAAAGCTTTTCATGTCGAAGGATTTGCAAAACTTCCTTGACATGTGTTATATGGTCCTCAAGTGATTTGCTATAAACAAGAATATCATCGAAATAGACAACAACACTTTTTCCAATGAGAGAACGCAAGATATGATTCATTAGGCGCATGAAGGATGATGGGGCATTAGACAAACCAAAGGGCATAACCAACCATTCATAGAGACCATTCGTGCGGTAGGCGGCGCGGTTGGGAAGTGGTGCACCGGGGATGAGGTCAATGTGATGTTCGATGCCACGAAGAGGAGGTAGTCCATGTCGAAGCTCTTCGGGGAACACATCCTTGAATTTCTGCAAAACACTCATCAAAGATGGAGGAACGTTGGTTAATTCGTTAGTTCCTTGCGCTAGTCCCTTGCAAAGGAGGACATAGTGCAAGATGGATGGGTTGTTCCGAACATCTCTCATCTCACTTTTGGTGGCAAGGAGAACACTCTTAGTTTTCCCACTCGAATTTAGCTTGTGGCTCTCACTCACTATGAGGTTGTTCTCTCTCTCACCGCTCTTCTCACCAGTAGGTGTTGTGCTTTATGCCCTCGCTAAAGCCTTTGCATTGTCCGCAATTATTTGGCTAGGAGTCATCGGTTGCAAAACACATGTTTTGTCGAGCCATTTGAAGGTGTATACATTGGTGCGACCATCATGTTGAGCAGTCTTGTCAAATTGCCACGGTCGACCAAGAAGCATGTGGCAAACTTTCATAGGAACCACATCACACTCCACCGTATCTTTGTAAGGACCAATGGCGAAGGAGATCGATACAGTATGCTTGATCTTTATGGACCCTTGGTCACTTAGCCATTGCACATGGTAGGGGTGCTTGTGCGGATGGAGGGTGAGGTTGAGCTTCTCACACAACTCGGTGCTAGCAAGGTTGTGACAACTCCCTCCGTCAATGATCACCTTGATAGATTTGCCATTGATGTTGGCTCGTGTTTGGAAGATATTGGAGCATTGGTCTTCATGCTCTTGTGCTTGAGTGGTCAAGATCCTTGTGACGACAAGCGATGGACTTACATCATGTTCACACATGAGGAGTTCTTCATCATCTTCCACTTGTTGCCTTGCCATTGCTTCCTTGATGCGGGCATCAAACTCATCTTCACTCAAGTACTCTTCATCACCATTGTCATGGATGAACAAGACTTTCTTGTTTCCACATTCGGCCGATTTGTGTCCTTTACCTCCACACTTGTAGCATTCACCATTGAAAGGTGTATCACTCTTTGCTTGCTTGCCACTTGGGGGAAGTTTTCCTTGAGGAAGTGTGGGCTTGAAGGAAGGCTTGGAGGTACTTGAGGGGCTTCCATTGAAACTTGTTGGTGTAGCGGTTGAAGCTTGCTTGTAGGTGAAGTACGTCTTGGGCTTGTTGTACTTGATATCCTCTTGCACTTGACGTTCAGCCTTTGTTGCTATGTGCACAAGCTCAACCATGGTGTTGTATGTTTGGAACTCGATGATGCGCTTGATTAGGTGATTCAAGCCAATAAGGAAACGTGCCATTGTTTGCTCCATTCGTTCATCAATGTTGGCGTGAATCAAATTGACTTCCATTTCCTTGAAGTACTCTTCCATGGTCTTTGTCCCTTGACGAAGCGCTTGAAGGTTGTTGAAGAGGTCACGCGTGTAGTGCGCGGGTACGAACCGGGATCTCATGTGAGCCTTCATGTCATGCCAAGTTGTGATTGGCGGCTCTTGTCTTGCATCACGTGGAACTTGAACTTGTTCCCACCAAAGGTTGGCGTAATCATCAAACTCAAGCGAAGCCATGGCGACCATCTTCTCGTTGCTATAGTTGTGCATGCGGAAGATCTTGTCGACTTTGAGTGCCCACGAGAGGTATTCTTCGGGGTCATTGGATCCGGTGAACTTGGGCATTGTGAACTTGAGCTTGCCAAAAGTTTCTTCATCGTTGCGGTCATTGGGACGAGCTTGGTGATCTTGTTGATGATCTTGTAGTTGGGGAGGTGGAACTTGGTTCTCGCATCCTTGTTGCGGAGCTTGCTCTTGGTATTGTTGTTGAGGAGCTTGCTCTTGATCTTGGCGCGGTTGTTGACGTGGTTGAGGCGCTTGGGCCTCATGATGGAGAGGGTATGGAGCCTCTTGACGCGGTTGATGACGAAGAGGAGGCTCTTTCCTCGGTTGGTGATGTTGGTTAGGCACATGGGCCTCACGGCGAAGAACATGGTCATGAGCCTCTTGACGTGGTGGGCATCACTCAACTTGTATCACTTGACGCTCCAAGTTTTGTTGATGTGGAGGAGGCGCCTCGTGATGACCATGGTGTCGTTGTTGACATTCATTACGGTGATGACGAGGAGGAGGATCTTGGAGAGGTTCACGTCAATGACGAGCTTGATTCTCCAAATTGGAGTCATCACTCGTTGTGTCAAGTCTGTATCGCGGTCGATGGTGGTAGACTTGCAGTTGCACTTGTGGTTGTGCTTTCGGTTCCTCTTGTGGTTCCTCTTGTTGGATCACTAGTGCCCTTGCGTTATTACGGTGTGCTTCTTTCCTTGCTCGTGGCCTTGAAGAGAGGTCAGCATCATAGCTTGATGTTGCGGCGTGCCGTGGGTAAGGTACATAGTTCGAAGAGGTTCCATCTTCAACCACGGGGGCATCATTACGTCTTGGAGCACTTGGAGGTAGATCTTGTTACGGAGGTGCACGACGACGCGAAGAACTTGAAGAGCTTGAAGCACGTGAACGCGGTCTTGCCATTCCATCGATGAGGCATCAAAGGTTGTCATTTGTTTCAGTGACGAAACGTTGAAGCGACTCTTTTTGGTGGCCGAAGTTGTGATGCATTGCTTGCATTTGCCTTTCGAGGCCATCGAAGCGGTTGTCGATGTTCTTGAACTCGGCTTGCATCTCGCCAAATTGTTCATCTTGTCGAGTCTCAAGGGCTTGGCAACATTCACGGAACTCTTGGCGGACGATGAAGTGACTTGCACGCGTCATGTACGGACTTTGATCTTCTTCTTGGGGAGGTGGTTGGCTCGTCTCACCGTGCCTATCCATCATGCAAAACACACAAGTATTGTATATGGAATTGGAATATGGTGGTGTTAGCCTTTTACCTCACCTTGGGGATTGCACCAAACTAGAAACCACAAGAGATATAAGCGTACAAAGTGGAAATGCAAAGAAAAATCACACTAAATAAAGAACTAACTCTCAAAAGCTTGTTGGTGGTAGGTTAGTATTGTGGAAAAGTCACACTAAATAAAGAACTAACTCTTTGGCAATGGGAGACTATTTGTCTTTTGCTTTTTCTTTGTATCTTTTTCTTTCTTTTGTATTTTTTTTGCTCTCCCTTGATGCTACCTAGTCACACTTGATATTGCTCTTGCACACTCACTATCCAAGGAAAAATGCACAATGCTCAAGCAAACACAAAATGAGCCACTCTCATGGGATAGGTACACACAAAGGAAGATAGGGGTTAACAAGGTGACACAAGTTATACCTTCTTTGGTGATGATGAACTTGGCGTCGGTGGTGCGGGATGATGTTCGTGCGCCGTGGTGTCGATGAGTGCGGGGGTTGTCGATGCGGAAGCTTGTTGTTCATTGACGACACGCACACGGGCACAAACAAACAAGAAGAAATTAGCCAATGCAAGATTAGAGGCAAAACTGTCAAAATCAGGCGTTAGGCCGGAGACTACGGGGTTTCAGGCCAGAAACTCCGGTGCAGGACGGAGACTCCGGTGTGGGTAGGCCGGAGACTCCAGTGTGCAGGCCGGAGACTCCGGTCTAGAGTCAGATCACGAAATGCTCGTGTTCTTGAGCAGAAATCCACGCCTTGGGTCCTCAAATCCACGAAAAATTGGCCAAATTGGGCTGGGAAAACGCAGGACAAAGCTGGACCAACACCTAAGACAAGGTTTGGTCGGATCAAAACCACAAGTAACACTCCAAATCAAGAGATCGATCCAAAGGAAAATATGGGCTGTTTTTTGGGGATTTTCGAATTTTTGGTGGATAGAAGAAAAATTTGTGGGGGAAATCGTGAGCAACGAAGCTCTTGATACCAATATGTTGGGGGCAAACCTCTAGGGTGGCCCGATCTTTCATGATTCCCTTTCAAATCGAGGATGGAGTGCGGGGAGAGGAGGGGAGGTTGAACACGACGAACGCACGCACAAAGAACGCGATGAACACACACACAAAACCACGATACACACCAATACCTCACGCCGGCAGTGACCGGTCCAACGCAATCCCTAGGATCAGCGTCGGGCGGAGGACTCTCTCTCGAACCGGCACAGCGAGATGGGAGACTTGGTGAGATCTTGACGTCTTGGCAAAGGGACACCGATGCCTAGGTCTTGTACAACGCGGAGGCACGATGCAAACTCCAACGAGGTTTGGGGATATTGGTGCTCCTTAGTCAAGGAGCATGAGGCAAGAATTAGATAGATCCACAAAGGGGTTTCCACTAATTCCAATATCACGCCTAGAGTTTACAATGGAGGTGGGGGACTATATATAGGCCAGCCACTTAAAAAGGGGTACTTTAGGAATAAAAGACAAGTTCTAGACGGACTAGGGGTTACATGGGCTGCAGGCCCAAAGGCCTTTTCATGCCTGGCGACGGTCGGACCAGAGACTCCGGTGTGGTGGACCGGAGACTCCGGTGTGGTGGGCCAGAGACTTCAGTCGGTCTCCGGACTAGCCTCCGGAGGGGCCTTCAGATTGTCCCAACGCCTGGTTCCGGGGGCAGACCGGAGGTGGGTCCGGAGACTCCAGTGTCTTCAGGCCGGAGACTTTGGCGGGCCGGAGACTCCGGTTTGAGCAGCTCCAGCGGCTCCTGCTTCACGCTCTGCTCCTTGTTCTCCATCCTTGGGTGCTTGGTTATGTGCCAAAGCTTCGTACCTGATGATGCATAGGGTAGTTGCATGAAGTAGCATGCCATCTAAGGAGGTATCAAATTGGCACGAGGAAAGGAGCGAGTTCACCTTAGCTTGTAGGAGTTTGGCTCGTGCACGAGTCATGGGTCCACTTGGGGGACTTGTTGGTGTAGATGTAGGAGCGTCCGTAGGACGGGCTGCATCAGGTTCCTTCCTATGCACACCAACACAACATAGCTAATGAACACACGGTAGAAACACAGATCTATCATACCATGGACAGAGTTGAAAGGGACATCCCGCGAAAGTTCTGCTTCTAGTTCTTTTTGAAGTACTCCTATAGAAACTTACAAATGAACTAGAGGCGGGACTTTCACGGGATCCCGCTTGCAACCCTAACCATGGCACATGTGCTGAGCGCCACACTGCGGACGAGGGGGAGATCAACTGGCAGGTGTGCGTGCGGGTGCCGAGAAGATACATACTTGATTACATTGTGTAAAATTTGACCAAATAAATAGAGTAACTAATACACTTGAATACTTTTTGTAAAATTAGTATTGTTGTAGGTAGAGTAATACTTTCCAATAATGCTAATTTTCTACCAACATTCTTTATATATATTTAGACTAAATCTTGGTCAAAGAAAAACATGCAAAATGAGGACGCCTTATTCCTCGGTACATAGGTAGAGTATGTACTCCTACTTACTACTCCTACTTATGGAAATACTACATTAGAACCTATAAATGAATAATGTGTCTGGTCAAACTGAAGTGACGAGACTATACTGCGCTAGGAGGTGACATGGTTAATTTATTACAAGAAAAGAAAAAAAACTTTCAAAGAGCCATCCCATCTTCCCTATATCCGTTTAGTTTATCCCCACTCGCCGATGCTGCCTGGCCGCATTTGGGATCCTCTCCATCACGCGGTTCACACATTTTCCTCGCCATCTCGTCGGGTGCATCTTTCCTTCTAGACCACCGCCCCTATCCTCCAAAAAAACCCAAACAGGTCTATATAGATCCGCCCTCGCCCCAATCCTCCTAGATGTGATGGCGGATTATCTGTACAAAATTTGGAGAGGTTCAAGCGAGAGCCGGCGGTGCAGCGGCTTTAGCAAGGTCGGCGATGACGTCATCAACAAAATCGCTGAGCGTCTGGACGCTAAAAGCGCCGTCCGGCTGGCCGCATGCTCCAAGGAGATACACTACCAAGTCGCCAGCGGAGAAGGTTACAACTATCAGAACTACGACTGCTCGAAAGTGGTCTCCTTCAATGAACTCTATGCCCACATGATCTCCTGCATCCATAGCCCGTTTATCTGCAAGGATCCAGGATGCAACTGGGCCGGCAACAAATTAATGTTGTATCTACACCTCAAATCCGCCCACTATATCGAGGTGCCCATAGTCCTCTACAGCATCAAACAATCTTTCAAAAGATACTGAATCTCTCAAATGTGTTGATGGTGCTATTATTAAAGTATTTTGTAGAACTAATACTATTGTACTGGTACTTGTTTTGATCAACGACAGTAGATTGTTTTGCTTTTCTTTTGAAACATGGCCTTCTCAATCTAGATGAGGGCTGGGCTTCTTGGGTTGCATATATGTTGGTCACACATGCATTGATGTAAGAACGAGGTATGCACACAAATGCAAACTTGATCATCAGTTTTGCTTGATCCAATGATGGAGTGTGTTCGGAGAAAAGGGCAAACTCATCCGATGCCAAGTTTTTGCGAGCTAAAACATGAACTGATTCTCTCTCTACTGCTATTGAATTTTAGTGACTGTATTGTTGAATCGGTCCCTTTGAAATGCTACTGAATCTAACTAGTGTTGTTGAATATGAACCTGTGAAATTTTCCTGTCTTATTATGTACTGCCAAATATTTCAAATTTGAACTACAAGTAAATCCTAGGTTTCTTTGAAAGTTTTACAAAAAATCTTTTGGAGGTACCCATCGGGGGTCAATTAGGAGTATATCAGAAACCACCGAGAGTTTGGACAATAGGTTTAACTTCTTCCTAAGATTTTGCATCTTGACAATTTAATGAAATTTGTTCAAGCCTGAGCTACACAAGTAAGAGAACAAGAGGGAGGCAGCGCAAGACTTTCAAAAAAAGAGGCAGCACGAGAGCAGCGCAGAGGAGGACTTGAAGGTGGTGCGATCTCAGAGCAAAGCTATGATGGGCTGTTGACACGAGGTACAGGGTACAATCCACTAGTAGTAAATGTATGGACCTACTACTAGTATATACACGCAAAACAAGTTGTGTTTTCTCTCTCCTTCGTTGGCTCTCACCATCCATCCTCCATCGATATCTTCTCTGCAGCCGCAAGTGCACAGTCTGTGATGTAGCCTGACCTACGGTCGTTACCACATCAAAGTCTCCAACTTATGCCAAGTCGTCATGGACTCCAAAGGTGAATCCGTTCCTCTATGAGAGCCCAATTCGACCCTATTGAATGGTATGCTACTTCATACTCCATCACATATTCATGATAGGTTCATACCGACGAGTACAGAGGCAAGGCAGGAAGCCCGGAGCAAGAAGCCCGACAAGATGGAGGCTTGGACGAGGAGACGGAGGAGGCAGAGGCAAACCGGCGGTAGAACCGGCGAACCGGTCTCCACGCCGGAATTCCCGGCACCAGCTCCGGTGGACCGGACCCCCGACCGGAATTACCGGCGTGCACCGAAGACGACCGGTGCCGACTGAACGATGTTTCTGCACGCTGTTCTGGTGTAGACCGGAAGAACCGGCGACGACCAGAAAGTCCGGCGCCAACCTCGGCGCTGCCGGATTTATCGCCGGAATCCCCTAACGAGAGTCAACTATGGGTTTGATGCCCTAGAATATTCCCTTTACTTACCCCTTTGCCTAAACTACCCCCATTCTAGTGGCTAGCCTATAAATAGAGCCCCCACCCCTCATGTATCCCTTAGGCATAGATGGTATACTAAAGACAACCCCCTTTGTGGAATCTCTAGTTTTGCCTCATCCCCTTCTACCAAAGGGGATCGACTGTCGTCACCACCTCGTTGGAGTTTGCATCGTGCCTCCCTCATTGTACAAGGCCTTGGCATCGGTGTCCCTTTGCCAAGATGTCAAGACCCTCTCCAAGGTGTTCTTCCCTCTCCACGTGGGATCGAGGGAGCACATTGATCGATCTTTCCTTGCGAGGATTCTATTAGACCGGTGGCCACCGGCGAGAGCAATCGGCCTTATATCGTGTGAGTTTTGTGTGTGTTCATTGTGTTCTTCGCGAGGTGTGAGTCCGCTTCCGCTACCTTCTCCCTTTCCCCTCGCTTTCCAATTGATTTGACCACGAGATTCGTGAAGATCGAGCCACCCACGGGGTTACCCCATATTAGTCTGGCTTGTCTCTTCCTCGTCCACAGTGTGGCATTGCGCACGTGTGCCTTGGTACGGCACACCGATCTACTCCCTCCGTTTCAAAATATAAGATGTTTTAGCTTTGTGAAAGGAGTGTATCTAGACTCGTTTTAGCGTGTAGGTTCATCTAGGTTTAGAGTGAACCTAGACACTAAAAGGGTTCTAAATACACTCCTTTCATAAAGCTAAAACATCTTATATTTTGAAACGGAGGGAGTACTTCCAGCAAATGTTTTTTTCTGTTCGAAAATTCAAGCGATCTACTGGATTTTAGATAGGGTTCTGACATCGGGTAGATGGGTGAGTCTTGGCCTAGTAAACAATGTTGCTCATGGTAGTTTTGAACAGTTAGGAAAAAAACATTTTTCACTTTCCCAAGTGATTACGGAGATGTTTTCTACTAGCAGTAAATAAAATCAGAAGAATGTGGCTCAGAATGCGACAAGCGTGCCATGTTTCCGGACATAGCGAACCATGCATGTTTTACTTGCGATACCTAGGTTCTTTGAGTTTTGAAAGTTCGTAGATAAATTAACCCAATTAAATTACACTACAGTCTCTGATTCAAATTAATGTTCTCAGATTTGTCTAGATTCAGGTATATGTATCTAGCATAGAAACATGACTAGATACATTTGAATCTAGACGAATCTATGAAAATTATTATGGATCAGAGGGAGTTTGTCAAAATTAGGTCAAATTAGTTTGAACCACATGTGAGCTGTCGATTGCTCTTAAAATTTTACAAAAATCTTTTGAAGTTGCCAACTAGGTAGACAATATATCGAGAACATGACCGAGAGTTTTGAAAGATTTAACTTCTTTCTAAAATTTGCATGCTGACAAAGTTGACCCTGCTTTGAAAAAAGAGAGAGAAATAGGCAAAAAAAACCAGGCGGACTCATACATGGCGTCCTTTTGCTTGTATTACCTGCCATGGAAAATAATAAACATGAGTTTTTACAACTTTTGAAAAAAACCGCTTCACAAAAATGGCCTACGATGTATAAGTATGAACAGGTTTCAGGCCGAGCGACCAAGCAAGGTCATGGACATATCCACATCATAGTTTATGGGAATTTGGTAGTAGTACTACAACAAAGTAGATGTGCGCATCTTTGCATTGGTAAATAGCTTTGCCAATAGGAGTTTCCAAATACTAGGAAAAGTAACAACTCCAATTTTCTAAGCGATGGAAATATTTTTTCTGTAAAGCAAAGTACTCCACTTCCGTACTACTACTCCAAAAGGGAGGCAACTCCTTTCAAAAAAAAGGGAGGCAGTACGAAAGCAGCGAGAGGAGGAGTCGAAGGAGGTGCGATGTCAGAGCAAAGCTATGATGGGTTGCTAACACGAGGTACAACGTACACACCACTAGTAGTAATGCTCCTCCTGGATTTCGACTTCCACGGGTGGGTCGATCTGGGATTTGGCTCCACCAGGGAGATCCACTCCAGATTCGACGTTGACCGCTAGGTCTTCTTCAGGTTCGGGTTTCTCCACTATCTCCGCAACTGGTGTGGGCTGGGTGGGATTAGGGTTTTCTGAGATCCAGAATTTTGCCGCCTCCGCGGACAAAGGGGACCCAGAAAATTCTTCTGCCTCTATCATCATCACGCTGGGCGGCTGGGCAAGGTGTTCAATAAACCGATGTAAACATCGATCTTGCCAAAAGACATGATTGTGTAGGCAGTCACGACCTCCTTTGCCGGAATCCAAGTCTCGTCGATGAGAGGGACGTCACTGGCGTAGAGGATGCGACCGACAGTGATAGTCTCGCCGATTCTGATTCTTGCAGATTCCGCTCGGAACGCAGATCCGTAGCTCACTTGCCCCACGGTGGGCGCCAACTGTCGTCGGATTGATGACAAGTACGCCATTAGGGGGTTCTCGAGGCGTGCGGAAGAGAGGGGGGTGAGACGTACGATATTCCAGGATGGTGAGCACACAAGTTTACCCAGGTTCGAATCCGCCGGCTTTGGACGGATCCTACTCCTGCTAGCAATCCAGTAATACGGCAGAGCCGGAATATGGGTTACAAGAGTTTCGCCTATGCGAGTTGAGGGTCTAAAGTATTGAGGTGCCCTAAAGGCTCTCCCTAGGACGGCTTATATAGATATCCGGCCTAGGGTTTACAGGAGAGGTCTATCCGGCTACATCTAAGAGTCCGTTAGAGAGTACATCTTGAACTACAAGTAACATTATGGGCCTAAGTCGGTAAGTCTTCTGGGCCTTCCTGTAGCTGTATTGGACTCCGTCTTTCTCCCTGACTGGGCTGCCCGTGAAGCAAAGCTCTAACCCGAAGTGGGCCACCCTGGTTAGTGAGGAACTGTGAGGATACCCGGAAAGTATATCCCCAACACAAGTTGTGTTTTCTCTCTCCTTCATTGGCTCTCACCATCCATCCTCCATCGATCTCTTCTCTACAGCCGCGGGTGCACAGTCAGGCTTGTCACTTCCTCATCCACAGCTTGGCGCTGGGCACGTGTGCCTTGGTAAGGCACACCGATCTACTTCCAGCAACCGTTTTTTTCTGTTCCAAAATTCAAAATAATCATCAACACCAGTACAAAAAGGCTCAAAGGTAACAATAATTACAAAAAGGTCCTCGGACCACCTTGCGACGACAACAAAACCTAGCGCGATAACAGAAGTGTCTCGCTCCTCCATGACCTCTAGTTCAAAAAATAAATAAAGAATGCCACCATCGCAAATTTCAGACAAAGTGTACCATGATTTCTTACAATTCCCAAATTTTAGGATTTTTCAAGGAGGACATAGAAAGGGTTTTTATTTTATTCATGTTCAATCTTCTTGCTTTTTGACGAGGTTGTTGCATCATAATGCTAGATGTTGTATAGTTTAATCGCTAGGTATTGAATATGCTGGTATAAGTCTTTAGCACCATGAACGCTAGTATGTGCAAACCTTAAAACACACACTTAATGCATTGCTTAGTTTCAGGGTCCTTGTGCTAAATGCATGGAGTTAGATGCAATTTTCATTTTTATGAGGTCCTTGATGTAACTTGTACTTCCATCGACTGTGTTAACTCTCAAGCACCTCTCTCCTACGAGACCTACAATTTGATAGGCCATTCACAGTACTTCTTATCTTCTCTTTATCTTATCTTATCTCTTACAATACCATAACATCACTATATAGTGTATGAAACATTGACCGTTTGATCAAGACTGGCAAATCCAAACATTGCTAATAATCGTTAGATCTTCTTTTCCATTCTTAGCAACTAGAAAGATTCTACTGATAGTCTTTAGCATGATGAACGCTAGTATGTGCAAACCTCAAAACACACACTTCATTCCTCAGTTTTAGGGTCCTTGTGCTAAATGCATGGACTTGGATGCAATTTATATTTTTTACGAGGTCCTTGATGTAACTTGTACTTCCACCGACCGTGTTAACTCTCAAGCACCTCGTTCCTACGACACCTATAATTAGATAGGCCATTCGTAGTACTTCTTATCTTATGTTTATGTTGTCTTATATATTACAATACCATACCACTTCATAATGTACAGATGAACTTTGAACATTGGTCGTTGGATCAAGACTGGCAAATCCAAACATTGCTAACCACTGGATCTTCTTTTCCATTCTTAGCATCTAGAAAGATTCTATTTATAGTCTTTAGCACGATGATGAACTCTGGTATGCGCAAACCTCAAAACACACACTTCATTGCTCGGTTCCTTGTGCTAAATGATGCATGGACTTGGATGCAATAAATTTCTTTTTTTATGAGGTCCTTGCTGTAACTTGTACTTCCACCGACCGTGTTAACTCTCAAGCACCTCGCTCCTACGAGACCTAAAGTTAGATCAGCCATTCGTAGTACTTCTTATATTATCCTTATCTTGTCTTATATCTCACAATACCATACCACTGCATAGTGTACTCAACATTAAACACTGACCGTTGGATCAAGAGTGGCAAATCCAAACATTGCTAACCATTGGATCTTATTTTCCATTCTTAGCATCTAGAAAGATTGTAGTGATAGTCTTTAGCACGATGAATGCTAGGATGCACAATGATGAGGACATCCCTATAGTTACACCTACCCCAATTGCTAATAAAGATGTTCCAATTGCAAAGAAGGATCAATCCAATGAGATAAGGATTGGACCAATCACAAGAGCTCGTGCTAAGCTACTAGAAAAATAGGTGAACTTGTTTCTTAATGAACCTGGTGTTTTAATTAATGAGAATTTTATACTACCTAAGTCTTTGAATTATTGCATGATCAGGTACTTAGGAGAAGAAGGTGTAGCACGGAGCAAGGTGCTAATGGAACAAGGCATGTTGATCAATGAAGAATGCGCGAGGGAGGAGAGGGAGGAAGCGCAAGGAGCACACAAGATTGAAGATCAACACTTGGTGGACAATCTCTGCCACGACAGAGAAACGCCACTTTTCTCTGCCACGACAGGCTGCCGCGGCACAGAAACATAGTCCTTTTCTGCCATGGCAGGCTGCCGCGGCAGAGAAACGGGCCCGAATTCTGCCACGGCAGAAACCTGAACCGAACCAACTTTAGGTCGGTTTGTACCCTTAGTTGGGTGGGACCAACTCGGATCCACCCTTAGGCCGCCGCCCCCAGACTCATAAATAGATGGGGCGCACTTCTATCTAGGGTTAGACCATGTTAAAATATTTTGGAGTTGTTTCTTTCATAGAACCTCTGGAATTACCCTGTGTTCGAATCTATCAACTATAATTGAGTGTGATTTGTTGTTCCATTGGGAATTAGTAAATTACATACTCCCGTTCGTGGTCACGGCTACGTGCGCAAGAGTGTGGTGTTGTGAATATCCTACAAGGTTTGAGATCTGTTGCACTGGCATCAGGGATCGAGCGGGAGAGATCATAGCTACGCACTAGTTATCTATCATCCACCATATCATCGACAAGAGCTTGCTGAGAAGATCGAGCCACCACATGTCATCTTGGTATCAGAGCGCAGGGTTTACTGGGTGAGCAATATCATCTTGGTATCATATTTCCTCGTTGCCTCGGTAAGCAATCCGCAATCCATCCATAGAATTAGAGAGTGTTTTTCGTCCTATACAGAAAAAGCCCCACAAAAAGAGTTTCCATAGCCTAGATTGCATCGTAGACGAGTAATAGTTGATGGTCGTGTTCATCCTTTAGTTTAGATCTAGATCTGTTCTTCGTAGATCTATTTTTCTAGTCGTTTTCTAGTCAATTTCCACAATTGTTTCTGCCACCACAAGGTCAGAACCAATCTAATCTAAGAGTACTAGTCTACTACTCTTGGCCGAGTCGGAATTAAAAAAAATTCTACCTACTGGTTTTTGACGTGGCAAGGCTCATTTTTTCTGCCGTGGCAGGATTTTCTCCACGACACGAAATTGCCCTATTTTTCTGCCACGGCAGGAAATTTTACAGTGTGAATTTGCAGTTTTCCTTCAACCTTAACCACAGTCATTCTATTACATAGGTGTAGGAACTTGCCCATTGAGACTAGTTTCCGCTCCTACAGGCTGCTCATAGGATTTTGGTGATGTACTTTGTAATTGGCCGTGTGTGATATATCAAATAAAAAAAAGAGAAAAAACAATATAGCAAAAGAAAAAGCAAAAAAAAGAGCTATACAAAAGAAAAAGAAAAATTGTGAACAAAGAAAATTTGAGCAAGAGGCCTAGTTGTATATTTGTGCACCGGTAGATTGAGCAATCTTGTGCCTGTTTACTTTGAGCTTTGCTAGTGTCTCTCGAGCATAGTGAAACACCCTTCATAGTTGCATTGCCACGTTTTTCTACACGTGTGTGTTTCTTGGGTATTTGTATGATTAGCACTAGGACTTGTTTGCGGTGTAGATAGGGTACCATTCCTATAGCTCCACCTTAAATAACCTGTGTGCCCTGCGATCGTTCTCTATACCTTTGATATTCACTTCATCACATCAAGTGCATCAGTCTTTGATTTCGTTTGGTAGAGCATCTCTATTCACTTTGGAACGGTAAGATCTCCTTTCTTATTAGTTGTGAGTGAGCTGTGAAAGTTTCCACCATACAGATTTTGATTTTTGCACTAACCTACTAATCATGTCTTCTAGTGATGATGATGTTGTGTTGCAGAAAGATAAGGATGAGGAGCTTGTTAATTAGCGTGGATATGAGGCTTTGAAGTCCCACTTGACACGTGTGTTTACTAACACGACAGATGCCATTGCCAAGAAACTCCAGGATATGAATATGATATTGGATCAGCATGTTGGAACGGTTGATACTATTCAAACGCAAGTGGTTATGCTCAATGTCAATGTCACCACTTTGCAGAGTTCCATTGAGGGTTTGACAGCCGCCTTACATAGAAGGGAAGATCCTCAACATGATGATGCCTTTGATGATTTCGATGAAGGTAGCATCGTGGATGCTGCTCCACATGTTGGCAGGGGATGTGCTATTCCCCTGCCCATGCACTTGCTCATGGCCGTGGGCTTGCCCCTCTTGGGCGTGCTCAACATGTTCCCAACCAAGCTACTGCTGATGGTTTGGGCAAGCCAAAATTCTCAATTCCCAAGTTTGATGGTTCCATTGATCCTGAAGACTACCTCACATGGGAGTTGAAGATTGAGAAACTCTGGCGCTTATTTGACTATCCAGAATATAAGAAGGTCAAGCTTGCAGCATCTGAATTTGATGGTTATGCTTTGCGTTGGTGGGATGCTCTCGTGCAACATAGGAGGGAGGACAATGAACTTCCTATGATGGATTGGCCCGAGATGAAGCAAATCATGAAGGCTCGTTTCGTACCAACCAACTACTTGCGATCAGTTTATGATAAATTGACGCAATTTAAGCAAGGCACAATGATAGTTGATCAGTACTACATGGAGATGGAGTTGCTTATGCAACGTGCTAGAATTTGTGAGTCTGTTGAGATGACCATGCAGGGATTCCTAAACAATTTGAAGTTGCCAATCAAGAGCATAGTTCGTCATCACAAGTATGAGACCATGAATGAGCTATTGCCCCATGCTAGAGAGTCTGAATCCTAGTTGGCAGAAGAGGCGAAGTCACGCGCTCGTTTTCCATCCTCCAGCAAAGTTTCGGCCAGATCTACTCCTCCTACAGCTGCGCCACCAGCTGCTGCTCCGTTTACACCATCATCCAAACCAGCAAGTACACCTTTGTTTGGTTCTAATGCTCGGAAACCCGCTGCTCCTGCTGCTAGTTCGGGTTCCAACATGTCTACGGCACGTACTCGTGATGTGGTGTGCCATACTTGTGGAGATAGAGGGTACTACAAGAAAGATTGTCCAAACAACAAGGTTATGTTTGTTAATGAACAAGGTGAAGTAGAAAGTGGAGATGAAGCTTCTGACACTGATCTTGATGACGGCGAGGATGGTGCTGATGCATATGCTGAACGTGCACCAACTATTGTCGTATCTTCACGTGTACTTAGTGTGCAACCGGTTGAGGAATCCCAGCGTTGCAACTTGTTCCAAACAAAAGCTCAAGTTGGACCTAACAAAGCTTGCAAGTTAATTATTGATGGAGGTAGCTGCAGAAACCTTGCAAGTAAGGAACTATGTGCCAAACTGAATTTGACATACTTACCTCATCCCAAGCCATACTACATACAATGGTTGAGCAACAATGGTGAGATGAAGGTAAATCATATGGTACGTGTGAATTTTGAAATAGGGCCATACAAAGATTCTATTGATTTTGATGTGGTTCCTATCACTGTTTGTCACCTACTATTGGGTCGGCCTTGGCTCTATGATTGATGAGAACTATATACTGCCTAAGTCTATGCATTTATGTATGATCAGGTTCGTTGGAGAAACAAGCATGGCGCGAGGAGGAGAAGGGCTACAAGAGAAGCCCAACATGATGATCACCCAAGGATGCACGAGGGAGGAGCGGGAGGAAGGCGCAATACAAGCAAGGGAGATCATCGAAGAGAAGGAACGTTCAATTCGGAGAGATAGAAGTCCTGAAATTCAAACGGACGTGGATTCCTCATACAAACTCCAAATCAAGCAAATAAGCACTTGTTGGATAGATAATCCAAGATCTTTCCAATGAGTACTTCCACGTCTAAAAGACCCCGGATAATCTGGCCCCCACACCCCGGATAATCCGGCCCTGCTTTGGAGATTCTACAAAGGACTTCGTGCGTGATGTACAGTACCGGGGCGGATATTTGACCAGACTTTTCCCCCAGAAAATCCGGTCCCCGGATAATCCGGCCCTCTTAGAACGGATAATCCAGCCCAAAAAGTTCCCATCAGATCCAGACGGATCTGACTGTATCAGACACGTTTTCGTTTCGCGTTTTTCGGACGTTCCGACGGCCATATAAGCCTGGGATCGCCCTCTAGTTTAGGTTAGACCACGTTTAAACTATTTTGGAGTTGTTTCTTTCATAGAACCTCTGAAATTACCCTGTGTTCGAATCTACCAACTATAATTGAGTTTGATTTGTTGTTCCATTGGGAATTAGTGGATTGCATACTACCATTCGTGGTCACGGCTGCGTGCGCAAGAGTGTGGTGTTGTGAATATCCTAGAAGGTTTGAGATCTGTTGCATTGGGATCAGGGTTCGAGCGGAAGACATCATAGCTACGCACTAGTTATCTATCATCCACCATATCATCACCGCCATCCGCTTACTGAGAAGATCGGGCCACCCCATATTATCTTGGTATCAGATTTCCAGTGTTGCCTCGGTAAGCATCCACAAATCCATCCATAGATTAGAGAGTGTTTTTCGTCCTATACCGAAAAAGCCTTACAAAAAGATTTGCCATAGACTAGATTGCATCGTTTTCGAGTTTTAGTTGCTGATTGTATCTTCTCGTAGATCCGATCTGCAGGTTTTTCCTCGTAGGAGTCTAGTTTTTTATTTGTGTCTAGGTTTAGGGTTTGATCTTGTTTTCCGCCGTGTCAACCATCACTGTGTTCCGCAAGTTTTTCCTCGTTTGTCTGAGTCCACATAGCGTACCTTTGTTTGCATACCATAGACACAACCTATCTACAGCATCCGTGCCTAGGAACGTACCCACGAGACTAGTTGCTTTGCTCCGACAAGCTGCTCATTAGGGTTTGAAGTGCAAATTTTTTGTCCCGGTATACCGGATTATTCTGCCCCCGACAAAACCAGAATATCCGGCCCATAATTGCTCAGAATTGTTTCATTGTGTTTGCATTGTGTCAGATAGTTGAAAAATCAAAAAAAAGAGAAAGAAGAAAAAATAGTTGTTAAAAAAGAAAAAAGAGATACAAAAGTAAACAACAAAAGGGAGATATCAAGGTTGATTGGAGGACTAGTTTTATAATAGCACTAGTAGATTGAGCAATCTTGTGCCTGTTCTATTTGAGCTATTACTAGCGTCTCTCTTGTGCATTGCAATATTCCTTTTCATAAGTTGCTTTGCCACGCTTATCTCCACCATGTGTGTTTCTTGGGTTTTTGTACGATCAGCACTAGGACTTGTTTACGGTGAAGATAGGATACCATACCTATAGCTCCACCATACATAACCTGTGTGCCATGTGATCGTTCTCTATACCTTTGATATTCACTTCATCACATCAGTGCATCTGTCTTTGATTTCGTTTGGTAGAGCATCTATATTCACTTTGGAACGGTAAGATCTCCTTTCTTATTAGTTGTGAGTGAGTTGTGAGAGTTTCCGCCATATAGATTTTGATTTTTAAACTAACCTACTAATCATGTCTTCTAGTGATGATGATGTTGTGTCACAGAAAAAGAAGGATGAGGAGCTTGTTAATTGGCGTGAATATGAGGCTTTGAAATCCCACTTGACACGTGTGTTTACTAACACGACAGATGCCATTGACAACAATCTCCAAGATATGAATATGAGATTCGATCAGCATGTTGGGACAGTTGATACTATCCAAACGCAAGTGGCTACGCTCAATGTCAATGTCACCACTTTGCAGCGTTCCATTGAGGGTTTGACAGCCTCCTTACATAAAAGGGAAGATCCTCAACATGATGATGCCTTTGATGATTTCGACGAGGGTAGCACTCTGGATGCTGCTCCACATGTTGGCAGGGGACATGCTATTCCCCCTATCCATGCACCTACTCATGGCTGTGCGTTTCCCCTCTTGGGCGTGCTCAACGTGTGCCCAACTAAGCTGCTGCTGATGGTTTGGGCAAGCCAAAATTCTCAATTCCTAAGTTTGATGGTTCCATTGATCCTGAAGATTACCTCACATGGGAGTTGAAGATTGAGAAACTCTGGCGCTTATTTGACTATCCAGAAGATAAGAAGGTCAAGCTTGCAGCATCTGAATTTGATGGTTATGCTTTGCGCTGGTGGGATGCTCTTGTGCAGCATAGAAGGGAGGACAATGAACTTCCTACGATGGATTGGCGCGAGATGAAGCAAAACATGAAGGCTCGTTTCATACCAACTAACTACTTGCGATCAGTTTTTGATAAATTGACGCAACTGAAGCAAGACACCATGACAGTTGATGAGTACTACATGGAGATGGAGATGCTTATGCAGCGTGCTAGAATTCGTGAGTCCATTGAGATGACCATGCAGCGATTCCTAAACAATTTGAAGTTACCGATCAAGAGCATTGTTCGTCATCACAAGTATGAGACCATGAATGAATTGTTGCATCATGCTAGAGAGGCCGAATCCCAGTTGGCAGAAGAGGCGAAGTCACGTGCTCGTTTTCCGTCCTCCAGCAGATTTTCGGCCAGGTCTACACCTCCTACAGTCACGCCACCAGCTGCTGCTCCTTTTACACCATCAGCCAAGCTAGCAAGTACACCTTCTTTTGGTTCTAATGCTCGGAAACCCGCTGCTCCTGCTGCTAGCTCGGGTTCCAACATGTCTACGGCATGTACTCGTGATGTGGTGTGCCATACTTGTGGAGGTGGAGGTCACTACAAGAAAGATTGTCCAAACAACAAGGTTATGTTTGTTAATGAACAAGGTGAAGTAGAAAGTGGAGATGAAGCTTCTGATGATGATATTGATGACGGCGAGGATGGTGCTGATGCATATGCTGAGCGTGCACCCACTATTGTCGTATCTTCACGTGTACTTAGTGTGCAACCGGTTGAGGAATCCCAACATTGCAACTTGTTCCATACAAAAGCTCTTGTTGGACCTAACAAGGCTTGCAAGGTCATTATTGATGGAGGTAGCTGCAGAAATCTTGCAAGTAAGGAACTGTGTGCCAAACTGAATTTGACATACTTACCTCATCCCAAGCCATACTACATACAATGGTTGAGAAACAATGGTGAGATGAAGGTAAATCATATGGTACGTGTGAATTTTCAAATAGGGCCATACAAAGATTCTATTGATTTTGATGTGGTTCCTTTGACTGTTTGTCACCAACTGTTGGGTCGGCCTTGGCTCTATGATCGCCATGTGCAACACAATGGCCGAGCCAATACATATCACTTGGAATTCAAAGGAAAGAAGATTACTATGCAGCCAATGACACCACAAGAAATTGTGAATGATTCTCGCTAGAAGATAGAGGTGAACTTGAAGGAAGATACTACCACTCGGCGAGACTGTCTAACAGCTGTTCCTGATGTAATTGAGCCTACATTGAGTGATATAACAAAAAGTGAGAGAGTGCATGGGTTATTCATACTAGCCACCAAGGAGGATATGAGAGAGTTTCGTGAGGATCCTATAGCCATGCCACTTCTGCTCATGTATAAGGGCGAGGTATTGGTTTCTAACGACATGACTCCTATTTCTCTTGGTGTCTCTTATGTTTTGTAGGACTTTGGGGATGTGTTTCCAGCAGACGTACCCGCAGGTTTACCTCCATTGCGTGGTATAGAACATCAAGTGGACCTGATTCCTGGCGCCACACTTCCCAACCGTGCATCTTACAGGACTAATCCCGAAGAGACTAAGGAAATTCAGAAGCAAGTACAAGCGTTGCTGGATAAAGGGTACATTCGTGTCTCTCTTAGCCCTTGTGTTGTTCCTGTTATTTTAGTTCCTAAGAAAGATGGTACATGGCGCATGTGTGTAGATTGTAGAGCGATTAATAACATCACTATTCGATATCGTCATCCTATTCCACGCTTAGAGGATATGTTAGATGAATTGAGTGGTGCTGCTGTTTTCTCTAAGATAGACTTGCGTAGTGGTTATCATCAAGTTAGGATGAAAGAAGGGGATGAGTGGAAAACTGCTTTCAAAACAAAATTTGGCTTGTATGATTGGTTAGTCATGCCGTTTGGTCTTACTAATGCACCTAGTACATTTATGCGATTAATGAATCATGTTTTGAGAGATTTTATTGGTCATTTTGTGGTTGTTTACTTTGATGATGTACTTATATACAGCCACAACGCAACTGAACATTGCACTCATATTCGACAAGTTTTGCAAGTGTTGCATGATAATAAATTGTATGCTAATCTTGAGAAGTGCACATTTGCAAAAGATAAGGTCATATTCCTAGGATTTTATGTATCTAAGCATGGAGTAGAGGTTGATCCATCTAAAATTGAATCAATTCAGAATCGGTCTACTCCCATGAATGTAAGTCAAGTACGTAGTTTCCACGGTTTATCTGGTTTCTATAGGCGCTTTGTGAAAGACTTTAGCACCATTGCTGCACCTTTGAATGATTTGACAAAGAAAGGTGTTCCTTTTGTATGGGGCGCAGCCCAAGACATTGCATTTGGTACATTGAAATGTTTACTTACTTCTGCACCATTACTTGCATTATCTGATTTTTCGAAGCAATTTGAAGTTGAATGTGATGCTAGTGGTATAGGCATAGGTGGCGTTTTGATCTAAGAGGGTCGGCCTATAGCTTATTTTTCTGAGAAATTGACTGATGCTCGTTTGAATTATTCTATCTATGATAAAGAATTGTATGCACTTGTTAGAGTACTTGAGGTTTGGCAACATTATTTGTGGCCAAAGGAATTCATCATACATTCTGATCATGAAGAATTGAAATACTTGAAAGATCAATCAAACTTGCATAGAAGATTAGGTAAATGGGTTGAGTTCATTGAGTCTTTTCCTTACATCATTAATTATAAGAAGGGAAAAGAGAATGTTGTTGCTGATGCTCTATCTAGGAAGAACATGCTATTAACCAATCTTGATGTTAAAATTCCTGGATTAGAAGCTATTTGTGCACTTTATGCAACTGGCCATGATTTTGCTGAACCATATCGTTTGTGTGCTCTTAGAAACGCATGGGATAAGTATCATATACATGATGGCTATTTGTTTCGAGCTAACAAACTATGTATTCCAGAATCGTCGTTGCGTTTGTTCCTAGTGCAGGAATCACATGCTGGTGGTTTGATGGGTCATTTTGGGCGTGAGAAGACGTTGCTCATGCTTGCTGATCACTTTTATTGGCCCAAGATGAGGCGTGATGTGTACAGATTTGTGAGCCGATGTATTACATGCCATAAGTCAAAATCTAAGCTGAAGCCTCACGGTTTGTATACACCTCTCTCTACACCTACTACTCCATGGGAAGACATTAGTATGGATTTTGTACTAGGTCTACCTAAAACTCAGAGAGGTCATGATTCTATATTTGTGGTAGTGGATAGGTTCTCTAAGATGGCTCATTTTATTGCCTGCCACAAAAGCGACGACGCGTCGCATGTTGCTAACCTGTTTTTCAGGGACATCGTGAGATTACATGGCGTACCAAAAACGATTGTTTCTGACCGTGATGTGAAGTTCATGACCTACTTTTGGAAGACCTTATGGGGGAATCTAGGAACGAAGCTGTTGTTCAGTACTACATGTCATCCCCAAACAGATGGTCCAACGGAGGTGGTGAATCGAACATTGTCACAGCTGCTAAGGACCATGATTAAAAAGAATCTGCGGGAGTGGGAAGAGTGTTTGCCACATGTTGAGTTTGCTTACAACATGGCGGTGCATTCAACTACTCAACTTTGTCCTTTTGAGGTGGTGTATGGTTTCAAGCCATTGACGCCACTTGATATGTTGCCTCTGCCATTACATGAGAGAGTTGATATGGAGGCATCAAACGTCTTGATTATGTGAAGAAAATACATGAGAAGACTCGAGAGGCTATTGAGAAGAAAGGCAAGAACATTGCTGCTACAAGGAATCAAGCAAGGAAAGAAGTGTTGTTCGAGCCTGGAGATATGGTTTGGGTGCATCTACGCAAGGATAGGTTCCCACTACTTCGAAAGTCAAAATTGAAGCCACGTGGTGCTGGTCCTTACAAGGTGTTAGCCAAGATTAATGATAACGGCTACTCGGTTGATATACCTATTGAGGAGTTTGGTGGAGTTAGCAACAGCTTCAACGTTGCTGATTTGTCACCATATGCTGGAGAAGACCTTGGAGCGTCGAGGTCGACGCCTTTTGAAGGGGGGGAGATGATGAGGACATCCCTACAATTACACCTACCCCAATGACTACTGAAGATGCTACAACTGTTGCAAGAAAGGATCAGTCCAATGAGATTAGAATTGGACCTATTACAAGAGATCGTGCTAAGCTACTTGAACAACGGGTGAATTTACTCCTAAACGAATCTGGTACTTTGATTGATGAGAACTTTATACTGCCTAAGTCTATGCATTTATGTATGATCAGGTTCGTTGGAGAAACAAGCATGGCGAGAGGAGGAGAAGGGCTACAAGAGAAGCCCAACATGATGATCGCCCAAGGATGCGCGAGGGAGGAGCGAGAGGAAGGCGCAATACAAGCAAGGGAGATCATCGAAGAGAAGGAACGTTCAATTCGGACAGACAGAAGTCCTGAAATTCAAATGGATGTGGATTCCTCATACGGACTACAAATCAAGCAAATAAGCACTTGTTGGATAGATAATTCCAAGATCTTTCCAATGAGTACTTCCATGTCTAAAAGACCCCGGATAATCTGGCCCCCACACCCCGGATAATCCGGCCCTGCTTTGGAGATTCTGCAAAGGACTTCGTGCGCGATGTTCAGTACCGGGGCGGATATTTGACCGGACTTTTCCCCTAGAAAATCCGGCCCCCGGATAATCCGGCCCTCTTAGACCGGATAATCCGGCCCAAAAAGTTCCCATCAGATCTGGACGGATCTGACTGTATTAGACACGTTTTCGTTTCGCATTTTTCGGACGTTCCGGCGGCCATATAAGCCTGGGAACGCCCTCTAGTTTAGGTTAGACCACGTTTAAACTATTTTGGAGTTGTTTCTTTCATAGAACCTCTGAAAATTACCGTCTGTTCGAATCTACCAACTATAATTGAGTGTGATTTGTTGTTCCATTGGGAATTAGTGGATTGCATACTACCGTTCATGGTCACGGCTGCGTGCGGAAGAGTGTGTGTTGTGAATATCCTACAAGGTTCGAGATCTGTTGCATTGGCATTAGGGTTCGAGCGGAAGAGATCATAGCTACGCACTAGTTATTTATCATCCACCATATCATCACCGCCATCCGCTTAATGAGAAGATCTGGCCACCCCATATCAGACCCTCTTGCATCAAAACGCCCCCTATGTCTATACCACTAGCATCACATTCAACTTCAAATTGCTTCGAAAAATCAGGTAATGCAAGTAATGGTGCAGAAGTAAGCAAACATTTCATTGTATCAAATGCAATGTCTTGGGTCGCGCCCCATACAAAAGGAACACCTTTCTTTGTCAAATCATTCAAAGGTGCAGCAATGGCGCTAAAATCTTTCACAAAGTGTCTATAGAAACCAGCTAAACCGTGGAAACTACGCACTTGACTTACATTCATGGGAGTAGGCCAATTCTGAATTGATTCAATTTTAGATTGATCTACCTCTACTCCATTCTTAGATACAACAAATCCTAGGAATATGACCTTATCTTTTGCAAATGTGCACTTCTCAAGATTAGCATACAGTTTATTATCACACAACACTTGCAAAACTTGTCGAATATGAGTGCAATGTTCAGATTCGGTGTGGCTGTATATGAGTATATCATCAAAGTAAACAACCACAAAACGACCAATAAACTCTCTCAAAACATGATTCATCAAACGCATAAAAGTACTAGCTGCATTAGTAAGACCAAACGGCATGACTAACCACTCATACAAACCGAATTTAGTTTTGAAAGCAGTTTTCCACTCATCCCCTTCTTTCATCCTAATTTGATGATAACCACTACGCAAGTCTATCTTAGAGAAAACAACAGCACCACTCAATTCATCTAGCATATCCTCTAAGCGTGGAATAAGATGACGATATCGAATAGTGATGTTAGTAATCGCTCTACAGTGAACACGCATGCGCCATGTACCATCTTTCTTAGGAACTAAAATAACAGGAACAACACAAGGGCTAAGAGAAACACGAATGTACCCTTTATCCAGCAACGCTTGTACTTGCTTCTGAATTTCCTTAGTTTCTTCGGGATTAGTCCTATAGGGTGCACGGTTGGGAAGTGTGGCGCCAGGAATCAGGTCCACTTGATGTTCTATACCACGCAATGGAGGTAAGCCTGTGGGTACATCTTCTGGAAACACATCCCCAAAGTCCTGCAAAACAGAAGAGACACCAAGAGAAATAGGAGTCATGTCGTTAGAAACCAATACCTCGCCCTTATACATGAGCACAAGTGGCATGGTTGTAGGATCCTCATGAAATTCTCTCGTATCTTCCTTGCTGGCTAGTATCAATAAACCATGCACTCTCTCTGATGTAGCCCGACCTTCGGTCATTATCACATCATGGTCTCCTACTTATGCCAAGTCGTCATGGACTCCAAAGGTGAATATGTTCCTCTATGAGAGCCCACTTCCTACCCCATTGAATGGTATAATACTTCATACTCCGTCATGTATTCATGATAGGTTCATACTGACAAGTACGGAGGCATGGGAGGAAGCCTGGAGCACCAAGCACGGCAAGGCAGAGGCTTGGAAGAGAAGATGGAAGAAGCAGCAACTGGACCACAGGAGTCTCCGGCCTGCACACACTGGAGTCTCCGGCCACACTGGAGTTTCCGGCCTAAAGAAACCGGAGTCTCCGGCCTGCATAACCCGGAGTCTCCAGACCCATCTCCGGACCGACCCTTAGATCGAGCTTGAGGATATCCAGAAGGCCCCTCCGGAGATGACACTGGAGACACGGAGTCTCTGGCCCACACCGGAGTCTCTAGAACCCACACCGGAGTCTCCAGACCCCACACCGGAGTCTCCGGCCTGAGCGTACGGGCATGCGCGCCGCCAGCTGAGCCTTTGGCCCATGTACCCCTTAGTCCGCCCAGATTTTCCCCTTTTATTCCTAAAGTACCCTTGAACTAGTGGCTGGCCTATATATAGTGCCCCCACCCCCTCATGTAACCCTTGGCATAAATGATAGACTAAAGAAAACCCCGTTTGTGGAATCTCTAGTTTTGCCTCATCCCCTTCTACCAAAGGGGATCGACTATCGTCACCACCTCATTGGAGTTTGCATCGCACCTCCCTTGTTGTACAAGGCCTTGGCATCGATGTCCCTTTGCCAAGACGTCAAGACCCTCTCCAAGGTGTTCTTACCTCTTCGCGTGGGATCGAGGGAGCATGTTGACCGATATTTCCTAGCGAGGATTCTATTGGACCGGTGGCCACCAGTGAGAGCAATCGGCCTTGTATCATGTGAGTTTTGCGTGTGTTCATCGTGTTCTTCGCGAGGTGTGCGTCCGCTTCCGCTACCATCCCATTTCCCCTCGCTTTCCCATCGATTTGACCATGAGATCCATAAAGATTGGGCCACCCACAGGGTTACCCCATAACATGTGGTATCAGCAGCTTTTGGTTGCCACGGATCTCTCCTCGATTTGGACTTTTCCCCCATAAATTCGAAATTTCCACCAAAAATAGCACTAATTCATGTTTTGGATGGATCTGTGATTTGAGTGTGTTTTGGTAGGTTTTGATCCGTGGATTACTTGCTAAATTTGTTGTTCTACCTTCCCCTGTGTTCCCATGGCCTAATTCCTTGATTTCCCCCACCAATTTGGTGTTTTGGTCCGAGTTTTTCCGCAAAAATCGCGTCCCGTTCGTGTTCTTGATGCGCAGAAATCGACCAGACCGGAGTCTCCGGCCCCGGACCGAAGTTTCCGCTGTGAGTCACTCCAGACCGGAGCCTCCGGACCTCTAGACCGGAGTCTCAGCCCCCCTGCTATCAACAAATCTGTTTCATGGTTTTGAGCACAACTTTTGCATACGAACTCGGATTTGTGTGTTCTTTAGCTTGTTTTGAAGAGGAGAAGGAGGTCTACATCATCAAATCCGTGGTTCATGCTATCTACTCCATCCAAATTCCGTGAGTAAGGCGGAATCCACCAATAAAGGGTGAAGATCGGCGAAGAAAGGTATAAACATTCCGCGACTTCTCCCCACTTGCATCCCTTTGTGAGCCACACTATCTTTGCGTTCAACAAACACCTATTGAGACTAGTTCCTCCTATGATTGCTTGGGCTATGCACATTTGATACCTTGTAGAATTCCGAGCAAAAGTTGTGAGCGCACTATCTCATATAGTTATCTTGTATAGTTGTTGGCACAAGGAAGAGACAAGTGAAAAAAGAAAGAAAAAGAGAAAAAAATATAGAAAAAGAAAAAGAAGAAAAGGAAAGAAAGAAACAAGTACCTCATAGAATAGGAAGCGCAAGCTCGATGAACATCAAATAGGTGGTACTTATTGTGCATATCTTGTAGCCCACCAATTTATTGCAATCGAACTAGCGTCTCTCCTTGCACTTGTGCAACACGAGCTTATAGTCTTCGCTAGGTAATCATTTGGTTCTTGGATCACTTTCTCCATCGCACAAGTCCCATTTATCCCACAGTGTGTGTTTCCTTGTATATATTCCTATCTTGCGGATTGACTTGTTTTGCTTTGTGATCATCGTGGTTCTTTACTTTCCATTGCAATATCTTGATTTCGGATTGTTCTTGGAAACCCCACCTTCCATACCTATCCACCATAAGCTTTGTGTGTGTGTGTTTTTTAGTGGTTAGTTGGTTTTGGTGTTCCGCGCGAACTTCACATTGCTTGGTTTTGGTTGCTCCCAAGTGTTGCCACTTGCACGATACTATCTTCCAAGGTAAAGTAAGGTTTGACGTGGCATCCCTAACCCCCCTCCCACTTCCATATACACTACTTGGTCTTGTGAAGCATGTCTAGGAACTCTAGAACCAAGGAAGATATCTAAGAAGAATCCACGATGAGCCACCATGCCTACGCCTCCACAAGCATGGATGACATGATGGAGCACTACACCGACAATGGCTCCACATGCTTGGGTGATATGGAGTTCTACAACAACAATAACTCCCCAAGCATGGACGACTTCAAGAACGACAACGACAAGCTCCTCAAGTCGCGTCGACCAAGACGGAGCCTCCACCTCGAGAGCACCAAGGTCCACCATCCAACGGACAACTTCAAGCGTGACATGGACAGTGACTTCGCCAAAACCATGAGCATGATGGCCAAGACTAATGATGCTTTGCGCTCATTACAATGCCTCACCAAGAAGAGTGCCAAGGACAAGAAGCATCGTCGCGAGCATCATGTGGATGACCAAGTGCGCCATCTACATCAACCTTTGGCAAGGCACGCCAATGACGTCCGTCGACACCATCATAAGGCACCTTCAACTACTCGTGCCACCACCAAAATGGCACCAAGAGCAAGCTCTCCTCCACGCCATCAAACTTCAACGCCCAAACTTGACGTCCTATATGACGCATGCAACCTCATGGATGAGGAAGACGAAGAACTCTACTTTGCCAAGTTGGACGAGTACATCAAGAGGACTACACAAGCCAAGGTGCAAGATGGCGACGACAAGGTCAAGAATGGTGAGCATGGGATTTTCCCTTCACCAAAGGAGGACTATGGAGTTGAGAGAACCGAGCCTACCCCTACATGCTTGAGTGATGATGTGGTACCAATCCCATGTGAGTATGAGAGCCACTTATCCCACTTGAGTGAAAACAAGAGTGAGATGAGTGACTCCACCATATGTGAGATTGAGTGCTTCCACTTGGAGGGCATGAGTGATACACCTAGTGAGTTGAGAGTGGTAGTTGATAGGTCATGTGAGACCACTTTGATTTCTAATGACTTACCCTCTACCTCTAGTGTGTTTCCTCATGATGTGCTAGGTTCCATGGAGCAAGAAGCGCCAAGCTTGGAGATGACGATGCCTCCAACCAAGAAGATGTACATGGTGGATGAAGATGATGCCATCCCCACACATGATGAAGAAGTCGCCCACATGGAGGCCAATACTACCACAACACCCACTTCATATGAGAGGTATGAATAAGGTAAGAATACGGGTGTTGATGATTCCATGATCCCACTAGTGGACATGATAGCTTGTGATGATTGGGATGCTATGGATGATGTTTGTGATATCACATATGCTTCATTGATATTTCCATGTGATACTTTGCCTTTGCATAATGTTGAGCATGTGAAATTATTCGATTGTGATGATGTTGCCATAGACATGCCATGCTCTAAACGTTACGTTGATGATATCATAGCTTGCACTTTGTTGAACAATTGCTCTTTCCAATGTTTTGCTTGTAATGATGTTACCAATGGTAGCCCTCGAACCATGCTTTGTCATGAATGTTTTACAATCTCTCCTGTTGCTTGCAATAAGTTGAATAATTGCTCTTTCACTTGTTTTGCTTGCAACAATAATGATAATATGTTTTCTATTGAGATGGCCCCCATAGCTTTCTCAAATTTTCGAGATTTTTGTAAATGCCATGATAAGCATGTTCCCCACTTGCATACTCACCATGCATATAAATTACACTTGATTAACACTCATGGTGATGTGTACAAGAAGAGATACGTCATGATGGATGATGTGTTTCTCTACCACGCACACACGTTCTTCCTTTTATCTATGATGTGTGTAGGTACCCGAACGATAATGTCAACCTCGGTTGAGCACGAGTTGACAAACAGAGCTCTAGAGAGCATCCACCAAGTGAGTTCAAGATTGAACCCAGCTCTGATACCTTTTGCATGCTTTGCATCTTTCATGTTGACAAATTTCTCTTTCCTATGGTTTAATTGCAAGCATGTTGATGGTATTCTTTCACCTTGTGACAATCATGTTTCTTTGCTATTGGATATTAATGCTTTGTGTGTTGCAACATAAATGTTGAACAATTTCTCTTTCCGATGTTTTGTGTGCAACCATATTGCCATTATGAGCATGTATTGTCATGAGAGCTTCCAAGTCTCTCGTATAGTTGTTGCAACAAACATAAGGACCACTTGCTCTTTCATATGGTTTGTTTGCAAACATGTTGTTTTTTCTTCCGTTTGCGATACTCATACCCCCATGATTTCGGCTTTTGATGATATGTGTATGGCATCCAACATATTGAACAATTGTTCTTTCCAATGGTTGGCTTGCACACATAATGATGTTGTTTTGGATATCTATCCTCATGTGTTTTTGCCGAGTTCTCCTATCCTTGCATCAAAGATGTTGACGAATATTGTCCATTGCTTTGAGTGACACACTAAGATGTTTTATGGAGTTTTTGAGTTCCCACATTTGGATGATGTTCAAACAATTCCCATGCACTTTGACCTTGCATACACATTTCGTTTGCGATACTTGAGTTGTGCTAATAGTGTTGTGATCAAGAATGGACATGCCATATATGACATGCTCCTCTATCACACACAAACATATTTTGCTTGGTCTTTGTTGTGTGAAGGTACAATTTCATACGCGTCAACCTCTATGGACAAAGGGTTGACAAGACGAACCGTAGAGAGTTTCCTATGGCTGCCCTTCAACGAGCTATCTCTACAACATAAGGTGACTTCACTCTACTTGAGGACTCATGCTATAATCTTCATGAATTGGCTATGCTTTGAGTGTTTCTTCGCTTTTGTGGTGAGCTTTGTAGGCTTCATTGAAGGTGAAGGAACATTCAGGCGTTGTCAATTCAATCATCCCGAGGACGACTATATGGTGAACCACAGGATCAAGAAGGTCTCTCGACATCTTCTACTTTGTGATGAGCATGTAGAGTCGAGGACGACTCTTTTTGAAGGGAGGAGAGATGATGTAGCCGACCTTCGGTCGTTACCACATCATGGTCTCCAACTTATGCCAAGTCGTCATGGAATCCAAAGGTGAATACGTTCCTCTATGCGAGCCCACTTCCTACCCCATTGAATAGTATACTACTTCATACTCCATCATGTATTCATGATAGGTTCATACTGACAAGTACGGAGGCATGGGAGGAAGCCTGGAGCACCAAGCACGACAAGATAGAGGCTCGGAAGAGAAGACGGAAGAAGCAGCAGCTGGAGCACCGGAGTCTCCGGGCACACTGGAGTCTCCGGCCTGAAGACACTGGATTCTCCGGCCTGCATAACCCGGAGTCTCCAGACCCATCTCCGGACCGACCCTCAGATCGAGCTTGAGGACAGCCAGAAGGCCCCTCTGGAGATGACACCGGAGACAGACCAGAGTCTCCGGCCCACACCGGAGTCTCCGGACCCCACACCGGAGTCTCCGGCCTGAGCGTATGGGCATGCGTGCCGCCAGCTGGGCCTTTGGCCCATGTAACCCTTAGTCCGCCCATACTTTCCCCTTTTATTCCTAAAGTACCCTTGAACTAGTGGTTGGCCTATATATAGTGCCCCCACCCCCTCATGTAACCCTAGGCATAGATGATACACTAAAGAAAAACCCCTTTGTGGAATCTCTAGTTTTGCCTCATCCCCTTCTACCAAAGGGGATCGACTATTGTCACCACCTCGTTGGAGTTTGCATCGCGCCTCCCTCGTTGTACAAGGCCTTGGCATCGGTGTCCCTTTGCCTAGACGTCAAGACCCTCTCCAAGGTATTCTTCCCTCTCTACGTGGGATCGAGGGAGCACGTTGACCGATCTTTCCTTGCGAGGATTCTATCAGACCAGTGGCCACCAGTGAGAGCAATCGGCCTTGTATCATGTGAGTTTTGCGTGTGTTCATCGTGTTCTTCGCGAGGTGTGCGTCCACTTTCGCTACCTTCCTCTTTCCCCTCGCTTTCTCATCGATTTGACCATGAGATCCGTGAAGATCGGGCCACCCACGGGGTTACCCCATAACACTCTCACTTTTTGTTATATCACTCAATTTAGGCTCAATTACATCAGGAACACCTGTCAAACAATCTCGCCGAGTGGTAGAATCTTCCTTCAAGTTCACCTCTATCTTCTAGCGAGAATCTGTTATGGGGTAACCCCGTGGGTGGCCCGATCTTCACGGATCTCGTGGTCAAATCGATGGGAAAGCGAGGGGAAAGGTAGAAGGTAGCGGAAGCAGACGCACACCTCACAAAGAACACGACGAACACACGCAAAACACACACGATACAAGGCCGATTGCTCTCTCCGGTGGCCACCGGTCTGATAGAATCCTCGCAAGGAAAGATCGGTCAACGTGCTCCCATCAATCCCAAGCGGAGAGGGAAGAACACCTTGGAGAGGGTCTTGATGTCTTGGCAAAGGGACACCGATGCCAAGGCCTTGTACAACGAGGGAGGCGTGATGTAAACTCCAACGAGGTGGTGACGATAGTTGATCCCCTTTAGTAGAAGGGGATGAGGCAAAACTAGAGATTCCACAAAGGGGGTTTTCTTTAGTCTATCATCTATGCCTAAGGGATACAATGAGGGGTGGGGCTCTATTTATAGGCCAACCACAAGTTCAGGGGTAGTTTGGGCATAAAACTAGGGTTTGGTGCGAAATAGAGGGGTACATGGGCCAAGGGCCCAGCTGTTGGCTCGCAGGCCCATCACTTGGGCCGGACAGTCCGGGTCGGAGTGACCGGACAGTCCGGGGTGGCCAGACACTCCGGGTAGTGTCTGGGTAGTGTTCGAATTGGCCTTCTAAATGTCCATGCTAGGTTGGGGCTGGGGTAGGCCGGACACTCCGGCCGAGTCGTGCCATACACTCCGGCTGCGCCGAACACTCCAACTGGTTCCGGGCGGACACTCCGGCTCAGTCAGCTTCAGGACAGGTGCAGCTTGAGGGCTCGTGGGTCGACGCGGTGGGGGTTTGTACCTGATGATGCACAGAGTAGTGGTATGAAGTAGAAAGCCATCCAGGTGTATGTTAAAGTCACATGATGAGAGGAGCAAATTCACCTTATCTTGAAGGAGCTTGGCTCAGGCACGGGTGATCAGTCCACTTGGGGGACTCGGTGGTGTAGATGTAGGAGCGTCTGTAGGACGGGCCGCGTCAGAATCATTCACAATATCTTGTGGTGTCATTGGCTGCATAGTAATCTTCTTCCCTTTGAATTCCAAGTGATATGTATTGGCTCGGCCATTGTGTTGCACATGGCGATCATAAAGCCAAGGCCGACCCAATAGTAGGTGACAAACAGTCATAGGAACCACATCAAAATCAATAGAATCTTTGTATGGCCCTATTTGAAAATTCACACGTACCATATGATTTACCTTCATCTCACCATTATTGCTCAACCATTTTATGTAGTAAGGCTTCGGATGAGGAAAGTATGTCAAGTTCAGCTTGGCACATAGTTCCTTACTTGCAAGATTTCTGCAGCTACCTCCATCAATAATGACTTTGCAAGCCTTGTTAGGTCCAACTAGAGCTTTTGTTTGGAACAAGTTGCAACGCTGGGATTCCTCAACCGGTTGCACACTAAGTATACGTGAAGATATGACAATAGTTGGTGCATGCTCAGGATATGCATCAACACCATCCTCGCCATCATCAACATCATCATCAGAAACTTCATCTCCACTCTCTACTTCGCCTTGTTCGTTAACAAACATAATCTTGCTGTTTGGACAATCCTTCTTATAGTGACCTCTACCTCCACAAGTATGGCACACCACATCACGAGTACGCGCAGTAGACATGTTGGAACCCGAGCTAGCAGCAGGAGCAGTGGGCTTCCAAGCATTAGAACCAAACGAAGGTGTACTTGTTGGCTTGGCCGATGGTGTAAAAGGAGCAAAATCTGGTGGCGTGACAGCAGGAGGTGTAGATCTGGCCGAAAATCTGCTAGAAGATGTGTTGAGGGCAAACCTCTAGGGTGGCCCGATCTTTCACGAATCCGACTCAAATCAAGGGTGGAGTGCGGGGGAAGGAGGGAAGGGTGTACATGACGAACTCACGCACGAAGAACGTGATGAACACACACACGCAAAACCACGATAAACACCAATAGCTCACGCCGGTAGTGACCGGTCCGGCGCAATCCCTAGGATCAGCGTCGGGCGGAGGACTCTCTCGAACCGGCACGGCGAGATGGGAGACTCGATGAGATCTTGATGTCTTGGCAAAGGGACATCGATGCCAAGGCCTTGTACAACACGGAGGCACGATGCAAACTAGAACGAGGTTTGGGATATTTGGTGCTCCTTTGTCAAAGGAGCATGAGGCAAGAATTAGATAGATCCACAAGGGGTTTCCACTAATTCCAAATATCATGCCTAGGGTTTACAATAGAGGTGGTGGGCTATATATAGGCCAGCCACAAGTTCAGGGGTAGTTTAGGAAACTAAAGTATCAAAAGGGGGCGTTACAAGGCCAAAGGGCCGAGCTGGAGCGCGCAGGCCCTAGGGTGTCCGGTAGTACCGCTCGGTTGAGCGGTAGCACCGGTCAGATGCGGTAGTACTGCTGGAAGGGTGCGGTAGTACCGGAGCGGGCAGAAGCTTTGGCGTGAGTCTTCAGGTGCGCGCGGTAGTACCGCTTACTGAGTGTGATAGTACCGGTGGGATCTGGGGCTTCGGGTCCATCTCTCTGCCTAGGGCGATAGTACCGTTGTCCATGAGCAGTAGTGCCGCTTTAGGGGGCCGGTAGTACCGTGGTCTCCTGGCAGCTGTTGGCTGCTGCGTCGCTCCTCTGGCTTGTGTCTTCATACCTGATGATGCATAGTGTCGGGGCATGAAGTAGCAAGCCATCCAGGGGTGTATGGAAGTCACATGAGTACAAGAGCGAATTCACCTTAGCTTGGAGAAGCTTGGCTCGAGCACGAGTCATGGGTCCACTTGGGGGACTTGGTGGTGTAGATGCAGGAGCACATCAGCTCCCCCCCTTGGGAAAGAGTCGTTCTCAACTCTTCATGGTTATCATCTTGAACATCTCCATGGTATGGTGAAAGGTCCTTGACATTGAATGTATTGCTTGCAAGGTACTTGGAGGTCGGTATGTTGATGATGTAGGCGTTGTTGTTGATTCTCTTGAGGACCTTGAAGGGGCCATCTCCTCTTGGTTTGAGCTTGGAATCTCGTTCCATGGGAAAGCGGTCCTTTCTCAAGTGTATCCACACAATATCACCTTCTTGGAAGATCATCTCCTTCTTGTCCTTGTTTAACCTTGAAGCTTGGCGAAGGACTTGTTGCTCGATTGTAGCTCTTGTTTCTTCATGAAGCTTCTTCATAGCTTGTGCACGCTTCTCGACGTCCATGTTGGTGCGCTCGTGGAGGGGTAGTGGTAGGATGTCGAGCGCGGTGAGGGGCTAGAAACCATAGACGATCATGAATGGACTCATCTTGGTTGTTGAGTGCTTGGCATGATTGTAGGCGAACTCGGTGTGGGGGATGCATTCCTCCCAATCCTTCAAGTTCTTCTTGATTAACACACGAAGGAGGGTCCCGAGGCTTCGGTTGACAACTTCGGTTTGGCCATCGGTTTGGGGATGCGATGCGGATGAAAAGAGTAGCTTGACGCCGAGCTTGGCCATGAGGGTCTTACATAAATAGCTCATGAATTTGACGTCACGGTCGGAGACGATTGTTCTTGGCACACCGTGAAGACAGACGATTTCCCTGAAAAACAGATTTGCAACATGTGAAGCATCGTCGGTCTTATGGCACGGTATGAAGTGTGCCATTTTGGAAAAACAATCCACAACAACAAATATAGAATCATGACCATGATTAGATCTAGGCAATCCTAACACGAAATCCATGCTAATGTCGGACCAAGGTGTATGAGGAATAGGCAATGGCATATAAAGACCATAAGGGTTAGCTTGCGACTTAGCTTGAACACATGTTGTGCATTGATGAATGTAGCGCTCCATGTCACGCTTCATCTTGGGCCAAAAGTAGTGATTGGAGAGCATGTCCAATGTCTTGTCGCGGCCAAAGTGACCCATGAGGCCTCCACCATGAGATTCTTGGAGAAGCAAAAGTTGGAGCGACGACTTCGGAATGCATAGCTTGTTTTGTTTAAATAGAAAACCCTTATGCAAATAGTAATCATCAACTCCTTTGTCATTGGAGCACTTTGCGAAAATTGGTTCAAAGAACGGGTCGGAAGTATACAAAGATTTCATTTTCTCAAGACTCAACACGTTGATTTCAAGTATCGCAAGAAGGCTTGTATGTTTGCAAGACAAAGCATCCGCAACTACATTATCTTTGCCCTTCTTATACTTGACAATGTACGGAAAAGACTCCATGAACTCAACCCACTTAGCGTGTCTCTTACTCAAGTTGGCTTGGCCTTTGAGATATTTCAACGACTCATGGTCGGAATGTATGATAAATTCCTTGGGCCAAAGGTAGTGTTGCCAAACTTAAAGGACACGAACTAAGGCAAAAAGCTCTTTGTTGTAAATTGGATAGTTAAGGCGAGCGCCATCAAGTTTCTCTCTATGGTATGCTATACGACGTCCGTTTTGCATAAGGACTCCTCCAATGCCAATACCACTAGCATCACACTCTATCTCAAAAGTTTTTGTGAAATCCGGTAAAGCAAGAAGAGGTGCTTCGGTGATCCTCCTTTTAAGTTCATCAAAAGCTTTTTGTTGTGCCTTGCCCCACACGAAGGTGACATTCTTTTTCGTCAACTCATTGAGAGGACAAGCAATAGTGGAAAAGTCTTTCACAAAGCAACGGTAAAAACCGGCCAACCCATGAAAACTTCGGAGTTAACTCACATTTGTTGGGATGGGCCAATCTCGTATGTCCTTTACCTTGGAAATATCAAGTTCAATTCCCTTCGAGGAAATGACAAATCCAAGAAAAATCAACTTGTCTTTAGCAAAAGTGCACTTGGGAAGATTAGCATAAAGCTTTTCATGTCGAAGGATTTGCAAAACTTCCTTGACATGTGTTATATGGTCCTCAAGTGATTTGCTATAAACAAGAATATCATCAAAATAGACAACAACACTTTTTCCAATGAGAGAATGCAAGATATGATTCATTAAGCGCATGAAGGTGGATGGGGCATTAGATAAACCAAAGGGCATAACCAACCATTCATAGAGACCAAGTTTGGTCTTGAAGGCAGTTTTCCACTCATCACGTTCAGCCATGCGTATTTGATGGTAACCACTACGAAGATCAATTTTCGAAAAAATAGTGGCTCCACACAACTCATCAAGCATGTCATCGAGACGTGGTATGGGATGTCGATAATGCATGGTGATAGCATTGATTGGACGGCAGTCCATGCATAACCGTAACGTGTCATCCATCTTTGGGACAAGAATTACGGGTACGACATTTGGACTAGTGCTAACTTGGATCAAACCTTTGGAGACGAGTTGGTTGATTTGACGTTCAATCTCCTTTGTCTCCTCCAGGTTCGTGCGTTAAGCGGCGCGGTTGGGAAGTGGTGCACCGGGGATGAGGTCAATGCGATGTTCGATGCCACGAAGAGTAGGTAGTCCATGTGGGAGCTCTTTGGGGAACACGTCCTTGAATTCCTGCAAAACATTCATTAAAGATGGAGGAACATTGGTTAATTCATTAGTTCCTTGCGCTAGTCCCTTGCAAAGGAGGACATAGTGCAGGATGGATGGGTTGTTGCGAACATCTCTCATCTCACTTTTGGTGGCAAGGAGAACACTCTTAGTTTTTTCACTCGAGTTTGGCTTGTGGCTCTCACTCACTATGAGGTGGTTCTCTCTCTCACCGCTCTTCTCACAAGTAGGTGTTGTGCTTTGCGCCCTTGCTAAAGCCTTTGCATTGTCCGCAATTATTTGGCTAGGAGTCATTGGTTACAAAACACATGTTTTGTTGAGCCATTTGAAGGTGTATACATTGGTGCGACGATCATGTTGAGCAGCCTTGTCAAATTTCCATGGTCGACCAAGAAGCATGTGGCAAACTGTCATAGGAACCACATCACACTCCACCGTATCTTTGTAAGGACCAATGGCGAAGGAGACCAATACGGTATGCTTGATCTTCACGGACCCTTGGTCACTTAGCCATTGCACGTGGTAGGGGTGCTTGTGCGGATGGAGGGTGAGGTTGAGCTTCTCACACAACTTGGTGCTAGCAAGGTTGTGGCAACTCCCTCCATCAATGATCACCTTGCTAGATTTTCCATTGATGCCGACTCGTGTTTGGAAGATATTCGAGCGTTGGTCTTCATGCTATTGTGCTTGAGTGGTCAAGATCCTTGTGACGACAAGCGATGGACTTGCGTCATGTTCACACATGAGGAGTTCTTGATCATCTTCCACTCGTTGCCTTGCCATTGCTTCCTTGCTATAATTGTGCATATGGAAGATCTTCTCGACTTTGAGTGCCCACGAGAGGTATTCTTCGGGGTCATTGGATCCGGTGAACTTGGGCATTGTGAACTTGAGCTTGCCAAAAGTTTCTTCATCATTGCGGTCATTGCGACGAGCTTGGTGACCTTTTTGGTGATCTTGTAGTTGGGGAGGTGGAATTTGGTTCTCGCGTCCTTGTTGCGGAGCTTGCTCTTGATATTGTTGTTGAGGCGCTTTCTCTTGCTCTTGTTGTTGAGGCGCTTGCTCTTGCTCTTGGAGCGGTTGTTGACGGTGTTGAGGCACTTGGGCCCCATGAGGTTGTTGAGGATGTGGAGCCTCATGACGTGGTTGATGATGAAGAGAAGGCTCATTCCTCGGTTGGTGATGTTGATTAGGCACATGGGCCTCACGGCGAAGATCATGGTCAGGAGCCTCTTGACATCGTGGGCGTCGCTCAACTTGTATCACTTGACGCTCCAAGTTTTGTTGTGGTGGAGGAGGCGCCTCGTGATGACCATGGTGTCGGTGTGGACGTGCAAGACGTTGATGACGAGGAGGAGGATCTTGGCAAGCTTCACGTCGATGACGAGCTTGATTCTCCAAATTGGAGTCTTCACTTGTTGTGTCGAGTATGTGTCGTGGTCGATGGTGGTATACTTGCGGTTGCACTTGCGGTTCTTCTTGTGGTTGCTCTTGTTGTATCACTAATGCCCTTGCGTGATGATGGCGTGCTTCTTGCCTTGCTCATGGCGTTGAAGAGAGGTCATCGTCATAGCTTGACGTTGAGGCATGCCGTTGTGAAGGTATGTAGTTAGAAGAACTTCCATCTTCAACCACGGGGGCATCATTGCGTCTTGGAACACTTGCATGAAGATCTTGTTGAAGAGGTGTGTGACGACGCGAAGAACTTGAAGAGCTTGATGCGCGTGAACGTGGTCTTGCCATTCCATCGATGAGGCATCGAAGATTGTCATTTGTTTTGGCGACGGAGCGTTGAAGCGCTTCATTTTGATGGCCAAAGTTGTGATGCATTGCGTGCATTTGGCATTCGAGGCCATCGAAGCGGTTGTCGATGTTCTTGAACTCGACTTGCGTCTCGCCAAATTGTGCATCTTGTCGCGTCTCAAGGGCTTGTTAACGTTCACTGAACTCTTTTCGGACGATGAAGTGACTTGCGCGTGTCATGTACGGTCCTTGTTCTTCTTCTTGGTAAGGTGGTTGGCTCGACTCACCGTGCCTATCCATCATGCAAAACACACAAGTATTGTATATGGAGGTGGAATATGGTGGTGTTAGCCTTGTTCCTCACCTTGGGGATTGCACCGAACTAGAAACCACAAGTGAGAGCTATAAGCGTGCAAAGTGGAATCGCAAAGAAAACTCACACTAAAGAAAGAACTAACTCTCAAAAGCTGTGGGTGGAAGGTTAGGGTTATGGAAAACCAAACGAAACGATCCCAAGAAAAGGTTATTGTCAAACGTGGTAGAGAACCAAAAGATCAAAGCAAAAAGGAAACGACCTACAAAACACAAGGATACACACACGTGGAGACGGGTGTGGTTAGCACGACTATGAAAATGAGCACAAAAGGTCCTAACGAAGACTACGCTCGGTGTCGTTATAGCATAAGGAGAGACCACAACTCGTTCGCCAGAAGAGGAATAAGCAACGGATTTATGCACTTGCCTCGGTCGCGCTCTTTTTCTCTCTTTGCTTACAAGCTTGAGACTCTCTTTGTATTGGGAGACTTTGTATCTTTCTATTTTTCTTTTGCTTTTTCTTTTTCTCTTTTTTTTGATTCTTTTTCTCCCTTTCTATACTACTATGTTAACTCTTGTATTTGCTCTCACACTCTCACTTTCCAAGGACAAGTGCACAATGCTTAGGCAAACACAAAATGAGCTGCTCTCATAGGATAGATACACACAAGGAAGAAGGGCTAATAAGGTGGGGCAAGTTATACCTTTGGTATTAACGACTTGCTACCGGTGTTGGGGATGATGTTCGGTGTCGCGGTGTCGATGAGCGCGGGAAGTGAATATTGTTTCGGAAGCTTCAAGTTAGGAAGGCGACAACACGAACAAGCCAATACTAAAATTAGCGAACAAAAATGGGGGTGAAAAATTTGTTGTCTGAAAGGTGTGGTAGTACCGCTCAAAAAGTCCGGTAGTACCAGTGACCGGTAGTACCGCTTGTTTTGGCGGTAGTACCACTTCGTGGATTCCTAGGCGCGTGGATCTTGAACTTGAATGCACAATCGGCCCAAAAATCCTCAAACTGGCAGAAAACTGAACAAAATTGGGGCTAGGGACACACAAGGAAGGTAGATCGATACCCCAAGCAATATATCTATGGACCAAAACCACGAAAAACGCACCAAATCCAGAGATCGATCCGAAGGCAAATTTGGGGCTCCTTTTTTTGGGGCTTTTCGAAATTTTTGGTGGATAGAATAAATATTTGTGGGGCAATTCGTGAGCAACGTAGCTCTTGATACCAATATGTTGAGGGCAAACCTCTAGGGTGGCCCGATCTTTCACGAATCCCACTCAAATCAAGGGTGGAGTGCGGGGGAAGGAGGGAAGGGTGTACACGACGAACTCACGCACGAACAACACGATGAACACACACACGCAAAACCACGATAAACACCAATAGCTCACGCCGGTGGTGACCGGTCCGGCGCAATCCCTAGGATCGGCGTCGGGCGGAGGACTCTCTCTCGAACCGGCACGGCGAGATGGGAGACTCGATGAGATCTTGACGTCTTGGCAAAGGGACACCGATGCCAAGGCCTTGTACAACGCGGAGGCACGATGCAAACTCCAACGAGGTTTGGGATATTTGGTGCTCCTTTGTCAAAGGAGCATGAGGCAAGAATTAGATAGATCCACAAGGGGTTTCCACTAATTCCAAATATCATGCCATGGGTTTACAATAGAGGTGGGGTGCTATATATAGGTCAGCCACAAGTTCAGGGGTAGTTTAGGCAACTAAAGAATCAAAAGGGGGCGTTACAAGGCCAAAGGGCCGAGCTGGAGCGCGCAGGCCCTGGGGTGTCTGGTAGTACCGCTCGGTTGAGCGGTAGCACCGGTCAGATGCGGTAGTACCGCTGGAAGGGTGCGGTAGTACCGGAGCGGGAAGAAGCTTTGGCGTGAGTCTTCAGGTGCGCGCGGTAGTATCGCTTGCTGAGTGCGGTAGTACCGGTGGGATCTGGGGCTTCGGGTCCATCTCTCTGCCTGGGGCGGTAGTACCGTTGTCCATGAGCGGTAGTACCGCTTGGGCGGTAGTGCCGCTTTCGGGGGCCTGTAATACCACGGTCTCCTGGCAGCTGTTGGCTGCTGCGTCGTTTCTCTGGCTCGTGTCTTCATACCTGATGATGCATAGTGTCGGGGCATGAAGTAGCAAGCCATCCAGGGGTGTATCGAAGTCACATGAGTACAAGAGCGAATTCACCTTAGCTTGGAGAAGCCTGGCTCGAGCACGAGTCATGGGTCCACTTGGGGGACTTGGTGGTGTAGATCTAGGAGCATCCGTAGGACGGGCTACATCAAGATGGAAATCGAGCACGTGACTTCGTCTCTTCAGCCAGCTGGGATTCGGCCTCTCTAGCATGGTGCAGCAGCTCGTTCATTGTCTCATACTTGTGATAACGCACAATACTCTTGATTTGAAGCTTCAAATTGTTGAGGAAACGCTGCATTGTCATCTCTCGTGATTCACGAACATTAGCACGCTGCATAAGCATATCCATCTCCATGTAGAACTCATCAACTGTCATTGTGCCTTGCCTCAACTGTGTCAGCTTGTCAAACACGGAGCACAAATAATTAGAGGGAACAAAACGATCCACCATGATGGCCTTCATCTCACGCCAATCCCTCACAGGAAGTTCATTGTCATTCCGTCTATTCTGCACAATAGCTTCCCACCAATGCAAAGCATAACCATCAAACTCTGATGCTCCAAGCTTAACCTTCTTGTCTTCTGGGTAATCAAACAAATGCCAGAGCTTCTCAATCATCAACTCCCAAGTAATATAATCCTCGGGATCTAGCGAGCCATTGAAAGAAGGAATTGAGAACTTGGGCTTGCCCAAACTATCATTAGCTAGATTGTAAACACGTTGAGCACGTCCAACAGGAGCATACCCACGGCCATACAGAGGAGCAGCCGTAGGTGCAGGGGGGATTGGCACGTCCCCTGCCATGATGTGGGGCAGCATCAGCCGCACTACCCTTATCAAAGTCCTCAAATGCATCGTCATGTTGTTGTGCAGGTCCTGGCTGGAGTGTCGCTTGAATAGCCTCAATAGAACACTGCAAGGTGGCAAAGTTGACATTCATTGCCGTTAGCTGGGTCTGAATATTATTGATGGCGCCAGTATTATTCTCCACAGCATCTTGTATGTCAGTGATATTTCTATCAACAGACTCACGCCAAGTAAGAAGCTCCTCAAGCTGCTTTTTCTGTGACACAACTTCATCATCACACAAAGACATGATTAGTAGGTTAGTGCAAAAATCAAAATTGGTATAGTGGAAACTCTCACAACTCACTCACAACTGATAAGAAAGGAGATCTTACCATTCCAAAGTAAATAGAGATGCTTACCAAATCGAAATCAAAGAATTATGCACTGATGTGATGAAGTGAATATCAAAGTTATGGAGAACGATCACAGGGCACACAAGTTATTTATGGTGGAGCTATAGGTATGGTATCCTAACTACACCGCAAACAAGGCCTAGTGCTGATCGTATGACAAAGACCCATGAAAACACACACGGTGGAGATAAATGGGGCAATTGCAACTATGAAAAAGAGCTCAAAAATTGAGGTATGTCGGAGGAATGCTCGTGTTGCAATGCCCAAGGAGAGACGCTAGCAATGTCTCAACGAAACGGGAACAAGATTGCTAAATTGAGCAGTCCATAGAGCACTAAGCATGCTAGTCTCGTAGGATAGTTTTAGACACAAAGAAAGACTTACTAAGGCTCGCAAGGATAGGTACGCTATGTGGACTCAGTAAAAAAAGAAAAAAGAAAAAATTGACCTAAGAAGTTGTCTCTGCCACGGCAGGAAAAAGATCTAAATCCTGTCGCGGCAGGATGTCGGGAGACACAAAAATTTCTCGTATGACCTCAGATTGGTCTGTGGTCTAGCGTCAGCATGAATATATTTTTTTCGATTTTTTTTAGGGCTCAGCCTCACGTATTGGCACAGATATGTATGTGGTCTTGCGTGAAGTAGCTCTAGGATTTTTTTTAATCAACGTGAGGAATCACACGTACAGGAACAGGCGATCAGAATTTTTTGTTTTGCTTTCCTTCTCCCTCACGTTCACACACGCTGAGTTTTTTTTTCTCTTTCAAATGGATCTACAGCCCAGACTAAAAGAAAACAGATTTATTAGATCTAAGACTCAAGAACACGACGAACAGTCTAGAAATAGTCTATGGACTCCGATAACGGATCAAAAACAGACGAAAATTAGACAAAAACTACGACTCAGATTTAGAAGAAAAGCTACACAAAATGATTACGATCAGCAAAGAAAACTCACGAACAGTGTTATCTAGGCTATGGCAATGAACTATTAACCCTAATATTTTTGTGTGGCTTTTTCTGTATAGGACAAAAACAACTAATCTATGAATAGATTTGTGGATGCTTACCGAGGCAACACTGGAAATCTGATACCAAGATGATATGGGTGGCCCGATCTTCTCAGCAAGCTCTTGTCGATGATGATGGTGGATGATAGATAACTAGTGCGTAGCTATGAACTCTCCCGCTTGATCCTTGATGCCAATGCAACAGCTCTCGAACCTTGTAGGATATTCATAATACCACACTCTTGTGCACGCAGTCGTGACCACGAACGGTAGTATGCAATCTACTAATTCCCAATGAAACAACAGATCTCACTCAATTATAGTTGTAGAATTCGAACACAGGGTAATTCTAGAGGTTCTATGAAAGAAACAACTCTAAAATATTTTAACGTGGTCTAAACCCTAACTTGTGACGGCTACGGAGGTTTATATGAGGGCTGGGGCGTCCTCCCCTCTAAACGGGCCTAAAAACAGCCATATCTTGACCCAAACTGACTCGGTTCGACTCAAACTGATACATACCGACCCATATATGGGTTCGGCCTTATTGACACGCAGTCCAAACATCGTGGAACACCTCAAACATGTAATTTTTGGTGCGCCATCTCTCTCTCTTCCTCATACGTGATTTCCTCATTGCCTCCTAGTGCGCATGCCTTCTGCTCCTCCCTCGTGCACTTGTTGATATTGGAAACCAGCGCTTGTCCTTCTTGCTGCAACTCTCCTCCTCCTCGCGCAATACTTGTGTTATCAATAAACCTGATCATACAAAGATGCATAGACTTAGGTAGTATAAAGTTCTCATTAAGTAAAACATCAAGTTCAATTAAGAGTGAATTCACATGTTGCTCAAGTAGCTTTGCACGAGCTCTTGTAATGGGTCCAATCCTGATTTCATTGGACTTGTTCTTTGCAGCAACATCTTCATTGTGAATAGGAGTAGGAGATAGTGGAATAGTATGGAGTCCTCATCATTTTATTTGGAACAAGTTGCAACGCTGGGATTCCTCAACTGGTTGCACACTGAGTATATGTGGAGATACGACAATAGTTGGAGCACGCTCCGGATATGCATCAACACCATCCTTGGCATCATCAACATCATCATCAGAAGTTTCATCTCCACTCTCTACTTCGCCTTGTTCGTTAACAAACATAACTTTGCTGTTTGGACAATATTTCTTGTAGTGCCCTCTACCACCACAAGTATGGCACACCACATCATGAGTATGTGCCGTAGACATGTTGGAACCCGAGCTAGCAGCAGGAGCAGCGGGTTTTCGAGCATTAGAATCACCAAATGAACGAGTACTTGCTGGTTTGGCCGATGGTGTAAAAGGACCAGCAGTTGGTGGTGTGACTGTAGGAGGAGTAGACCTGGCCGAAAATCTGCTGGAGGGCGGAAAACGAGCACGTGACTTCGCCTCTTCTGCCAACTAGGATTCGGCCTCTCTAGCATGGTGCAACAACTCATTCACGGTCTCATACTTGTGATGACGAACAATGCTCTTGATTGGTAGCTTCAAATTATTGAGGAATCATTGCATAGTCATCTCAATGGACTCACGAATTCTAGCACGCTGCATAAGCATCTCCATCTCCATATAGTACTCATCAAGTGTCATGGTGCCTTGCTTCAATTGCGTCAATTTATCAAAAACTGATCGCAAGTAGTTGGTTGGTACGAAACGAGCCTTCATTATTTGCTTCATCTCGCGCGAATCCATCACAGGAAGTTCATTGTCCTCCCTCCTATGTTACACAAGAGCATCCCACCAATGCAAAGCATAACCATCAAATTCGGATGTTGCAAGCTCTTGTCTTCTGGATATTCAAATAAGCGCCAGAGTTTCTCAATCTTCAACTCCCATGTGAGGTAATCTTCAGGATCAATGGAACCATCTGTTATGGGTCTCCTTGTGGATTTACCCTTGGAGTGGCCCGATCTTCATAGATTCGAGGGGGAATTGGGGGAGGGAGCGAGGAACACGATGAACACGCAAAGGGAAATCGATACAAACGCACACCACACCCGGTACAATTCCGGTTTGCTCTCGTTGGCCCGAACCACCCACCCAATAGAATCTCAAGGGAGAGACCAAAGGTAGAATCCCATGAGAGATTGGCTAGCTCATGATAGAATCACACATAGGGAGAGAGTAGCAACCAAGTAGAATCCCAACGGGGAGAGACCTAGCACTACTAGAATCCGTATGTGGGAGAGACCATGAACTAGAAGAGCGCCTTGACAACTTCAATTAAGAAGGCCTTGTACAACTCATAGATAAACTATAGAGAGGGGGATCCCATCCAGGGTTAGGAACATGCCTCAATTCATCATCCATTCCATTCTAGGGTTCTAAGGAGGGGGTGGGGGCATATATATAGGCCAGCCACAAGCTAGGGGTAGTTTAGGCATAAATAGGGAGTTTTGGGCGTTACATGGGCCAGGCCCATCTTAAGGCTCATAGGCCTGTGTCGATCAGGGCAGAGATTCCGGTCTGTAGGCTAGAGACTCCGATGTGGGCCGGAGACTCCGGTCCATCTCCAGTCCATCTCCGGAGTGGGTCACAGACTGTCCCGGGTGCTATTCTAGGGGCTGGTCCGGAGGTCGGCCGGAGACTCCAGGGTTCGCGGTCCGGAGACTCCGGTGTGGCAGACCGGAGACTCCGGTCTACTTCCAGCAGCTTCTTACGTCTTCTCTTCCAGGATTCATGCTTGTGGGTCTTGGCTCCTTGTGCATCCATGTTTCCTCCTCTTGGCGTCATGGTCATGGGCCTAGTCATACAATGGGAATTCATGTCAAGTAGGATCCCATTCACATGATAACCGAAGAAAGGCAAGAGATGGTAGGAGTTCACCTTGATTGGCATGGTTGGCGTAGCATGATGTGGACCAATGGTAGTTTCCATGTGTTGGGCTACATCATCTCCTCCCTCTTGAAAAAGAGTCGACCTCGACGATATCTTGTCAGCATCTTGTAAGGAAGGAGATGTACCCTTTATATCTTGATGGATGCTCTCTAGAGCTCGTTTTGTCAACTCGTGCTCAATCGAGGTTGACATTGGAATGTGGATACCTACACACATCATAGAGAAAAGAAACAATGTATGTGCGTGGTAGATGAATACATCATCCAACATGATGTATCTTCTCTTGTGCACATCACCATTAGCATCAAGCAAGATATTATAGAAAGAATGGTGATTATGCAAGCAAAAGGAGGGAACATGCTTAACATGGCAAGTATCAAAATCTCCAAAATTTGAGAAAGCTATGGGGGCGATCTCAATATGAAACATATGATAATTATTGCAATCAACAATGGGAGAAAATGAAGAACATGCATGATCAAGCATTTCCAAGGTACGAGTATGGTTGTCGACAAACATAGGGAAAGGGCAATTGTTCATCAAGTTTGTCGCAACAATTGTAGGATAGAAGAAGGATTTGTAGCATGGCAATATCATCGCACTCAAATAATTCCACATGATCAACATTATGCAAAGGCAAAGTATCACATGGGAACATGAATGAAGCATATGAAATGTCATAAGTAGTGTCCATAGCATGCATATCCTCACAATTCATCATGTCCACTAGTGGGAGCATGGCATCATCAACACCCATATTGTTACCTTGGTCGTACCTCTCATGTGAAGTGGGTGTTGTGGTAGTAGCGGCCTCCATGTGGGCAACTTCTTCATCATATATGGGGATGGTATCATCTTCATCCACCATGTACATCTTCTCAATAGTAGGCACCATCGTCTCCAAGCTTGGTAGCTCATGCTCCAAGGTACCTAGCACATCATGAAGAAACACACTAGAGGTAGAGGGTAAGTTGTTAGAAATTGAAATGGCCTCACTTGACCTATCAACTACCACTCTCAACTCACTAGGTGTATCACTCATGTCCTCAAAGTGGAAGCACACAATCTCACATATGGTGGAGTCACTCAGCTCACTTTTGCTCTCACTCAAGTGGGCTAAGTGGCTCTCAAGCTCACATGGGATTGGTACAACATCATCACTCAAGCATATGGAAATAGGCTCGGTTTCCTCAACTCCAAGCGCCTCCGTTGGTGAAGGGGAAAATCCCATGCTCACCATCCTCAACTATATCGTATCCAAAGATGAAAGCCTTAAGTTGGGCATCATCACTCTCATCGCCATCTGAGGTATGATATCTCACCTCCATGGTTATACCGCAACGCTTGTCATCATCCAAGGTTTTTCACCATGTCTTGAAGGCGTCAACTTCATGAGAGGGCATCTTGAAGGATTCATCCAACTTGGCAAAGTAGAGATCCATAGCGTCCTTCTCATTTGTTGACGATCTTGTAGCATGCGTAGGAGGCTTCCTTGAAGAAGGTTTGTCGTGGAAGTTCTTGGTGTTGGAAGCTTCATGGTGTTGGTGACGACGTGTTTTCGTGTTCGCCTTCTTTGTCCGTGAGGTAGCACCAACATCATATGAGGTCTTCTCTCTTGAGGGTCTTGAAGCTTGAGTAGTGGTCTTCGTCGAAGGAGAAGTGGTCTTGATGATGTTCTTGTAGTTGGGCACCTCATGTCGAACTTGCGTTGTCGATGTATCTTGATGGTGTGGACGGTAGCTTGCTTCCTTGTTCTCATGGCGGAGAGGACTTATACGCCGTCTTGAGCTTGTATAGCACATAGCATGGATGCTCTTGAGTTTTTGTTGGTGGCGATGCACTTGTCTTGGCTCATGTGTATTGGCGCTTGTGGAGTTGTCACGTCTTCTTGAGCTTGATGGATATCTTGATGGACAACCCTCAGGGTATAGAGTTCCTCTTGATGGGTTTGACTTGAAGAGCTTGTCATTCTTGTCCTCTTGGAGACGTGCCTCCGCTTGCATGGTGTAGAAGTTCTCAGTCTCCATGTTGTGGAAGAAGTCATCAAAGCTCATGAGGATGTTGCCATCATAGTTGGTGAAGTGTTCTATGTCCTCCATGAATGAGAATGGGAAGTCCTCATGGTGGTCCATGTGCTCCATGCTTGGGGAGTCATTGTCGGTGTAGTACTCCAAGTCCTCCAAGCATGCGGAGCCAATGTCGGTGTAGTGCTCCATCATGTCATTTATGCTTGCGTAGTCGTCGTTGCCGTGGCTCATCATGGATCCTTCCTCATCGGTTTCGGAGTCCCTAGACATTGTGCTCACAAGACCAAGTGTGATATAGTGGAAATTGGGTTGAAAAATGCTACACCTTAGCTCACCTTGTATATAGTATTGGATCAATTGTAAGGACCGAGAGCTACCAAAATGCAAAGGAGAAGTGGCGTCGTGTCCAAAAACACAAGAAACACCAAACACACACAGCTTATGAGGAGCTTAGGTAGGTCAAGTGGCATGCAAATTGGAACAACCGAAAATCGAGATATGTAAAGGCAAGTAGAGAACCACGATGATCCAAAGCAAACAAGTCGATCCATAAGATAGCAATTAAGATCAAGGAGACACACCCGGTGGGATGAACGGGACTTGTGCGACGGAAAAAGTGAGCTAAGAACCAAATGAAGGCCTAGCAAAGACTAAAATCTCATGCCACACAAGTACAGGGAGAGACGCTAGTTCGATTGCACAAAATTGGAGGGCTACAAGATTTGCACAATAAGTACCACCTACAATATGTTCCTCGAGCTTGCGCTTTCTATTCCCTATGGCACTTGTATCTTTATTTTTCTTTTTTGTATTTTTCTTCTTTTGCTTATAAGCTTTTTTTTCTTTTTCACTTGCTTTTTCTTGTGCCAACAACTATACAAGATAACTCTATGAGATAGCGCTTACAACTTTTGCTCGGAATTCTACAAGGTAAAATGTGCAAAGCCCAAGCAATCATTGTAGGAACTAGTCTCAATAGGTATTTGTTGTATCGCAAAGATAGTGTGGCTCACAAAGTAAAGCAAGTGGGGTGAGGTCGCGGAATTGATATACCTTTCGTCGTCGATCTTCACCCTTTATTTGGTGGATCCGTCCTTGCTCACGGATTTGGTTGTAGTAGATAGCATGAACTACATGGATGATGGTGTAGAGCTCCTTCTCCTCTTCAAAACGAGCTAAAGAACACCAAAATCCGAGCTCGAATGCAAAAGTTATGCGCAAAATGGTGAAACAGTTTTTCTGTCGGTGGGAGGGGCGGAAACTCCGGTCTGGGAGTCCAGAGACTCCGGTCTGAGTTCACTTAGACCGGAAACTCCGGTCCTGGGCCGGAGACTCTGCTCGGGGACTTCCAGAACATCCAGAACTCGTCCGTGGCGCGATTTTGGGCGGAAAACTCGATCCAAAACCTCAAAATTGATGGAGAAATCAAGAAATTAGGCCATGGGAACACAAAGGAAGGTAGATCAACGAGTATAGCAGCGGATCTATGGATCAAAACCTACAAAAACACTCTCAAAATCCAGATCGATCCAAATCACGAATATGGCTATTTTTGGTGGAAATTTTCGAATTTAGGCAAGAAAAAAGAAATTGGTGGCTAGAAACTCAACACAAACTCGAATCCATGGCAACCAAAAGCTCTTGATACCAGATGTTATGGGTCTCCTTGTGGATTTACCCTTGGAGGGGCCCAATCATAGATTCGAGGGGGAATTGGGGGAGGGAGCGAAGAACACGATGAACACGCAAGGGGAAATCGATACAAACGCACACCACACCCGATACAATTCCGGTTTGCTCTCGTTGGCCCAAACCACCCACCCAATAGAATCTCAAGGGAGAGACCAAAGGTAGAACCCCATGAGAGAGATTGGCTAGCTCGTGATAGAATCACACATAGGGAGAGAGTAGCAACCAAGTAGAATCCCAAGGGGGAGAGACCTAGCACTACTAGAATCCGTATGTGGGAGAGACCATGAACTAGAAGAGCGCCTTGACGACTTCAATTAAGAAGGCCTTGTACAACTCATAGATAAACTATAGGGAGGGGGATCCCATCCAGGGTTAGGCACATGACTCAATTCATCATCCATTCCATTCTAGGGTTCTAAGGAGGGGGTGGGGGCATATATATAGGCGAGCCACGAGCTAGGGGTAGCTTAGGCATAAACAGGGAGTTTTGGGCATTGCATGGGCCAGGCCCATCTTAAGGCTCATAGGCCTGTGTCGATCAGGCCGGAGATTCCAGTCTACTGGCCGGAGACTCCGGTGTGGGTCGGAGACTCCGGTCCATCTTCGGTCCGTCTCCATAGTGGGTCACATACTTTCCCACGTGCTGGTCTAGGGGCTGGTCTGGAGGTCGGCTAGAGACTCAGGGGTTCGCGGTCCGGAGACTCCGGTGTGGCAGACCGTAGACTCCGGTCTGCTTCCAGTAGCTTCTTGCGTCTTTTCTTCCAGGCTTCATGCCTGTGGGTCTTGGCTCCTTGTGCATCCTTGTTTCCTCCTCTTGGCGTCATGGTCATGGGCCTAGTCATACAATGGGAATTCATGTCAAGTAGGATCCCATTCACATGATACCCGAAGAAAGGCAAGAGATGGAAGGAGTTCACCTTGATTGGAATGGTTGGCGTAGCATGATGTGGACCAATGGTAGTTTCCATGTGTTGGGATACATCACCATCAAACTTGGGAACTGAGAATTTTGGCTTGCCCAAACCAATATCAGCAGCTTGGTTGGTCACATGTTGAGCACGCCCAAGAGGGGCAAGCCCACAGCCATGAGCAGGTGCATGGACAGGGGGAATAGCACGTCCCCTGCCAACATGGGGAGCAGCATCAACAGCACTACCCTTGATAAGGACATCCCTACAGTTACACCTACCCCAATTTATAATGAAGATGTTCCAATTGCAAAGAAGGATCAATCCAATGAGATAAGGATTGGACCAATCACAAGAGCTCGTGCTAAGCTACTAGAACAACAGGTGAACTTGTTTCTTAATGAACCTGGTGTTTTAATCAATGAGAATTATATACTACCTAAGTCTTTGAACTATTGCATGATCAGGTACTTAGGAGAAGAAGGCATAGCAAGGAGCGAGGAACAAATGGAACAAGGCGTGTTGATCAATGAAGAATGCGCGAGGGAGGAGAGGGAGGAAGCGCAAGGAGCTGTCCAAGACAAAGATCAACAAGAGAAGGGAGTTCTCTACCGCGGAAGAGAAAAGGCCTGTTTGTCTGCCACGGCAGGCTGCCGCAGCAGGAAAACCAAGTCCGGCTCTGCCATGACAGGCTGCCGCGACAGAGAATCAGCGTGAAAGTCTGCCACGGCAGAACTTGTGGAGGGTTTGTATCCAGGTTGGGTGGAACCAACTCGGGTTCCACCATAGACCGCCACCCCCTGAACTCATATATAGATGGGGGCACCGTAGATTAGGTTTTTTAGACCATGTTAAAATATTTTGGAGTTGTTTCTTTCATAGAACCTCTAGAATTACCCTATGTTCGAATCTACCAACTATAATTGAGTGTGATATGTTGTTCCATTGGGAATTAGTAGATTGCATACTACCGTTCGTGGTCACGGCTACGTGCGCAAGAGCGTGGTGTTGTGAATATCCTACAAGGTTCGAGAGTTGTTGCATTGGCATCAGGGATCGAGCGGGAGAGTTCATAGCTACAGGCTAGTTATCTATCATCCACTATTACCATCGACAAGTGCTTGCTGAGAAGATCGGGCCACCCCATATCATCTTGGTATCAGAGCTTCCTCGTTGCCTCGGTAAGCAATCCTCCATCCATCCATAGATTAGAGAGTGTTTTCGTCCTATTCAGAAAATAGCCCCACAAAAAGATTCACCATAGCCTAGATTACATTGTAGACGAGTAATAGTTGCTGGTCGTTTTCATCAATTAGTCTAGATCTAGTTTTTCTTTCATTGTTTTCTTCTTTCTAGTTGTGTTCATCACATGTTCTTCCACTCCATAGTCAGATCCGATCTAGCTTCAAGAGTCCTGGTTACTTCCTCTTGGCTGAGTCGGATTCACATAAAAAAATTAGACTTACCGCTTCTGCCGCGGCACGGAAACGCCCACTTTCCCTGCCGCGAAACCGAGTCCGACAGCGACTCTGCCGCGGCACACTATTTCTGCCGCGCGCTGCCGCCGCTTTGCCGCGGTGCGTTTTCTGCGCGATTCTCTGCCACGCTCTGCCGCGGCATGATTTCCGCCTGTTTTGCTGCCGCCGCTCTGCCACGGCAGGATTTCTGCTTCGTTTTCTGCCACGGCAGGATTAGTTCTGCCACGACAGGATTTTGAGCTGTTTTTCTGCCACGACACCATAATTACAAAGTGTGATCATTGCACTTTTCCAAAACCTTTAGCGACAGCCAATCTACTACATAGGTGTAGGAACTTGCCCATTGAGACTAGTTTTCGCTCCTACAGGCTGCTCTTAGGATTTTTGGTGCTGTACTTTGTAATTAGCCATGTGTTACCTATAAAATCAAAAAAAAGAAAAAGCAAGATAGCAAAAGAAAAAAAGTATAAAAAAAGAGAGCTATACAAAAGAAAAAAGAAAAATTGTGGAAAAAGAGGCCTAGTGATATCTTTGTGCACCGGTAGATTGAGCAATCTTGTGCCTGTTTACTTTGAGCTTTGCTAGTGTCTCTCGAGCGTAGTGCAACACCCTTCATAGTTGCATTGCCACGTTTTTCTACATGTGTGTGTTTCTTGGGTTTTTGTACGATCAGCACTAGGACTTGTTTGTAGTGTAGATAGGATACCATACCTATAGCTCCACCATAAATAACCTGTGTGCCCTGCAATCGTTCTCTATACCTTTGATATTCACTTCATCACATCAAGTGCATCAGTCTTTGATTTCATTTGGTAGAGTATCTCTATTCACTTTGGAACGGCAAGATCTCCTTTCTTATTAGTTGTGAGTGAGTTGTGAGAGTTTTCCACCATACAAATTTTGATTTTTGCACTAACCTACTAATCATGTCTACTAGTGATGGTGATGTTGTGTCGCAGAAGAAGAAGGATGAGGAGCTTGTCAATTGGCGTGAATATGAGGCTTTGAGGTATCATTTGACACTTGTGTTTACTAACACCACAGATGGTATTGACAAGAATCTCTAGGACATAAATATGAGGCTGGATCAGAATATTGGAGCAGTAGATACTATCCAAATGCAAGTGGCTGCACTCAATGCCAATGTCGCCACTTTGCAGCATTCCATTGAGCGCTTGACAGCCGCCATACATAGAAGGCAAGAACCACAACCTGATGATGCCTTTGATGATTTTGATGAGGGTAGCACTGTGGATGCTGCTCCACATGTTGGCAGGGGACGTGCTATTCCCCCTGCCCATGCACCTGCTCATGGTCGTGGACTGCTCCTCTTGGGCATGCTCAGCGTGTGCTCAACCAACCTACTAATGATGGTTTGAGGAAGCCAAAATTCTCAATTCCCAAGTTTGATGGTTCCATTGATCCTGAAGATTACCTCACATGGGAGTTGAAGATTGAGAAACTCTAGGTTTATTTGACTATCCAGAAGATAAGAAGGTAAAGCTTGCAACATCTAAATTTGATGGTTATGCTTTGCGTTGGTGGGATGCTCTTGTGCAACATAGGAGGAAGGACAATGAACTTCCTGTGATGGATTGGCGCGAGATGAAGCAAATCATGAAAGCTCGTTTCGTACCAACCAACTACTTGCGATCAGTTTTTGATAAATTGACGCAATTGAAACAAGGCACCATGACAGTTGGTGAGTACTACATGTAGATGGAGCTGCTTATGCAGCGTGCTAGAATTTGTGAGTCCATTGAGATGACCATCCAGTGATTCCTTAACAATCTGAAGTTACCAATCAAGAGCATAGTTCGTCATCACAAGTATGAGACCATGAATGAGCTATTGCACAATGCTAGAGAGGCAAAATCCTAGTTGGCAGAAGAGGCAAAGTCACGTGCTCGTTTTCCATCCTCTAGTCGATTTTCGGCCATATCTACTCCTCCTACAGCCATGCCACCAGCTGCTGCCCTGTTTACACCATCAGCCAAACCAGCAAGTACACCTTCGGTTGGTTCTAATGCTCGGAAACCCACTGCTCCTGCTGCTAGCTCGGGTTCCAACATGTCTACGGCATGTTCTCGTGATGTGGTGTGCCATACTTGTGGAGGTAGAGGGCAGTACAAGAAAGATTGTCCAAACAGCAAGGTTATGTTTGTGAACGAACAAGGCGAAGTAGAAAGTGGACATGAAGCTTACGACTCAAACTAATACAAAACGAGTCGGACCAGATTCAGTCGGTGGGCGGACATTCCGGCTGGTATCGGCTGGATAGTCCGGTCGGGCCGGACACTCCGGGTGGAGTGTGCTGGACAATCCGGTATGGCCGAAAACTTTGAAGTTTCCAGGCAGTGTTCGGGTAGTGTCCGATCTAGGGTACTTATTGTCCATGCCAAATCTTCTCATGGGTAGGCCGAACAGTCCGGGTGGACTTAGCCAGACACTCTGGTCGTGGCAGATCATTTGGCCTTCATCTTGATGATCTTCTCCTGCACCTTCCTCCTGCTCCTCCCTCACGCAGCCTTGGGCGATCATCATGCTGGGCTCCTCTTGTAGCCCTTCTCCTCGCGTCATGCTTGTTTCTCCAATGAACCTGATCATACATAAATGCATAGACTTAGGAAGTATAAAGTTCTCATCAATTAAAGTACCAGATTCGTTTATGATTAAATTCACCTATTGTTCAGGTAGCTTAGCATGAGCTCTTGTAACGGGTCCAATTCTAATCTCATTGGACTGGTCCTTCCTTGCAATAGCTAGATCATCTTCAGTAGTCATTGGGGTTGGTGTAATTGTAGGGATGTCCTCCTCACTTAATGTATGCATTTTTTCTCTAACAAGACTATTGGTTAATAACAACTTAATGTTTGTTAAATACATTTCATATAGTACATATATATATGTGTGGGGCATGTGCCTTTTACTAGTCTCTTACAATACCATACCACTACATAGCGGTGTACAGATTAACTTTGAACATTGACCGTTGGATCAAGACTGGCAAATCCAAACATTGCTAACTATTGGATCTTCTTTTCCATTCTTAGCATCTAGAAAGATTCTACCGATAGACTTGAGCATGATGAATGCTAGTATGCGCAAATCTCAAAACACACACTTCATTGCTCAGTTTTCAGGGTCCTTGTGCTAATAAATGCATGGACTTGAATGCAATTTTCATTTTTTTATGAGGTCCTTGATGTAACTTGTACTTCCACCAATCATGTTAACTCTCAAGCACCTCTCTCCTACGAGACCTACCATTTGTTAGGCCATCGTAGTACTTGTTATCTTCTCTTTATCCTGTCTTATGTCTTACAATACCATACACCACTGCATAGTGTACGGATTAACTTCGAACATTGACCATTGGATCAAGACTAGCAAATCCAAACATTGCCAAGTGTTGTATCTCCTTTTCCTTTCTTAGCATCTAGAAAGATTCTACTGATAGTTTTTAACACGATGAACGCTAGTATGCGCAGACCTCAAAACACACACTTTATTTGATATGGGGTGGCCTGATCTTCTCAGCAAGCACTTGTCGATGATGATGGTGGATGGTTGATAACTAGCGTGTAGCTATGATCTCTCCCACTCGAACCCTGATGCCAATGCAACAACTCTCGAACCCTGTGGGATATTCACAACATCACGCTCTTGCGCACGTAGCCGTTGACCACGAACAATAGTTTGCAATCTACTGATTCCCAGTGGAACAACAGATCACACTCAATAGCAGCAAATAATTCGATCACAAGTAATTACAGATGTTCTAATAAGAATCAACTCTAAAATATATTAACATGGTCTAAACCTAACTTATGCAGCGCCCCATCTACTTAAGAAGTTGGGGGAGGTGGCCAAGGCTTGGAAACCGACTTTGTTATGGGGTAACCCCGTGGGTGGCCTGATCTTCACGGATCTCGTGGTCAAATCGATGGGAAAGCAAGGGGAAAGGGAGAAGGTAGCGGAAGCGGACGCACACCTCGCGAAGAACACGATGAACACACGCAAAACACACCCGATACAAGGCCGATTGCTCTCACCGGTGGCCACCGGTCCAATAGAATCCTTGCAAGGAAAGATCGGTCAACATGCTCCCTCGATCCCACACGGAGAGGGAAGAACACCTTGGAGAGGGTCTTGACATCTTGTCAAAGGGACACCGATGCCAAGGCCTTGTACAACAAGGGAGGCGCGATGCAAACTCCAACGAGGTGGTGACGATAGTCGATCCCCTTTGGTAGAAGGGGATGAGGCAAAACTAGAGATTCCACAAAGGGGGTTTTCTTTAGTCTATCATCTATGCCTAGGGTTACATGAGGGGGTGGGGGCACTATATATAGGCCATCCACTAGTTCAAGGGTACTTTAGGAATAAAAGGGGAAAGTCTGGGCGGACTAAGGGGTACATGGGCCAAAGGCCTAGCTAGCGGCGCGTAGGCCCACACACTCAGGCCGGAGACTCCGGTCTGGGGTCCGGAGACTCCGGTGTGGGCCAAAGACTCCGGTCTGTCCCCGGTGTCGTCTCCAGAGGAGCCTTCTGGCTGTCCTCGAGCTCGATCTGGGGGGTCAGTCCGGAGATGGGTCCGGAGACTCCGGTTTCTTCAGGCCGGAGACTCCGGTGTGGCCGGAGACTCCGTTGTGCGCAGGTCGGAGACTCCGGTCTGGCCGGAGACTCCGGTGTGCGCAGCCCGGAGACTCCGGTGCTCCAGCTGCTGCTTCTTCCGTCTTCTCTTCCAAGCCTCCATCTTGTCGGGCTTGGTGCTCCAGGCTTCCTCCCGTGCCTCCGTACTTGTTGGTGTGAACCTATCATGGATATGGAACGGAGTATGAAGTAGTATACCATTCAAGAGGGTAGGAAGTGGGCTCGCATAGAGGAACGGATTCACCTTTGGAGTCCATGACGACTTGGCATAAGTTGGAGACCATGATTTGGTAACGACCGAAGGTCGGGCTACATCATCTCCCCTCCCTTCAAAAAGAGTCGTCCTCGACTCTACATGCTCATCACAAAGTAGAAGATGTCGAGAGACCTTCTTGATCCTAGGGTTCATCATATAGTCGTCCTCGGAATGATTGAATTGACAACATCTCAATGTTCCTTCCCCTTCAATGAAGCCTACAAACCTCACCACAAAAGCGAAGCAACACTCAAAGCGTAGCCAATTCATGAAGATTATAGTATGAGTCCTCAAGTAGAGTGAAGTCACCTTAGGATGTAGAGATGGCTTGTTGAAGGGCAGCCATAGGTAACTCTCTACGGTTCGTCTTGTCAACTCTTTGTCCATAGAGGTTGACGTGTATATTCTTGTACCTTCACACAACAAAGACCATGGAAAATATGTTTGTGTGTGATAGAGGAGCATGTCATTTGTGGCATGTCCATTCTTGTTCACAACACTATTAACACAACTCAAGTATCACAAACAAAATGCGTATGCAAGGTCGAAGTGCATGGGAAATGTTTGAACATCATCCATATGTGGGAACTCAAAAACTCCATAAAGCGTCTTAGTGTGGCACTCAAAGCAATTGACTAAGATATAGATCAACATCTTTGATGCAAGGATAGGAGTATTCGGCAAAAACACATGAGGAAGAATATCCAAAACAACATCATTATGTGTACAAACCAACCATTGGAAAGAACAATTGTTCAATATGTTGGATGCCATACACATATCATCAAAAGCAAATATCATGGGGATATGAGTATCACGAGCGGAAGCAAAAGCAACGTGTTTGCAAACAAACCATATGAAAGAGCAAGTGGTCCTTATGTTTGTTGCAACAACAATATGAGAGACTTGGAAGCTCTCGTGACAATACATGCTCATAATGGCATTATGGTTGCACACAAAACATCGGAAAGAGAAATTGTTCAACATTTTTGTGGCAACACACAAAGCATCAATATCCAATAGCAACGAGACATGATTGTCACAAGGTGAAAGAATACCATCAACATGCTTGCAATCAAACCATAGTAAAGAGCAATTTGTCAACATGAAAGATGCAAAGCATGCAAAAGGTATCAGAGCTTGGTTCGATCTTGAACTCACCTGGGGGACGCTCTCTAGAGCTCTTTTTGTCAACTAGTGCTCAACCGAGGTTAACATTTTTGTGCGGGTACCTACACACATCATAGATAAAAGGAAGAACGTGTGTGCATGGTAGAGAAATACATCATCCATCATGACATATCTCTTCTTGTGCACATCACCATTAGTGTCAATCAAGTATGAAAAATGTGCATGGTGAGTATGCAAGTGGTGGACATGCTTATCATGGCATTTACCAAAATCTCCAATATTTGAGAAAGCTATGGGGGCCATCTCAATAGAAATCATATGAGAATTATTGTTGCAAGCAAAACAAGTGAAAGAGCAATTATTCTTCTTATTGCAAGCAATAGGAGAAATTATAAAACATTCATGACAAAGCATGGTTCGAGGGGTAACATTGGTAACATCATTGCAAGCAAAACATTGGAAAGAGCAATTGTTCACCAAAGTGCAAGCAATGATATCATCAACGTAACGTTTAGAGCATGGCATGTCTATGGTAACATCATCACAATCAAATAATTTCACATGCTCAACATTATGCAGTGGCAAAGTATCACATGGAAATAGCAATTAAGCATATGTGATATCACAATCATCATCCATAGCATGCCAATCATCACAAGTCATCATGTCCACTAGTGGGATCATGGCATCATCAACACCCGTATTCTTACCTTGTTCATATCTCTCATATGAAGTGGGTGGTGTGGTAGTATTGTCCTCCCTATGGGAGACTTCTTCACCATGTATGGGGATGGCATCATCTTCATCCACCATGTTCATCTTCTTGGTTGGAGGTATCATCATCTCCAAGCTTGGCGCTTCTTGATCCATGGAACCTAGCACATCATGAGGAAACACACTAGAGGTAGAGGGTAAGTCGTTAGAAATCAAAGTGGTCTCACATGACCTATCAACTACCACTCTCAACTCACTCGGTGTATCACTCATGCCCTCCAAATGGAAGCACTCAATCTCCCGTATGGCGGAGTCACTCATCTCACTCTTGTTTTCACTCAAGTGGGCTAAGTGGCTCTCATACTCACATGGGATTGGTACCACATCATCACTCAAGCACATAGGGATAAGCTCGGTTCTCTCAACTCCTTGCGCCTCCTCTGGTGAAGGGAAAATCCCATGCTCACCATTCTTGACCTTGTCGTCGCCATCTTGTGGTGTAGGCCCTTGTCTTAGAGCCTGCTCATCCTTTGCCATGGCCTCCTTGGCTTGTGTAGACATCTTCTTGGCGTACTCGTCCAACTTGGCAAAGTAGAGGTCTTCATCTTCCTCATCCATGAAGTTGCATGTGTCATCTAGGACGTCAAGTTTGGGCGCTGAAGCCTGATGGCGTGGAGGAGAGCTTGCTCTTGGTGCCATTTTGGTGGTGGCACGAGTAGTTGAAGGTGCCTTCTGATTGTGTCGACGGAGGTCATTAGCGTGCCTTGCCAAAGGTTGATGTAGATGACGCGCTTGGTCATGCATATGACGCTCGTGATGATGCTTCTTGTCCTTGGCACTCTTCTTGGTGAGGCGTTGTAATGAGCACAAAGCATCATTAGTCTTGGCCATCATGCTCATGGTTTTGGCGAAGTCGTTGCCCATGTCGCGCTTGAAGTTGTCCATTGGATGGTGGACCTTGGTGCTCTCGAGGTGAAGTCTCCATCTTGGTTGACGCGACTTGAGGAGCTTGTCGTTGTCGTTCTTGAAGTTGTCCCTGCTTGGGGAGTTATTGCTGTTGTAGAACTCCATATCACCCAAGCATGTGGAGGCATTGTCGGTGTAGTGCTCCATCATGTCATCCATGCTTGTGGAGGCTTAGGCATGGTGGCTCATCGTGGATTCTTCATAGATATTATCCTCGGGTCCAGAGTTCCTAGACATGCTTCACAAGACCAAGTGGTGTATATGGAAGTGGTAGGGGGTTAGGGATGCAACGTAAAACCTTACTTTACCTTGGAAGATAGTATCGTTCAAGTGACAACACTTGAGAGCAATCAAAACCAAGCAAAGTGAAGTTCACGCTAAAAACCAAAACCAACTAACCGCTAAGAAACACACACACACAAAGCTTATGGTGGATAGGTATGTAAGATGGCGTGTCCAAGAACAATCTGAAATCAAGATATTGTAATGGCAAGTAAAGAACCACGATGATCACAAAGCAAAACAATTCAATCCACAAGTAGAAATATGTACAAGGAAACACACACGGTGGGACAAATGGGACTTGTGCGACGTAGAAAGTGAGCTAAGAACCAAATGATTACCTAGCGAAGACTATGAGCTCGTGTCGCACAAGTGCAAGGAGAGACGCTAGTTCGATTGCAATAAATTGGTGGGCTACAAGATATGCATAATAAGTACCACCTATTTGATGTTCATCGAGCTAGCGCTTCCTATTCTATGAGGCACTTGTTTCTTTCTTTCTTTTTCTATTTTTTTCTTTTTTTTCACTTGCCTCTTCCTTGTGCCGACAACTATACAAGATAACTATATGAGAGAGCGCGCTCACAAATTTTTCTTGGAATTCTACAAGGCATCAAATGTGCGTAGCCCAAGCAATCATAGGAGGAACTAGTCTCAATAGGTGTTTGTTGAACGCAAAGATAGTGTAGCGCACAAAGGAAAGCAAGTGGGGAGAAGTCCCGGAATTTTTATACCTTTCTTCGCCGATCTTCACCCTTTATTGGTGGATTCTGCCTTGCTCACGGAATTTGGATGGAGTAGATACCATGAACCATGGATATGATGATGTAGAGCTCCTTCTCCTCTTCAAAACGAGCTAAAAACACCAAAATCTGAATTCGTATGCAAAAGTTATGCTCAAAACCGTGAAATAGATTTGATGTCAGCAGTGGGGGCGGAGACTCCGGTCTGGAGGTCTGGAGACTCCGGTCTGGAGTGACTCACACCGGAAACTCCGGTCCGGGGCCGGAGACTCCGGTCCGGTCGATTTCTGCGCGTCAAGAACACGAACAGGACGCGATTTTGGCGGAAAAACTCGGACCAAAACACCAAATTGGTGGGGGAAATCAAGGAATTAGGCCATGGGAACGCAGGGGAAGGTAGATCAACAAGTTTATCCAATAATCCACGGATCAAAACCTACCAAAACGCACTCAAATCATAGATCAATCCAAAACACGAATTGGGGATGTTTTTGGTGGAATTTTCGAATTTACGGGGAAAAAGACCAAATCGAGGAGAAATCCGTGGCAACCAAAATCTGGTGATACCAGATGTTATGGGGTAACCCCGTGGGTGGCCCGATCTTCACGATCTCGTGGTTAAATCAATGGGAAAGCAAGGGGAAAGGGAGAAGGTAGCAGAAGCGGACGCACACCTCGCGAAGAACACGATGAACACACGCAAAACACACCCGATACATGGACAATTGCTCTCACCGGTGGCCACCGGTCCGATAGAATCCTCGCAAGGAAAGATCGGTCAATGTGCTCCCTCGATCCGACGTGGAGAGCGAAGAACACCTTGGAGAGGGTCTTGACGTCTTGGCAAAGGGACACCGATGCCAAGGCCTTGTACAACGAGGGAGGCGCGATGCAAACTCCAACGAGGTGGTGACGATAGTCAATCCCCTTTGGTAGAAGGGGATGAGGCAAAACTAGAGATTCCATAAAGGGGGTTTTCTTTAGTCTATCATCTATGCCTAGGGTTACATGAGGGGGTGGGGGCACTATATATAGGCCAGCCACTAGTTCAAGGGTACTTTAGGAATAAAGGGGGAAAGTCTGGGCGGACTAAGGGGTACATGGGCCAAAGGCCCAGCTGGCGGCGCGTAGGCCCACACGCTGAGGCCGGAGACTCTGGTGTGGGGTCCAGAAACTCCGATGTGGGCTGGAGACTCCGGTCTGTCTCCGGTGTCATCTCCGGAGGGGCCTTTTGGCTATCCTCGAGCTTGATCTAGGGGGTCAGTCCAGAGATGGGTCCAGAGACTCCGGTGTCTTCAGGCCGGAGACTCCGGTGTGCACAGGCCGGAGACTCCGGTGCTCCAGCTGCCGCTTCTTCCGTCTTCTATTCCAAGCCTCCATCTTGTCGAGCTTGGTGCTCCAGGCTTCCTCCCGTTCCTCCGTACTTGTTGGTGTGAACCTATCATGGATATGGAATGGAGTATGAAGTAGTATACCATTCAAGAGGGTAGGAAGTCGGTTCGCATAGAGGAACGGATTCACCTTTGGAGTCCATGACGACTTGGCATAAGTTGGAGACCATGATGTGGTAACGACCGAAGGTCGGGCTACCTCAGACTTGGTCCCACCTAAACTAAGATACAAATAGACCCATAGTGGGTTTGGCCCATGGCTCTGTCGTGGCAGACTTTGGCGCGTTTTCTATGTCGCGGCAGCCTACCGTGGCAGAGAATAGTGGCTTTTCTCTGCCGTGGCAGAGATCTTCCACCAAGTGTTGATCTTCATTCTTTTCATCTCCTTGCGCTTCCTCCCTCTCCTCCCTCGTGCATTCTTCATTGATCAACACGCGATGCTCCATATGCTTCAGCTTCTCGCTCCGTGTTACGCCTTCTTCACCCATGTACCTGATCATACAATAACACAAAGACTTAGGTAGTATAAAATTCGCATTAATTAAAACATCGGGTTCATTAAGAAACAAGTTCACCTGTTGTTTTAGTAGCTTACCACGGTCTCTTGTAATAGGTCCAATTCTAATCTCATTGGACTAATCCTTCTCTGCAGCAGCTGCAACATATTCAGTAGTAATTGGGGTAGGTGTAATTGTAGGGATGTCCTCATCATTATTGCTTAGTTTCAGGGTCCTTGTGCTAAATGCATGGACTTGGATGTAGTTTTCATTTTTATGAGGTCCTTGATGTAACTTGTACTTCCATCCGCTGTGTTAACTCTCAAGCACCTCGCTCCTACGAGACCTACCATTAGATCGGTCATTTGTAATACCACACTCCACTTCATAGTGTACGGATTAACTTTGAACATTGACCATTGGATCAAGACTGGCAAATCCAAATATTCCTAACCGCTGCATCTTCTTTTCTATTCTTAACATGTAGAAGATTATATTCATAGTCTTTAGGACAATGAATGCTAGTATGTGCAAACCTGAAAACACGCTCCAGTTCTTAGTTTCAGGGCACCTTTCTTAGTCAAATCATTCAATGGTGCAGCAATAGTGCTAAAATCCTTCATAAAGCGCCTATAGAAACCAGCTAAGCCATGGAAATTACGCACTTGACTCACATTCATGGGAATAGGCCAATTCTGAATTGATTCAATTTTAGATTGATCTACTTCTACCCCATGCTTAGATACAACAAATCCCAGAAATATGACCTTGTATTTTGCAAATGTGCACTTCTCAAGATTAGCATAGAGTTTATTATCACGCAACACTTGCAGAACTTGTCGGATATGACTACAATGTTCAGTTTCGTTGTGGCTATAGATAAGTTTATCATCAAAATAAACAACCACAAAACGACCAATAAATTCTCTCAAAACATGATTCATTAATCTCATGAATTTACTAGGTGCATTAGTAAGACTAAACGACATAACTAACCACTCATACAAACCAGATTTTGTTTTGAAACCAGTTTTCCATTCATCCCCTTCTTTCATCCTAATTTGATGATAACCACTACGCAAATCAATCCTAGAGAAAATAGCAGCACCACTCAATTCATCTAGCATATCCTCTAAGCATGGAATAGGATGACGATATCGAATAGTGATGTTATTAATAGCTCTACAATCTACACACATGCGCCATGTACCATCTTTCTTAGGCACTAAAATAACAGGAACAACACAAGGGCTAAGAGAAACACAAATGTACCCTTTATCCAGCAACGCCTGTACTTGTTTTTGTATCTCCTTTGTTTCTTCGGGGTTGGTCATGTAGGGTGCACGGTTTGGTCAAGTGGAGCCAGGGACCAAGTCGATGTGATGCTCAATGCCACGCAATGGAGGCAATCCTGCTGGTACATCTTCTGGAAACACATCGCCAAAATCCTGCAAAACAGTAGATAGACCAAGAGAAATAGGGGTCATGTTAGAAACCAATACCTTGCCCTTATACATGAGCACAAGTGGCATGGCTGTAGGATCCTCACGAAACTCTCTCATATCTTCCTTGGTCGCTAATATCACTAGGCTCGGCACTCTCTCACTTTTCGTTATATCACTCTTTTTGGGCTCTATTACATCATGTACAATTGCAACACTATCTCGCCTATCTATAGATTCATCCTTCAAGTTCACTTTGATCTTTTGACGAGACTCATTCACAATCTGGTGTGGTGTCATTGGCTGCAAATTAATCTTCTTGCCCTTAAACTCCAAGTGATATGTATTGGCATGGCCATTGTGTTGCACATGGCAATCATAAAGCCAAGGCCGCCACAATAAGAGATGGCAAACAGTCATAGGAACCACATCAAAATTAATAGAATCCTTGTATGTCCCTATTTCAAAATTCACACGTACCATCTGGTTTACCTTCATCTCACCATTGTCACTCAACCATTGTATGTAGTATGGCTTGGGATGAGGTAAATAAGTCATATTCACCTTGGCACATAACTCCTTACTTGCAAGATTTCTACAGCTACCTCCATCAATGATTACCTTGCAAGCTTTGTTAGGTCCAACTAGTGCTTTAGTTTGGAACAAGTTGCACCACTGAAAATCAACAATAGGTTGCACACTAAGTATACATGGAGAGACCACTATGGTAGGCGCATGCTCAGGGAAGGCATCCATACCATCCTCGTTGTCATAACCATCATCGCAATGAGGATCAGCATCATCTCCACTCTCATACTCTCCTTGTTCATTGACAAACATCACCTTGCGGTTTGGACAATCTCTCTTGTAGTGTCCTCTTCCTCCACAAGTATGGCACTCCACATCGCGCGTACGCACGGTTGACATATTGGAACCCGAGCTAGCAGCAGGAGCAACGGGCTTCTTAGCATTGGAACCATAAGAAGACGTGGGAGAAGGCTTGACCGATGGTGAAGGGTGGCTAGCAGCCACTGCAGGTGGCGCCGTAGGTGGTGGCGGTGTAGACCTAGCCGCAAAACGACTGGTAAACGGAAACCTCGCACGTGTCTTAGTTTCTTCAGCTAACTATGATTCGGCCTCTCTAGCATGGTGCAAAAGTTCATTCATAGTCTCGTACTTGTGATGACGAACAATGCTCTTGATTGGTAGCTTCAAATTGTTGAGAAATCGTTGCATGGTCATCTCAAGGGATTCACGAACTCTAGCATGTGGCATAAGCATCTCCATCTCCATGTAGTACTCATCAACTAACATGGTTCCTTGCCTCAACTATGTCAACTTGTCAAAAACTAAACGCAAGTAGTTGGTGGGTACAAAACGGTCCTTCATGATGTGCTTCATCTCTCGCCAATCCATAACAGGAAGTTCATTGTCCTCCCTTCTATTCTGCACAATAGCATCCCACCAGCGCAAAGCATATCCATCAAATTTTAACACTGCAAGCTTGACCTTCTTGTCTTCTGGATAGTCAAACAATAGCCAGAGCTTCTCAATCTTCAACTCCCATGTGAGGTAATCTTTAGATCAAGTGATCTATCAAACTTGGGAATTGAGAATTTTGGATTGCCCAAACCATCATCAGCAGCTTGGTTCGGAACACGTTGAGCACGCTCAATAGGAGAAAAACCGCATGCATAAGCAGGTGCAGCAGCAGGCGCAGGCGCTGGAGGATTGGCACGTCCCCTGCCAAGATGTGGGGCAGCATCAGCCGCACTACCCTCATCATTGTCATCAAAAACATCATCATGTGGGTGTTCCTGCCGTTGTTGAATTGCTACTGTTAAGGCATTAATCGAACGCTGCAAAGTTACGACATTGGTATTGAGTGTGGTCACTTGTGTTTGAATGTTAGTGACTGCACCGACATTCTGGTCCACGGCCACTTGCACGTCCTGAATATTCTTGTCAATGGCATCTACTGTGTGAGTAAACACACGCGTCAAGTGAGATTTCAACGCCTCATATTCGTGCCAAGTAACAAGTTCATCATCCTTCTTTTTCTGTGACACAACGTCATCATCACTAAAAGACATGATTAGTAGGTTAGTGCAAAAATCAAATCTGTTTGGTGGCACACTCACAACTCACTCACAACTGACAAGAAAGCGGATTACTGTTCCAAAGTGAATAGAGATGCTTTACCAAAACGAAATCAAAGACTAATGCACTGATGTGATGAAGTGAATATCAAGGGTATAGAGAACGATCACAGGGCACACATGTTATTTATGGTGGAGCTGTAGGTATGGTATCCTAACTACATCGCAAACAAGTCCTAGTGTTGATCGTATAAAAACCCAAGAAACACACATGGTGGAGATAAACGTGGCAAAGCAACTTATGAAAGGAATATTGCAATGCACAAGAGAGACGCTAGTAAAAGCTCAAAGTAAACATGCACAAGATTGCTCAATCTACAAGTGCTATGATCAAATAGGCCTCCAACAATGCACACTTTGATAAATCTTTTTGTCACGCTTGTAGCTCTTTTCTTCTTCTTTTTTTTACTGATTCTCTTTTCTTTTCTCTTTTTTAAACTATATAGATCAATGCAAACACGAATGCAGCAACTTAAAACAAACCGGGCCGGATAGTCCAGATAGATTGCGCAGGAGACTCTGGTCGGGCTGGATAGTCCGGGGTATATCGGCCGGATAGTCCGGTTTTGCCTGTTGAAAAATTCTACACTTGAAACCCTAATGAGCAGCCTGTCGGAGCAAAGCTACGAGTCTCGTGGGTACGTTCCTAGGCACGGATGATGTAGATAGGTTGTGTCTATGGTATGCAAACTAAGGTACGCTATGTGGACTCGGACAAACGATGAAAACTTGCGGAAAACGGTGATGGTGGACTCGGCAGAAAACAGGATCAAAACCTAAACCTAGACACAAAGAAAACTAGACTTCTACGAGAAAAACCTGCAGATCGGATCTATAAGAAGATATAATCAGCAACTAAAACTCGAAAAAGATGCAATCTAGTCTATGGCAAATCTTTTTGTAAGGCTTTTTCTGTATAGGACGGAAAACACGAACTAATCTATGGATGGATTGTGGATGCTCACTGAGTAAACGAGGAAATCTGATACCAAGATGATATGGGGTGGCTCGATCTTCTCAGCAAGCACTTTCCGATGATGATGGTGGATGATAGATAACTATCCTGTAGCTATGAACTCTCCCGCTCGAACCCTGATGCCAATGCAACAACTCTCAAACCCTGTAGGATATTCACAACACCACGCTCTTGCGCACATAGCCGTCGACCATGAACGGTAGTTTGCAATCTACTAATTCCCAATGAAACAACAGATCACACTCAATTGTAGTAGATAATTCAATCACAGGGTAATTCCAGAGGTTCTAATAAGAATCATCTCCAAAATAGTTTTAACATGGTCTAAACCCTACTATGGGTCGTCACAGGGCTTATAAAGGCAGCTAGGGTGGCCAGAAACTGAAACTAAACGTGTACAACTCAAACTGATACAAACCGACTCGGACCAGATTCGGTCGGTGGCCGGACATTCTGGTGTAATCGGGTCGGATAGTCCGGTTAGGCCGGACACTCCGGGTGGAGTGTGCCGGACAGTCCGGTTAGGCCGGACACTCCGGGTGGAGTGTGCCGGACAGTCCGGTCAGGCCGGAAACTTTGAAGTTTCCGGTTGGTGTCTGGGTAGTGTCCGATGTGGTGTTCTCTCGGGCAGGCCGGACACTCTGGTCGATGCAGAACTTTTGGCCTCTGTCTTGATGATCTTTGCTTGCACCTTCCTCCCTCTCCTCCCTCGTGCATCCTTGGGCGATCATCATGCTGAGCTTCTCTTGTAGCCCTTCTTCTCCTTGCTCCATTCTTGTTTCTCCAACGAACCTGATCATACACAAATGTATAGACTTAGGCAGTATAAAGTTCTCATCAATTAAAGTACCAGATTTGTTTACGAGTGAATTCACCTGTTGTTCAAGTAGCTTAGCACGAGCTCTTGTAATGGGTCCAATCCTAATCTCATTGGACTGATCCTTCCTTGCAACAGTTGGAGCATCTTTAGTAGTCATTGGGGTAGGTGTAATTGTAGGGATGTCCTTATCACCAGTTCACCCGAGATTTGATCTACGGTATCTCCATACCCTTGTTCAATCTCGTTACCGATGAACTTTTTTTCTCGTTCCCATGTGGTTGCATTCCGTGACCTAGTCACATGCTTGCAAGCTTTGTTAATGCAACATCACCAAGATGGCCACAAATGTATATGTCTGTTACATGGATGGGCAAATCCTGGTCTTAATATGTACTCCTCTACACACCCCTTTGGGAAACCTAAGTGGCACCTTTTTGATCATCCAGTCACAGAATGATACTTGATAACCATGTAAGCTCCCTCCAGAACGGTGATTTTCATTATCTCACAGTCTAAGGATTAGGTTGCGAGATTTCATTAGTTTATCATTAATGGTGAACTTTGTAACTAGATCTCATTATGATACAACTTGTTGGGTTGTTTGTCTATCACATCATTCAACTAATGACATGACCTCATTGTCAACTGGCATAAATTCCCATGATCTCGAAACCCTAGATCATCATCATGGCCAATGAACTAGTTCGCTAGAGGTAACTAGAGACTTGGTTTGTTTACATACCACACTTGTATTAACATTTCATATTAATACATTTCTAGCACAGTATGAAACTATTATGAATTAATTGAGATATGACAATAAAACCTATTTATTATTTGCCTCTAGGGCATATCTCCTTCAGTCTCCCACTTGCACTAGAGTACAAATAATCTAGCTCGCATTTTACTCATCATAAACCATATCACATATGCGTTTGTTGATCATGCTTGCTTATGGAAAACGTCATGTACATGTTCTGTTTTACCAGATCATTATGTCTTTGCAAATCGTTAATGTCTTCATAACTTTGACATTCATACAATTATCTCATAATGGGTTGAAGTATTCGTTTGGTGACAAAGTGAGACTTTGTTTCTAGTGTTTACCGTGATGGTCGCTTTCACTATTGTCACTTAAACTTTGAAACACACTTCGCAGTCCTTTGAATGTATATATAGTAGTTATGGCAACAAAGTGAGGTATGTATCTAGGAGCCAGCAGTGACGTTAGAACAGCCACAACGAGCTTTCTCATGGGCACTGTGCCCTGGGACACACTCCCATCTCGATGTGCCGGTTCGAGAGAGAGAGCTCCACCCGACCCCGATCCTAGGGATTGCGCCGGATCGGTCACCGCCGGCGTGAGCTATTGGTGTTTATCGTGGTTTTGCGTGTGTGTGTTCATTGCGTTCTTCATGCGTGTGTTCATCGTGTTCATCCTTCCCTCCTTCCCCCGCACTCCATCCTCGATTTGAGTGGGATTTGTGAAAGATCGGGCCACCCTAGAGGTTTGCCCTCAACATATTGGTATCAAGAGCTTCGTTGCTCACGAATTCCCCCACAAAATTTTCTTCTATCCACCAAAAAATTTGAAAATCCCCAAACAAGAGCCCCATATTTTCCTTTGGATCGATCTCTTCATTTGGAGTGTTATTTGTGGTTTTGATCCGACCAAACCTTGTCTTAGGAGTTGGTCCAGCTTGATCCTGCATTTTCCTAGCCCGATTTGGCCAGTTTTTCGCGGATTTGAGGACTTAAGGCGAGGATTTCCACTCAAGAACACGAGCAGTGCGCCGGAGTGTCCGGACCGATTCGACTGGAGTGTCCGGCCGAACTCGACCGGAGTGTAGACCGGAGTGTCCGGCCTAGACAGACCGGAGTGTCCGGCTGCAACACCAGTTTTGACAGTTTTGCCTCATTTTTCGCATTGGCTAATTTCCTTTTTTTCCTCGTGTCCCGTGTACGTGTCAGCAACTAACAGCAAGCTTCCGCATCAAAAACCTCCACGCTCATCGACACCACGGTCCACGAACATCATCCCGAACCACCGACGCCAAGTTCATCACCAACGAAGGTATAACTTGCGTCACCTTGTTAACCCCTATCTCCCTTTGTGTTTACCTATCCCATGAGAGTGGATCATTTTGTGTTTGCTTGAGCATTGTGCATTTGTCCTTGGATAGTGAGAGTGCAAGAGCAATATCAAGTGTGACTAGGTAGCATCAAGGGAGAGCAAAAAAAATACAAAGAAAAAGCAAAAGAAAAATAGTCTCCCATTGCCAAAGAGAGTCTCAAAGCTTGTAAGCAAGAGAGAAAGAAGAGTGCCCAAGGCAAGTGCACAAATCCGTTGCTCACTTTTCTTCTTTGCAAACGAGCCACGGTCTCTCCTTGCATTGGCACGACAACAAGCTTAGTCTTTGTTAGGACATTTTGTTTGCTCATTTTCATAGTCGTGTCAATCCCAACTATCTCCACGCCCGTCACCCCTTTAGAGTTGTTGACCTTCGCCTTTGACTTTAGTTTTGTTGGATTTTACCCACTTTTGACTATCCCTTTTCTTTTGGTTGGTTCTTTAGCTTTCCACAATCCTAACCTACCACCAACAAGCTTTTGAGAGTTAGTTCTTTCTTTAGTGTGAGTTTTCTTTGCAATTCCCCTTGCACACTTATAGCTCTCGCTTGTGGTTTCTAGTTTGGTGCAATCCCCAAGGTGAGGTACAAGGCTAACACCACCATATTCCACTTCCATATACAATACTTGTGTGTTTTGCATGATGGATAGGCACGGTGAGTCGAGCCAACCACCTCCCCAAGAAGAAGATCAAGGACCGTACATGACTCTTGCAAGTCACTTCATCATTCGACAAGAGTTCCATGAACGTTGCCAAGCCCTTGAGACACGACAAGATGAAATTTGGCGAGACGCAAGCCGAGTTCAAGAACATCGATAACCGCTTCGATGGCCTCGAACGACAAATGCACGCAATGCATCACAACTTCGGCCACCAAAGTGAAGCGCTCCAATGCTCCGTTGCCAAAACAAATGACAATCTTCTATGCCTCATCGAGGGTATGGCAAGGCCATGTTCACGCGCATCAAGCTCTTCAAGCTCATCGCGTCGTCATGCTCCTCCTCAACAAGATCTTCACCCAAGTGCTCCAAGACGCAATGATGCCCCCGTGGTTGAAGATGGAAGTTCTTTGAACTATGTACCTTCCCCACGGCACGCTGAAACGTCAAGCTATGATAGTGATTTCTCTTCAAGGCCACGAGCAAGCCAAGAAGCACACCATCATCATGCAAGGGCATTAGTGCTCCAACAAGAGCAACCACAAGAGCAACCGCAAGTGCAACCACAAGTGCAACCGCAAGTATACCACCATCGACTGCCACACATACTTGACACAACAAGTGATGAATCCAATTTGGAGAATCAAGCTCGTCACCAACGTGAAGCTCTCCAAGATCCTCCTCCTCGTCATCAACGTGATGAACGTCCACACCGACACCATAGTCATCACGAGGCGCCTCCTCAGCCACAACAAAACTTGGAGCGTCAAGTGATACAAGTTGAGCGACGCCCACCATGTCAAGAGGCTCATGACCATGATCTTTGCCGTGAGGCCCATGTGCCTAATCAACATCACCAATCGAGGAACGAGCCTCCTCTTCGTCATCAACCGCGTCATGAGGCTCCACATCCTCAACAAGCTCATGGGGCCCAAGCACCTCAACACCGTCAACAACCGCGCCAAGAGAAAGAGCAAGCTCCTCCACAACAATATCAAGAGCAAGCTCCGCAACAAGGTCATGAGAACCAAGTTCCACCTTCTCAACCACAAGATCGTCAACAAGCTCGTCACAACAATCGCATGGAAGATGAAGACCATCATCAACATGGCAACAATCGCTACCGTGACCGCAATGAGGAAGAAACATTTGGCAAGCTCAAGTTCACAATGCCCAAGTTCACCGGATCCAATGACCCTGAAGAATACCTCTCGTGGGCACTCAAGGTCGACAAGATCTTCCGCATGCACAACTATAGAAATGAGAAGATGGTTGCCTTGGCTTCGCTTGAGTTTGATGATTACGCCAACCTTTGGTGGGAGCAAGTTCAAGTTGCTTGTGATGCAAGACAAGAGCCGCCAATCACAACTTGGCATGACATGAAGGCTCATATGAGATCCCGCTTTGTCCCCACGCATTACACGTATGAACTCTTCAACAACCTTCAAGCTCTTCGTTAAGGGACAAAGACCGTGGAAGAGTACTTCAAGGAAATGGAACTCAATTTGATCCGCGCCAACATTGATGAACGCATGGAGCAAACAATGGCACGTTTCCTTATTGGCTTGAATCACCCAATCAAGCGCATCGTCGAGTTCCAAACATACAACACCATGGTTGAGCTTGTGCACATCGCAACAAAGGCTGAACGTCAAGTGCAAGAGGATATCAAGTACAACAAGCCCAAGACGTACTTCACCTACAAGCAAGCTTCAACCGCTACACCAATAACTTTCAATGGAAGCTCCTCAAGTACCCCCAAGACTTCCTTCAATCCCACACTTCCTCAAGGAAAACTACCCCCAAGTGGCAAACAAGCAAAGAGTGATACACCTTTCAATGGTGAATGCTACAAGTGTGGAGGTAAAGGACACAAGTCGGCCGATTCTGGAAACAAGAAAGTCTTGTTCACCCATGACAATGGTGATGAAGAGTACTTGAATGAAGATGAATTTGATGCCCGAGTCAAGGAAGCAATGGCAAGGCAACGAGTGGAAGATGACCAAGAACTTATCATGTGTGAACATGAAGCAAGTCCATCGCTTGTCGTTACAAGGATCTTGACCACTCAAGCACAAGAGCATGAAGACCAACGCTCCAATATCTCCCAAACACGAGTCGGCATCAATGGCAAATCTATCAAGGTGATCATTGATGGAGGGAGTTGCCACAACCTTGCTAGCACCGAGTTGTGTGAGAAGCTCAACCTCACTCTCCATCCGCACAAGCACCCCTACCACGTGCAATGGCTAAGTGACCAAGGCTCCGTGAAGATCAAGCATACCGTATCGGTGTCCTTTGCCATTGGTCCTTACAAAGATACGGTGGAGTGTGATGTGGTTCCTATGATACTTTGCCACATGCTTCTTGGTCGACGGTGGCAATTTGACAAGGCTGCTCAACATGATGGTCACACCAATGTATACACCTTCAAATGGCTCAACAAAACATGTGTTTTTCAACCGATGACTCCTAGCCAAATAATTGCGGACAATGGAAAGGCTTTAGTGGGGGCGCAAAGCACAACACCTACTTGTGAGAAGAGCGGTGAGAGAGAGAACCACCTCATAGTGAGTGAGAGCTACAAGCCAAACTCGAGTGGAAAAACTAAGAGTGTTCTCCTTGCCACCAAAAGTGAGATGAGAGATGTTCGGAACAACCCATCCATCTTGCACTATGTCCTCCTTTGCAAGGGACTAGCGCAAGGGACTAATGAATTAACCAATGTTCCTACATCTTTGATGAATGTTTTGCAAGAATTCAAGGATGTGTTCCCCGAAGAGCTTCCACATGGACTACCTCCTCTTCGCGGCATCGAACATCGCATGGACCTCATCCCCGGTGCACCACTTCCCAACCGCGCCGCTTACCGCATGAACCCGGAGGAGACAAAGGAGATTGAACGTCAAACCAACCAACTCCTCTCCAAAGGTTTGATCCAAGTTAGCACTAGTCCAAGTGTTGTACCCGTGATTCTTGTTCCAAAGACGGATGATACATTACGGTTGTGCATGGACTGCCGTCCAATCAATGCTATCACCATGCATTATCGACATCCCATACCACGTCTCGATGACATGCTTGATGAGTTGTGTGGAGCCACTATTTTTTTGAAAATTGATCTTCGTAGTGGTTACCATCAAATACGCATGGCTGAAGGTGATGAGTGGAAAACTGCCTTCAAGACCAAACTTGGTCTCTATGAATGGTTGGTTATGCCCTTTGGTTTATCTAATGCCCCATCCACCTTCATGCGCCTCATGAATCATATCTTGCGTTCTCTCATTGGAAAAAGTGTTGTTGTCTATTTCGATGATATTCTTGTTTATAGCAAATCACTTGAGGACCATATAACACATGTCAAGGAAGTTTTGCAAATCCTTTGACATCAAAATCTTTATGCTAATCTTCCGATGATGTGTTCATGACCATAGGGATTAGCTTGCAACTTAGCTTGAACACATGTCGTGCATCGTTGAACATAGCGCTCCATGTCGCGCTTCATCTTGGGCCAAAAGTAGTGAGTGGAGAGCATGTCCAATGTCTTGTCATGGCCAAAGTGACCCATAAGGCCTCCACCATGAGATTCTTAGAGAAGCAAGACTTGGAGGGATGACTTCAGAATGCAAAGCTTGTTTTGTTTAAAGAGGAAGCCCTTATGCAAATAGAAATCATCAACTCCTTTGTCAATGGAGCACTTTGCGAAAATTGGTTCAAAGAACGGGTCGGAAGCATACAAAGATTTTATTTCCTCAAGACCCAACACGTTGATTTCAAGTCTCGTAAGAAGGCTTGTGTGCTTGCGAGACAAAGCATCCGCAACTACATTATGTTTGCCCTTCTTATACTTGACAATGTATGGAAAAGACTCCATAAACTCAACCCACTTAGCGTGTCTCTTACTCAAGCTGGCTTGGCCTTTGAGATATTTCAATGACTCGTGGTCAGCATGTATGATAAATTCTTTGGGCCATAGGTAGTGTTGCCAAACTTGAAGAACACGAAATAAGGCAAAAAGCTCTTTGCCATAAATTGGATAATTAAGGTGAGCACCATCAAGTTTCTCGCTATGGTAGGATATAGGACATCCATTTTGCATAAGGACTCCTCCAATGCAAATACCACTAGCATCACACTCTATCTCAAAAGTTCTTGTGAAATCCGGTAATGCAAGGAGAGGTGCTTCGGTGAGCCTCTTTTTAAGTTCATCAAAAGCTTTTTGTTGTGGTTTGTCCCACATGAAGGTGACATTCTTTTTCGTCAACTCGTTGAGAGGACAAGCAATGGTGGAAAATTCTTTCACAAAGCGACGATAGAAACCGGCCAACCCATGAAAACTTCGGAGTGCACTCACATTTGTTGGGATGGGCCAATCTCGTATGTCCATTACCTTGGAAACATCAACTTCAATTCCCTTCCAAGAAACGACAAATCCAAGAAAAATCAACTTGTCTTTAGCAAAAGTGCACTTGGGAACATTAGCATAAAGCTTTTCATGTCAAAGGATTTGCAAAACTTCCTTGACATGTGTTATATGGTCCTCAAGTGATTTGCTATAAACAAGAATATCATCGAAATAGACAACAACACTTTTTCCAATGAGAGAACACAAGATATGATTCATGAGGCGCATGAAGGTGGATGGGGCATTAGATAAACCAAAGGGCATAACCAACCATTCATAGAGACCAAGCTTGGTCTTGAAGGAAGTTTTCCACTCATCACCTTCAGCCATGCGTATTTGATGGTAACCACTAGGAAGATCAATTTTCAAAAAAATAGTGGCTCCACACAATTCATCGAGCATGTCATCGAGACGTGGTATGGGATGTCGATAACGCACGGTGATAGCATTGATTGGACGGCAGTCCATGCATAACCGTAACGTATCATACGTCTTTGGAACAAGTATCACAGGTACGACACTTGGACTAGTGCTAACCTGGATCAAACCTTTGGAGACGAGTTGGTTGATTTGACATTCAATCTCCTTTGTCTCCTCTGGGTTTGTGCGGTAAGCGGCGCGGTTGGGAAGTGGTGCGCCCGTGATGAGGTCAATGCGATGTTTGATGCCGTGAAGAGGAGGTAGTCCATGTGGAAGCTCTTCGGGGAACACATCCTTGAATTCCTGCAAAACACTCATCAAATATGGAGGAACATTGGTTAATTCGTTAGTTCCTTCCGCTAGTACCTTGCAAAGGAGGACATAGTGCAAGATGGATGGGTTGTTCCGAACATCTCTCATCTCACTTTTGGTGGCAAGGAGACACTCTTAGTTTTTCCACTCGAGTTTGGCTTGTGGCTCTCACTCACTATGAGGTGGTTCTCTCTCTCACCGCTCTTCTTACAAGTAGGTGTTATGCCTTGCGCCCTCGCTAAAGCCTTTGCATTATTCGCAATTATTTGGCTAGGAGTCATTGGTTGCAAAACACATGTTTTGTTGAGCCATTTGAAGGTGTATACATTGGTGTGACCATCATGTTGAGCAGCCTTGTCAAATTGCCATGGTCGACCAAGAAGCATGTGGCAAACTGTCATAGGAACCACATCACACTCCACCGTGTCTTTGTAAGGACCAATGGCGAAGGAGACCGATACGGTATGCTTGATCTTCATGGAACCTTGGTCACTTAGCCATTGCACGTGGTAAGGGTGCTTGTGCCTATGGAGGGTGAGGTTGAGCTTGTCACACAACTCGGTGCTAGCAAGGTTGTGGCAACTCCCTCCGTGAATGATCACCTTGATAGATTTGCCATTGATGCTGGATCGTGTTTGGAAAATAACGGAGCATTGGTCTTCATGCTCTGGTGCTTGAGTGGTGAAGATCCTTGTGACGACAAGCGATGGACTTGCGTCATGTTCACACATGAGGAGTTCTTGGTCATCTTCCACTCGTTGTCTTGCCATTGCTTCCTTGACTCGGGCATCAAATTCATCTTCACTCAAGTACTCTTCTTCGCCATTGTCGTGGATGAACAATACTTTCTTGTTTCCACATTCGTCTGACTTGTGTCCTTTGCCTCCACACTTGTAGCACTCACCGTGTGAAAGGTGTGTCACTCTTTGCTTGTTTGCCACTTGGGGGCAGTTTTCCTTGAGGAAGTGTTGGCTTGAAGGAACTTGAGGAGCTTCCATTGAAAGTTGTTGGTGTAGCGGTTGAAGCTTGCTTGTAGGTGAAATACGTCTTGGGATTGTTGTACTTGATATCCTCTTGCACTTAACGTTCAACCTTTGTTGTGATGTGCACAAGCTCAACCATGGTGTTGTATGTTTGGAACTCGACGATGCACTTGATTGGGTGGTTCAACCTAACAAGGAAGCGTGTCATTGTTTTCTCCATGCGCTCATCAATGTTGGCGCGAATCAAGTTGAGTTCCATTTACTTGAAGTACTCTTCCATGGTCTTTGTCCCTTAACGAAGTGCTTGAAGGTTGTTGAAGAGGTCGCGCCTGTAATGCGCGGGGACAAAGCGGTATCTCATATGAGCCTTCATGTCATGCCAAGTTGTGATTGGCGGCTCTTTTATTGCATCACGAGCAACTTGAACTTGTTCCCACCAAAGGTTCGCGTAGTCATCAAACTCAAGAGAACCCATGGCGACCATCTTCTCATTGCTATAGTTGGGCATGTGGAAGATCTTGTCGACTTTGAGTGCCCACGAGAGGTATTATTCGGGGTCATTGGATCCGGTGAAATTGGGGATTGTGAACTTGAGCTTGCCGAAAGTTTCTTCATCACTGCGGTCATTGTGACGAGCGTGGTGACCTTGTTGATGATCTTGTGGTTGAGGAGGTGGAACCTGGTGCTCGTAATCTTGTTGTGGAGCTTGCTCTTGATGTTGTTGTTGTGGAGCTTGCTCTTGCTCTTGCCGCGGTTGTTGACAACGTTGGGGCACTTGGGTCTCATGAGGTTGTTGAGGATGTGGAGCTTCATGACGTGGTTGATGACGAAGAGGAGGCTCGTTCCTCGGTTGGTGATGTAGATAAGGCACATGGGCCTCATGGCTAAGATCATGGTCTTGAGCATCTTGACGTGGTGGGCGTCGCTCAACTTGTATCACTTGATGCTCCAACTTTTGTTGAGGTGGAGGAGGCACCTCGTGATGACCATGGTGTCGGTGCGGACGTTCATGACGTTGATGACGAGGAGGAGGATCTTGGAGAGCTTCACGTCGATGACGAGCTTGATTCTCCAAATTAGAGTCATCACTTGTTGTGTCAAGTACGTGTCGTGGTCGATGGTGGTAGACTTGCGGTTGCACTTGCAGTTCTTCTTTTGGTTGCTCATGTTGGATTAATCGTGCCCTTGCATGATGACGGTGAGCTTCTTGCCTTGCTCGTGGCTTTCAAGAGAAATCACCATCATAGCTTGACGTTGCGGCGTGCCGTGGGGAAGGTACATAGTTTGAAGAACTTCCATCTTCAACCACGGGGGCATCATTGCGTCTTGAAGCACTTTGATGGAGATCTTGTTGGAGAGGAACATGACGACGCGATGAACTTGAAGAGCTTGATGCACGTGAGCGTGGCCTTGCCATTCCATCGATGAGGCGTCGAAGATTGTCATTTGTTTTGGCGACGGAGCATTGGAGCGCTTCATTTTGATGGCCAAAGTTGTGATGCATTGCGTGCATTTGTCTTTTGAGGCCATCGAAGCGGTTGTCGATGTTCTTGAACTCGGCTTGCATATCGCTAAATTGTTCATCTTGTCGCATCTCAAGGGCTTGGCAACGTTCACAGAACTCTTGTCGGACAATGAAGTGACTTGCGCGCGTCATGTACGGTCCTTGTTCTTCTTCTTGGGGAGGTGGTTGGCTCTACTCACCGTGCCTATCCATTATGCAAAACACACAAGGATTGTATATGGAAGTGGAATATGGTGGTGTTAGCCTTGTACCTCACCTTGGGGATTGCACCGAACTAGAAACCACAAGTGAGAACTATTGGTTTGCAAAGTGAAAACGCAAAGAAAACTCACACTAAAGAAGGAAAGCTAAAACTCTCAAAGCTATGGGTGGAAGGTTAGGGTTGTGGAAAACCAAACGAAACGATCCAAAGAAAAGTTTATTGTCAAACATGGTAGAGAACCAAAAGATCAAAAGCAAATAGGAGGCGATCTACAAAACACTAGGATACACACACGTGGAGACGTATGTAGTTAGCATGACTATGAAAATGAGCACAAAAGGTCCTAACGAAGACTACGCTCGGTGTCGTGCCAACGCAAGGAGAGACCACAACCCGTTCAACAAAAGAGAAATAAGCAACGGATTTGTGCACTTGCCTCGGTCGCGCTCTTTTTCTCTGTTTGCTTACAAGCTTGAGTCTCTCTTTGTATTGGGAGACTATGTTTCTTTCTATTTTTCTTTTGCTTTTTCTTTTTCTCTCTCTCTTTTTATTCTTTTTCTCCGTTTCTATACTACTATGTTAACTCTTGTATTTTCTCTCACACTCTCACTTTCTAAGAACAAGTGCACAATGCTTAGGGAAACACAAGATGAGTTGTTCTCATAGGATAGATACACACAAGGAAGAAGGGTTAACAAGGTGGAACAAGTTATACCTTTGGTATGACGACTTCTTACCGGTGTTGGGGATAATGTTCGGTGTTGCGGTGTCGATGAGCGTGGTATATGAATATTGTTGCAGAAGCTTGAACTTAGTTTGGCGACACGCACACGAAACACGAACAACACAAGAGGAAAAACGGACAAAAATGGGTGAAACTGAAATTTTCGGCGGCCAAACCGGTGCTGCCAGAAATTCGGTGGCTATTCCGGCTATTGAGCTGTCGCTGAATTTTCACGAGCCTGGTGCCGGTTTGAGTTCGGGATGAACTCCAAAAGTCAAATCGGTCAAAAATTTCGGAAATTTGTCTAAATTGGGCTGGGAAAAGGTTCTAGGAAGGTAGATCGGTACCCAAAGCAACAGATCTGTGGAACAAAACCACGAAAAATGCACTAAATCCAGAGATTGATCCAAAGGCAAATTTGGGGCTCTTTTTTGGGGATTTTCAAATTTTTGGTGGATAGAAGAAAAAATTGTGGGGGAATTCGTGAGCAACGAAGCTCTTGATACCAATATGTTGAGGGCAAACCTCTAGGGTGTCCAGATCTTTCACGAATCCCACTCAAATCGAGGATGGAGTGCGGGGGAAGGAGGGGAGGATGAACACGACGAACTCACGCACGAAGAACGCGATGAACACACACATGCAAAACCGCTATACACACCAATAGCTCACGCTGGTGGTGACTCGTCCGGCGCAATCCCTAGGATCGGCGTCGGGCGGAGGACTCTCTCACGAACCAGCACGGCGAGATGGGAGACTCAGTGAGATCTTGACGTCTTGGCAAAGGGACACCACTTCCAAGGCCTTGTACAACGCGGAGGCACGATGCAAACTCCAACGAGGTTTGGGATATTTGGTGCTCCTTTGTCAAAGGAGCATGAGGCAAGAACTAGATAGATCCACAAGGGGTTTCCACTAATTCCAAATATCATGCCTAGGGTTTACAATGGAGGTGGGGGACTATATATAGGCCAGCCACTAGTTCAGGGGTACTTTAGACATAAAGGGGTAAAAACTGGACGAAACAGGAATATTCTCGGGCATCAAACCCATGTTGACTTTGAGACTGGGCATTGTGGCAATAAGTCCAGTCGCGCCGGACTAGGCGCCGGAAATTCCGGTCGCGGCGGTAATTCTGGTCGGCTACCGGAACTACAGGCAGAGACGTGTTTCGGTCAGCGCCAGTCCGTTTCGGTGTGCGCCGGAAGTTCCGGTCAGAGGTCCGGACCGCCGGTTGGTGCGCCAGGATTTCCGACGAGAGTTCTGGTCCGCCGAGCCTGGCGCCAGTTTGACCTAGGACTTTGTCTTGGGATGGCTTGGCTCCTTCTCTTGGTGTTTCTTCATGTGGTTCATACCTGAGGATGCATAGAGTGTAGGAATGAAGTAGCAAGCCATCCAAGGATGTATCGAAATCACATGAGGTAACGAGTGAGTTCACCTTATGTTGAAGGAGCTTGGCTCGGGCACGGGTCATCGGTCCACTTGGGGGACTTGGTGGTGTAGATGTAGGAGCGTCCGTAGGACAGGCTGCATCACGTTGGCGGTGTCACCTTCCAGGTGAAGCCTGGTGCCAGCTTCTTGAAGCTGTTGCTGCCGAAGAAGGCAGCCAGCGAATGGAAGAAATGGTGGTTTTATGTCAACGAAACCACCCTATGATAGGGTAAAGGTGCCCAATATTTCGATGAGACGATATATGTCGATTATAGTGGAGGTCAACATTAATGATCCGACTACAAACGTGCGAGACGTTGCGCCTTAGCAGTCGATACACCAACTTCCGAGGCCATTGATAATGCCGGAGCTAGATCAACCTGATCACGAGGATCAATCCCTGCAAGCAATCGAAGAACCAGCAAGAATTATAGATGCAATCAAGATATTGCGAATATAGATGAAAGCTTTATTGAAGAGGTGGGATTCTATCAGTGCGTAGTACAAAAGGTCGGTTTGACACTTGTGCCTATGGCGAAGAGTAGCTCATGGCTAAGTCTTTTACTAAATAAAATCCGAGTCTAAACGATGACCCAATGGGAGTATATATGGAGGAACAGAAGGAAATTTCGGCTAGCCTTGGGAAGGAGGTCGAAATCCATCTCTCGGCCAATTTCCTCCACTATACGGACTCTAAAAGTTCAGCCCCTTTATTTGGACGAAAAATACATGGGCCTGGCCCATATTTAAAGGTGACGCAACACCATCTAATCACATGGACGAAAATTTGAAGTGTGTAGCTCTCTAGTTCATCCATGTCTTCATCTTTTCATTATGGTGGCTTCAAAGTTCTGAAATCTTCACTTGAAGCGTCATCCTGAATCCTCACACGATTGCTGCCATCATCTCCATGCATGATCATGCTCCAATGCTTGTCCCTCTCATCCATGCTAGGCCCATCATACCTAAGTAACATACACACATATGATTTAGGCAGCATCATATTCTCATGAATATTAGGAATAGTTCCTAGAAACGAAAGTACCTGATAATTTAGTTGGCGTGCACGAGCTCTTGTGAGAGGTCCTTGGAATTGTGGAACGTGAGGAAGTGTGGTTGTAGGTGCAAGGGTTGTATCAACCGTAGGGATGTCCTCATCATCCTCCCCTTCTTGAATTGAAGTCGTCCTCGACGCAATCTCATCTTCTTCTCCAAAGTATGGTTTCAAATCTGCAATGTTAAATGAGGGACTTACCGTGCCCATCTCTGCAGGAATCTCAAGTTTATATGCATTATCATTCATTTTCTCTAACACTTTAAAAGGACCAGCAGGACGTGGCATTAATTTTGACTTGCGCAAATCAAGAAAACGATCTTTGCGCAAATGCAACCAAACTAAATCTCCCACATCAAACACAATATGCTTGCGTCCTTTATCACCAGCAACTTTATATTTAGCATTCATATGTTCTATATTTTCCTTAGTAATCCCATGCAACGTAAGAATCTGTTCAGCATGTTGTGTAGCATCAAAATTATGTTGCACCGAAGATGGAATAGGTATGAAATCAATAGGTGCATGAGGAACAAAACCATACACAATCTCAAAATGGAATAACTTAGTTGTAGAATGCACGGAACGATTGTAATAAAATTCAATATGAGGTAAACAATCTTCCCACGTTTTTAAGTTCGTCTTTAAAACAGCCCGTAACATGGTAGACAAAGTTCTATTAACTACTTCAGTTTGTCCATCAGTTTGGGGATGACATGTAGTACTAAACAACAACTTAGTCCCCAACTTAGCTCATAACCATTTCCAAAAATGGCTAAGAAATTTAGTATCACGATCTGAAACAATAGTATTAGGCACACCATGCAAGCGAACAACATCGTGAAAGAATAATTCAGCAACATGAGCAGCAGCATCACTCTTATGACAAGGAATAATGTGTGCCATCTTAGAAAATCTATCCACAACCACAAAAATACTATCCCTCCCCTTCTGTGTTCGAGGTAATCCTAAAACAAAGTCCATAGAAATATCCTCCCAAGGTACACTAGGAACAGGAAGAGGCATATATAAACCATGTGGATTAAGGCGTGACTTAGCTTTTTGACATGTTGTGCAGCAAGCAATAAACCTCTCAACATCCCTTCGCATGCGTGGCCAAAAGAAGTGTGTAGCAAGTACGTCTTCTGTCTTCTTTACTCCAAAGTGACCCATCAATCCTCCTCCATGCGCCTCCTGCAACAACAAAAGACGAACAGAACCTTCTGGAATGCATAGTTTGTTAGCACGGAACACAAACCCATCATTGAGGACGAATTTGTTCCAAGTTCTACCCTCTAGACAATGCTGCAAAACATCATTAAAATCGGCATCTTTCATATATTGTTCTTTAATAGTTTCCAATCCAAAGATTTTGAAGTCAAGTTGAGATAACATGGTATAACGACGTGACAAAGCATCAGCAATAATATTATCTTTACCCTTTTTGTGTTTAATAACATAAGGAAAAGATTCAATGAATTCAACCCACTTTGCATGATGCTTATTCAACTTAGCTTGACTATGAATATGCTTCAAAGATTCATGATCAGAATGTATAACAAATTCTTTAGGCCATAAATAATGTTGCCAAGTTTGTAATGTCCGAACAAGAGCATATAATTCCTTATCATAAGTAGAATAGTTCAAACTAGCTCCACTCCATTTCTCACTGAAATATGCAATAGGTTTTCCCTCTTGTAACAACACTCCTCCCAAACCAATTCCACTAGCATCACATTCCAACTCAAAGGTCTTATTAAAATCGGGAAGTTGGAGTAAAGGAGCATGTGTAAGCTTATCTTTGAGTAGCATGAAGGCTTCTTGTTGTGCATCGCCCCAAACAAAGGGCACATCTTTCTTAGTAAGCTCGTTCAGCGGCGCTGCAATGGAACCAAAATCTTTGACAAAGCGCCTATAAAATCCAGCGAGGCCAAGGAAGCTCCTCACTTGTGTGACTGTTTTGGGTTGTGGCCAACTCGAAATTGCTTCAATCTTAGCGGGGTCAACTTCAAAACCCTGTGCTGTAAGAACATAGCCAAGAACTCTATCCGTGCAAAAGGTGCACTTCGCAATGTTACCAGACAAATGTGCAGCACGTAAAGCATCAAAAACAACACGTAAATGTTCCAAATGTTCTTCTACAGATTTGCTATATATCAATATATCATCAAAATAGACCACCACAAAATGTCCAATAAAAGCACGTAAAACTTCATTCATTAATCTCATGAAAGTGCTAGGAGCATTAGTTAAACCAAAGGGCATCACTAACCACTCATATAGGCCAAATTTAGTTTTAAATGCAGTTTTCCATTCATCTCCTAACTTCATACGAATCTGGTGGTAACCACTACGCAAATCAACCTTAGAGAACATGATAGAGCCACTCAATTCATCAAGCATGTCATCTAAACGAGGAATAGGATGACGATATCGAATAGTAATATTATTGATTTCTCTACAATCAGTACACATGCGCGAAGAACCATCTTTCTTTGGTACCAAAATAATAGGAACGGCACATGGACTAAGAGACTCACGAATATGACCCTTGTCGAGAAGTTCTTCAATTTGTCGCTGAATCTCTTTCATCTCCTCCGGATTGGTATGATATGGCGCACAGTTGGGCAAAGATGCTCCAGGAATCAAATCAATTTGGTGCTCAATTCCACGAATAGGTGGCAGTCCTGGAGGTACATCTTGTGGGAAAACGTCCTCATACTCCTGCAAAATGTTAGCAATAGCAGGTGGCAACGAAGGACGAATCTCCTCAGCCAAAAACAACACTTCTTTGAAAATGATAGCATAACATGCAGTAGTACTCACATCAATTTCAGAAATATCAGATTTGCTAGCTAGCAAACAAGTACTTTTCAAACGAATTTCATTAGCATGTTTTGGATCAGATTTAGAAGTACTTGGAGAAGGCATAAGTTCCTTAGCAACAATCTGATTTTCGCTCAGCTTTTTCCCCTCATTATGTGCTCTACTAGCTCTAGCAAGATCATTATTTTAAAATACTTTCAGGAGACATGGGAAGTAACACAATTTTCTTATCATTATGAACAAGAGAATACTGATTTGTGCTACCATAGTGTATACAATTTGTATCAAATTGCCATGGTCTACCAAGTAAAAGAGCACACGCTTGCATAGGAACAACATCACACTCAACATAATCAGCATATGCAGCAATAGTAAAATGCACACGAACTGTACGTGTTACCTTAACCTTGCTGCTGTTATTAAACCATTGAATGTGATATGGACGAGGATGGGGTCATGTCGTGAGAGAAAGCTTTTCAACCATCTTCATGCTTGCCAAGTTGTTGCAGCTCCCTCCATCAATAATAATGTGAATACAGCGATCTTTAACCACGCCCTTAGTATGGAACAGATTATGGCGCTGGTCAGGCTCGGCCTTGGTAATTTGTGCACTCAAGACTCGCTGTGTAATTAAACTCGGGTATTTCTCTGCATGTTCCGCAGCCATATATTCAGAATCTTGCTCCGTGGGTGCTGCAACACATTGCTCATCATATGCAATAAGAGCCAAAGTATCTTCATCATAATTACTAGCGGAATCGTATCCACCATCCTCAAGAGCAATCATCACACGGGAGGAGGCACAATCACGTGCAAAGTGACCAAATCCACCACATTTGCGGCACTGAATTTGGCTGGACTTTCCCATAGATGCCATGGAGGACGCAGCACTTGGGGCTAGTCCCGTAGTAATCTTATGTGCAGCAAACGGAGGTGGTTTAGATGTTGTAGATCGCGTGGATGTGGTCGCTGGAGGTGTAGGTGCAGCAGCCCATGATGCCGAATTTGGTGATCTCCAAGTAGAACGCCCTGCATAATAATTAGTTCATATCGCCTCACGTCGATCCTACACTTCACATTCAGCATTGCAAGCAAGATGGAACAAATGGGTAATAGTGTGATAAGATTTATATCTAAGAATGGTCTGAATTTCCTTACTTAACCCACCTACGAATCGTGCCATTAATGCTTCATTATCCTCCTCTATACCACAATGGAGCATGCCAGTTTGCAACTCCTGATAGTAATCCTCTACAGAATTTTTGCCTTGATCTAGACATGCTAATTTGGTAAGCATGGAACGCTGATAATATGGTGGAACAAAATGAATACGCATAGCATGTTTTAAAGCATCCCACGTAGTGATTGGATTAGCATGATTAGCACGACAATATTCAGACCACCATATGGAAGCAAAACTAGTGAACTCACAAGTAGCAACACTAACACGTCTATCCTTGGGATAATTTAAGCATGCAAAACGCTGGTCTAATTCTAATTCCCAAGAGAGGTATGCATCAGGATTATAGAGACCATTAAACATAGGAACATTTAATTTCAGTTTAGCAACATGGTCATCATCACATACCAACGGAAAAGTAGGTGGACGAATGTGGGGATTGTATTGCCTAGGACGACCAGCTGGCTGATCAACTGTGAAGTCGTCCGTGTACTCGCCCTCGTCCTCATATTCCCCGTAATAATCATCCAACTGTGCATCACGGGCCTGTGTGACACCCATAGCTCCTGCAACACCAGCCGCAGCAATGCCCGTGGCAGCAACAGCACCCGCAGCCGAAGTTTGTGCCGGATGTTTGAGAATGTGCTATGCACATCCCAGCAAGTTCGGTGTAGGATCCACGCGAGTCGGCTGTGGAGGAGGCGCGTGAGCCGTTGGTGGTGGAGGTAAGCGTGCTAGCACCTCCTGGAATTTAGCATCGAGTTTGGTGGTGAAGGCGGTCTCGAGTCCCTCGAGTTTCTCCATCGTGTCAATAAAATGCTTGTCCACATCCTGCATATGGTTAGCCAAAAGTGTGGTGACGTGAGCCTGCAAGGCTTCACCCTCCAGTGGCTGTGTCTCGGTGTTTTCTGGTGGCATGATTAGTACGTAAAAAGCACAGGTATATAATAGAGATATAACAGGAATAGTGGTGGAAAATGCTTAATCTGTCAAGCAAACCAATACTCTTACCCGTTCTTACCCTACAGCAGGTGGTGAGCAGCAACCGTCGTGATCAAGCTTCAAGAAGATTGAATAGAGCAATTGCCAGGTGGTATCAACGCACGGTGTAGGAATATGTGGATTTCTGGGTGGCTGCAATATCTATAGACACAATTTCAAAACAGCAATGCAAGGTTGAATAATAGCTCAACGACGGTACTGTGCTGGTCCTAGACTATCCCAAGCTAGAGACGCGAGCCTAGAACACGAGTCACGCCGCGACACCGAAAAGCAACAAGCACCAATGCTCTGAACAGCGTGCGAATTAGGCGAAAATCACTAGTATGGAAAGTGTCTCAAAACGATCAGCAAGGTGGAATATCAGGATAGGCTCAAGATATTTTTTTGAAATTTCCGAAAACTGCACGAAACCGCAGTGGAAAGCGTGCAGACGCCAATTTTTTCACTATAATGGCGTATAGCTCAAAACGACCTAGAAGCCTAAAAACAGTATAGGCCGAGTTTTTTTTGCTCTCCCCTCCTCTTCCTTTCTGGCCGAAACTTTCTGGAACTCGGATCAAGTTACAACTCGGATCGGATCTACAATGATGGAAAGCAAGAGCAGGAAAACGAAAACAAATCTAACTGGACTGGAACAAGGATATGTGGTGGCGGAGGAGGTATGTGGGTGTAGGGTTGTAGCAAGTGTATGGTGGTGGTGAAAGCGGAATCGATGGTGGCGGTGGTGATGACTGTGACCAGAACTCGAAACTCTAAAGATCTAGATCTAAAACCAGCACTGGACACGACGATGCAGATTAGAACTCAACAAAGAAAATACTGAAAAGAAACGATGCAATAGGCCCGAAAGAGTTTCTAGGATACGAATCGAACCCTAATTTGTTGGCTTTTATGGTTTATAGGAAGAAGAACAAATGCAATCTAAACTATGAAAACTATAAGATCTCACCGAGAAACCCAAAATCTGATACCACTTGATAGGATAAAGGTGCTCGATCTTTCGATCAGACGATATCTGTCGATTATGGTGGAGGTCAACATTGACGATCCGACTACAAACATGCGAGGCGTTGCGCCTTAGCAATCGATACACCAACTTTCGAGGCTATCGATCACGCCGAAGCTAGATCAACCTGATCACGAGGATCAATCCCTACAAGCAATCGAAGAACCAGCAAGAATTATAGATGCAATCAAGATATTGCGAATATAGATGAAAGCTTTATTGAAGAGGTGGGATTTTGTCAGTGCATAGTACAAAAGGTCGGTTTGACACTTGTGCCTATGGCGAAGAGTAGCTCATGGCTAAGTCTTTTACTAAACAAAATCTGAGTCTAAACGATGACCTAATGGGAGTATATATGGAGGAACAGAAGGAAATTTCGGCCATCCATGGGATGGAGGTCAAAATCCATCTCTAGGCCGGTTTCCTCCACTATACGGACTCTAAAAGTTCAGCCCCTTTATTTGGACGAAAAATACATGGGCCTGGCCCATATTTAAAGGTGACGCAGCACCATCTAATCACATGGACGAAAATTTGAAGTGTGTAGCTCTCTAGTTCATCCATGTCTTCATCTTTTCATTATGGTGGCTTCAAAGTTCTGAAATCTTCACTTGCAGCATCATCCTGAATCCTCACACGATTGCTGCCATCATCTCCATGCATGATCATGCTCCAATGCTTGTCCCTCTCATCCATGCTAGGCCCATCATTCCTAAGTAACATACACACATCTGATTTAGGCAGCATCATATTCTCATGAATATTAGGAATAGTTGTTGAAACGAAAGTACCTAATAATTTAGTTGGCATGCACGAGAACTTCTGAGAGGTCCTTGGAATTGTGGAACATGAGGAAGTGTGGCTGTAGGTGCAACGGTTGTATCAACCGTAGGGATGTCCTCATCACCCTGGCCGAGGAAGTGGCGATCCTGGCGTACACCACGAAGCAGAGCAATCCATAGTGGTTGTCAGTACACAAGCTCCCCAAGGTACAGAAGGCAGTTGTGCACGAGTTGTGTTCTCGCATGTCCGAGATCGAGTAGGAGGGGTTGAAGATGATCTGCCTCTTCAATTGCTGGCTCAGGCAGCGACTAGTGTCGCTCGCTACTCGGGCCAGCTAGATGTACGAATACAATGGGCGATATGATCCTTCACGTCGAGCCCATTTGGGTCGTAGAGGATTACTCTACGGCTTTGAAGAAAATCATGGAGGCGACCTTCAATGACCTCTAAGAGGGCCTCGCCCCATATAGGACGAGCAACAAACCAGACCCTCGAGCAACAAACCAGACCTTCACTGACTACTAGTGATACGGATCAAGTCGGTGATCCTATGTTTTGTCCCGATCTTTCACAGCGAGTCAACCAGATAGATGATCTCCCAATAGCGCGATGAACGTCACCTGAAGAAGAGGAACGAATCTAGCAAGTAACATGATGAAGATCACCATGCCTCAAACCTGAGCACGACAATCCTTGATGAACACAAGAACCTCCGCAGCAATAATATGATAAACGGTATCGCCGTCCCCGGAGGGATGATGCACGGTGGAGCACAATATAGTTTTTAGACTAAACAACTGACTCCCCTAAACCCTAGGTGGCTAACTCCTTTATATAGGAGGCCTGCAACTAGTCGGTTGTCTAGACCCAAACCGAACACACAAACGGACTCGAACCTAACATGGACTCGGACTCAATAACATAGCAACAATATTTGACACAACCTTAGTGTTGAGGGAAAACCTCTAGGGTGGCCCGATCTTTCACGATTCCCTTTCAAATCCAGGTTGGAGTGTGGGGAGAGGAGGGGAGGATGAACACGATAAACGCACGCACGAAGAACGCGAAGAACACACACACACAAAACCACGATACACACCAATACCTCACGCCGACGGTGACTGGTCCGGCGCAATCCCTAGGATTGGCGTCGGGCGGAGGGCTCTCTCTCGAACCGGCACAGCGAGATGGGAGACTCGGTGAGATCTTGACGTCTTGGCAAAGGGACACCGATGCCAAGTACTTGTACAACGTGGAGGCATGATGCAAACTCCAACGAGGTTTGGGGATATTGGTGCTCCTTGGTAAAGGAGCATGAGGCAAGAATTAGATAGATCCACAAAGGGGTTTCCACAAAGGGGTGCTCCTTGGTCATGCCTTGGGTTTACAATGGAGGTGGGGGACTATATATAGGCCAGCCACTTAAACAGGGGTACTTTAGGAATAAAAGACAAGTTCTGGACGGACTAAGGGGTACATGGGCCGCAGGCCCAAAGGCCTTTTCATGCCTGGCGACGGTAGGTCTGGAGACTCCGGTGTGGTGGACCAGAGACTCCGGTCTGGACCGGAGATTCCGTTCGGTCTCCGGACCGGCCTCCGGAGGGACCTTCAGATTGTCCCAGGGCTCGGTTCTAGGGGCAGACCGGAGGTGGGGCTGGAGACTCCGGTGTCTTCAGGCCGGAGACTTTGTTGGACCGGTGTGAGATCCAGGCACATGGCTTAATAGGATTGATAGGATACCCATATCAACAAGTTGCAACTTCTTTTCCGGAAGCTCATTCGAAAAGAACTCTAAGGTTAAGCGTGCTTGGCCTAGAGCAATTCTAGGATGGGTGACCGACCGGGAAGTGGGTAACCGGGTGCTCACGAGTGAGGACAAAGTGCACAGAAAATACTAGTGTTGGTCTGTGGGGCCAGTCTAGATATCCTATTAAGCTGCCAGGAGTGACACCCCCGGGCCCAGGAGTGGACGGGGTGTTACAACCGGAGACTCCGGTGTGCTCAAACCGGAGACTCCGGTCTGAGCAGCTCATGCGGCTCCAGCTTCATGCTCTGCTCCTTGTTCTCCATCCTGGGGTGCTTGGTGATGTGTCGAAGCTTCGTACCTGATGATGCATAGGGTAGTTGCATGAAGTAGCATACCATCCAAGGAGGTATCAAATTGGCACGAGGAGAGGAGCGAGTTCACCTTAGCTTGTAGGAGTTTAGCTCGGGCACGAGTCATGGGTCCACTTGGGGGACTTGTTGGTGTAGATGTAGGAGCGTCCATAGGAAAGGCCGCATCAGCGTCCCCTCCCTTGGGAAAGAGTCGTCCTCGACTCTTCATGGTTATCATCTTGAGCATCTCCATGGTAGGGTGAGAGATCCTTGACATTGAATGTATTGCTTGCAAGGTACTTGGAGGTCGGTATGTCGATGATGTAGGCGTTGTTGTTGATTCTTTTGATGACCTTGAAGGGACCATCTCCTCTTGGATTGAGCTTGGAGTCACGTTCCTTGGGGAAGCGGTCTTTGCTTAGGTGTATCCACACAAGGTCACCTTCTTCAGAGATCATCTCCTTCTTGTCCTTGTTTAACCTTGAAGCTTGGTGAAGGACTTGTTATTCGATAGTAGCTCTTGTTTCTTCATGAAGTTTCTTCATAGCTTGTGCGCGTTTCTCAACGTCCATGTTCGTGCGCTCATGGAGAGGTAGAGGTAGGATGTCGAGCGTGGTGAGGGGCTCGAAACCATAGACGATCATAAATGGACTCATCTTGGTTGTTGAGTGCTTGGCTCGATTGTAGGCGAACTCGGCATGTGGGATGCATTCCTCCCAATCCTTCAAGTTATTCTTCATCAACACACGAAGGAGAGTCCCGAGGCTTCGGTTGACAACTTCGGTTTGACCATCAGTTTGGGGATGCGATGCGGATGAAAAGAATAGCTTGACGCCGAGCTTGGCCATGAGGGTCTTCCATAAGTAGCTCATGAATTTGACGTCGTGGTCGGAGACAATTGTTCGTGTCACACCATGTAGACAGACGATTTCCCTGAAAAACAGATTTGCAACATGTGAAGCATCGTCGGTCTTATGGCACGGTATGAAGTGTGCCATTTTGGAAAAGCGATCCACAACAACAAATATAGAATCATGACCATGCTTAGATCTAGGAAATCCTAACATGAAATCCATGCTAATGTCAGACCAAGGTGTATGAGGAATAGGCTATGGCATATAAAGACCATAGGGATTAGCTTGCGACTTAGCTTGAACACATGTCGTGCATCGTTGAACGTAGCGCTCCACGTCACGCTTCATCTTGGGCCAAAAGTAGTGAGTTGGAGAGCATGTCCAATGTCTTGTTACGGCCAAAGTGACCCAAGAGGCCTCCACCATGAGATTCTTGGAGAAGCAAAAGTTGAAGCGACGACTTCGGAATGCATAGCTTGTTTTGTTTAAATAGAAAGCCCTCATGCAAATAGAAATCCTCAACTCCTTTGTCATTGGAGCACTTTGCGAAAATTGGTTCAAAGAACGGATCGGAAGCATACAAAGATTTTATTTCCTCAAGACCCAACACGTTGATTTCAAGTCTCGTAAGAAGGCTTGTATGTTTGTAGACAATGCGTCCAAGAACTACATTATCTTTGCCCTTCTTATACTTGACAATGTACGGAAAAGACTCCATGAACTCAACCCACTTAGCGTGTCTCTTGCTCAAGTTGGCTTGGCCTTTGAGATATTTCAGCGACTCGTGGTCGGAATGGATGATAAATTCCTTGGGGCAAAGGTAGTGTTGCCAAACTTGAAGAACACGAACTAAGGCAAAAAGCTCTTTGTCAAAAATCGGATAGTTAAGGCGAGCACCATCAAGTTTCTCGCTATGGTAGGCTATAGGACGTCCGTTTTGCATAAGGACTCCTCCAATCCCAATACCACTAGCATCACACTCTATCTCAACGGTTTTGTGAAATCCCGTAAAGCAAGAAGAGGTGCTTTGGTGAGCCTCTTTTTAAGTTCGTCAAAAGATGTTTGCTGTGCTTTGCCCCACACGAAGGTGACATTCTCTTTGGTCAATTCATTAAGGGGGAAAGCAATGGTTGAAAAGTCTTTCACAAAGCGACGATAGAAACCGGCCAACCCATGAAAACTTCGGAGTTCGCTCACATTTGTTGGGGTGGGCCAATCTCGTATGTCTTTTACCTTGGAAATAACAGCTTCAATTCCCTCCGAAGAAACGACAAATCCAAGAAAAATCAACTTGTCCTTAGCAAAAGTGCACTTGGGAAGATTAGCATAAAGTTTTTCATGTCAAAGGATTTGCAAAACTTCCTTGACATATGTTATATGGTCCTCAAGTGATTTGCTATAAACAAGAATATCATCAAAATAGACAACAACACTTTTTCCAATGAGAGAACACAAAATATGATTCATGAGGCGCATGAAGGTGGATGGGGCATTAGATAAACCAAAGGGCATAACCAACCATTCATAGAGACCAAGCTTGGTCTTGAAGGCGGTTTTCCACTCATCACCTTCAGCCATGCGTATTTGATGGTAACCACTACGAAGATCAATTTTCGAAATATAGTGGCTCCACACAACTCATCAAGCATGTCATCTAGATGTGGTATGGGATGTCGATAACACACGGTCATATCATGGATTGGACGGTAGTCCATGCATAATCGTAACGTATCATCCGTCTTTGGAACAAGAATCACGGGTACGGCACTTCTACTAGTGCTAACTTGGATCAAACCTTTGGAGACGAGTTGGTTGATTTGACGTTCGATCTCCTTCGTCTCCTCCGGGTTCATGCGGTAGGCAGCATGGTTTGGGAGAGGTGCTACGAGGATGACGTCAATGCGAGGTTCGATGCCGCGAAGAGGTGGTAGTCCATGTGGGAGCTCTTCGGGGAACACATCCTTGATTTCCTGTAAAACACTCATCAAAGATGGAGGAACATTGGTTAATTCATTAGTTCCTTGCGCTAGTCCTTTACAAAGGAGGACATAGTGCAAGATGGATGGGTTGTTCCGAACATCTCTCATCTCACTTTTGGTGGCAAGGAGAACACTCTTAGTTTTTCCACTCGAGTTTGGCTTGTGGCTCTCACTCACTATGAGGTGGTTCTCTCTCTCACCGCTCTTCTCACAAGTAGGTGTTATGCTTTGCGCCCTCGGTAAATCCTTTGCATTGTCCGCAATTATTTGGCTAGGAGTCATCGGTTGCAAAACACATGTTTTGTTGAGCCATTTGAAGGTGTATACATTGGTGCGACCATCATGTTGAGCAGCCTTGTCAAATTGCCACGGTCGACCAAGAAGCACGTGGCAAACTATCATAGGAACCACATCACACTCCACTGTATATATCTTTGTAAGGACCAATGGCAAAGTAGACCGATACGATATGCTTGATCTTCACGGACCCTTGGTCACTTAGCCATTGCACGTGGTAGGGGTGCTTGTGTGGATGGAGGGTGAGGTTGAGCTTCTCACGCAACTCAGTGCTAGCAAAGTTGTGGCAACTCCCTCCGTCAATGATCACCTTGATAGATTTTCCATTGATGTCGGCTCTTGTTTGGAAGATATCTGGGCGTTGGTCTTCATGCTCTTGTGCTTGAGTGGTCAAGATCCTTGTGACGACAAGCGATGGACTTGCGTCATGTTCACACATGAGGAGTTCTTGATCATCTTCCACTCGTTGCCTTGCCATTGCTTCCTTGACACGGGCATCAAACTCATCTTCACTCAAGTACTCTTCATCACCATTGTCATGGATGAACAAGACTTTCTTGTTTCCACATTCGGCTGACTTGTGTCCTTTACCTCCACACTTGTAGCATTCACCGTTGAAAGGTGTATCACTCTTTGCTTGCTTACCACTTGGGTGAAGTTTTCCTTGAGGAAGTGTGGGCTTGAAGGAAGGCTTGGAGGTACTTGATGAGCTTCCATTGAGAGTTGTTGGTGTAGCGGTTGAAGCTTGCTTGTAGATGAAGTACGTCTTGGGCTTGTTGTACTTGATGTCCTCTTGCACTTGACGTTCAGCCTTTGTTGCTATGTGCACAAGCTCAACCATGGTGTTCTATGTTTGGAACTCGACGATGCGCTTGATTGGGTGATTCAAGCCAATAAGGAAACGTGTCATTGTTTGCTCCATGCGTTCATCAATGTTGGCGCGAATCAAGTTGAGTTCCATTTCCTTGAAGTACTCTTCCACGGTCTTTGTCCCTTGACGAAGCACTTGAAGGTTGTTGAAGAGGTCAGCGTAAAAGGGGACGAACCGGGATCTCGTGTGAGCCTTCATGTCATGCCAAGTTGTGATTGGCGGTTCTTGTCTTGCATCACGAGCAACTTGAACTTGTTCCCACCAAAGGTTGGCGTAATCATCAAACTCAAGTGAAGCCATGGCGACCATCTTCTCATTGCTATAGTTGTGCATGCGGAAGATCTTGTCGACTTTGAGTGCCCACGAGAGGTATTCTTCGGGGTCATTGGATCCAATGAACTTGGGCATTGTGAACTTGAGCTTACCAAAATTTTCTTCATTGTCGCGGTCATTGCAATGAGCTTGGTGACCTTGTTGATGATCTTGTAGTTGGGGAGGTGGAACTTGGTTCTCGCATCCTTGTTGCGGAGCTTGCTCTTGATATTGTTGTTGAGGAGCTTGCTCTTGCTCTTGGCGCGGTTGTTGACGTGGTTGAGGCGCTTGGGCCTCTTGACACGGTTGATGCCGAAGAGGAGGCTCGTTCCTCGGTTGGTGATGTTGGTTAGGCACATGGGCCTCACAGCGAAGAACATGGTCATGTGCCTCTTGACATGGTGGGAGTCGCTCAACTTGTATCACTTGACGCTCCAAGTTTTGTTGAGGTGGAGGAGGCGCCTCGTGATGACCATGGTGTCGGTGCGGACGTTCATGACGTTGATGACGAGGAGGAGGATCTTGGAGAGCTTCATGTCGATGATGAGCTTGATTCTCCAAATTGGAGTCATCACTTGTTGTGTCAACTATGTGTCGCGGTCGATGGTGGTAGACTTGCGGTTGCACTTGTGGTTTCACTTGCGGTTGCTCTTGTGGTTGCTCTTGTTGGAGCACTAATGCCCTTACGTGATGACAGTGTGCTTCTTGCCTTTCTCTTGGCCTTGAAGAGAAATAACCATCATAGCTTGACGTTGCGGCGTGCCGTGGGGCAGAGAGAGGTGTATACAAACCGTGAGGCTTTAGCTTGGATTTTGACTTGTGGCAAGTAATGCATCTGCTCACAAATCTGTACACATCACGCCTTATCTTGGGCCAATAAAAATGATCAGCAAGCATGAGCAACGTCTTCTCATGCCCAAAGTGACCCATCAAACCACCAGCATGTGATTCCTGCACTAAGAACAAACGCAACGACGATTCTGGAATACATAGTTTGTTAGCTCGAAACAAATATCCATCATGTATATGATACTTATCCCATGCGTTTCTAAGAGCACATAAACGATATGGTTCAGCAAAATCATGGTCAGTTGCATAAAGTGCACAAATAGCTTCTAATCTAGGAATTTTACATCAAGATTGGTTAATAGCATGTTCTTCCTAGATAGAGCATCAGCAACAACATTCTCTTTTCCCTTCTTATAATTAATGATGTAAGGAAAAGACTCAATGAACTCGACCCATTTAGCTAATCTTCTATGCAAGTTTGATTAAGCTTTTAAATATTTCAATGCTTCATGATCAGAATGTATGATGAATTCCTTTGGCCACAAATAATGTTGCCAAACTTCAAGTACTCTCACAAGTGCATACAGTTATTTATCATAGATTGAATAATTCAAACGAGCACCAGTCAATTTCTCAGAAAAATAAGCTATAGGCTGACCCTCTTGCATCAAAACGCCACCTATGCCTATACCACTAGCATCACATTCAACTTCAAATTGCTTTGAAAAATCAGGTAATGCAAGCAATAGTGCAGAAGTAAGAAAACGTTTCAATGTATCAAATACAATGTCTTGGGCCGTGCCCCAGACAAAAGGAACACCTTTCTTTGTCAAATCATTTAATGGTGCAGCAATGGTGCTAAAATCTTCCACAAAGCGCCTATAGAAACCAGCGAGACCGTGGAAACTACACACTTGACTTACATTCGTTGGAGTAGGCCAATTCTGAATTGATTCAATTTTAGATTGATCTACCTCTACTCCATGCTTAGAAACAACAAATCCTAGGAATATGACCTTATCTTTTGCAAATGTACACTTCTCAAGATTAGCATACAGTTTATTATCACGTAACACTTGCAAAACTTGTCTAATATGAGTGCAATGTTTAGATTCGGTGTGGCTATATATGAGTATATCATCAAAGTAAACAACCACAAAACAACCAATAAACTCTCTCAAAACATGATTCATCAAACGCATGAAAGTACTAGGTGCATTAGTAAGACCAAACGGCATGACTAACCACTCATACAAGTCGAATTAGTTTTGAAAGAAGTTTTCCATTCATCCCCTTCTTTCATCCTAATTTGATGATAACCACTACGCAAGTCAATTTTAGAGAAAATAGCAGCACCACTCAATTCATCGAGCATATCCTCTAAGCGTGGAATAGGATGACGATATCGAATAGTGATGTTATTAATCGCTCTACAGTCAACACACATGCGCCATGTACCATCTTTCTTAGGAACTAAAATAACAGGAACTGCACAAGGGCTAAGAGAAACACGAATGTACCCTTTATCCAGCCTTTATCCAGCAACGCTTGTACATGCTTCTGAATTTCCTTAGTTTCTTCGGGATTAGTCCTCTAGGGTGCACGGTTTGGAAGTGTGGCACCAGGAATCAAGTCCACTTGATGTTCTATACCATGCAATGGAGGTAAGCCTACGGGTACATCTTCTGGAAACACATCCCCAAAGTCCTGCAAAACAGAAAAGACACCAAGAGAAATAGGGGTCATGTCGTTAGAAACCAATACCTCGCCCTTATACATGAGCACAAGTGGCATGGCTGTAGGATCCTCACGAAATTCTCTCATATCTTCCTTAGTGGCTAATATCAATAAACCGGGAACTCTCTCACTTTTCGTTATATCACTCAATTTAGGCTCAATTACATCAGGAACAGCTGTCACGCAATCTCGCTGAGTATCTTCCTTCAAGTTCACCTCTATCTTCTGGCGAGAATCATTCACAATTTCTTGTGGTGTCATTGGCTGCATAGTAATCTTCTTTCCTTTGAATTCCAAGTGATATGTATTGACTCGGCCATTGTGTTGCACATGGCGATCATAGAGCCAAGGCCGACCCAATAGAAGGTGACAAACAGTCATAGGAACCACATCAAAATCAATAAAATCTTTGTATGTCCCTATTTGAAAATTCACACGTACCATATGATTTACCTTCATCTCACCATTGTTGCTCAACCATTGTATGTAGTATGGCTTGGGATGAGGTAAGTATGTCAAATTCAGTTTGGCACATAGTTCCTTACTTGCAAGATTTCTGCAGCTACCTCCATCAATAATGACCTTGCAAGCTTTATTTGGTCCAACTAGAGCTTTTGTTTGGAACAAATTGCAACGCTGGGATTCCGCAACCGGTTGCACACTAAGTACACGTGAAGACACGACAATAGTTGGTGCACTCTCAGCATATGCATCAGCACCATCCTCGCCATCATCAATATCATCGTCAGAAGCTTCATCTCCACTCTCTACTTCTCCTTGTTCGTTGACAAACATAACCTTGATGTTTGGACAATCCTTCTTGTAGTGACCTCTACCTCCACAAGTATGGCACACCACATCACGAGTGCGTGCCGTAGACATGTTGGAACCCGAGCTAGCAGCAGGAGCAGCGGGTTTTTGAGCATTAGAACCAAACCAAGGTGTACTTGCTGGTTTGGTCGATGGTGTAAACGGAACAGCAGCTGGTGACGCGGCTGTAGGAGGAGTAGATCTGGCCGAAAATCTGCTGGAGGATGCAAAACAAGCGCGTGACTTCGCCTCTTCTGTCAACTAGGTTTCGGCCTCTCTAGCATGGTGCAATAGCTCATTCATGGTCTCATACTTGTGATGCACTATGCTCTTGATTGGCAACTTCAGATTGTTTAGGAATAGCTGCATGGTCATCTCAATGGACTCACGAACTCGAGCACGCTGCATAAGCAGCTCCATCTCCATGTAGTACTCATCTACTGTCATTGTGCCTTGCTTCAATTGCGTCAATTTATCAAAAACTGATCGCAAGTAGTTGGTTGGAACGAAACGAGCCTTCATGATTTGCTTCATCTCGCGCCAATCCATCACAGGAAGTTCATTATCCTCCCTCCTATGTTGCACAAGAGCATCCCACCAACGCAAAGCATAACCATCAAATTCAGATGCTACAAGCTTGACCTTCTTGTCTTCTGGATAGTCAAATAAGCGCCAGAGTTTCTCAATATTCAAATCCCATGTGAGGTAATCTTCAGGATCAATGGAACCATCAAACTTGGGGATCGAGAACTTTGGCTTGCCCAAACCATCATCAACAGCTTGGTTGTGAACATGTTGAGCACGCCCAAGAGGGGCAAACCCACCACCATGAGCAGGTGCATGGGCAGGGGGAATAGCACGTCCCCTGGCAACATGTGGAGCAGCATCCACAGCGCTACCCTCATCAAAATCATCTAAGGCATCATCATGTTGAGAATCTTCCCTTCTATGTAAAGCGGCTGTCAAACCCTCAATGGAACGCTGCAAAGTGGAACTCCTCATTTTTCTTTTTCTGCATCACAACATCATCATCACTAGAAGACATGATTAGTACGTTAGTGCAAAAATCAAAATCTGTATGGTGGAACTCTCACAGCTCACTCACAACGAATAAGAAAGGAGATCTTACCGTTCCAAAGTGAATAGAGATGCTCTACCAAACAAAATCAAAAACTGATGCATTGATGTGATGAAGTGAATATCAAAGGTATAGAGAATGATCACGGGATACACAGGTTATTTATGGTGGAGCTGTAGGTATGATATCCTAACTACGTCGCAAACAAGTCTTAGTGCTGATCGTATGACAAAGACCCACGGAAACACACATGGTGGAGATAAATGGGGCAATTGCAACTATGAAAATAAGCTCAATAAAGTGAGGTATGTCTGAGGAACGCTCGTGTTGCAATGCACAAGGACAGATGCTAGTAATGTCTCAACGAAACAGGTACAAGATTGCTAAACTAAGCAGCCTGCAGAGCACTAAGCACGCTAGTCTCGTAGGATAGTTGTTTAGCTTCTCTTAGGATAGTTTTAGACACAAAGAAAGGCTTACTAAGGCTCACAAGGATAGGTACGCTATGTGGACTCAGTAAAAAAATAAACAAAAAAAAATTGACCTGAGAATTGGTCTCTACCACGGCAGAAAAACGGCCTAAAATCCTGCCATGGCAGGATGGCGGCAGGATTTTTTTTCGTACTAGCACAGACTGGTCTGTGGTGCAGCGAGGGTCTGATTTTTTTTCGGATTTTTTTGCTGACTCTCACGCACGCTGGGGAGCAGACTTGTCTGCGGTCAGGCGTGCAGTACCGACCCGGATTGATTTTTTTTTGCTTTGCTTTCACGTACCACCACAGAAGGGTATGTGGTCAGGCGTGAAGCAGCGACTAAATTATTTTTCTCCTTCTTTCAAACGGATCTACAATCTCAGACTAAAAGAAAACAGATCTAATAGATCTAAGACTCAAGGACACGACGAACAGTCTAGAAAAAGTCTAGAGACTCCGACAACGGATCGAAAACAGACAAACACTACGACTCGGATTTAGAAGAAAAGCTACACAAAAGGATTACGATCAGCAACTAGAACTCACGAACAGTGTTATCTAGGCTATGGCAATAAACTATGAACCCTAATTCTTTTGTGTGGCTTTTTCTGTATAGACAAAAACAACTAATCTATGGATGGATTTATGGATGCTTACCGAGGCAACACTGGAAATCTGATACCAAGATGAAATAGGGTGGCCCGATCTTCTCAGTAAGCGGATGGCGGTGATGATGGTGGATGATAGATAACTAGCATGTAGCTATGAACTCTCCCGATCAATCCCTGATGCCAATGCAACAGCTCTCGAACCTTGTAGGATATTCACAATACCACGCTTTTGCGCATGCAGCCGTGACCATGGACGTTAGTATGCAATCTAATAATTCCCAATAAAACAAAAGATCACACTCAATTATAGTTGGTAGATTCGTACACAGGGTAATTCCAGAGGTTCTATGAAAGAAACAACTCCAAAATATTTTAACGTGGTCTAAAAACCTAAAAACCATAATTCACAGGCCTATATAAAGGCTGCTGGACGTCCAACATAGAGTTGGGGTCAAAACCAAACATATCTCTAACTTTCCTAACTTAAAAGGCTCTATTTGTAACCTGACAGAAAACATCTATCGACTTGTTTTGGTTGCTGCGCATAGCTCGTAACGAACTAGGAGACGTGCAAGTACCCGTTGGAAAGATCTCGGAATTATCTTTCCAACAAGTACTTATGTGCTTAATTCGGAGTTGGTATGTGGAAACCACGTCCATTTCAATTTTAGAACTTTTGTCTATCCAAATTGAACCTTCCTTGTTGTTCGCCTTCTAACTCTTGGTCGACTTTGTTTTGATGATCTTCTCTTGCGCCTTCCTCCTGCTCCTCCCTCGCGCATCCTCGGGCGATCATCATGCCGGGCTCATCTTGTAGCCCTTCTCCTCCTCGTTCCATGCTTGTTTCTTCAACGATATGGGGTGGCCCGATCTTCTCAGTAAGCGGATGGCGGTGATGATGGTGGATGATAGATAACTAGCCTGTAGCTATGAACTCTCCTGCTCGATCTCTGATGCCAATACAACAGCTCTCGAACCTTGTAGGATATTCACAACACCACGCTCTTGCGCACGTAGCTGTGACCACGAACGGTAGTATGCAATCTACTAATTCCCAATGGAACAACAGATCACACTCAATTTTAATTGGTAGATTCGAACACAGGATAATTCCAGAGGTTCTATGAAAGAAACAACTCCAAAATATTTTAACGTGGTCTAAAAACCTAAAAACCATGATTTACATGCCTATATAAAGGCTGCTGGACGTCCAACATAGAGTTGGGGTCAAAACCAAACATATCTCTAACTTTCCTAACTTAAAAGGACTCTATTTATAAACTGACAGAAAACGTCTGTCGACTTGTTTTGGTTATCAAGACAGCTCAGAACGAACTAGGAGACGTGCAAGTACCCGTTGGAAAGATCTCGGAATTATCTTTCCAATAAGTACTTATGTGCTTAATTCGGAGTTGGTATGTGAAAACCACGTCCATTTCAATTTCAAAACTTCTGTCTGTTCGAATTGAACCTTCCTTGTTGTTCACCTTCTAACTCTCGGTCGCCTTCGTTTTGATGATCTACTCTTGCGCCTTCCTCCCGCTCCTCCCTTGCGCTTCCTCGGGCGATCATCATGTCGAGCTCCTCATGTAGCCCTTCTCCTCCTCGCGCCATGCTTGCCTCTCCAACGAACCTTGTGATATTTTTCAACGAGACTCAATATTTCTTTCCAGTTCAAACACTCGAAATCAGCATGATCCATGATTGTATCCTTATCATCCTCCCTTTCTTCATGAAAAGTCGTCCTCAGCTTTAGGTAAGCTGAAAGTGGGAGAAACCAAAAGAACAACGTGTCCGCAAAGTATATGTATATATAACATGTTGTATTATTGTTGTTCACATGAAAAGTATGTCCAGTATACATCAAGCAACATAAATTGCAGGTATAAGTGAAGTACAAGGAATAATGATCTTGGTGAAAAACAACTAAATAGATAGTCTTGTTCTTCAATATTAAATTGAGTTTTCGCAAAGAAGATCTATGATCAAATTTGTGCACAAGATCAAACCAATTCAATATGTCTAAACCAAATTGATCCATGCCATGCTTCAACTGCGCTACTCTGATTATTATGAACATGATCATGTTGTCTAGTAAGTAAGATGCAACTTAATTTGCAAATATAAGTGAAGTATAAAACATTAGCACAACTAGACAATGAATTTCGAACAAACACAACGAATATGAAAACTTGGGTTCTATTCTAGTTAGATTAAAACAATCCAACATAGGTAAAATTACTTGTGTTGATTGCAATATGTCAACTAGACCAGAACGTATTTCCATAATATCTCGAACATGAACTATTGTCCCATAGCAAACGTTTTGTGACACATTGCATATATGGCTGAAAACAGCATGTTTTAGTTCAGCGATTCTATCACAAGTAATGCATATGTGATCCACAAGAAAATTTTCATGCATGCTATATTCACCAATCAGATTGAAAGTGAAACAAGGAGAATATGTGCTAGAATTCAGAAATGAAATTTCAGAAATCTTATCCATAGCACAACTCATACTCATAGGTTCATTTAGCATGATGGAGTACACAATATCAGAAGGTGGTATTCGAGCAAGTATTTCTTTATGTGTAATCAGTACCACATGATTAAAATTGGAATTTGATAAACTATCACATGGTGCTGAAACATTAGTGTAAGGCAAATCACAAGAAGGCTTCAGTAAAGGAATAGACTCACAATATGTCGCACATGTTGGCTGAAGCTCCAAATTAGTACCAATGGCATCAACAATCTTCTCAGCTGTAGTAGGTACTACGACATCCTCCTCAAGTGACAATACCAGATCGTGTGATGCAGGTTGTCAAATAGGTGTCTCCCTTTCTTCAAAAGCAACCTGCACATCACAAGATACAACACTAGGAGTAGACATGATTACGTTAGTAGACAACTCACATGTCTCATTAGTGTCCACTCTCAAAATTTCTGGAATAGGCCATTTGTAGTTGTTCAAAAACACAGAACATAGAAATTGCTTGAAATCTTCCCAAAGGATTTTTTTTCCTTGCTTCCTTCCACCAACGAGCTACCTCTTCATCCACACATCGGTGAGCAAGAATATATTCTATATGGCCATTAAACTTGCTATCGAAAGTACGACATCTCGCAAAACCAAATCCCATATCAATTTCCCAAATCTGATATTCTGCGGGTGTGGCGGAACTTTCCAATCGCCACTTGATTGTAGTTGGATCATATGCCATGCCAACCACAATAGCTAAATAGTCATGGTAAACATCATCTGATTTCTACATCACATCAACACTAGTAGAAGTCATGATTAGTACATTAGTGCAAAAACACAAAATTGTTTTGGTGGCACACTCACAACACACTCAAAAACTGACAAGAAAAAGCAGATCTTACCGTTCCAAAGTGAATAGTGATGCTTACCAATTCGAAATCAAAGACTGATGCATTGATGTGATGAAGTGAATACCAAAGGTATAGAGAACGATCGCAGGACACACAGGTTATTTATGGTAGAGCTGTAGGTATGGTATCCTAACTACACCGCAAACAAGTCCTAGTGCTGATCGTATGACAAAGACCCACGAAAACACACACGATGGAGATAAATGGGGCAATTGCAACTATGAAAATAGGCTCAAAAAAGTGAGGGATGTCGGAGGAACGCTCGTGTTGCAATGCACAAGGAGAGACGTTAGCAATGTCTCAACGAAACAGCCACAAGATTGCTAAACTGAGCAGCCCGCAGTATACTAAGCACGCTAGTCTCGTAGGATAGTTTTAGACAGAAAGAAAGGCTTACTAAGGCTCACAAGAATAGGTACGCTATGTGGACTTAGTAAAAAAATAAACAAAAAAAGAAAAAAAATTGACCTGAGAATTGGTCTCTGCCACGGCAGAAAAACGGCCTAAAATCCTGCCGCGGCAGGATGGCGGCAGAATTTTTTTTCTCGTACTAGCACAGACTGGTCTGTGGTGCAGCGAGGGTCCGATTTTTTTTGCTGACTCTCACGCACGCTGGGGGGCAGACTTGTCTATGGTCAGGCGTGCAGTACTGATACAGATTTTTTTTTTTGCTTTGATTTCACGTACCACCACAGAAGGGTGTGTGGTCAGGCGTGAAGCAGCGACTAGATTTTTTTTTCCTTTTTTACTTCAACATGAAGCAAACTCACGTACAACTCTAGATCCGATCGGTTTGCTTTTTTTTAAGAAACAACTCTAAAATATTTTAGCGTGGTCTAAAAAACCTAAAAACCAGGATTTACAGGCCTATATAAAGGCTGTTGGACATCCAACAAAGAGTTGGGGTCAAAACCAAACATATCTCTAACTTTCCTAACTTAAAAGGACTCTATTTGTAAACTGACAGAAAACGTCTGTCGACTTGTTTTGGTTGCTGCGCACAGCTCGTAACGAACTAGGAGACGTGCAAGTACCCATTGGAAAGATCTCGGAATTATCTTTCCAACAAGTACTTATGTGCTTATTCGGAGTTGGTATGTGGAAACCACGTCCGTTTCAATTTTAGAACTTCTGTCTGTCCGAATTGAACCTTCCTTGTTGTTCACCTTCTAACTCTTGGTCGCCTTTATTTTGATGATCTTTTCTTGCGCCTTCCTCCTGCTCCTCCCTCGCGCATCCTCGGGCGATCATCATGCCGGGCTCCTCTTGTAGCCCTTCTCCTCCTCGCGCCATGCTTGTTTCTCCAACGAACCTGATCATACATAAATGCATAGACTTAGGTAGTATAAAGTTCTTATAAATGAAAGCATCATGGTCAACTAGGAATGAATTCACCTGATAGTCATTATTGATTTGACTCAATATTTCCTTTCAGAATCATCATAATCCATTTATACATCCTCATCAATATGTATTTGCTCTTCCAGCATGTGTAATGTTGCGATCATACTGCCATGGATGACCAAGTAACAGCCCACATACCTCCAATGGCAATACATCGCACTCAATCTCGTTAATATAATCACCAACTGTAAATGGCAGACGTACCTTATGAGTTACCTTCAGCATACCGCAGCTATTTAACCACTAAAGATGCTTAGGTTCAGGAATACGCCATGTGGACAACCCTAACGCTGTCACCATTGCCTTGCTAATGCCATTAGTACAGCTTCCTCCATAAATAATCAACTTGCATTCTTTGCCTTTGAGCATACACTGTGTCTGAAATAAATTCCAACGCTGGTCCTTGTCAACTGTCATGCAAGCATTGCCTTGTACCTTGTTGAGTTGTAAATTCAGCCCACTCAATGGTACAACATTCTCCGGAACAATCACCTTGTCCTCTATCTCTGATAGTGCCAAAAATTTAGCACGTAAATTTTTTTTGTAGTCCTCCTAGACAGTATTCATTGAGACACCTCGCGTACGTGTGTCCACATTCCACCACCGGAAAATTCGCGCATCCTCACGCCTTTTTGCAATACGATAAGCGATATTATCGTCAAACTGCAGATCTGGAGAAAGATCAACACATAAGCGAAAACCAGCTTGCATTGTCTCTTCCCATAACTTGTATTCTGCTGAGGTTGCAGTATGTAGTAGGAACCATGTCCTTTTTCACAAATCAACGGGTACACGATTCGTCATGTCTAAAAAATCAGTGTACATGTCCCTTGCTGACAAACCACTGACATTGCCCGGAAGATCCATCTCTGAATGAAACTTCCACCATGAACTGGACAGAACAGAAAGACGTGTCTACCAGACACTGAAAATAGGCCGGATAATCTGATTGTTGGACCATTTATTTTAAGGAAAACAGACGCGCATGTCTGTATCCATGCCGAATACTCCGGTAGTTTTGGGCCCGGATATTCCGGTCGACGTGAATCTGAACGGGAGCAATCCTTTTCTTGGAATCTTCCTTGGTTCCTCGATCGGAAGGACCTGGACTCCCTGCTACAGAAAACTCTCCCGCTGATACACCGGTAGAATAAAACATTCAATCGAAGTAAAACTCAGATACAGCACGCTAGGAAGCTATCGATCCTCTTTTTTTTCACGTACGTACAAAATAGTAGGATCGATTCCAACTGAACGATGGCTTCTTTTCCTTCCCAAATTTCCTAGAGTCCACGTGACTCCTTGATTCTTTCCCTATATTTTTCTATACCCCAACGATACCAAAACCGATCGGATCTATAGCGATTTTTTTCTTTTTCACGTGCGTAAGTCACGTACCTAAGACGGAAACGATCAGTGTTTGTCTGTTTTCTTTTTCTTTTGACCTGGACCGATCAGATCAAGTAGATGAGAATGACCCAGACTCTTCTCTCTACCCTGTTATCCGATCGAAAAAGGAGAAGCACCCGATCCGACCAATACAGGTAATTGTGGGAGTAGCAGATCCACACGATCAAGATCCAACCAATTGATCTGGATGATCCGAGGCTGACTGGAACTATCTCGATCCGCGATCAGAGGGATACGCGACGACAACTCGGCGCCTGGCTCTCTCCTTCCTTTCCTGGACTCCACGTACCAGCTGCCTTGATCGGATCTGATCAAATCGCTGCACGATCAGATCTGATCAAATCGCTGCACGATCGGATCTGCTTCCGATCGATTCCGATCTAGCTCAAGAACTTGCCTCCCAATCTCTTCTCCAAACAAACTAATCTGCAAACTGCTTGTAGACAAATAGTCCACAGATGATCCAAAAACACCTATGATCAACGAGAGCTCTCATACCACTTGATACGGATCAAGCCAGTGATCCTATGTTTTGTCCCGATCTTTCACAGCGAGTCAACCAGATAGATGATCTCCCAATAACGCGATGAACGTCACCTGAAGAAGAGGAACGAATCCAGCAAGTAATGTGATGAAGATCACCACGCCTCAAACCTGAGCACGACAATCCTTGATGAACACAAGAACCTCCGCAACAATAATATGATAAACGGTATCGCCATCCCCGAAGGGATAATACACGGTGGAGCACAATATAGTTTTTAGACTAAACAACTGACTCCCCTAAACCCTAGGTGGCTGACTCCTTTATATAGGAGGCCTGCAGCTTTTCGGTTGGCTAGACCCAAACCAAACACACAAACGGACTCGAACCTAACATGGACTCGGACTCAATAACATAGCAATAATATTTGACACAACCTTAGACTTATCATTACATATCGTAGGTCGTCCTGGCGTGCCAATTATCAATGGGATGCGCCCCGTATCACCTAGCTTGGTGGAGTCCTGAAATTAGGCTTCACCTCCTCCTTCATGCCCATATCAACCAAGTGGCGACCCAGGCAATTAATCAGCTGCGGGCTGCTGCGAGTAAGTCATATTTCATTCATGAAGTGTTGGTTTTGCACGTTTAAAATTGGTGTGGAATTGACTGTTGTTGGTGTGTAGGTAATCATGCCTCCGCTCTTGCCAAGGCTCACGAGGGTTATGTGTCGATGTCCGATTTGGAGGCCGCAAAGGCGACCGCTGCCGCAACGAAGGACGTAGCACCCCGGGAATTCCCAATTAGAAATTGCTTGTTCTTTACTCTATTGCGTCAGCATGCATCATCAACATGTTCATCATGCCACATTGCATGGAACATAATTTAAATTGTTGCATTTAAATTGGTCACTTGTATTTGGATCTTGATATTTGTATTTGATCCTTCTATTTACCTCTCTATATTTTGTCCTCCCTCTATTCGTACTCTAGTTGATGCCATTTGATATGGAACCACAATTTCTAAGTTATATTATTTGGAGTCTTGTTTTTTATATTGTTAACATGCCCAAATTGAGTTGGGGGCATTATCTTTTCAATTGATATATTATAGCAGTAGTTCAGAGGGACCCCCGACTCCCTCCCACCCCCGATTTGTGTGTGACCCCTGACTCTCTCCCACCCCTGAGGTGGCGCCGCCGCCGCCCCCGGGGTGCCCCTCCTTGCCGACTCAAGGTCCTCCCCGCTCCCCCTCTCCCTGGCGTCGCCGCCACCATAGGCGTCACCGAGCAAAGGCCCGTGGGCACGACAGCGGTGGCAGCGGTTTCCCTCCAGCCGGCAACTAGTAGAGATGGAGGACGGTCCTCCTCTCCATCCCAACGGCGGTGGTGCGGGTGGCAGTGACCAGGACGTCCATGGTCGGCGGCGGGGCTGGTAGGGACGGCGTGAATCCGGACCAGATCTAGGTCCGTTGGACCTAGATCAACCATGGCATCTGCATAGCTGCTATTGCCCGTCGACAATGTGGATGGTCCCTGGGCTACTTTCGCATGACTGAGGGCGTCCTGGGGCGGTCGTCTTCTTCGCCGCAGCGAGTTGGGGCGGCGTGGTTGCCGGTGAAAACCAGGCTACGACTCTGGTCAAGACGGGCGATGGTGGCGCTCTCGCATCATAATCTTGTTGAGGGCATTGTCCTACAATTATCGTCTACCCACTCGTGCTGCTCTGGGAGAAACCCTAAGATCTTTGGATCGGACAATGGCGACGATGCGGTGTCATGATCCCTCTTGGGGGCATCGTTTGTGGAGTGGCGCCAGATGGCAGAGGTGCGAGGTGGATTAGCTTCATCTTGCACGGAGTCTTCGTCGGAGATGTCAAGTCATGCCTAGCCCCCAAGTGCTACGCTATGTCATGCCTGGTTTGGTAGGTGCTACGCACGACAGATCTTCTAGGAGTGTAGATGCGTCAGTTGATGTGACTCGGCGGCATGGTAACGAGGGGTCTCGGCGGCGACCGTGCGTGTATCTGATGGATGCGTGTAGGGTGGTGGCACTGTTGGCGTCTTGGTGGCGTTGACGGCAGGCCTAATAAGGGAATTATTTTGATCCTTCTGAAGGTGGGTTGGCGGAAGATGGCGGTAGCAGAAGATTGAGCGTGCACGATGGTGTGCGTAACGGATCAGCTGGACTGGTTTGTTCTCCTGACCCGCCGTGGGGTGGCTTTGGGACCTCCGGTATATTGATGACGTGCGTTGGTGTGCGGTTAGAGTGTTCTGACATAGCCACCCCCTTCATCAAGTTGGTTTAGAGAGGTGGCGTCATTTGATCTTTGTATTCTCTTTGTAAGGTTTAGTTGAATAATAAATAAAGCAAGCTGTGTGCATCTTTTCGATGCAAAGGCTGGGGTAACATCACTATTTCGAAAAAAAACTAACATACCAATATTTCTAGTCCTTATGATCATGTTCAATCCTACCACATATGAGTTCTCCTTTTGCTTGCTTTTAAATCATACCCATATTCTCATGTGTGGATCCCTCTATCTAAATTAAGCATTACCAAACTCTAGTGCCTTAGCACTCTCTTTCTACCATCTACATACATGTGAATTTTTCCCTCTTCTATTTTTTAAATTCAAGTAATATATTTGTATAAACGTAAAAGGTTTTCTTATTTTTAATATAAATAAAAGTAGACAAAAATCTGCCTAAAGTTTTAGCCTACATCTGGTCCTACCTAGTCTACTTTGGACTATATAAATAGTCTAATCTCATTTTTCTATTCCCTAAACTCTAGCCTTAAAATCTGCCAAAAATCTCCAATCTTTTGTCCTAGATATTCCTCTCCCGTCCACTCCTTTTTCTTGCCAAAAATTCAGATCCATCTCGCCGATGTAAGCACCTGAGCTTAAATGCTTCATTTGATTTATCCAAACCTTGTATCCACGCCACCACCTCATTCCACTCATCAACACCACCAGATACCATATCCACCACCACAACGGCTTAAGTCAAATTCAGATAAACAAGGAACATCATTTGTTTTTCTTCAGTCATCTTCAGTTGGTGGCATCGTTTGGTTCAGTTTAACGAGCAGCAGCAGCAGCACACTAGCAGCCCAGCCCAATCAGTTGAGTGTTTCTCTTATTTCCTCTCTTGTCGTCTTCCTTGAGTGGATGCTGGGCGCACCGACCGAGCTTGGCGTCATTGATTCTCCGACCCGAGCCGCGAGCGCGCCGCACTTTTCCTATGACCGTGTGCAGTCGTCTCCCTCCGTGTCTTCTTAATCCCCCTGCGCCGAGCCCTGGAAACCCTAGCCCCACTCCTTCCCTCCTCGTGTCGTAGCAGGTTCCTCCCCCTCGTTCCTATGCTCGACCGAGAGCTGCCGCCACCGCCTCGCCATGACGCTGTCGTTACGATGATCCCAGCGCCACTCAGAGCACCGCCTTGACATCCTCTATCTCGTCACCAAACTAATTGAAACGGAGCGTCCCCAAGTCGACGGCATGGTCGCCATTTCTCTGCTTTGGCTGCCGCCCTTCGGCAGCAATTCCGACGGCCCAGCTGCTCCTCCGGTAGCTCTGACCCCTCCTTGACTATCCCGGTGAGCTCCCAGTTCCCCTAAAACACCCCACGGGTTCCACCTTCCTTCTAGTTGCTCCGCCGATGGTAACCGTCACTTTTCCCCGAAGGTGCACGTCGTCATTGTCTTTCTGATACAGGTCAACTACGCCTGAGGTCCTTTCTTTCCAACCATCTGCAGTCAATCATAATGGTCACGACAACTCCAATCCATCTAACCAACCTGTTCTCAAATCCTAGCGACTGTTAAATACAAACCCTTTTTAGCCTTTTATTTATACAGTTTTGTCTGTCAACACAATTAGGAAATACCTCATTAGTGGCGCACCGATTTGCACATTTGGTGGTGCATATCTGATGCGCCACTGTTATGTCGCCACTGATATATATTTCTGTGGCGCATATGCACAGAATTCTCAGACTTCTGTGACACATTTCTACCTGTGCACCATAGGAATATTTTCAGTGGCGCATATCGTGCCATGCACCACAGAATTAACATGCGCCACAGGAACTTAATATATGTGCCACTAAATGTATTACAGGTATTCAAAGTAGAATACGCTCTTAGTGTATAATCAGGTATTTATACAGATCAGTAGAAACAGTACATTGCACATAGTAGATGAAAACTGATACATAATAAAAACACAAGTATAATTTCATCACACTTAGAGCCCGATCGAGATACATATATATAGTCAAGTGCCGAATTTTTAAACAAGTGTCGAATACAATGTTCATATCATCTCACATTACAAATGAAATGGTCACCGCCTACACTAGGATCAAATAGAATACAACTGTGATTACAGTGAGCAAGAGTAGGAGCCCGACTAATATCTTCATCCGGTTGTTCTTCCACAGGTGGTTCCTCCACCTGGCTACCGCCTTCTCTCTAGTCGCGTATCCTTTGTAGCTGTTGCCGCTGAACTTGTTTGTGATAGTCCTCCCACTCCTCGTAGATTGCTAGAATCCAACCCTTGTACACTACATAACACCTTGTCGCCATCTCTATAGACGACAAGGCATATTAGTAAAACATGCAACAGAAAGAATTAAAAGGTTCACATGCATATATGTTCATAAAAATTAAAGCAAAGGAATAATAAACCTAAAAGATAGCATCGCGATCATCATAGAAGTAATAAGTTCAACGACAACACGAACACAATATAGTTAAGTCTAACAACAACGACCGTTTTGAGCTAGGTAAGTTAAGTTTACGACACACTATACACATCCATCGATACACAAACTCATGAAGATAGTAAAGTTTATGACACACACACTACGCGCGTCCATCGAGAATATATACACAAACTCGATCGTGCTAGGCACACATCGATCATGAAGACTTCTTCTCGCTCGGTTTCGGGAACGGTAGATAGCCCTCTTTTGTAGTCCACGTCCTAGTGTCACCCTGCTTATGGAGGCATTCTTCGATCTCCCTCTTAGTCAACCCTCTAGAATGTTGTAGGCCCCCTTGTGTTGACATATTGAATGATGATTTCCGACAACTTCAACTGGAAGCGATGGAAGTCTTCTCTAAGATCATCATCGTCGATTTGCGCCAACCTTTCGGCCCATCCTCGGAGACTAGATGGCAGCGTTAGGTTCTGGCAATCCCGGACAAACCCTTTAAGGTGATGGAGGACGTAGAAGGCCTCCTTGGCGCTACTAGTAGCCAGCTGCTTGACGCAGGGGAACTTGAGCACGTGCTTGAACACATGTCTTCCATCCTTGAGATAATCCCCTTATTGGCGAAGGGGCATCCCTTTTGGCGTAGCCCTCGATAGCCTCATTGAGAACACCCCTTATTCTGGTGTAGTCTTTCTTCTTCCTCAAACTCCCCGAGTCGAAATACGTGGCTAGCGAATACCTTGGGGCAATGATGATGACTGTGCAGTATTTATTTCTGTGCAACACAGTTGGAACTAGATGTTGGAAAAAGAGTAAAGGAAGAAATCTATAAGAAAGACATAAGTTACGGCAGCGAGCGAATGTGCACTTACATGGGAAAGAAAGGAAAGTGAAGTGTGTTCTTCCTCTTGTTGTCCACCATGAACTTCTCGAGGTAGGCCATCGCCTTGGTCCGTGTCTCTGATCCTTCGACCAACTGGTTGTCCCGCATGTACTAGGGATCCACTACCATGACTTGCAGGGTACTCTCTCTCTCTTGATCTTCATCGCCAAATTGAACGCGTATAGGCGGACCAAATTATAGTCCAACCGTTTCAAGAGAAACATCTTGAAGACATGTTATGGGGTAACCCCGTGGGTGGCCCGATCTTCACATACCTCGCGGTCAAATCGATCGGAAAGCGAGGGGAAAGGGAGAAGGTAGCGGAAGCGGACGCACACCTCGCGAAGAACACGATGAACACACGCAAAACTCACATGATACAAGGCCGATTTCTCTCGCCGGTGGCCACCGGTCCGATAGAATCCTCGCAGGGAAAGATCGGTCAACGTGCTCCCTCGATCCCACGCGGAGAGGGAAGAACACCTTGGAGAGGGTGTTGACGTCTTGGCAAAGGGACACCAATGCCAAGGCCTTGTACAATGAGGGAGGCGCACTGCAAACTCCAACGAGGTGGTGACAATAGTCGATCCCCTTTAGTAGAAGGGGATGAGGCAAAACTAGAGATTCCACAAAGGGGGTTTTCTTTAGTCTATCATCTATGCCTAAGGGATACATGAGGGTGGGGGCTCTATTTATAGGCCAGCCACTTACATAGGGGTAGTTTGGGCATAATACTAGGGTTGCAACATAATAAGGGGGTACATGGGCTGTGGCCCAGCTGTTGAGGCGCGTAGGCCCAGTCTTGACCAGTAGTACCGGTCCTCGGGTCCGGTAGTACCGGTCCGAAGCGGTAGCGGCTTCAGGGAGCGGTAGCTCCGGGCTTCAGCTATCGTCGAGCTCCAGGTCCGGTAGTACCGGTTGGGCAACCTGTAATACCGCTTGGGGGCGGTAGTACCACAAGCCGATACCGGGGCATCTAGAGGCGATAGCGTGGGCTTCAGTCATGGTCGGTAGTACCGCTGAGGCTGAGCGGTAGTACCGGGGCGCGGTAGTACCGCTGTTGGGAGGGGTAGTACTGCTCGCGTCTGTCTTCTTGGGTGACTTGGGGACGAGCTTGGACTTGGCGTTGTAGATGTAGTAGCGTCCGTAGGACGGGCTGCATCAGCTCCCCCCCTTTGAAAAGAGTCGTCCTCGACTCTAGACGCTCGTCTTGTAGAGGTGGTCGAGAGACATTCTTGATCCTGGGGTTCCCCATGTAGTCGTCCTCGAGAAGCTTGATGTGGCAACTCTTCAATGTTCCTTCCCTTTCCATGTAGCCTACAAAAGCAAAGCAACACTCAAAGAGTAGCCAACTCATGAAGATTATAGCATGAGTTCTCAAGTAGAAGGAAGTCACCTTATAGTGTAGAGATTGCTCGTTGAAGGGCAACCATAGGTAAATCTCTTCGATTCGTGTTGTCAACTCTTTGTCCATAGAGGTTGACGCGGAAGCAATTGTACCTTCATACAACAAATACCAAGCAACATATGTTTGTGTGTGATAGAGGAGCATGTCATTTGTGGCATGTCCATTCTTGTTCACAACACTAATAGCACAACTCAAATATCGCAAATGAAATGCGTATGCAAGGTCAAAGTGCGTGGAAGTTAATTGAACATCATCCAAATGTGGGAACTCGAAAAATCCATATAATGTCTTAGTGTGTCACTCAAAGCAATGGACTAAAATATTGATCAACATATTTGATGCAAGGATAGGAGAATTCGACAAAAACACATGAGGAAAGATATCCAAAACAACATCATTATGTGTGCAAAACAACCATTGGAAAGAACAATTGTTCAATATGTTGGATGCCATACACATATCATCAAAAGCCAAAATCATGGGGGTATGAGTATCGCAAGCGGAAGAAAAAGCAACGTGTTTGCAAACAAACCATATGAAAGAGCAAGTGGTCCTTATGTTTGTTGCAACAACAATACGAGAGACTTGGAAGCTCTCATGACAATACATGCTCAAAATGGCACTATGGTTGCACACAAAACATCGGAAAGAGAAATTGTTCAACATTTTTGTGGCAACACACAAAGCATCAATATCCAATAGCAAAGAAACATGATTGTCACAAGGTGAAAGAATACCATCAACATGCTTGCAAGCAAACCATAAGAAAGAGCATTTTTTCAACATGAAAGATGCAAAGCATGCAAAAGGTATCAGAGATGGGTTTGATCTTGAACTCACTTGGGGGATGCTCTCTAGAGCTCTTTTTGTCAACTCGTGCTCAACCGAGGTTGACATTCTTGTGCGGGTACCTACACACATCAAACACAAAAGGAAGAACGTGTGTGCATGGTAGAGAAACACATCATCCATCATTACGTATCTCTTCTTGCGCACATCACCATTAATGTCAATCAAGTATGAAAAATATGCATGGTGAGTATGCAAGTGGGGAACATGATGTAGCCTGTCCTACGGACGCTCCTACATCTACACCACCAAGTCCCCCAAGTGGACCCATGACTCGTGCTCGAGCCAAGCTTCTCCAAGCTAAGGTGAATTCGCTCTTGTACTCATGTGACTTCGATACACCCTTGGATGGCTTGCTACTTCATGCCCTGACACTATGCATCATCAGGTATGAAGACACGAGCCAGAGGAGCGACGCAGCAGCCAATAGCTGCCAGAGACCATGTACTACTCCGGCCCCAGCGGCACTCAAGCGGTACTACCGCACATGGACAGCGGTACTACCACCCCAGGCAGAGAGATGGACCCGAAGCCCCAGATCCCACCGGTACTACCACACTCAGCAAGCGGTACTACCGCGCGTACCTGAAGACTCACGCCAAAGCTTCTGCCCGCTCCGGTACCACCACACCCTTCCAGCGGTACTACCGCATCTGACCGGTGCTACCGCTCAACCGACCGGTACTACCGGACACCCCAGGGCCTGCGGCTCCAGATCATCCCTTTGGCCTTGTAACGCCCCCTTTTGATACTTTAGTTGCCTAAACTACCCCTGAACTTGTGGCTGGCCTATATATAGGCCCCCGCCTCTATTGTAAACCCTAGGCATAATATTTGGAATTAGTGGAAACCCCTTGTGGATCTATCTAATTCTTGCCTCATGCTCCTTTGACAAAGGAGCACCAAATATCCCAAACCTCGTTGGAGTTTGCATCGTGCCTCCATGTTGTAAAAGGCCTTGGCATCGGTGTCCCTTTGCCAAGACGTCAAGATCTCATCGAGTCTCCCATCTCGCTGTGCCGGTTCAAGAGAGAGTCCTCCACCCGACGCCAATCCTAGGGATTATCGTGGTTTTGTGTGTGTGTTCATCATGTTCTTCGTGCGTGAGTTTTTCGTGTACATCCTTCCCTCCTTCCCCCGCACTCCACCCTCGATTTGAGTGGGATTCATGAAAGATCGGGCCACCCTAAAGGTTTGCCCTCAACAGAACATGCTTATCATGGCAATCATCAAAACCTCCAACATTTGAGAAAGCTATGGGGGCCATCTCAATATAAACCATATGAGAAATATTGTTGCAAGAAAAACAAGTGAAAGAGCAATTGTTCAACTTATTGCAAGCAACGGGAGAAATTGTGAAACACTCATGACAAAGCATTATCCGAGGGGTACCATTGGTAATGTTCAGGGCAAACCTCTAGGCTGGCCTGATCTTTCACGAATCCCACTCAAATCGAGGGTGGAGTGCGGGGAAAGGACGGAAGGATGAACACGACAAACACACGCACGAAGAACGTGATGAACACACACATGCAAAACCACAATAAACACCAATAGCTCACGCCGGCAGTGCCCGGTCCGGTGCAATCCCTAGGATCAGCGTCAGGCGGAGGACTCTCTCTCGAACCGGCACGGCGAGACGGGAGACTTGGTGAGATCTTGCCGTGTTGGCAAAGGGACACCAATGCCAAGGCCTTGTACAACACGGAGGCACGATGCAAACTCCAACGAGGTTTGGTGATATTGGTGCTCCTTGGTCAAGGAGCATGAGGCAAGAACTAGATAGATCCACAAAGGGGTTTCCACTAATTCCAATATCATGCCTAGGGTTTACAATGGAGGTGGGGGACTATATATAGGCCAACCACAAGTTCAGGGGTAATTCAGGCATTAAAGTAGAGTTCTAGGTGAAGTAAAGGGGTACATGGGCCACAGGGCCCAACTAGGCTCGCAGGACCATCTTCAGGCCAGACAGTCCGGGTCGGAACTGCCGGATAGTCCGAGGTAGCTGGACACTCCGGGTAGTGTTCAGGGAGTGTCCGAACTGTCCTTCTAAATGTCCATGCCAGGTTGGGGCTAGGGCAGGCCAGACACTCCGGCCGAGTCGTGCCAGACACTCCAGCTGGTTCCTGGTGGACACTCCGGTTCAGTCAGCTTCAGCTCGCTCAGTGTGGCTCCGGGGCTGGTGGACACGGGGCGGGGTTCATACGATGATGCATGGTAGTGGTATGAAGTAGCAAGCCATCCAGGTGTATGTCAAAGTCATATGATGAGAGGAGCGAATTCACGTTATCTTGGAGGAGCTTGGCTCGGGCACGGGTCATCGGTCCACTTGGGGGACTCGGTGGTGTAGATGTAGGAGCATCCGTAGGACGGGCCGCATCAGCTCCCCCCTTGGGAAAGAGCTGTCCTCGACTCTTCATGGTTGTCATCTTGAACATCTCCATGGTAGGGTGAGAGATCCTTGACATTGAATGTATTGCTTGCAAGGTACTTGGAGGTCGGTATGTCGATGATGTAGGCGTTGTTGTTGATTCTTTTCAGGACATTGAAGGGACCATCTCCTCTTGGCTTGAGCTTGGAGTCGTGTTCCTTGGGGAAGCGGTCTTTGCTTAGGTGAATCCACACGAGATCACCTTCTTCAAATATCATCTCCTTCTTGTCCTTGTTTAACCATGAAGCTTGGCGAAGGACTTGTTGTTCGATAGTAGCTCTTGTTTCTTCATGAAGCATCTTCATAGCTTGTGCGCGCTTCTCGACGTCCATGTTCGTGCGCTCATGGAGAGGTAGTGGTAGGATGTCGAGCGCGGGGAGGGGCTCGAAACCACAGACGATCATGAATGGACTCATCTTGGTTGTTTAGTGCTATGCTCGGTTGTAGGCAAACTCGGCGTGGGGAATGCATTCCTCCCAATCCTTCAAGTTTTTATTGATCAACACACGTAGAAGAGTTCCGAGGCTTCGGTTGACAACCTCGGTTTGTCCATCGGTTTGAGGATGCGACGCGGATGAAAAGAGGAGCTTGATGCCGAGCTTGGCCATGAGGGTCTTCCATAAGTAGCTCATGAATTTGATGTCGCGGTCGGAGACGATTGTTCGTGGCACACCGTGTAGACGGACGATTTCCCTGAAAAACAGATTTGCAACATGTGAAGCATCGTCGGTCTTATGGCACGGTATGAAGTGTGCCATTTTGGAAAAGCGATCCACAACAACAAATATAGAATCATGACCATGCTTAGATCTAGGCAATCCTAACACGAAATCCATGCTAATGTCGGACCAAGGTGTATGAGGAATAGGCAATGGCATATAAAGACCATGGGGATTAGCTTGCGACTTAGCTTGAACACATGTCGTGCATTGTTGAACGTAGCGCTCCACGTCGCGCTTCACCTTGGGCCAAAAGTAGTGAGTTGGAGAGCATGTCCAATGTCTTGTTACGGCCAAAGTGACCCAAGAGGCCTCCACCATGAGATTCTTGGAGAAGCAAAAGTTGGAGCGATGATTTCGGAATGCAAAGCTTGTTTTGTTTAAAAAGAAAGCCCTAATGCAAATAGAAATCATCAAATCCTTTGTCAATGGAGCACTTTGCGAAAATTGGTTCAAAGAACGAGTCGGAAGCATACAAAGATTTTATTTCCTCAAGACCCAACACGTTGATTTCAAGTCTCGTAAGAAGGCTTGTGTGCTTGCAAGACAAAGCGTCCGCAACTACATTATCTTTGCCCTTCTTATACTTGATGATGAGGACATCCGTACAATGACACCTACCCCAATGACTACTGAAGATGCTACAACTGTTGCAAAAAAGGATCAGTCCAATGAGATGAGAATTGGACCTATTACAAGAGCTCGTGCTAAGCTACTTGAACAATAGGTGAATTTACTCCTAAACGAATCTGGTACTTTGATTGATGAGAACTTTATACTGCCTAAGTCTATGCATTTATGTGTGATCAGGTTTGTTGGAGAAACAAGCATGGTGCGAGGAGGAGAAGGTCTACAAGAGAAGCCCAACATGATGATCGCCCAAGGATGCGCGAGGGAGGAGCGGGAGGAAGGCGCAATACAAGCAAGGGAGATCATTGAAGAGAAGGAACGTTCAATTCGGACAGATAGAAGTCCTGAAATTCAAACAGACGTGGATTCCTCATACGAACTCCAAATCAAGCAAATAAGCACTTGTTGGATAGATAATTCCAAGATCTTTCCAATGAGTACTTCCACGCCTAAAAGACCCCGGATAATCTGGCCCCCACACCCTGGATAATCCGGCCCTGCTTTGGAGATTCTGCAAAGGACTTCATGCGCGACGTTCAGTACCGGGGCGGATATTTGAACGGATTTTCCCCCCGGATAATCCGGCCCTCTTAGACCGGATAATCCGGCCCAAAAAGTTCCCATCATAGCTGGACGGATCTGACTGTGTCATACATGTTTTTGTTTCGCGTTTTTCGGACGTTCCGGCGGCCATACAAGCCTGGGAACACCCTCTAGTTTAGGTTAGACCATGTTAAAACTATTTTGGAGTTGTTTCTTTCATAGAACCTCTGGAATTACCCTGTGTTCGAGTCTACCAACTATAATTGAGTGTGATCTGTTGTTCCATTGGGAATTAGTAGATTGCATACTACCGTTCATGTTCACGGCTGCGTGCGCAAGAGCGTGGTGCTGTGAATATCCTACAAGGTTAGAGAGCTGTTGCATTGGCATCAGGGATCGAGTAGGAGAGTTCATAGCTACAGGCTAGTTATCTATCATCCACCATCATCACCGACATCCGCTTACTGAGAAGATCGGGCCACCCCATATCATCTTGGTATCAGATTTCCAGTGTTGCCTCGGTAAGCATCCACAAATCCATCCATAGATTAGAGAGTCTTTTTCGTCCTATACAGAAAAAGCCTTACAAAAAGATTTGCCATAGACTAGATTGCATCGTTTTCGAGTTTTAGTTGCTGATTGTATCTTCTCGTAGATCCGATCTGTAGGTTTTCCTCGTAGGAGTCTAGTTTTTCGTTTGTGTCTAGGTTTAGGGTTTGATCTTGTTTTCCACCGTGTCAACCATCACCGTGTTCCGCAAGTTTTTCCTCGTTTGTCCGAGTCCACATATTGTACCTTTGTTTGCATACCATAGACACAACCTATCTACAGCATTCGTGCCTAGGAACGTACCCACGACACTAGTTGCTTTGCTCCGACAGGCTGCTCATTAGGGTTTGAAGTGCAAATTTTTTGTCCAGGTAGACCGGATTATCCGGCCCCCGACAAACCGGAATATCTGGCCCCTAATTGCTCATAATTGTTGCATCACGTATTGCATTGTGTTAGATAGTTGAAAAATCAAAAAAAGAGAAAGAAGAGAAAAAAAAGTTGTTAAACAAAAACGAGAAAAGAAAAGAGATACAAAAGTAAACAACAAAAGGGAGATATCAAGGTTGATTGGAGGACTAGTTTTATAATAGCACTAGTAGATTGAGCAATCTTGTGCCTGTTCTATTTGAGCTATTACTAGTGTCTCTCTTGTGCATTGCAATATTCCTTTTCATAAGTTGCTTTGCCACGTTTATCTCCACTGTGTGTGTTTCTTGGGTTTTTGTACGATCAGGACTAGGACTTGTTTGCGGTGTAGATACGATACCATACCTATAGCTCCACCATAAATAACTTGTGTGCCCTGTGATCGCTCTCTATACCTTTGATATTCACTTCATCACATCAGTGCATCAGTCTTTCATTTCGTTTGGTAGAGCATCTCTATTCACTTTGGAACGGTAAGATCTCCTTTCTTATTAGTTGTGAGTGAGTTGTGAGAGTTTCCACCATACAGATTTTGATTTTTGCACTAACCTACTAATCATGTCTTCTAGTGATGATGATGTTGTGTTGCGGAAAAAGAAGGATGAGGAGCTTGTCAATTGGCGTGAATATAAGGCTTTGAAATCCCACTTGACATGTGTGTTTACTAACACGACAGATGCCATTGACAAGAATCTCCAAGATATGAATATGAGATTGGATCAGCATGTTGGGATGGTTGATACTATCCAAATGCAAGTGGCTATGCTCAATGTCAATGTCACCACTTTGCAGCGTTCCATTGAGGGTTTGACAGCCGCCTTACATAGAAGGGAAGATCCTCAACATGATGATGCCTTTGATGACTTTGATGAGGGTAGCGCTGTTGATGCTGCTCCACATGTTGGCAGGGGACGTGTTATTCCCCCTGTCCATGCACCTGCTCATGGCCGTGGGTTTTCCCCTCTTGGGCGTGCTCAACGTGTGCCCAACCAAGCTGCTGATGATGGTTTGGGCAAGCCAAAATTCTCGATTCCCAAGTTTGATGGTTCTATTGACACTGAAGATTACCTCACATGGGAGTTGAAGATTGAGAAGCTCTGGCGTTTATTTGACTATCCTGAAGACAAGAAGGTCAAGCTTGCAGCATCTGAATTTGATGGTTATGCTTTGCGTTGGTGGGATGCTCTTGTGCAGCATAGAAGGGAGGACAATGAACTTCCTGTGATGGATTGGCGCGAGATGAAGCAAATCATGAAAGCTCGTTTCGTACCAACCAACTACTTGCGATCAGTTTTTGATAAATTGACGCAATTGAAGCAAGGCACCATGACAGTTGATGAGTACTACATGGAGATGGAGATGCTTATGCAGCATGCTAGAATTCGTGAGTCCATTGAGATGACCATGATGTGATTCCTAAACAATTTGAAGTTACCGATCAAGAGCATTGTTCGTCATCACAAGTATGACACCATGAATGAGTTGTTGCATCATGCTAGATAGGCCGAATCCCAGTTGGCAGAAGAGGCGAAGTCACGTGCTCGTTTTCCATCCTCCAGCAGATTTTCGGCCAGGTCTACACCTCCTATAGTCACGCCACCAGCTGCTGCTCCTTTTACACCATCGGCCAAGCCAGTAAGTACACCTTCGTTTGGTTCTAATGCTCAGAAACCCATTGCTCCTGCTGCTAGCTCGAGTTCCAACATGTCTGCAGCACGTACTCGTGATGTGGCGTGCCATACTTGTGGAGGTAGAGGTCACTACAAGAAAGATTGTCCAAACAGCAAGGTTATGTTTGGTAATGAACAAGGTGAAGTAGAAAGTGGAGATGAAGCTTCTGATGATGATATTGATGATGGCGAGGATGGTGCTGATGCATATGCTGAGCATGCACCCACTATTGTCGTATCTTCACGTGTGCTTAGTGTGCAACCGGTTGAGGAATCCTAGCGTTGCAACTTGTTCCAAACAAAAGCTCTAGTTGGACCAAACAAAGCTTACAAGGTAATTATTGATGGAGGTAGCTGCAGAAATGTTGGAAGTAAGGAACTATGTGCCAAACTGAATTTGACATACTTACCTCATCCCAAGCCATACTACATACAATGGTTGAGCAACAATGGAGAGATGAAGATAAATCATATGGTACGTGTGAATTTTCAAATAGGGCCATACAAAGATTCTATTGATTTTGATGTGGTTCCTATGACTGTTTGTCACCTACTATTGGGTTGGCCTTGGCTCTATGATCGCCATGTCCAACACAATGGCTGAGCCAATACATATCACTTGGAATTCAAAGGAAAGAAGATTACTATGCAGCCAATGACACCACAAGAAATTGTGAATGATTCTTGCCAGAAGATAGAGGTGAACTTGAAGGAAGATACTACCACTCGCCGAGACTGTGTAATAGCTGTTCCTGATGTAATTGAGCCCAAATTGAGTGATATAACAAAAAGTGAGAGAGTGCCTGGGTTATTGATACTAGCCACCAAGGAGGATATGAGAGAGTTTCGTGAGGATCCTATAGCCATGCCACTTGTGCTCATGTCTAAGGGCGAGGTATTGGTTTCTAACGACATGACCCCTATTTCTCTTGGTGTCTCTTCTGTTTTGCAGGACTTTGGGGATGTGTTTCCAGAAGACGTACCCACAGGTTTCCCTCCATTGCATGGTATAGAACATCAAGTGGACCTGATTCCTGGCACCACACTTCCCAACCGTGCACCTTATAGGACTAATCCCGAAGAAACTAAGGAAATTCAGAAGCAAGTACAAGCATTGCTGGATAAAGGGTACATTCGTGTTTCTCTTAGCCCTTGTGTTGTGCCTGTTATTTTGGTTCATAAGAAAGATGGTACATGGCGCATGTGTGTTGATTGTAGAGCGATTAATAACATCATTATTCGATATCGCCATCCTATTCCACGCTTAGAGGATATGCTAGATGAATTGAGTGGTGCTGCTATTTTCTCTAAAATTGACTTGCGTAGTGGTTATCATCAAATTAGGATGAAAGAAGGGGATGAGTGGAAAACTTCTTTCAAAACAAAATTTGGCTTGTATGAGTGGTTAGTTATGCCGTTTGGTCTTACTAATGCACCTAGTACATTTATGCGATTAATGAATCAAGTTTTGAGAGATTTTATTGGTCGTTTTGTGGTTGTTTACTTTGATGATATACTTATATACAACCACAATAAAACTGAACATTGCACTCATATTCGACAAGTTTTGCAAGTGTTGCGTGACAAATTGTATGCTAATCTTGAGAAGTGCACATTTGCAAAAGATAAGGTCATATTCCTAGGATTTGTTGTATTCCTAGGATTTGAATTATTCTATCTATGATAAAGAATTGTATGCACTTGTTAGAGTACTTGAGGTTTGGCAACATTATTTGTGGCCAAAGGAATTCATCGTACATTCTGATCATGAAGCATTGAAATACTTGAAAGCTCAATCAAACTTGCATAGAAGATTAGCTAAATGGGTTGAGTTCATTGAGTCCTTACATCATTAATTATAAGAAGGGAAAAGAGAATGTTGTTGCTGATGCTCTGTCTAGGAAGAACATGCTTTTAACCAATCTTGATGTTAAAATTCCTGGATTAGAAGCTATTTGTGCACTTTATGCAACTGACCATGATTTTGCTGAACCATATCGTTTGTGTGCTCTTAGAAACGCATGGGATAAGTATCATATACATATGGCTATTTGTTTCGAGCTAACAAACTATGTATTCCAGAATCGTCGTTGCGTTTGTTCTTAGTGCAGGAATCACATGCTGGTGGTTTGATGGGTCACTTTGGGCGTGAGAAGACGTTGCTCATGCTTGCTGATCACTTTTATTGGCCCAAGATGAGGCGTGATGTGTACATATTTGTGAGCCAATGTATTACATGCCACAAGTCGAAATCTAAGCTGAAGCCTCACGGTTTGTATACACCTCTCTCTGCACCTACTACTCCATGGGAAGACATTAGTATGGATTTTGTGCTAGGTCTACCTAAAACTCAGAGAGGTCATGATTCTATATTTGTGGTAGTGGATAGGTTCTCTAAGATGGCTCATTTTATTGCCTGCCACAAAAGCGACGATGTGTCGCATGTTGCTAACCTGTTTTCCAGGGACATCGTGAGTTTACATGGAGTACCAAAAACGATTGTTTCCGACCGTGATGTGAAGTTCATGAGCTACTTTTGGAAGACCTTATGGGGGAAGCTAGGAACGAAGATGTTGTTCAGTACTATATGTCACCCCCAAACAGATGGTCAAACGGAGGTGGTGAATCGAACATTGTCATAGCTGCTAAGGACCATGATTAAAAAGAATCTGTGGGAGTGGGAAGAGTGTTTGCCACATGTTGAGTTTGCTTACAACAGGGTGGTGCATTCAACTACTCAGCTTTGTCCTTTTGAGGTGGTGTATGGTTTCAAGCCATTGACGCCACTTAATATGTTGCCTCTGCCATTACATGAGAGAGTTGATATGGAGGCATTAAAACGTGCTGATTATGTGAAGAAAATACATGAGAAGACTCGAGAGGCTATTGAGAAGAAAGGCAAGAACATTGCTGCTGCAAGGAATCAAGCTAGGAAAGAAGTGTTGTTCGAGCCTAGAGATATGGTTTGGGTGCATCTACGCAAGGATAGGTTCCCACTACTTCGAAAGACAAAATTGAAGCCACGTGGTGCTGGTCCTTACAACGTGTTAGCCAAGATTAATGATAATGCCTACTCGGTTGATATACCTATTGAGGAGTTTGGTGGAGTTAGCAACAGCTTCAACGTTGTTGATTTGTCACCATATGCTGGAGAAGACCTTGGAGCGTCGAGGTCGACGCCTTTTGAAGGGGGGAGATGATGAGGACATCCCTACAATTACATCTACCCCAATGACTACTGAAGATGCTACAACTATTGCAAGAAAGGATCAGTCCAATGAGATTAGAATTGGACCTATTACAAGAGCTCGTGCTAAGCTACTTGAACAACATGTGAATTTACTCCTAAACGAATCTGGTACTTTGATTGATGAGAACTTTATACTACCTAAGTCTATGCATTTATGTATGATCAAGTTCATTGGAGAAACAAGCATGGAGCAAGGAGGAGAAGGGCTACAAGAGCAGCCCGACATGATGATCGCCCAAGGATGCGCGAGGGAGCAGCGGGAGGAAGGCGCAATACAAGCAAGGGAGATCATCGACGAGAAGGAACGTTCGATTTGGACAGACAAAAGTCCTGAAATTCAAACGGACGTGGGTTCCTCATACGAACTCCAAATCAAGCAAATAAGCACTTGTTGGATAGATAATTCCAAGATCTTTCCAATGAGTACTCCCACGCCTAAAAGACCCTAGATAATCCAGCCCCCACACCCCGGATAATCCGGCCCTGCGTTGGAGATTCTGCAAAGGACTTCGTGTGCGATGTTCATTACCGGACCGGATATTTGACCGGATTTTCCCCCCGAAAAATCCGGCCCCCGGATAATCCGGCCCTCTTAGACCGGATAATCCGCCCCAAAAAGTTCCCATCAGATCCGGACGGATCTGACTGTATGAGACACGTTTTAGTTTCGCGTTTTTCGGACGTTCCGGCGTCCATATAAGCCTGGGAACGCCCTCTAGTTTAGGTTATACCACGTTAAAACTATTTTGGAGTTGTTTCTTTCATAGAACCTCTGGAATTACCCTGTGTTCGAATCTACCAACTATAATTGAGTGTGATCTGTTGTTCCATTGGGAATCAGTAGATTGCATACTAACATTCATGGTCATGGCTGCGTGCGCAAGAGCGTGGTGTTATGAATATCCTACAAGGTTCGAGAGCTGTTGCATTGGCATCAGGGATCAAGCGGGAGAGTTCATAGCTACAGGCTAGTTATCTATCATCCACCATCATCACCGCCATCCGCTTACTGAGAATATAGGGCCACCCCATATCACTTGACTATGTACGGGAAAGACTCCATGAATTCAACCCACTTAGCATGTATCTTACTCAAGTTGGCTTGGCCTTTGATATATTTCAGTGATTCATGGTCGGAATGTATGATAAATTCCTTGGGCCATAGGTAGTGTTGCCAGACTTGAAGGACACGGACTAAGGGAAAAAGCTCTTTGTCATAAATTGGATAATTAAGGCGAGCACCATTGAGTTTCTCGCTATGGTAGGCTATAGGACGTCCGTTTTGCATAAGGACTCCTCCAATGCCAATACCACTAGCATCACACTCTATCTCAAAAGTTTTTGTGAAATCCGGTAACACAAGGAGAGGTGCTTCAGTGAGCCTCTTTTTAAGTTCATCAAAAGCTTTTTGTTCTGCTTTGCCCTACACAAAGGTGACATTCTTTTTCGTCAACTCATTGAGAGGACAAGCAATAGTGGAAAAGTCTTTCACAAAGCGACAATAGAAACCGGCCAACCCATGAAAACTTCAGAGTTCACTCACATTTGTTGGGATGGGCCAATCTCATATGTCCTTTACCTTGGAAACATCAACTTCAATTCCCTTCGAAGAAACGACAAATCCAAGAAAAATCAACTTGTCTTTAGCAAAGGTGCACTTGGGAAGATTAGCATAATGCTTTTCATGTCGAAGGATTTGCAAAACTTCCTTGACATGTGTTATATGGTCCTCAAGTGATTTGCTATAAACAAGAATATCATCGAAATAGACAAAAACACTTTTTCCAATGAGAGAACGCAAAATATGATTCATGAGGTGCATGAAGGGGGATGGGGCATTAGATAAACCAAAGGGCATAACCAACCATTCATAGAGACCAAGTTTGGTCTTGAAGGCGGTTTTCCACTCATCACCTTCAGCCATGCGTATTTGATGGTAACCACTACGAAGATCAATTTTCGAAAAAATAGTGGCTCCACACAACTCATCAAGCATGTCATCGAGACGTGGTATGGGATGTCGATAATGCACGGTGATAGCATTGATTAGACGACAGTCCATGCATAACCGTAGCGTATCATCCGTTTTTGGAACAAGTATCACGGGTACGGCACTTGGACTAGTGCTAACTTGGATCAAACCTTTGGAGACGAGTTGGTTGATTTTACATTCAATCTCCTTTGTCTCCTCCGGGTTCGTGCGGTAAGCGGCACGGTTGGGAAGTGGTGCACTGGGGATGAGGTCAATGCGATGTTCGAAGCCGCGAAGAGGAGGTAGTCCATGTGGAAGCTCTTCGGCCTTAAATTCCTACAAAACATCCATCAAAGATGGAGTAACATTGGTTAATTCATTAGTTCCTTGCGCTAGTCCCTTGCAAAGGAGGACATAGTGCAAGATGGATGGGTTGTTTCGAACATCTCTCATCTCACTTTGGGTGGCAAGGAGAACACTCTTAGTTTTTCCACTCGAGTTTGGCTTGTGGCTCTCACTCACTATGAGGTGGTTCTCTCTCTCACCACTCTTCTCACAAGTAGGTGTTATGCTTTGCGCCCTCGCTAAAGCCTTTGCATTGTCCGCAATTATTTGGCTAGGAGTCATCGGTTGCAAAACACATGTTTTGTTGAGCCATTTGAAGGTGTATACATTGGTGCGACCATCATGTTGAGCCGCCTTGTCAAATTTCCATGGTCGACCAAGAAGCATGTGGCAAACTATCATAGGAACCACATCACACTCCCCCGTATCTTTGTAAGGACCAATGGCGAAGGAGACCGATACGGTATGCTTGATCTTCATGGACCCTTGTTCACTTAACCATTGCACGTGGTAGGGGTGCTTGTGCATATGGAGGGTGAGGTTGAGCTTCTCGCACAACTCGGTGCTATCAAGGTTGTGGCAACTCCCTCCGTCAATGATCACCTTGATAGATTTTCCATTGATGTCGGCTCGTGTTTGGAAGATATTGGAGTGTTGGTCTTCATGCTCTTGTTCTTGAGTGGTCAAGATCCTTGTGACGACAAGCGATGGACTTGTGTCATGTTCACACATGAGGAGTTCTTGATCATCTTCCACTCGTTGCGTTGCCATTGCTTCCTTGAGTCGGGCATCAAATTCATCTTCACTCAAGTACTCTTCATCAACATTGTCATGGATGAACAAGACTTTCTTTTTTCCACATTCGGCCGACTTGTGTCCTTTACCTCCACACTTGTAGCATTCACCATTGAAAGGTGTATCACTCTTTGCTTGTTAGCCACTTGGGAGCAGTTTTCCATCAGGAAGTGTGGGCTTGAAGGAAGGCTTGGGGGTACTTGAGGAGCTTCCATTGAAAGTTGTTGGTGTAGCGGTTGAAGCTTGCTTGTAGGTGAAGTACATCTTGGGCTTGTTGTACTTGATATCCTCTTGCACTTGACGTCCAGCCTTTGTTGCGATGTGCACAAGCTCAACCATGGTGTTGTATGTTTGGAACTCGACGATGTGCTTGATTGGGTGATTCAAGCCAATAAGAAAACGTGCCATTGTTTGCTCCATGCGTTCATCAATGTTGGCGCGAATCAAGTTGAGTTCCATTTCCTTGAAGTACTATTACACGGTCTTTGTCCCTTGACGAAGCGCTTGAAGGTTGTTGAAGAGGTCACGCGTGTAATGCGCGGGGACGAACTGGGATCTCATGTGAGCCTTCATGTCATGCCAAGTTGTGATTGGTGGCTCTTGTCTTGCATCACGAGCAACTTGAACTTGTTCCCACCAAAGGTTGGCGTAATCATCAAAGTCAAGCGAAGCCATGGTGACCATCTTCTCATTGCTATAGTTGTGCATGCGGAATATCTTGTCGACCTTGAGTGCCTACGAGAGGTATTCTTCGGGGTCATTGGATTCGGTGAACTTGGTCATGGTGAACTTGAGTTTGCCAAAAGTTTCTTCCTCATTGCAGTAACGGTAGCGATTGTTGCCATGTTGATGATGGTCTTCATCTTCCATGCGATCGTTGTGACAAGCTTGTTGACGATCTTGTGGTTGAGGAGGTGGAACTTGGTTCTCGTGACCTTGTTGCGGAGCTTCCTCTTGATATTGTTGTAGAGGAGCTTGCTCTTGCTCTTGGCGCGGTTGTTGGCGGTGTTGAGGTGCTTGGGCCTCATGGTGACATCGGGGTGGAGCCTCTTGACGCGGTTGACGATGAAGGGGAGGTTCGTTCCTCGGTTGGTGATGTTGGTTAGGCACCTGGGCTTCACGGCGAAGATCATGGTCATGAGCATCTTGACATGGTGGGCGTCGCTCAACTTGTATGACTTGACTCTCCAAGTTTTGTTGAGGTGGAGGAGGCGCCTCGTGATGACCATGGTGTCGGTGTGGACGTTCATGACGTTGATGACGAGGAGGAGGATCTTGGAGAGCTTCATGTCGATGACGAGCTTGATTCTCCAAATTGGAGTCATCACTTGTTGTGTCAAGTATGTGTCGCGGTCGATGGTGGTAGACTTGCGGTTGCACTTGCGGTTGCTCTTGTGGTTGCTCTTGTTGGAGCACTAATGCCCTTGCGTGATGACGGTGTGCTTCTTGCCTTGCTCTTGGCCTTGAGGAGAAATCACCATCATAGATTGACGTTGCGGCGTGCCGTGGAGAAGGTACATAGTTCGAAGAACTTCCATCTTCAACCACGGGGGCATCATTGCATCTTGGAGCACTTGGGTGAAGATCTTGTTGAGGAGGAGCATGCCGACGCGATGAGCTTGAAGAGCTTGATGCGTGTGAACGTGGCCTTGCCATACCGTCGATGAGGCGTCGAAGATTGTCATTTGTTTCGGCAACGGAGCGTTGGAGCGCTTCATTTTGGTGGCCGAAGTTGTGAAGCATTGCGTGCATTTGTCGTTCGAGGACATCGAAGCGGTTGTCGATGTTCTTGAACTCGGTTGTGTCTCGCCAAATTGTTCATCTTGTCGTGTCTCAAGGGCTTGGCAACGTTCACGGAACTCTTGTCGAACGATGAAGTGACTTGCGCGCGTCATGTATGGTCATTGATCTTCTTCTTGGGGAGGTGGTTGGCTCGACTCACCGTGCCTATCCATCATGCAAAACACACAAGTATTGTATATGGAAGTGGGATATGGTGGTGTTAGCCTTGTACCTCACCTTGGGGATTGCACCAAACTAGAAACCACAAGTGAGAGCTATAAGCGTGCAAAGTGGAATTTCAAAGAAAACTCACACTAAAGAAAGAACTAACTCTGAAAAGCTTGTTGGTGGTAGATTAGGATTGTGGAAAGATAAAGAACCAACCAAAAGACAAGGGATAGTCAAAAGTGGGTAAAATCCAACAAAACTCAAGTCAAAGGCGAAGGTGAACAACTCAAAAGGGTGACGGGAACCTATGACTATATACACACACGTGGAGATAGTTGGGATTGACACGACTATGAAAATGAGCAAACAAAATGTCCTAACGAAGACTAAGCTCGTTGTCGTGCCAATGCAAGGAGAGACCGTGGCTCGTTTGCAAACAAGAAAAGTGAGCAACAGATTTTTGTACTTGCCTTGGGCGCTCTTCTTTCTCTCTTGCTTACAAGCTTTGAGACTCTCTTTGGCAATGGGAGACTATTTTTCTTTTGCTTTTTATTTGTATCTTTTTTTTGCTCTCCCTTGATGCTACCTAGTCACACTTGATATTGCTCTTGCACTGTCACTATCCAAGGACAAATGCACAATGGTCAACCAAACACAAAATGAGCCACTGTCATGGGATAGGTACACACAAAGGAAGATAGGGGTTAACAAGGTGACGCAAGTTATACCTTCGTTGGTGATGATGAATTGGCATCGGTGGTGCGGGATGATGTTCGTGGACCGTGGTGTCGATGAGCACGGAAGTTGTTGATGCGGAAGCTTGTTGTTAGTTGCTGACACGCACACGGGACATGATGCAGCCCGTCCTACGGACGCTCCTACATCTACACCAACAAGTCCCCCAAGTGGACCCATGACTCGTGCCCGAGCCAAACTCCTACAAGCTAAGGTGAACTCGCTCCTCTCCTCGTGCCAATTTGATACCTCCTTGGATGGTGTGCTACTTCACGCAACTACTCAATTCATCTCAGGTACGAAGCCTCGACACATCACCAAGCACCCAAGGATGGAGAACAAGGAGCAGAGCGTGAAGCAGGAGCCGCTGGAGGTGCTCAGACCGGATTCTCCGGTCTACGCACACTGGAGTCTCCGGTCCACCAAAGTCTCCGGCCTAAAGACCCCGGAGACTCCGGCCCACTCTCTGGTCTGACCCCTGCGCCGGGCCCTGGGACAATCTGAAGGCCCCTCCGGAGGCTGGTCCGGAGACTGACTGGAATCTCCGGCCTAGACCGGAGTCTCCGGTCCACCACACCGGAGTCTCCGGTCCGACCGACTCCAGGCATGAAATGGCCTTTGGGCTTGCGGCCCATGTACCCCTTAGTCCGTCCAGAACTTGTCTTTTATTCCTAAAGTACCCTGTTTAAGTGGCTGGCCTATATATAGTCCCCCACCTCCATTGTAAACCCTAGGCATGATATTTGGAATTAGTGGAAACCCCTTGTGGATCTATCTAATTCTTGACTCATGCTCCTTTGACAAAGGAACACCAAATATCCCAAACCTCGTTGGAGTTTGCATCGTGCCTCCGCGTTGTACAAGGCCTTGGCATCGGTGTCCCTTTGCCAAGACGTCAAGATCTCATCGAGTCTCCCATCTCGCCGTGCCGGTTCGAGAGAGAGTCCTCCGCCCGACGCTGATCCTATGGATTGTGCCGGACCGGTCACCGCCGGCGTGAGCAATTGGTGTGTATCGTGGTTTTGTGTGTGTGTGTTCATCGTGTTCTTCGTGCGTGTGTTCGACGTGTTCATCTTCCCCTCCTTTCCCCCACACATCGTCGATTTGAAAGGGAATCATGAAAGATCGGGCCACCCTAGAGGTTTGCCCTCAACAGGACACGAGCAAACAAAGGAAATTAGCCAATGCGAAAAATGAGGCAAAACTATTAAAACTGGCGTTACAGCCGGACACTCCGGTCTGTCTAGGCCGGACACTCCGGTCAGGCCGAACACTCCGACCGAGTTCGGCCGGACACTCCGGTCGAATCGGTCCGGACACTCGGCTCGGGTTTCCTGCTCGTGTTGTTGAGCGGAAATCCTCGCCTTAAGTCCTCAAATCCGCGAAAAACTGGCCAAATCGGGCTGGGAAAATGCAGGATAAAGCTGGACCAACTCCTAAGACAAGGTTTGGTCGGATCAAAACCACAAATAACACTCCAAATGAAGAGATCAATCCAAAGGCAAATATGGGGCTCTTTTTTGGGGGATTTTCGAATTTTTTGGTGGATAGACGAAAATTTTGTGGGGAATTCATGAGCAACGAAGCTCTTGATACCAATATGTTGAGGGCAAACCTCTATGGTGGCCTGATCTTTCACGAATCCCACTCAAATCGAGGGTGGAGTGCGGGGAAAGGAGGGAAGGATGAACACGACGAACACACGCATGAAGAACGCGGATGAACACACACACGCAAAACCATGATAAACACCAATAGCTCACGCCGGCGGTGACCGGTCCGGAGCAATCCCTAGGATCAGCATCGGGCGGAGGACTCTCTCTCGAACCGACATGGCGAGATGGGAGACTCGGTGAGATCTTGACGTCTTGGCAAAGGGACACAGATGCCAAGGCCTTGTACAACGCGGAGGCACGATGCAAACTCCAACAAGGTTTGGTGATATTGGTGCTCCTTGGTCAAGGAGCATGAGGCAAGAACTAGATAGATCCACAAAGGGGTTTCCACTAATTCCAATATCATGCCTAGGGTTTACAATGGAGGTGGGGGACTATATATAGGCCAACCACAAGTTCAGGGGTAATTCAGGCATTAAAGTAGAGTTCTAGGCAAAGTAGAGGCGTACATGTGCCACAGGACCCAACTAGGCTCGCAGGCCCATCTCCAGGCCGGACAGTCTGGTGGAACACGGACAGTCGGGGTAGCTTGACACTCGGCATCTTGTCGAACGGGCCTTTTGAATGTCCATGCTAGGTTGGGGCTAGGGCAGGCCAGACACTCTGGCCGAGTCGCTTAGACACCGCTATGCGACACTGACCCAGTTCCTGGCAACCTCTGGTTGATCACTTCAACTCAGGTGCAGCTTCAGGGCTCGTGGGTCGACACGGCGGGGGTTCGTACCTGATGATGCATAGAGTAGTGGTATGAAGTAGCAAGCCATCTAGGTGTATGTCAAAGTCACATGATGAGAGGAGCGAATTCACCTTATCTTGGAGGAGCTTGGCTTGGGCACGGGTCATCGGTCCACTTGGTGGACTCGGTGGTGTAGATGTAGGAGCGTCCGTAGGACGGGCCGCATCAGGTAACATCATTACAAGCAAAACATTGGAAAGAGCAATTGTTCAACAAAGTGCAAGCAATGATATCATCAATGTAACGTGTAGAGCATGGCATGTCTATGGCAACATCATCACAATCAAATAATTTCACATGCTCAACATTATGCAAAGGTAAAGTATCACATGGAAATATCAATCAATCATATGCGATATCACAAACATCATCCATAGCATGCCAATCATCACAAGTCATCATGTCCACTAGTGGGATCATGGCATCATCAACACCCATATTCTTACCTTGTTTATACCTCTCATATGAAGTGGGTGTTGTGGTAGAATTGGCCTCCATGTGGGGGACTTCTTCATCATGTATGGGGATGGCATCATCTTCATCCAACATGTACATCTTGTTGGTTGGAGGCATCATCATCTCCAAGCTTGGTGCTTCTTGATCCATGGAACCTAGCACATCATGGACACACTAGAGGTAGAGGGTAAGTTGTTAGAAATCAAAGTGGTCTCACATGACCTAACAAGTACCACTCTCAACTCACTAGGTGTATCACTCATGCCCTCCAAGTGGAAGCACTCAATCTCACATATGGTGGAGTCACTCATCTCACTCTTGTTTTCACTCAAGTGGGCTAAGTGGGTCTCATACTCACATGGGATTGGTACCACATCATCACTCAAGCATCTAGGGGTAGGCTCAGTTTTGTCAACTCCATGCCTCCTTTGGTGAAGGGAAAATCCCATGCTCACCATTCTTGACCTTGTCATCGGTGTCTTGAACCTTGGCTTGTGTAGTCCTCTTGACGTACTCGTCCAACTTGGCGAAGTAGAGGTCTTCGTCCTCCTCATCCATGAGGTTGCATGCGTCATCTAGGACGTCAAGACTTGGCGTTGAAGCTTGATGGCATGGAGGAGAGCTTGCTCTTGGTGCCATTTTGGTGGTGGCACGAGTAGTTGAAGGTGCATTATGATGGTGTCAACGGAGGTCATTGGCGTGCCTTGCCAAAGGTTGATGTAGATGGCGCGCTTGGTCATCCACATGACGCTCACAACGATGCTCCTTTTCCTTGGCACTGTTCTCTTTATGGTGGTGCCTTCTTGATCTTGGCTGAGCATTATGGATGGTGCTCAACATATATTCTTCATCTTCATGGCGAAGATGCCTTGAACGACGTCTTGTATCCTCTTGATGTTGGCGATGATCTCTAGAGGATGTTTGTCGATGAAGATTCTTGCTTTGTGGTGCCTCTTTTGGAAGATGATGTTGGGGCGCCACTCTTCTTGTAGGCGGTGGCAGTTTTTGCCTTGGAGGTTGTTGCACTTGATGCCTTCGAGGTTGTGGTGCTTGGCGCCTTGGAGATGGTGGTGCTTGGTGCCTTGGAGGCGGTGGCGCTTGATGGCTTGGAGGTGATGGCGCTCGTCGCCTTGGAGATGGTGGCGCATGCCGCCATGTAGGTGTACACGCTTGACGCCTTGGAGGTGGATCATCGAAGTAGGTGGTGCCCTTTGGTGTGCCACGCTTGGCCTTGAAGGTCATGGTTTCTTGATGATGCGTCTCTGCTAGCTTGGCGTAGTAGTCCTCCATCTCCAAGCGGTGGAGGTATTCTTCATGGCTCATGGAAGAGCCCTCGAAGTGGGTGAAGCTCACCATGTCCTCCATGATTGGTGAGGCGTCATCATTGAAGCACTCGAAGTCGTCCATGCTTGGGTAGTCGTTGTTGATGTAGTACTCCATATCACCCAAGCATGTGGAGCCATTGTCGGTGTACTGCTCCATGCATGAGGAGCCATTTTCTATGTAGAGATCCAATTCCTCCATGCTTGAGGAGCCATAGTTGATGACGTGCTCCATGTCTTCCATGCATGTGGAGCCGTCATAGGTGTAGTGCTCCGGGCCCTCAAAGCATGCATAGCCGTTCTCGGTGTAGTGCTCCATCATGTCCTCTATACTTGTGGAGTCGTACTCGTGGTGGCTCATCATGGATTCTTCATAGATAGCATCCTCGGTTCCAGAGTCCCTAGACATGATTCACAAGACCAAGTGGTGTATATGGAAGTGGTAGGGGGGTTAGGGATGCAACGTCAAACCTAACTTTACCTTGGAACATAGTATCGTGCAAGTGGCAACACTTGAGAGCAATCAAAACCAAGCAAAGTGAAGTTCAAGCGGAACACCAAAACCAACTAACCACTAAAACACACACACACAAAGCTTATGGTGGCTAGGTATGGAAGGAGGCGTGTCCAAGAACAATCCGAAATCAATATATTGTAATGGAAAGTAAAGAACCATGATGATCACAAAGCAAAACAAGTCAATCCACAAGATAGGAATATATACAAGGAAACACACACAGTGGGATAAATGGGACTTGTGTGACGGAGAAAGTGAGCTAAGAACCAAATGATTACCTAGCGAAGACTATAAGCTCGTGTCGCACAAGTGCAAGGAGAGAGCTAGTTCGATTGCAATAAAATTGGTGGGCTACAAGATATGCACAATAAGTACCACCTATTTGATGTTCATCGAGCTTGTGCTTCCTATTCTATGAGGCACTTGTTTCTTTCTTTCTTTTTCTTCCGTTTTTCAATTTTTCCTCTTTTTCTTTTATGTTTCACTTGCCTCTTCCTTGTGCCAACAACTATACAAGGTAACTATATGAGATAGCGAGCTCACAACTTTTGCTCGGAATTCTATAAGGTATCAAATGTGCATAGCCCAAGAAATCATAGGAGGAACTAGTCTCAATAGGTGTTTGTTGACCGCAAAGATAGTGTTGCTCACAAAGGGATGCAAGTGGGGAGAAGTGGCGGAATTTTTATACCTTTCATCGCCGATCTTCACCCTTTATTGGTGGATTCCGCCTTGCTCACAGAATTTGGATGGATTAGATAGCATGAACCACTTAGATGATGATGTAGAGCTCCTTCTCCTCTTTGAAACAAGCTAAAGAACACCAAAATCCGAGTGCATATGTAAAAGTTATGCTCAAAACGGTGAGAGGCTGAAATCTGGGAATCTGCTAATTCCTTTCAGGTCTGGGCGGTACTACCGCTTTTTGGACCCCGGTAGTACCGGAAAGTGCGGTAGTACCGCTTTTTCGGCCCGCTAGTACCAGTTATACCTGGGACGTGCAGATTTGACGCGATTTCGCGATTTTGGGGCGATTTGGGCGGAAAATCTTCAAGAAAAACACCAAATCGGAGGGGTAAATGATGGAATTAGGCCATGGGAACGTAGGGGAAGGTAGATCAACAAGTTTAGCAAGTAATCTACGGATCAAAACCTACCAAAACGCACTCAAATCACAGATCGGTCCAAAACACAAATTGGGGCTATTTTTGGTGGAATTTTCGAATTTATGAGGAAAAGACCAAATCGAGGAGAAATCCGTGGCAACCAAAAGCTGCTGATAGCAGATGTTATGGGGTAACCTCGTGGGTGGCCCGATATTCACGGATCTCATGGTGAAATCGATGGGAGAGCGAGGGGAAAGGGAGACGGTAGCGGAAGCGGACACACACCTCGCGAAGAACACGATGAACACACACAAAACTCACATGATACAAGGCCGATTGCTCTCGCCGGTGGCCACCGGGCCGATAGAATCCCTGCAAGGAAAGATCGGTCAACGTGCTCCCTCGATCCCACGCGGAGAGGGAAGAACACCTTGGAGAGGGTCTTGACGTCTTGGCAAAGGGACACCGATGCCAAGGCCTTGTACAATGAGGGAGGCGCAATGCAAACTCCAATGAGGTGGTGACGATAGTCGATCCCTTTTGGTAGAAGGGTATGAGGCAAAACTAGAGATTCCACAAAGGGGGTTTTCTTTAGTCTATCAACTATGCCTAAGGGATACATGAGGGGTGGGGGCTCTATTTATAGGCCAGCCACTTACATAGGGGTAGTTTGGGAATAATACTAGGGTTGCAACATAATAAGGGGGTACATGGGCTGTGGCCCAGCTATTGAGGCGCGCAGGCCCAGTCTTGACCGGTAGTACCGGACCGAAGCGGTAGCGGCTTCAGGGAGTGGTAGCTCCGGGTTTTAGCTGTCGTCGAGCTCCAGGTCCGGTAGTACCGTTGGGCAACCGGTAGTACCGCTTGGGGGCGGTAGTACCGCAAGACGATACCGGGGCGTCCAGAGGCGATGGCGTGGGCTTCAGTCATGGACGGTAGTACCGCTGAGGCGGAACGGTAGTACCGGCGCGTAGTAGTACCGCTGTTGGGAGCGGTAGTACCGCTCGCGTCTGTCTTCTTGGGTGACTTGGGGACGAGATTGGACTTGGCGTTGTAGATGTAGTAGCGTCCGTAGGACGGGCTGCATCAAGACATCCTTGTACGCTATGAAGAATAGATCTGCAGGGTCTTCATGGACAAAGCCCACATCCGATGGCACCTTGGCTGTGAAAACCGGGTAATTTGGATGTTTGTCTTTAAGAAGGAGGCCCTCTAGTGTATTGATACCCTCATGCAAAGTTAACATGGATCCAGAGGCGACGTGGAGCAGCTCCGGAGTCAACATCGGTTCACCAGCTAAATGCACTCGGGGCAAGCCATTCTGGCTGGCTGTTATGATGCCGTCTTGAGCCCGGATCCTTTTCGGAGGAGGATGGCTCGCAACCTTATTCTTATTCTTAGTTCTCTTCCTGGGCTTCTTCGCAATAGGGTCCTCCACTGCCATCTACTCATCAGCCTCCTTTTAGAGTGTGTTAGGGCTGAAAACCAATCCCGGTTTCTCCTGTGGTGGATCGACGGCTGGAGGCATCTCTTGAGAAAAACCATGGAAGACCAAGCACTGCGTGCATGTACTAGGACGACCATCTTGATTATCGTGAGAGGTGAAGGGTTCTTCATCCACAGAAGGCATATATAATCCTTTTTCGGTGCCGGTGTTGATGAAGCCATCGATGTCGACCAATTCATCATCATCTTCATGGTTGCATCATGTGGTGGTGGCGAGGGCGATGGCATTTGCGGTGCAACGTCTTCACATTGGGGTGGTTCACACGCTCCCAAGAGTTTTTGGTGACGACTGGTAGTGGCGATGACGACTGGCTTCTGAGGTGGTGTCGGACGATCGAGGTGGCACCGGTGCACCCTCCCCCACAAGACGAGTCTAGGTCTTCAGCCATGTCAAGGGCCAATTGTGGCATTCTGCAAGGGTCTTGTGTTCGTCGGCTCCCTGAGGTTGAAAGAGGGTCCATGTCGTTGCACCCTAGCAACACCCGAGCCAACCTGACCCTCATCACGTCATCATCCATTGGATTTTTGTGCATCGTGTGGCTCGCCGGTTGTATGAGAGTGCCCTTGTGATGCAGCCCGTCCTACGGACGCTCCTACATCTACACCAACAAGTCCCCCAAGTAGACCAATGACTCGTGCCCGAGCCAAGCTCCTTCAAGCTAAGGTGAATTCACTCCTTGTCTCATGTGACTTCGATACATCCTTGGATGGCTTGCTACTTCATGCTAATACCTTATGCATCCTCAGGTACAAACCCCATGAAGAAATGCCAAGAGAAGGAGCCAAGGCAACGCGAACCAGAGTCCCAGGACAAACCGGCGCCAGGACCGACGGATCGAATCCTCGCCGGAACGTCCGGCGCATGCCCCGGTGGACCGGACCAGCGACCGGAAATACCGGCGCATGCCGACAACTTCCGGCGCCGACCGAACAGTGCCTCTGTGAGCCGTTCCGGTTTCGACCAGAATTTCCGGCGGCGACCGGAAATTCCGACGCCGATTCCGGCACCGCCGAGCTTATTGCCGGAATCATCCCCTGGACATCAACGTGGGTTTGATGCCCGAGAATATTCCTATTTCGTCCAGTTTTTTACCCTTTTATCCCTAAAGTACACATGAACTAGTGGCTGGCCTATATATAGTCCCCCACCTCCATTGTAAACCCTAGGCATGATATTTGGAATTAGTGGAAACCCCTTGTGGATCTATCTAGTTCTTGCCTCATGCTCCTTTGACAAAGGAGCACCAAATATCACAAACCTCGTTGGAGTTTGCATCGTGCCTCCATGTTGTACAAGGCCTTGGCATCGGTGTCCCTTTGCCAAGATGTCAAGATCTCACAGAGTTTCCCATCTCGCCGTGCCGGTTTGAGAGAGAGTCCTCCGCCCAATGCTGATCCTAGGGATTGCGCCTGACCGGTCACCACCGGCATGAGCTATTGGTGTGTATCGTGGTTTTGCATGTGTGTGTTCATCGCGTTCTTCGTGCTTGAGTTCGTCGTGTTCATCCTCCCCTCCTTGCCCCACACTCCATCCTCGATTTGAGTGGGATTCGTGAAAGATCGGGCCACCCTAGAGGTTTGCCCTCAACATATTGGTATCAAGAGCTTCGTTGATCACGAATTCCCCCATAAATTTTTCTTCTATCCACCAAAAATTTGAAAATCCCCAAAAAGAGCCCCAAATTTGCCTTCGGATCGATCTCTAGATTTGGTGCGTTTTTCATGGTTTTGTTCCACAAATCTGTTGCTTTGGGCACCGATCTACCTTCCTAGAACCTTTTCCCAGCCCAATTTAGACAAATTTCCGAAATTTTTGATCGATTTGACTTTTGGAGTTCGTCACGAACTCAAACCGGCACCCGGCTCAGCGGACCAGCCCAGCCGCCGGAAATTTCGGCGACAGTTCCGGCGAACCGGACTAGCCACCGGAATTTCCGGCGCCAGGCTCGACGCCGCCGGTTTGGCCGCCGAAAACTCAGTTTCACGCATTTTTTGTCCGTTTTTCCTCTTGTGTTGTTCATGTTTCGTGTGTGTGTCGCCAAACTAACTTCAAGCTTCCGCAAGAATATTGACATACCGCGCTCATCGACACCGTGACACCGAACATCATCCCCAACATCGGTAACAAGTCATCATACCAAAGGTATAACTTGTTCCACCTTGTTAACCCTTCTTCCTTGAGTGTATCTATCCTATGAGAGCAAGTCATCTTGTGTTTGCCTAAACATTGTGCACTTGTTCTTGGAAAGTGAGAGTGTGAGAGAAAATACAAGAGTTAACATAGTAGTATAGAAAGGGAGAAAAAGAATCAAAAAAAGAGAGAAAAAGAAAAGGCAAAAGAAAAATAGAAAGAAACATAGTCTCCCAATACAAAGAGAGTCTCAAGCTTGTAAGCAAAGAGAGAAAAGAGCACGACCGAGGCAAGTGCACAAATCTGTTGCTTATTTCTCTTTTGGTGAACGAGTTGTGGTCTCTCCTTGCGTTGGCACGACACAGAGCGTAGTCTTTTTTAGAACCTTTTGTGCTCATTTTCATAGTCGTGCTAACCACATCCGTCTCCACGTGTGTGTATCCTAGTGTTTTGTAGATTGCCTCCTATTTTCTTTTGATCTTTTGGTTCTCTACCACGTTTGACAATAACCTTTTCTTTGGACCGTTTTGTTTGGTTTCCACAACCCTCACCTACCACCAACAAGCTTTTGAGATTTATTTCTTTCTTTAGTGTGAGTTTTCTTTGCAATTCCACTTTATACGTGTATAGCTCTCACTTGTGGTTTCTAGTTTGGTGCAATCCCCAAGGTGAGGTACAAGGCTAACACCACCATATTCCACTTCCATATACAATACTTGTGTGTTTTGCATGATGGATAGGCACGGTTGCCGAAAATGAAGCGCTCCAACGCTCTGTTGCCGAAACAAATGACAATCTTCGACGCCTCATCGATGGAATGGCAAGGCCACGCTCACGTACCTCAAGCTCTTCAAGTTCATCACATTCCTCTCCAACAAGATCTCCATCCAAGTGCTCCGAGACGCAATGATGCCCCCGTGGTTGAAGATGGAAGTTCTTCAAACTATGTACCTTCCCCACGGCATGCCGCAACGTCAAGCTGTGGTGGTGATTTCTCTTCAAGGCCACGAGCAAGGCAAGAAGCTCACCGTCATCACGCAAGGGCACTATTAAACCAACATGAGCAACCACAAGAAGAACCGCAAGTGCAACCGCAAGTCTACCACCATCGACCGTGACACATACTTGACACAACAAGTGATGATTCCAATTTGGAGAATCAAGATCGTCTTCAATGTGAAGCTCTCCAAGATCATCCTCCTTGTCATCATCGTCATGAACGTCCGCACCGACACCATGGTCATCACGAGGCGCCTCCTCCACCACATCAAAACTTGGAGCGCCAAGTGGTCCAAATTGAGTGACGTCCACCACGTCAAGACGCTCAAGACCATGATCTTCGCCGTGAGGCCCATGTGCCTAACCAACATCACCAACCGAGGAATGAGCCTCCCCTTCGTCGTCAACCACGTCAAGAGGCCCCACACCCTCGCCACCATGAGGCCCAAGCGCATCAACCACTTCAACAACCGCGCCAAGAGCAAGAGCAAGCTCCGCAACAACAACATCAAGAACAAGCTCCGCAACAAGATTACGAGAACCAAGTTCCACCTCCTCAACCACAAGATCATCAACAAGGTCACCAAGCTCATCGCAATGACCGCAAGGATGAAGAAACTTTCGGCAAGCTCAAGTTCACAATGCCCAAGTTCACCAGATCCAATGACCCCGAAGAATACCTCCCGTGGGCACTCAAAGTCGACAAGATCTTCCGCATGCACAACTATAGCAACGAGAAGATGGTCGTCATGGCTTCGCTTGAGTTTGATGACTACGCCAACCTTTGGTGGGAACAATTTCAAGTTGCTCGTTATGCAAGACAAGAGCCGCCAATCACAACTTGGCATGACATGAAGGCTCATATGAGATCCCGCTTTGTCCCCACGCATTACACGCGCGACCTCTTTAACAACCTTCAAGCGCTTCGTCAAGGGATAAAGACCATGCAAGAGTACTTCAAGGAAATGGAACTCAACTTGATTCGTGCCAACATTGATGAGCGCATGGAGCAAACAATGGCACGTTTCCTTATTGGCTTGAATCACCCAATCAAGCGCATCGTCGAGTTCCAAACATACAACACCATGGTTGATCTTGTGCACATCGCAACAAAGGCTGAACGTCAAGTGCAAGAGGATATCAAGTACAACAAGCCCAAGACGTACTTAACCTACAAGAAAGCTTCAACCGCTACACCAACAACTTTCAATGCAAGCTCCTCAAGTACCTCCAAGCCTTCCTTCAAGCCAACACTTCCTCAAGGAAAACTACCCCCAGGTGGCAAACAAGCAAAGAGTTACACACCTTTCAACGATGAGTGCTACAAGTGTGGAGGCAAAGGACACAAGTCACCCAAATGTGGAAACAAGAAAGTATTGTTCATCCACGACAATGGCGAAGAAGAGAACTTGAGTGAAGATGAATTTGATGCCCGAGTCAAGGAAGCAATGGCAAAGCAAAGAGTGGAAGGTGACCAAGAACTCCACATGTGTGAACATGACGCAAGTCCATCGCTTGTCATCACAAGGATCTTGACCACTCAAGCACAAGAGCATGAAGACCAATGATGCGCTCGACTTTCGACGTAGAGCTCGTTGGGAACCCCAAGAGGAAGGTACGATGAATATGGCAGCAAGTTTTCCCTCAGTTATGAAACCAAGGTTTAATCGAACCAGTAGGAGCAAGGAAACACCCCAAAGATGTTACTAGCTGAGCTTTGGAAGGGTGCACTACCGGTGCTAGTAGCAACGTGGAGACCTGCACAACACAACCACAGAACTTTGTCCCCAACTTGCGATGAGGTTGTCAATCTCACCGTGTTTTGCGGAAAACAAAGGATTAAATGTATCGAATGGAAAGAAGTAAAAGTTTGCAGAAAGTAAACACAAAGCAGTAAAAGATTGTAGATTATATGAAAAGTAAAAGGACCGAGATCCATAGTTCACTAGAGGTGGCTCTCCTTAGATAGATAACATGCTGGGTGAACAAATTACAGCGGGACAATTGACAAACACCGAGAAATCAATACATGCATATACTAATCATCTTGACTCCTCTGAGACTTGATTGGGCATTACAACATAATACATATACCGCCATCCAACTACATGTATTACTAATAATCCACCTTCAGGTTATCATCCGAACCCCCTCCAGTATTAAGTTGCAAGCAACAGAGTATTGCTTTACGAACTACGTGTAAAGTAAACAATATGATTATTCTATGAACAAAGGATTGTTGTTTTCTCCCTAGTAGCAACAACACATCTAGTACCTTAGAGATTTCTCTCACTTCCCCAGATTATCAGAGGCATAAACCCACTATCGAGCATAAATACTAACTCTTGGAGTTGCTAGCATCTACTTGGCCAAGATAGCTACTAACAACGGAAAGCATGCAAGATCTCAAATAACAAAGACATGATAGAATCAATAATCAATCTGAAATAGCATCTCAATATCCATCGGATCCCCGCAAACACAACATGTATGAATTACAAATAGATGATCTTGATCATGAACGGAGCTCACAATATCTAAACATGAAAGCACAAAGGAGGAGAAACCAGCCATCTAGCTACTACATGGATCCGTAGTCCAAGGATGAACTACTCACGCATCACACCGGAGGCTTGCATGGTGATGAAGAAGGCCTCCAGGGTGAATTCCCCTCTCCGGCAGGGTGCCGGGAAGAGCTTCAGATCCCTCCCGATCTAGGGATGGAGATGACGGTGGCTATAGACTCTTTCGTGGATTTTTGATCGGGTACTTAGGGTTTTCGTCCCGAGGGCAACTTATAGGCGGCAGGAGAGGCCGAGGGGGTGCCGGGAGCCACCACACCACCCCCTGGCGCAGGCCCAGCCTGGTCGTGCGGCTAGGTGGTGTGGCCAGCCCCTGGCCCTTCTCCGTCTCATATTCTGGCACTTGACCCCTTCCGGAAAAATAGGCACTTTGGCTTTTGTCCCGTCCAATTCTGAGAATATTCATTTGCTGACTTTCCTGGAACCAAAAACAGCAGAAAACAGGCAGCTAGCACTGTGGCTCTTGTTAATAGGTTCGTCCAAGAAATCGTATGAAAAGTACTCCAAAGTTGGAAGAAAACACAAGAGTGGATAAAACCAATCATGGAACATCAAAAATTATAGATACATTTGCAATGTATCAACATCCCCAAGCTTAACTCCTGCTCGTCCTCGAGTAGGTAAGTGATAAAAAGAAATAATTTTTGAGGTGACATGCACCATAAAAGACTAGATCAAAGTATTTGCAAAACATTCAAGGCTGGGATCATAGTACTTCAATCATAACATGAAAGACAAAGTTCTAGAAATAAGCAGAGAAACTATGATGCAACATGAAAAGGCACAAACAAAAGAATCATTAATAACATGCTTTGCAAGACGTTTGTTTGTTTCACATAAAGAAAACATAGCATAATAGTATTCAGCTTGTCCCTCAATAGAGTAGCAAATATAAATGCATAGGACACCTTCAAAGTTCATAAGAGTGACTAGCTACAATAGTTCAAAAACAAGCAATATCAAAGTATGCATCAATCAACTAGTCTTGGGACAATGCACATAGAACTAAGAATGGCCACTATGCTCTCAAAGTAGGTGCATAAAGATAGAAAGTGGAAACTCAATATAATGGTGGAAGAAAGGCCTTTTGTAAAAGGAAGTAGGGATTCAAGTCTCATAAAGAGCTTCCAAAAATTATGGTACTTAATAGCTTTCAGCTCTCATTGACCTATCATAAGCATCTTGAAGTGATTAAGGTTAAAGTGAACAAACTATGGTGTACATGCTTGACGAAGTATAAGTCAGAAATCTCATGTCCCTTGTATACGAGGGTCACTCCTCATGCTACTCAAGTTTAGTCACCGGTAAGTTCTTGTCATTGTAAGTACATGTGTATCATTGAGAACCGCCAACGGGGTACCCCTTGCCCGATGATACGGAAGAATCCCCATATCAAAATGACAAGACAAGCAGACAACGAGCATCTCAGCATTCTTCTTATTTACCATGGGAATATGGTGCTTTTTTCTCTCTTTCCTCTTTTCATAGTATCTCTTTTTTTTCCTTTTCTCTTTTTTTCTCAATATAGGACTCTTTTTTATAAGAAGAATGCTTCATAGACAACTAATTATGGTTACGCTACAGGTTTCCACCATGTCGTCATGGATTAGAACAGCGGCCCAAGCGTTTCTCTAACACATATACATAACTCCATGGACTTACAAGCTCCCCTTTCATTTCACACCGACGACATCCATATACAAAAGATCATGATATCAACTAGGTACAAGTACCAAGTGCAATGTTGAAATCATTCCCCATGAAAGCATGGTTCTTCTAATTCACAACAAATAAGTGCAAGCATATACAACCTAGAAGACACAATGGTTCAAGTTTATTAAGGGCAAGTAAAGTAAAGTGTGCCTTCAAGTTCGTGAGAGCTTTAATCACTAGTTTTCTCATAACAAGAGGAAGGTAAACAAAAGCATGAATATACTTGGAATAGCATAAGCTAGTAGGTAGGTATGGTGGACTCTTTGGAATAACTTGGTTTAGGGAGTTGGATGCATGAGTGGAACTCAAACTTGGTCGTGGAGGCTAGCAAAAGACTGGGAGCGACAAACTAAGAGAGCAATAATGGCCATAATCATGCAGAGCGACAAAACATCATTGATCAAAGCATAAAGTGACACTACAAGATGAAAACTAAAGGATCATAAACGCTATGGTGACTTGAGATAGTCATAACATGGTGTGAGCATGTGCCAAGTCAACCCAAATAAAGCATCAAAGGAGAATACCACTATACTATGCTTTAATATGCTAAAACAACGCATGATTCATCCAAGGCACATTAAGCAATCTCAATTGTTTATAACAGGTCATGCTACAACAAAGAATACTAAGCATAAAGCCAAAACAATATCAAGCATGGCATGACAAAGCATAGGCCACAGTAATATGAACTTTCCTACTCTTTTCCAAACCAAACCAAACTATTCGCAAACCAAAGTGTGAAAGAGGGGGTCCAACCAACTTATTCAGAAAACTAAGCAAACCAAGCAAACTAAAAACCAAAAAAAAACGAAAAAAGAAGACGCTCCAAGAAAAACACAATTGTGCATGAAACAATAAAAATGAAGCGTTTGGAAGAAACCTGTAATTTTTATTGATGAAGAAGGGGGATGCCTTGGGCATCCCCAAGCTTTGATGCTTGTACTTCTTGGATATTTCTTGGGGTGACACGTGTGGCGTCCCCAAACTTGAGATTTAGTCCATCCTTTATCTCATTACTCGTTCCTTTCATACACCTGAAATTTTTCCTTCATACAAAACTTCACACAATCTCATTAGCAACATTAGTGCACTTAAGATAAATAAGTCTCAAGGTTCAGTTCTAACACCAAATAAACTTCCATTAGAACACTAGCTACTGTATAACTTCCCTCAAAAAGCTCAATTCCCCAAAAGAACTCAAGAAGGAACTAACAAGAAGCAAATGCAGAAAATGGCAGAAATCTGTCAAAACAGACCAGCAGGTAAAGACGAATTTTTTCGAAGACCTTCTGTTGCTCAAATAAAAAAGTGTTGAACTAACGAAAGTTATATAACAACCTGGGGCAGAAGCACAAAATATTACAGCTCAATCAGACATACAGAGCTCTCTCAGGAAGTTTTACGGTGAAGCAAAAAAATCTGTTTCGGGACAGCAACTTTCCCAATCATTACTTCACTCTCATTAGAGGTTACTCTTGGCACAAAAAGCAAATAAAAAGGATAAGGAGAGGTTATTACATATATAATAACTTCCAAGACTCATCTAAAACTCTTGGGTTATCTCCCAAAAAGTACTTTTCTTTAACGCCTTTAAGTTAGGCATAAGAAGCAAAGAAAGAATCAAGTGTTCTCAAATGAAGAAGCATTAAAACCAACTTTCTTGCCCTTACCTCTCTTACTTTTATTATTGACCTTGGGGAAAATATGGTTGTTTTGTGGAGAAGAAAGGTGCATGGTCCCCTTTTCCACATCTATTATTGCTCCAAGGAGTTCTAATAGGGACCTTCCAAGTGTAATTTGTCCTTTTCCTGCACATTCAATAACAAGATAATCAATAGAAATCATTTTCCGAAGGATCTTTGAAAACACTCCTTCAGCTATTTCAAGAGGTAATATGGTAGTATTATTAGTAAGAGATATTTCTTTTCCTCCTTCAATGAGCCCCCAAGTGTTCAGAGATTTATAAATATCTTTGGGCATAAGGCAAAATTCAGACATGATATCACAGCGAGCTTGAAAAGTTTCATTGTTCATCTCAATCTTTACTGTAGGGAACCACTTTGATGGTTCAGAGTTTTTTGGAACTTAATCATGATGCTCCCTAAGCGTATTATAGCAATCTTTTAAGCTAGTAGTGCTAGTCTCAAGAGTGTTCAATCTAGCAAATATTTTTGCGAAAGAAATATCAGTTTGGCTAGGCAAGTTATAAGTAAGGATCAATTTCTTTATAGCATTAATAGCATCATCCTCATTATATTGGAGGAAATCTCCTCCCACAACAGCATCTAAAGCATATCTATAGAAAAGAGCAATCCCAAGGTAAAAACTGCTAAGGAACAAGCTTTGAGTCAGTTTAGGCTCAGTTTTTTCATGTAGATCAGAGATTCTTGACCAAGCTTCCTTAAAACTTTCCTCAATTCCTTGTTTAAAAGTGAAAATCATATTCTCGGGTGACATAGTGACTGGAGCAAGGCTAGACATAGTGACAACTTTAGGATAGGAACTAATTTTTTGTGTGTTTTTGATAAAGAAAGCAAACTAGTAAAACTAATTTTTTTCTGTTTTTGCAGAACAAAACAAGCAAACAAAGCAAAAAGAAACTAAGCAAAACAAAAACAACAAAGTAAAGAGATTGGTTATGAGGGACTCCCCTTGTGAAGATGTCCTTGACTCCCCGGCAACGGCGCCAGAAAATCTTGATTGGCGTGTAGTTGACGTGGGAGTTTCTTCTTCTTTGTTCCCAGGCAACGGCGCTAGAAAATCTTGATACGCTCGACTTTCGACGTAGAGCTTGTTGGGAACCCCAAGAGGAAGGTACGATGAATATAGCAGCAAGTTTTCCCTCAGTTATGAAACCAAGGTTTAATCGAACCAGTAGGAGCAAGGAAACACCCCAAAGGTGTTACTAGCTGAGCTTTGGCAGGGCGCACTACCGATGCTAGTAGCAACGTGGAGACCTGCACAACACAACCATAGAACTTTGTCCCCAACATGTGATGAGGTTGTCAATCTCACCGTGTTTTCCGGAAAAGAAAGGATTCAATGTATCGAATGGAAAGAAGTAAAAGTTTGCAGAAACTAAACACAAAGCAGTAAAAGATTGTAGATTGTATGAAAAGTAAAAGGACCTAGATCCATAGTTCACTAGAGGTGGCTCTCCTTAGATAGATAACATGTTGGGTGAACAAATTACAGTGGGGCAATTGACAAACACCGAGAAAGCAATACATGCATATACTAATCATCTTGACTCCTCTGAGACTTGATTGGGCATTACAACATAATACATAGACCGCCATCCAACTGCATCTATGACTAATAATCCACCTTCAGGTTATCATCCGAACCCCCTTTAGTATTAAGTTCCAAGCAACAGATTATTGCTTTATGAACTGCGTGTAAAGTAAACAATACGATTGTTCTATGAACAAAGGATTGTTGTTTTCTCCCTAGTAGCAACAACACATCTAGTACCTTAGAGATTTCTGTCACTTCCCCAGATTACCAGAGGCATGAACCCACTATCGAGCATAAATACTAACTCTTGGAGTTGCTAGCATCTACTTGGCCAAGATAGCTACTAACAACGGAAAGCATGCAAGATCTCAAATAACAAAGACATGATAGAATCAATAATCAATCTGAAATAGCATCTCAATATCCATCGGATCCCCGCAAACACAACATGTATGAATTACAAATAGATGATCTTGATCATGAACGGAGCTCACAAGATCTAAACATGAAAGCACAAAGGAGGAGAAACCAGCCATCTAGCTACTACATGGATCCGTAGTCCAAGGATGAACTACTCACGCATCACACTTGAGGCTTGCATGGTGATGAAGAAGGCCTCCAGGGTGAATTCCCCTCTCCGGCAAGGTGCCGGGAAGAGTTTCAGATCCCTCCCGATCTAGGGATGGAGATGACGGCGACTACAGACTCTTTTGTGGATTTTTGATCGGGTACTTAGGATTTTCGTCCCGAGGGCAACTTATAGGCGGAAGGACAGGCCGAGGGGGTGCCGGGAGCCACCACACCACCCCCTGGCGCGGGCCTAGCCTAGCCGCGTGGCCAGGTGGTGTGGCCGGCCCCTGGCCCTTCTCCGTCTCGTATTCTGGCACTTGATCCCTTTCGAAAAATAGGCACTTTGGCTTTTGTCCCGTCCAATTCCGAGAATATTCATTTTCTGACTTTCCTGGAACCAAAAACAGCAGAAAATAGGCAGCTGGCACTATGGCTCTTGTTAATAGGTTAGTCCAAGAAATCATATGAAAAGTACTCCAAAGTTGGAACAAAACACAAGAAAGTGGATAAAACCAAGCATGGAACATCAAAAATTATAGATACATTTGCAATGTATCAACCAACGCTCCAATATCTTCCAAACACGAGCCGACATCAATGGCAAATCTATCAAGGTGATCATTAACGGAGAGAGTTGCCACAACCTTGCGAGCACCGAGTTGTGTGAGAAGCTCAACCTCACCCTCCATCGGCACAAGAACCCCTACCACGTGCAATGGCTAAGTGACCAAGTGTCCGTGAAGGTCAAGCATACCGTATCGGTCTCCTTCACCATTGGTCCTTACAAAGACACGGTGGAGTGTGATGTGGTTCCTATGACAGTTTGCCACATGCATCCTCAGGTACAAACCCCATGAAGAAATGCCAAGAGAAGGAGCCAAGGCAACGCGAACCAGAGTCCTAGGACAAACCGGCACCAGGACCGACGGATCAGAATCCTCGTCGGAACGTCCGGCGCACGCCCCGGTGGACCGTACCAGCGACCGGAAATACCGGCGCGTGCCGACAACTTCCGGCGCCGACCAAACAGCGCCTCTGTGAGCCGTTCCGGTTTCGACCAGAATTTCCGGCGGCGACCGGAAATTCCGGCGCCGATTCCAGCACCGCCGATCTTATTGCCGGAATCATCCCCCTAGACATCAATGTGGGTTTGATGCCCGAGAATATTCCTATTTCGTCCTGTTTTTACCCTTTTATGCCTAAAGTACCCCTGAACTAGTAGCTGGCCTATATATTGTCCCCCGCCTCCATTGTAAACCCTAGGCATGATATTTGGAATTAGTGGAAACCCCTTGTGGATCTGTCTAGTTATTGCCTCATGCTCCTTTGACAAAGGAGCACCAAATATCACAAACCTCATTGGAGTTTGCATCGTGCCTCCGTGTTGTACAAGGCCTTGGCATCGGTGTCCCTTTGCCAAGACGTCAAGATCTCACCGAGTCTCCCATCTTGCCGTGCCGGTTCGAGAGAAAGTCCTCTGCCCGACACCGATCCTAGGGATTGCACCGGACCGGTCACTGCCAGCGTGAGCTATTGGTGTGTATCGTGGTTTTGCGTGTGTGTGTTCATCGCGTTCTTCGTGCATGAGTTCGACATGTTCATCCTCCCCTCCTTCCCCCGCACTCCATCCTCGATTTGAGTGGTATTCGTGAAAGATCGGTCCACCCTAGAGGTTTGCCCTCAACACCTTGGCAACATCCTTCAACTCGTCGTCGACAACTTTAAGCAGGAGTATGCAAGTAGTGTCCTTAGTCAAAACATGTTGGACATCACGAGATGGCAGTAGTCATCAAAGGCATAAAGGAGATGACGTGCACTAACTAATTAGTTACCTTGGTGATGGTGTTGAGATCGGCTAATGTAGAGAAACGGCCGGTGCCGGCGGCCGGCCTATCATCTACATTCTCCCGCTCGGGTGCCTCACGAAGCACCACCGACGTCGGCTGTGCCTTGGTATCTTTGGCGGGAGGGGGCGTTGGTGTGACCAAAACGAGTGGCTGCATCCTGATGTTGATGACCGGCGGGGTCACCAGGTCCGGCGACACGTTAACATTGATACTCGAGTTGCTACCGCTTCAGCTATGCAGATGTATTGACCCATGTGGACCTCCCTCATTCCAAGCAGTTAGCCCATCCAAAAACCCAAGAGGGATCATCACGTGGAGCTTCTCTTCCACTAACTTATCCACTGTTTTCTCGTCCAGTGCTTTTTCTCTACTGCGTACACCTTCATCTTCAGCTCTTCAACAACGGCTTTATCCTTAGCCGTCGACTGGTCCTTCCTCTCCCTTCTTTTCTTGGCGTTATCTTTGTAGTACTCCTTAAACTTCATGCTCGTACCTAAGCCAGACACACGGCTAGCTGAGGATGGTGGCAACCCCGTGTCCCTCTTCTTGTAAGCATTCATCGCTCTGTTGAAAACCATGTCCCACGACTCCGCCGAATCCTGGGACGACTCTTTGGCAGGAGCGTTCAGTTCATTCTCCTACAGAGACAAGGAAAGGTGAAGCCATTTAGATTCTTGGCTTCATTATTTTAATTAGAACGCAATAGACTTGAGATCGGCGGTAAATTCCTTACCAGCTCCTGCTCGAAGTCCTTCACCTCTGGATCATCGGTGACGAACTCCCCTGTAATTGGGTCCAGGTAGTAGCGGGCCCGGACAAAGTTCCTAAGTTGCAAGTCCATGATTTTAAGCCACGGGTTGTCTTTACCCAGGCGTTCAAGCTCGGCGTCCTCCTTGTCCCAAATGGGTTGTTTCCCTCTGTAACTTTCGCTTCCAAGCCGGTGGTTACCTATGTTCTGTTCCCGCGTTCTCCTGCCCTAGTTAGTCCATTTTATAGCGTCAGCGGTAGCTATGTCCGCCTTGAATATCTTAAACTCCTCTTCTTCGAGCATTGGATTTTTCTTACTAATAACCTCCCAGCTTTCACATTTGTCAATGCTCTTCTTTACCCGGGTTTTCCAGCTGCTCAAGGTGTTGCTCATCTTCGTTAGGGCTAGTTTGTTCACCGGGTTCTTTCTCTCCAGGTTCCTGAACCGCTCTGGGAATGTGTATCGCTTGTGAAGCTTCTTAAGGAGGTTATCGACCAAAGCCGCATTGGCAGCACATCTGATGTGCTTCGCGTTGATTGACATGCTTTCCCGGACAATGCACCCGAGTTGCATGTCGTACCCTTTGGCAAACACCTCGGGCACAATGGGTTGGCCACTTTTTGTGACTTCAGTGAACTCATCACAGACGGCGGCGAGAACTTGCGGCTTCCGATCCTTCCTTTCCTTCTTCTTCTTCTGCATAGCTGATAAGTGCATATTTTCATCATGTTTTATATTATTATTTTGCATTGTAGATGTAGGCTCTTAGCATTTTACGGTGCTCGCACGCACATTTTATGTCTATTTTCACCAGATTAGGACAGACGATGGATACAATGAACATAATTCTTGGAGCACTGATGTGCTCGTCGTTCGATGTAGAGCTCGTTGTGAACCCCAACAGGAAGGTATGATGAGCACAGCAGTAAGTTTTCCCTTAGTTATGAAACCAAGGTTTAATCGAACCAGTAGGAGCAAGGAAACACCCCAAAGGTGTTACTAGCTGAGCTTTGGCAGGGCGCACTACCGGTGCTAGTAGCAACGTGAAGACCTGCACAACACAACCACAGAACTTTGTCCCCAACTTGCGATGAGGTTGTCAATCTCACCGTGTTTTGCGGATAACAAAGGATTAAACGTATCGAATGGAAAGAAGTAAAAGTTTGCAGGAAGTAAACACAAAGCAGTAAACAATTGTAAATTGTACGAAAAAATAAAGGACCGGGATCCATAGTTCACTAGAGGTGGCTCTCGTTAGAAAAATAACATGCTGGGTGAACAAATTATAGCAGGGCAATTGACAAACACCGAGAAAGCAATACATGCATATACTAATCATCTTGACTCCTTTGAGACTTGATTGGGCATTACAACATAATACAAAGACCACCGTCCAACTGCATCTATGACTAATAATCCACCTTCAGGTTATCATCCGACCCCCCTCCAGTATTAAGTTGCAAGCAACAGATTATTGCTTTACAAACTGCATGTAAAGTAAACAATACGATTGTTCTATGAACAAAGGATTGTTGTTTTCTCCCTAGTAGCAACAGCACATCTAGTACCTTAGAGTTTTCTGTCACTTCCCAGTTACCGTGAGGCATGAACCCACCATCGAGCATAAATACTAACTCTTGGAGTTGCTAGCATCTACTTGGCCAAGATAGCTACTAACAACGGAAAGCATGCAAGATCACAAATAGCAAAGACATGATAGAATCAATAATCAATCTGAAATAGCATCTCAATATCCATCGGATCCCCGCAAACACAACATGCATGAATTACAAATAGATGATCTTGATCATGAACGGAGCTCACAAGATCTAAACATGAAAGCACAAAGGAGGAGAACCAGCCATCTAGCTACTACATGGATCCGTAGTCCAAGGATGAACTACTCATGCATCACACTGGAGGCTTGCATGGTGATGAAGAAGGACTCTGTGAATTCCCTCTCCGTCGTGGTGCCGAAGAGCTTCATCCCTCCCAATCTAGGGATGGAGATGACGGCGGCTGACTTTTCGTGGATTTTGATCGGGTCCTTAGGGTTTTTCCCCGAGGGCAATATATAGGCGGAAGGAGGCCGAGGGGTACCAGGAGCGGCCACACCACCTTGGCGGGCTGGCCAGCCGTGGCAGGTGGTGTGGTGGCTCCTGCCCTTCCCCGCCTCGATTCTCGCACTTGATCCCTTCCGAAAAATAGGCACTTTGGCTTTTGTCCGTCAATTCCGAGAATATTCATTTTCGACTTTCCGGAACCAAAACAGCAGAAAACAGGCAATCGTGGCTCTTGTTAATAGGTTAGTCCAAGAAATCATATGAAAAGTACTCCAAAGTTGGAACAAAACACAAGAAAGTGGATAAAACCAAGCATGGAACGTCAAAAATTATAGATACATTTGCAATGTATCAAGCACTTGTACTGGAGAGAAAAGGAGTAAAAAACAATGTAAATCGCTTATTTGGGAAATATCAATAACACCAGAAGAAAACCCGAAGCGATCAAAGCATACATATGGTTTAACGACCAACTATACGGCGGGAATAAATTTTCTGGTTGTATAGTTCCTGCCGTATAGTTGGCGCCGCCACCGCCTCCTCAAATAGTTTCACCCCGTGCAACTAGATCAGAGAGACGACATACAAACCAACCAGAAATCGCTGAAACCTCACTCCAGAAGGAGTCTGGAGGGGGAACTCATCCACCGAGATCCATCTTCGCCCTACGCAGATCTGGGAGGCTAAGGCATCGATCTTCATCATCAACCACTGCATCACCACCATCTCCATCCATCCCATCTACATCTTGTCTAGATCTTGTTGTAATTTCCGTACTCTTTGTGGATTTATACAAGTACTATTCATCCATGATAGATTCCATTGTTATTGCCATGATGTTGATTGCCTCCATGTCTAAGGAAATCTTTAGTTCTTGGGGAGATGGATAAACCCTAGTATGAGATTGAAATAAGATAAAGTTTATTATGATATTCATCGTTGTGACCATGTGTTAGATTGTCTTCATATTGATGTTGGGAGGAGTCGACCTCTCAATATTTGCCTCTTATGGGGACATGATGGAGGGAACTACTTGTTGGTAGACGGAGGTGTGTTAGCACTTACAGTGACTATAAAGCTGTTGGCACTCCTTACGTATCAACTTCGGAACCGAGGGAACTCAAGGAACACTATCCATGCCATGGGATACGTCCTACGGGATTAAGTCCCTTAATAGCACAGTAATTCGATTGCTGTCGATTGCTACCTGTTGTGGTTATGAGGATGATGTGAGCAGTGGTTGTTGCCTATTTGTCCAAACACGGAGTTCCTCCCACACATACACAGTTGAGAATGTTCATGATAATAATCTTTACCTTAGTTCCTTATAATGCTAGAGGTGTATCCGCTACTCCCATGGAACACCCTTTTCCCTATTGCAGTTCCAATCTCTCTTACATATGCGATACTTACTTTCTATGTTTAGTTGTTTTACTTTACTTATTGTTGCTCTTATACCAAAAACCCAAAAACACATTTTTACGCAATACTCGCACTTTATCTTGTCACTTAGAACTTTATTTAGCCTTTCTCTTGTAGTATTTATTTCAAGAGTTATTAGACTTCAAACTCCTGCTCCCTATGGGGTCGATATCTTTATTTCGAAACTAGTTACAAACGATATGTGCACTTGCAGTCATCAAGCTATTTTCTAGCGCTGTTGCCGGGGAGCTAAGCATTGTAGGTCTTTTAGTTTTTGCTTATTTTTTTTTTTCTTGCTAAGTTTTATTTTGAGTTACAGGTTTCCACCAACATTATGGAGTTTGAGCATATGACTAGTGCTCACCCACTCACCACTTTGGGAAGCCCTATGATATTTATAAAAGAGACAACTCCAACGAGAATACAAGGGGGTTTGAAATAAATCCTCTATTACTTGGTATTCTACACAAGAAGTAATTTACTAGGGATGAAGAAGATCCTAATCCATATGAGCATATTGCATGTTTCAAAGATATATGTGTCACTTTTCAATTGACGGGATATACTACTTTTTAGTCAGACTTTGACTAATACAGCTCTCTCATGGTATAGATCTCTACCCCTAGAAGCCACTACTACTTGGGATAATTTAGCATGTGACTTTCTAGCAAAATGTTACCCATTATCAAAATCTTTTGGAATCAGGCGTCTTATAATGACTTGGAGGAACCATCCTAATGAACGACTAGTAAGAGCTTATATCAGATTTAAAGATTTACTTAATCTATGTCCTCATCATGATTTGCCTGAATGGTATTTATTGCATATCTTTTATGGAAGTTTAATTGAACCTAATAAAATTGAACTAGGTTCTTTCACAGAAGGAGCCTTTATGAATCTTCCTATAACTAAAGCTTGGGTTTTACTTAAGAGAATTCGCGATCATAGAGTTTCATGGAATTTTGGTATAGGAAGCGAAGGTGGCGTAGAAATAGATTATGACTGTATTCATGACTATAATAAAAAGGGCCATGTTAAAGAATTATCTAAGGAACTTTATTTGGATTCAGATCTTGTGTTGCAAGTTGTTAAAGCTTTTACAGAACACATAAAAGCTCCAAAAGAGGGTTTGGTCAAGTATGATCCACCATCCGCACCTGAGAAGAAAAGAGAAGTTAAAGCAACACTAGCCTCCCTAGAACCAAGATATGAGATACCTTTCCCTAACACTGCACAGAAGCATATATTTGAATATAAGCAGGTCAAAGCAGTACAGGAGAAGAAGGAAGAGGAAAGTATGCCAGAAGTTGTGGAACATACAGAAGAAACCAAAGATGAAGAGGTAACCAAGGAAGCAATTATGGCTATATATGCACATTGTAACATAGTTGAACTTGATAAAGAGACTTCCGTATTGGTTGAAGGTAAAACGAAGGTAAAAGATGTGGGTAAGCCTATTCTTCCCTACATATTTAAGGAAACCTCGCATTATGGTTTATGCGATCTTGGCACCAAAGTTAATGTTATATCTTATGATTTCTATTTATAAATGAAAGAAGAAATAGAACTTGCTACAATTGAAAATACTGATATGACAATCATGTTAGCTAATAAAACTCTTAGAATTCCAATGGGAATAGTTGAAGATGCAACTATCACAATTGGCAATAAAAACTTTCCTATAGATTTTGTAGTTGTTGATATGCCAGCTGACACTCTTTGCCCAATTATATTTGGAAGAATTTTTTTGAGTGATGTAGGTGCCAATGTTGATTGCAAAAAGGATATTGTGTCTCTTTAGCTTGGGGAAGCAGAAAAAGAATTCCACTCTTCCAAATTTAAAGACAGACCTCCACAAATACAAGAAGAAGAGAAAGAGAAAACTATTGAGGAAATGGTAGCTCTCTTATTTAGTGATCAAAAAGAAGAAACAAATGAAGACTTAAATTATGAAGAAATAGTATTGAGGACAAGTCCCTAGAAGAACTAGAAGATGAATTCGATTCACTTCCCATTATAGGGCCTCCAACTAATGAGGCTTTTGAAGAGCTAGAAAAGAGAGGGGGCGAGGAATTACCAGCCCTAGAATTGAAGACTCTACCAGATAATCTTAAATACAGGTTTTTAGATGATACAAATAAATTTCCTATTAATATTAGTGCTAAACTTTTAGGATAAGAAGAAGAAGAACTCATGAAAATACATAAGGAGCATCGCAAGGCCTTTGGGTACTCCATAGATGACTTGAAGGGCATTAGTCCCATGATAACTGTCCATCGAATATTTATGGAGGAAGGTGCTAAACCAGTTGCGGAATTTAATAGAAGACTGAAGCCTGAAATGAAGGAAGTGGTAAGAAAAGAAATAGTACGCCTATTGGACACATGTATAATCTATCCTGTAAAACAAAGTGAATGGGTAAGTCCTGCTCATTAAGTTCCTAAGAAGGGTGGTTTTACTTTTGTTCCTAATGAAAACAATGAATTGATACCTAGTAGAACTATTGTTGGACATAGGATGTGCATAGATTTCAGGAAGTTGAATAAAGAAACTAGGAAAGATCACTATCCTTTACCGTTCATAGATCAAACTTTAGAAAGGTTAGCAAACCACACTCATTTTGCTACTTGGACGGATACTCTGGTTTTTCTCAAATAGCTGTTCATCCTGATGACCAACTTAAAACAACTTTCATTAGTCCTTATGGTTTACATGCTTACCGTCGTATGCCTTTTGGTTTATGTAATGCTCCAGCTACTTTTCAAAGATGCATGACTGCTATTTTTTCAGATTTTATAGAACTGATAATGGAAGTATTTATGGATGATTTTTCTGTCTATGAAACTTTGTTTACTAGTTGCTTGGATAATCTCAAAAGAGTTTTGCAGCGTTGTGAAGAAACCAATCTTGTTCTAAACTAGGAGAAGTGCCATTTTATGGTCAAAGAAGGTATAGCCTTGGACATAAGGTATCAGGTAAGGGAATTGAAGTGGATAGAGCTAAGGTTCAGGCCATAGAGAGAATGCCACAACCTAGGGATATAAAAGGTATAAGAAGTTTTCCTTGGTCATGTGGGTTTTTATAGAAGGTTCATTAGAAATTTCTCTGGAATATCTAAACCTTTGACTAACCTCCTGCAAAAGGGAGTAAGATTTAATTTTGATGTTAAATGTCTTATAGCCTTTGATAAACTTAAAAATGTTTTATCCCATGCTCCTATCATTAAACCACCTATTTGGGATATGACTTTTGACTTAATATGTGAAGCTAGTGACGATGTTGTAGGAGTAACTTTGGGACAACACATAGGTTGCAGATTTAATATTATACATCATGCTAGTAGAACTCTTAATAGTGCTCAAAAGAATTATCCTAAGGAAGAAAGGGAACTTTTTGCTGTATTTTCTTCTTGCGATAAATTTCGTTCCTATATAGTTGATGCAAAAGTAAGAGTTCATACGAATCATTATGGTTTAAAAGAACTCCTTGAGAGGAAAAACCATAAGGCAAGAATGATCCGTTGGATTCTTTTACTTCAAGAATTTGAGTTGCAGATTATGTAGAGGCAAGAAATAAACATGTTGGATGCAGTGTTCATATTCGCCAAGCAAGACACCAATCTTATTGAGAGGAACTTTAGTCCTGGTGATTTCGCTTACTAGAATTATTCAATGAACTAAGGTCAATTCCTCCAAAAGAGAAGAAGTCTTTGTTATTGAAGGAGCTTGTCACCCCCGAATAAGTAAACAATAAGTTCAAGGTAAGTGTTCTTACTCAAATAAGTGGTTTATTTTCATAGATTTTACTTCTGACATTTTTGCCTTTGAATTCCTTGTGTTTTTCTGAAGTTTCTAAAGGTTTTTACCAACTATACGGGCGCAACTATACGACCGAAGAAAAACCTCCGACCGTATAGTTGGTCGTTAAACCCTCTGTATCTTCTTTGCGAAATTGTTTTCGATGTCTGGATCTATATAGTTGCAACTATACGACAAGAGAAAACATTCTGGCCGTATAGTTGGTCGTTAAACTCTCAGACATTTTCGATTTTCGATGTCTCTATCTATATGGTTGCAACTATACGACCGGAGAAAATATTCCGGCCGTATAGTTGGTTGTTAAACTCTCAAACATCTTCGTTTACTTTTTCGTCTTTTCGAGTATAAAAACCGTTTTGTCGGTTCCAAGTCAGTAACTTGATTGACCTGGACTCGAGATATTTGGAAATATCTGCCCGGAACCAACTATACCGTCGGAGCTATACGGGTCGCGCCCGTATAGTTGGTCGTTACGTGGTAGGACTCCTCCAAATCCGCGTTATTTTCCTATTTCGTTAAGATTCTTTTCTTGGGCATGAATTTGGTGTTTATCGTGAGTTTTACCTACATTTGACCCCCCTTATATACTGCCATTGTCTCTCTCTCTCTCTAATCATAATCTCTAGGAACCAATCTAGCAATGTGCTATCCTGTCCAAGGCTGTGGAAAACCCCTGGGCCTCATTGCTCCTTCCAGGGACCGCTCTAGCAGCCCGTCCATGGAGGACGACGACGAGGAGGTGGATAGGTTTAGCCCGGGGTACAAGGAGTAAGTCGAGCCAAGCTTGTACAACAACGATTCGGATGAAGTGAGCGACATCTACATCTGTCGTGATGTCTATGATCCACCGGAGATCAACTGGGTGGCAATGAAGAGAGCTCAAGAAGAGAGAAGGGTCGTAAGCCGCATGGAAAAGGGCATGTGGAGACGGTCAAGTTCATCACCATGAACCCCAGGCCGCACAAGCATAAGGAATTACCTAATATTGGTGTAGGCACTAGCAATGGAGCGATGGTGCCACTCTTGAAGCCTACTATTGGTGCTCGTATGAGGGTGAAGCCTCAAAAAGAGTGGAGGAATGGTTTCCACTTCCCTGATCCATCAATCATGGATGAGGAAGAGGAAGATGCTCCTAGGACCAAGGATCACGTACGAGCACTAGAGATATATCAGAAGTAGGAGCTACTCCATCGTGTCGAAGTCCGCCACCGTCTCAAGGAGATAGAAGGATGATCTTCTCCCATTGGTGACTAAACTCGTGGATAAAGTGGACACTTTGCAATCTGATTTGCACAGGTGCTACAACCGCATCACCGCTCTAGAGGATACCAACAAGAAGCTACGCATCACGGTGTTACATGCCATGGCACCACAGTGATCTACAATAATTACAGATTATTTGATCCCGCCTAGCTTGATTCCAAGCCAGGGGTGATCTTTAAGACCTTGTAATCTATCTTATAAGTTGTTATGGGGGTAACCCCGTGGGTGGCCCGATCTTCACGGATCTCGTGGTCAAATCGATGGGAAAGCGAGGGGAAAGGGAGAAGGTAGAGGAAGCGGACGCACACCTCGCGAAGAACACGATGAACACACGCAAAACACACATGATACAAGGCCGATTGCTCTCACCGGTGGCCACCGGTCTGATAAAATCCTCGCAAGGAAAGATCGGTCAACGTGCTCCCTCGATCCCACGCCGAGAGGGAAGAACACCTTGGAGAGGGTCTTGACGTCTTGGCAAAGGGACACCGATGCCAAGGCCTTGTACAACAAGGGAGGCGCGATGCAAACTCCAACGAGGTGGTGACAATAGTCGATCCCCTTTGGTAGAAGAGGATGAGGCAAAACTAGAGATTCCACAAAGGGGGTTGTCTTTAGTCTATCATCTATGCCTCAGGGATACATGAGGGGGTGGGGGCTCTATTTATAGGCCATCCACAAGTTCAGGGGTAGTTTGGGCATAAAACTAGGGTTTGGTGTGGAATAGAGGGGTACATGGGCCAAGGGCCCAGACATTGGCTCACAGGCCCATCACTTAGGCCGGACAGTCCGGGTCGGGTGGACCGGACAGTCCGGGGTGACCGGACACTCCGGGTAGTGTCCGAACTAGCCTTCTGAATGTCCACGCCTGGTTGGGGTGGGGGCAGGCCGGACACTCCGACTGAGTCGCGCCGGACACTCCGGCTGCGCCGGACACTCCGGCTGGATTCGGGCGGACTCTCCGGGGCGATGACAGCGGAGACTCTGGTTCTGGAGCTGGCTGCTCCTGGTCCATCTTCTTGGGTGACTTGGGGACAATCTTGGGGACTTGGCGTTGTAGATGTAGTAGCGTCCGCAGGACGGGCTGCATCAGCTCCCCCCCTTCAAAAAGAGTCGTCCTCGACTCTTCATGCACATCACTAAGAAGATGATGTCGAGAGACCTTCTTGATCCTCGGGTTCACCATACAGTCGTCCTTGAGAAGCTTGATGTGGCAACTCTTCAATGTTCCTTCACCTTCCATGAAGCCTACAAAGCTCACAACAAAAGCGAAGCATCACTCAAAGAGTAGCCAATTCATGAAGATTATAGCATGAGTCCTCAAGTAGAAGGAAGTCACTTTATAATGTAGAGATAGCTCATTGAAGGGTAGCCCCAGGTAACTCCCTTCGATTCGTCTTGTCAACTCGTTGTCCATAGAGGTTGACGCATATGCAATTGTACCTTCACACAACAAAGACCAAGCAACATATTTTTGTGTGTGATAGAGGAGCATGTCATTTGTGGCATGTCCATTCTTGTTCACAACACTATTAGCACAACTCAAGTATAGCAAACGGAGTGCATATGCAAGGTCAAAGTGCATGGGAATTGTTTGAACATCAACCAAATGTGGGAACTCAAAAATTCCATAAAGCATCTTAGTGTGGCACTCAAAGCAATTGACAAAGATATGGATCAACATCTTTGATGCAAGAGTAGGACAATTTGGCAAAAGCACATGAGGAAGCATATCCAAAACAACATCATTATGTGTGCAAACAAACCATTGGAAAGAACAATTGTTCAATATGTTGGATGCCATACACATATCATCAAAAGCCAAAATCATGGGGTATGAGTATCACAAGCGGAAGAAAAAACAACATGTTTACAAACAAACCATATGAAAGAGCAAGTGGTCCTTATGTTTGTTGCAACAACAATACGAGAGACTTGGAATCTCTCATGACAATACATGCTCAAAATGGCATTATGGTTGCACACAAAACATTGGAAAGAGAAATTGTTCAACATTTCTGTGGCAACACACAAAGCATCAATATCCAATAGCAATGAAACATGGATTTCACAAGGTGAAAGAATACCATTAACATGCTTGCAAGCAAACCATAGGAAAGAGCAATTTGTCAACATGAAAGATGCAAAGCATGCAAAAGGTATCAGAGCTAGGTTCGATCTTGAACTCACATGGGGGATGCTCTCTAGAGCTCTTTGTGTCAACTCGTGCTCAACCGAGGTTGACATTCTTGTGCGGGTACCTACACACATCATAGATAAAAGGAAGAATGTGTATGCATGGTAGAGAAATACATCATCCATCATGGCATATCCCTTCTTGTGCACATCACCATTAGTGTCAATCAAGTATGAAAAATATGCATGGTGAGTATGCAAGCGGGGAACATGCTTATCATGGCAATCATCAAAATCTCCAACATTTGAGAAAGCTATGGGGGCCATCTCAATATAAACCATATGCGAATTATTGTTACCAGCAAAACAACTGAAAGAGCAATTATTCAACTTATTGCAAGCAACGGGAGAAATAGTAAAACACTCATGACAAAGCATTATTCGAGGGGTACAATTGGTAACATCGTTGCAAGCAAAACACTAGAAAGAGCAATTGTTCAACAAAGTGCAAGCAATGATATCATCAATGTAATGTTTAGAGTATATCATGTCTATGGCAATATCATGACAATAGAAGGATTCCACATGGTCATCATGATGCATAGCAAAATCAACACATGGGAATAAGAATGGAACATATGTCATGTCACAATTATCATCCATAGCATGCAAGTCATCACAAATCACCATGTCCACTAGTGGGATCATGGCATCATCACCACCCGTATTGTTACCTTCTTCATACCTCTCATATGAAGTGGGTGTTGTGGTAGCATTGGCCTCCATGTGGGCGACTTCTTCATCATGTATGGGGATGGCATCATCTTCATCCAAGCTTGTCGCTTCTTGATCCATGGAACCTAGCACATCACGAGAAAACACACTAGAGGTAGAGGGTAAGTCGTTAGAAATCAAAGTGGCCTCACATGACCTATCAACTACCACTCTCAACTCACTAGGTGTATCACTCATGCCCTCCAAGTGGAAGCACTCAATCTCACATATGGTGGAGTCACTCATCTCACTCTTATTTTCACTCAAGTGGGCTAAGTGGCTCTCATACTCACATGGGATTGGTACCACATCATCACTCAAGCATATGGGGATAGGCTCGGTGTGCTTAACTCCTTGCGCTTCCTTTGGTGAAGGGAAAGTCCCATGCTCACCATTCTTGACCTTGTCGTCGCCATCTTGCACCTTGGCTTGTGTAGTCCTCTTGACGTACTCATCCAACTTGGCGAAGTAGATGTCTTCATCTTCCTCATCCATGAGGTTGCATGCGTCATCTAGGACGTTAAGTCGTGGCATTGAAGCTTTATGTCGTGGAGGGGAGCTTTCTCTTGGTGCCATTTTGGTGGTGGCACGAGTAGTGGAAGGTTCCCCTTGATGGTGTTGACGGAGGTCATTGGCGTGCCTTGATAAAGGTTTATGTATATGGCGCACTTGGTCATCCACATGATGCTCGCGACGATGCTTCTTGTCCTTGGCACTCTTCTTGGTGAGGCGTTGTAATGAGCGCAAAGCATCATTAGTCTTGGCCATCATGCTCATGGTTTTGCCAAAGTTGTTGTCCATGTCGCGCTTGAAGTTGTCCATTTGATGGTGGACCTTGGTGCTCTTGAGGTGGAGGCTCCCTCTTGGTCGATGCGACTTGAGGAGCTTGTCGTTGTCGTTCTTGAAGTCTTCCATGCTCGGGGAGTTATTGTTGTTGTAGAACTCCATATCATCCAAGCATGTGGAGTCATTGTCGGTGTAGTGCTCCATCATGTCATCCATGCTTGTGGAGGCATATGCATGGTGGCTCATCGTGGATTCTTCATAGAAATCATCCTCGGTTCCGGAGTCCCTAGACATGTTTCACAAGACCAAGTGGTGTATATGGAAGTGGTAGGGGGTTAGGAATGCAACGTCCAACCTTACTTTACCTTGGAAGATAGTATCGTGCAAGTGGCAACACTTGAGAGCAATCAAAACCAAGCAAAGTGAAGTTCACGCGGAACACCAAAACCAACTAACCACTAAAAAACACACAAACACAAAGCTTATGGTGGATAGGTATGGAAGGTGGCGTGTCCAAGAACAATCTGAAATCAAGATATTGTAATGGCAAGTAAAGAATCACGATGATCACGAAGCAAAACAAGTCAATCGACAAGATAGGAATTATGTACAAGGAAACACACATGGTGGGATAAATGGGACTTGTGCGACGGAGAAAGTGAGCTAAGAACCAAATGATTATCTAGCAAAGACTATAAGCTCGTGTCGCACAAGTGCAAGGAGAGACGCTAGTTTGATTGCAATAAATTGGTGGGCTACAAGATATGCACAATAAGTACCACCTATTTGATGTTCATCGAGCTTGCGCTTCCTATTCTATGAGGCACTTGTTTCTTTCCTTCTTTTTCTTTTTCTATTTTGTTTTCTTTTTTTCACTTGCCCCTTCCTTGTGCCAACAACTATACAAGATAACTATATGAGATAGCGCGCTCACAACTTTTGCTCGGAATTCTACAAGTATCAAATGTGCATACCCCAAGCAATCATAGGAGGAACTAGTCTCAATAGGTGTTTGTTGAATGCAAAGATAGTGTGGCTCACAAAGGGATGCAAGTGGGGAGAAGTCACGGAATTTTTATACCTTTCCTCGCTGATCTTCACCCTTTATTGCTAGATTCCACCTTGCTCACAGAATTTTTATGGAGTAGATAGCATGAACCACGGAGATGATGATGCAGAGTTCTTTATCCTCTTCAAAACGAGCTAAAGAACACTAAAATCCGAGTTCGTATGCAAAAGTTATGCTCAAAACCGTGAAGGCATTTTTCACAAGACGGCGGACAGTCCGGGCGCCGCAGCCGCATAAGACGGGCCGGGGCGGAGATTCCGGTCAATTTATGCCGGATACTCTGGTCCGTTTTGGCCAGACAGTCCGGTCCGGTCGAACCAGAACTTCCAGAACACGGACAGGACGAGTTTTGTCGGAAAAACTCGAACCAAAACCTCAAATTAATGTGGGAAATAAAGGAATTAGGCTATGGAAACGCAGGTGAGGGTAGATCAACAAGTTTAGCAGTAATCCATGGATCAAAACCTACCAAAACACACTCAAATCACAGATCGATCCAAAACACGAATCGGGGCTATTTTTAGTGGAAATTTCGAATTTATGGGGCAAAAGACCAAATCGATGAGCAATCCGTGGCAACCAAAAGCTGCTGATACCAAATGTTATGGGTTGACACAAGATCCACTCGATTTTGTGGCTATTTTTGTGGTTTTTCAAGAAAAAATTTGGTGGGGAAGAACGAGGGTGAAATCCGTGGCAACTTGGGCTCTGATGCCAGATGTTATGGGGTAACCCCGTGGGTGGCCCGATCTTCACGGATATCGTGGTCAAATCGATGGGAAAGCGAGGGGAAAGGGAGAAGGTAGCGGAAGCGGACGCACACCTCACAAAGAAAACGATGAACACACGCAAAACACACACGATACAAGGCCGATTGCTCTCACCGGTGGCCACCGGTCCGATAGAATCCTCGCAAGGAAAGATTGGTCAATGTGCTCCCTCGATCCCACACGGAGAGGGAAGAACACCTTGGAGATGGTCTTGACATCTTGGCAAAGGGACACCGAGGCCAAGGCCTTGTACAACGAGGGAGGCGCGATGCGAACTCCAACGAGGTGGTGATGATAGTCGATCCCCTTTGGTAGAAGGGGATGAGGCAAAACTAGAGATTCCACAAAGGAGGTTGTCTTTAGTCTATCATCTATGCCTCAGGGATACATGAGGGGGTGGGGGCTCTATTTATAGGCCAGCCACAAGTTTAGGGGTAGTTTGGGCATAAAACTAGGGTTTGGTGTGGAATAGAGGGGTACATAGGCCAAGGGCCCAGATATTGGCTCGCAGGCCCATCACTTAGGCCGGACAGTCCGGGTCGGGTGGACCGGATAGCCTGGGGTGGCCGGACACTCCGGGTAGTGTCCGGGTAGTGTCTGAACTGGCCTTATGAATGTCCACGCCAGGTTGGGGTGGGGGCAGGCCAGACACTCCAGCTGAGTCGCGTCGGACACTCCGGCTGGATTCGTGCGTACTCTCCGGGGCGATGATGGCAGAGACTCTGGTTCTGGAGCTGGCTGCTCCTAGACCGTCTTCTTGGGTGACTTGGGGACGATCTTGGGTACTTGGCGTTGTAGATTTAGTAGCATCCGCAGAACAGGCTGCATCATAAGTTTTACATTAGTATTTTAGTTTTGCATTAGTTCAAATTAGAAATAAAGTTTGCATCATTAGAATTCCCCTCAGGAATAGTCGATCCCTTTTATGAAATTCCGAGTTTATTATCATATATGGAGCAATATTGATTTTGTGTTTGTACTATTGGATATATGTATGGCTTGAGTATAATTTTACTTGCACTTGATGATAGCAATAGGAGTCTTCCACACCATTGCTATTAATGGAACATATAAAGATAATTTGGTCAATATATTGTAAGTACATGGTTTGATTTACAAAGAAAGAAAAATTATCTACTCAGTTAAGTTGAAAAAGAAAACCTAAACAAAGGAGAATTAAAAGTGCTATAAAATTAGAGTGAGAACAAGACGAGGTAGAATATTAAAGCTATAAAGATTGCTTCATATACAATTGGAATTTGGTAATTGAGATCGTTAAACTTTGAATTCCAACATGAAGGGGAATGTATTGCTAGCTCCTTTGCACAGCACTTAAACAAAAGTGTGAGCATATATATAAAAAAAGAGGAGAAAAAAAAGAGAAGAAGAAAAAGAGCGAATGTGCAAAGAGCAAATAGGCATACACCACTATATTGTAGTATGACAAATAGATGTTTTAAGATTTTGAATCCCAAGTGAATATGTTAATCCTAAAACACTTGGGACTAACTCGCTAACTCATTCGGTTGAACCGAATACTTTTACATCATATTGAGAGTGATCTTTTGTGAACTGTTAAATGCTAAGGTGTGGAAGCCTGCTAATATTATTCGGACGGTTCGAGTAAGGTACTATTCATGAACTTATTCCTATGTATCATTGATAAACACATGATGCAACTACCTCATTTATTTTATCGACTTAGCTTCATGAATATGACGATCACATCCATTAAAGCTAACTTTCTCGAGACGAGCAAGAGTCTAAGCTTGGGGAAGTTGATGAGTGCATATTTGCATCATGTTTTATATTATTATTTTGCATTGTAGATGTAGGATCTTGGTATTTTATGGTGCTCGCGCATACATTTTATGTCTATTTTCACCAGGATCAGGACAGATGATGGATACAATGAACATAATTCTTGGAGCAGTTGTACTAGGAAGAAACGGAGTCAAAAACAACGTAAATCGCTTATTTGGGAAATATCAATAACACCAGAAGAAAACCCGAAGCGATCAAAGCATACAGATGGTTTAATGACCAACTATATTGCGGGAATAAATTTTCCGGCCATATAGTTGGCGCTGCCACCGCCTCCTCAAATAGTTTCACCCCGTACAACTAGATCAGAGACGATATACAGAACAACCTGAAAGTGCTGAAACCTCACCTCCAGAAGGCATCTGGAGGGGGAACTCATCCACCGGGGATCCATCTTCGCCCTGCGCAGATTCGGGAAGCTAAGGCATCGATCTTCATCATCAACCGCTGCATCACCACCATCTCCATCCATCCCATCTACATCTTGTCTAGATCTTGTTGTAATTTCCATACTCGTTGTGGATTTATACAAGTACTATTCATCCATGATAGATTCCATTGTTATTGCCATGATGTTGATTGCCTCCATGCCTGAGTAGCTCTTTTTTTCTTGGGGAGATGGAGAAACCCTAGTATGAGACTGGAATAAGATAAAGTTTATTATGATATTCATCGATGTGACCATGTGTTAGATTGTATTCATCTTGATGTTGGTAGAGGTCGACCTCTCAATATTTGCCTCCTATGGGGACTTGATGGAGGGAACTACTTGTTGGTAAACGGAGGTGTGTTAGCACTTACAGTGACTATAAAGTTGTTGGCACTCCTTACGTATCAACTTGGGAACCAAGGAAACTCACCGAACACTATCCATGCCATGGGATACGTTCTACGGGATTAAGTCCCTTAATAGTGTAGTAATTCGATTGATGTCGATTGTTGACTGTTGTGGTTATGAGGATGATGTGAGCAGTGGTTGCTGCCTATTTGTCCAAATACGGAGTTCCTCCCACACATACACAGTTGAAAATGTTCATGATAATAATCTTTACCTTAGTTCCTTATAATGCTAGAGGTGTATCCGCTACTCCCTGAGAACGCCTTTTTCCCTATTGCAGTTCCAATATCTTTTACATACGTGATACTTACTTTTTGTGTTCAGTTGTTTTACTTTACTTATTGTTGCTCTTATACCAAAAACCCAAAAACACCTTTTTACGCAATACTCACATTTTACCTTGTCACTTAGAACTTTATTTAGCATTTCTATTGTAGTATTTATTTCAAGAGTTATTAGACTTCAGACTCCTGCTCCCTGTGGGATCGATATCTTTATTTCGAAACTAGCTACAAACAATCTGTGCACTTGCAGTCATCAATAGCGGCTGGGTTGCCGCTACCGCCATCCATGTGCTCACCGCCATCGGTGCGGGCGCCGCCATCGGTGGTGTCATCCTCCTTGCCGCCTTCACTAGTTTCATCGTAGTCGTCTTCGTCCCCCTCCTAATCAGCATCTCCCTCATTGCCCCATCAGCTCTAGCGGCGGTCGCCTCCTCCTCCGGTGGTGGTGTCATCCTCATCTCCTCCTCCCCCTCCTACTGTTGGGACACCCGCTAGAATGACTCGTTGGCCTGTCTAGCTTGTTCTTCGATGCTCATGTTCTTAGAAGGGTCGGCCTTGTCATTGCCCTACATGTTTGGACTCTATTAAAAAGAGGCAAAAAGTTAGCACAAATCTCGACCGAAAAATTCGGCATGACCTTTGCTAATTGTTTGACCTAGGAGTGGCCATTTCTCAACCAAAACGGAAGTGAATCGACACTTCGAGAGAAATGGGCAACTCAATTGAAGAAATCCCTGCAAGACAAAATATCCCCATACCCATTGGCAGTCCCATGCATTGACCCCATCCATCATCCACATGCATTATATATATAACATATACATATGTATAAATAACTGAATGGATATATCCATCATCCATGTAGTAGTCCACCATCACATCACAGTAGTATAACAGATACATGTATAAGAACTTAAAAATATTTAAAAGGTACAACAGTATACACTTAAAACGGTAGTAGTATACACTTAAAATAGCACTCCAAAAACTGTAGTATAACTATAGTTTAAAACTACAGGGACTAATTATACAAACCCAAAACTATAGTATAATTGTAGTATAACTGGACAATGTCTTATTTGTGTGAAGAACCATGACATATTTCTGCAATAGGACAATACATTTATCCACACCAATCACCAAACAAATAAAGATATGTATTATATCTACACAGGGAACACTGAACAGACTATTCCTCTTCACAATCCAGTCACATGGATCCAATCATCAGTTCTTAGATGAATTTCCAGCAGCCTAAGTTTTTTATGTTCAAGACTTGATATCAGCAGGTTCACCTAGATATCAGCAGCTCACGGCAACACTAAAATATCGTAGGTTCACCTAAATATCAGCAGCTCACGGCAACACTAAAATCAGCAATTGCAACACTGTAGCTCACACGCTGTGAGCTCCAGATCAATATCTTTTTGGTGCATGATTGTTTAGAAGAATTATATTGAATGACAGCTAAGCGCTGTTGTTATGCTCTAACAAGCAGTAAAACTGGAATTGATCAAACCATGTGACATGAAGACATGATCAGAGCACACAATGTGAGTAAATAGAAATTGAATAATTAATCTTCTTGCACATTAAATACCTAGATGCAAACTTAGAAGGATTGGAGGCCCTAAGTGGAGACAAAGCTATGCTTAAAAATTTGAGGTGCAGTAAAATGCTAATACAATATGTTCTTAACACATAACAGATACATAACATCAGAATAAGAACAAAACAAAGATTGTTCAAGCAACTAACCTAGTGGGGTGGGGTAGGTCAACTGGCAACCAGAAGGAACTAGTTTGATCTTTTGAACCAGCTTTTTACTTTAAATCCCATATTACAGGAAGCGATGATGTATTAGAAATTTGTGCTCACTTAATTTGCTAACTGAGCTACGACAAGACCAGGCCACCTACAAGATGCTACTGTGTTGTATTTAGAGTCCTAAGAGTTCTTGCCATCACATATCATTTCTTGTAGAAACCATCATTCAAACGGAGAGTGCCAAACATCTCTATCCCAGGATTCAAAGAGAAATGGGAGCAAGTATTTGACAGTACAACACAAGTAGTCAACAAACCAAAATTGTAACACAAACATTTTTGGTTCCACCTTTGTGTCCACCTTCGTGGTCGCCATCCACAGAAACGGCAACCGACGAGGAGATCAAAGAAATTGGGGGCAGAGAGATGTACTTGTGCAGGGGCCTGTTCGTCTGCGGTACCAAACTTCCCGGGCCAGTGCACCGTGGTACCTAAGTTGCCTAAAATTGCCGCGTTTCGAAATGTTGGGCAGCCAACTACCGAGAGGGGCCATTTCGATGCAAACTCATCTCACCCTTGCCAAATTCAAACATTCCATGAAACTGCCCCATGAAGTAGATGGTTGGGACCCTCATGTCAGTCATCTGTCCGTGACGCGAGCGCCAACGTGGCAACCTCTTAGTAAAATCGAGGAACTAAGTGGATTGGATGTGTTGACCAATTTCACAAATCCATTCCCACCTTTCCCCTAGCACCGACGGCGTCGGAATCCACCCTTCAGGCAGGACGATCCCTTCGGACATTTGACTTCTGGCGCCAAGTTGCTGCGCCTAGTTGCTGCCGCCAGTCACTGATCCTGAGCTCCAATGGCGCATGACGTAGCCGCCGTTGCGAGGCTCTAGCCCGCCTCCGACGCCGATGATCCGAGCAACTCGGAGGATGGCAGATCCTACTACCAAGGAAGAAGAAGTTCTGGCTACAAGCGGGTGAGCTACCCTTCTCTTTGCTATTCACACTAATTATAACTGCTAGCTGGCTACTGAACCTAGAATTGTTTGTTAGCCCAACGCTGAAAAACATATTTTGTCCATAGTATTCTGTCAAGTGGGATCTCCACGGACCACCCTTACCTGGTTACGGTAGTCCTCTTCAGGTACGACTCTAAGGGCAAGTGGTATGGGCACCATTGTATCACGATGGAAGAAGCACATGCACAGATCTGCACTATATCTGGTATGGTTGCTGCTCTGCGTAATCATGAAGAGTTATGGCCGAAGCAGACTGCAAAGTTCAGCTTCATGGATGAACGTGGCATCATGGTTCCTCTAACGTGTGACAGTCAGCTAATTGGGTTGATGAAAAGGTATGCTTAGGATTACATGTTTGAGCTGAATTGTGATCTACTAGATGTGGAAGCTGCTGCAACTGGGAGTCGCCCTTCTATTCTTGGACAGGATGGTTGCTCGAACCCAATTAGCTCCTGGTAAGCAAAAGTCTCTTGGGGTTCGCATGTTTGTGTTGAATTGTAATTTTTGTTTTATTTACTCCATAGATATTGGGCAGTTATGCAACAGTCATGTTCTTTGACAGGAAGCGCCGCAAGGTTAGAAACATGACTGCCGGGTCAGTCATTTTGCTGCCCGAAGAAATTAAAAATGAGTGGAAAGATGATGCTGGACACGATTTAGGTGCCCATTGTCCCAGCGATGCAGAGTACATGAAGCTAAGAAAATTGGCACCAAGGAAGAGGAAGAAGGCAGGAAATGAAGAAACCAATGGACGTGAAGGCTTGGCACCTAGGCTGCGGAAGAAGGCTGCTGGCAATGAAGAAGCATAGTAATGTGTTGAACTTGAACCTATATATGTAATTCGGTTAAATTCTGGAGCTCTGTGTGTGGCACTTTGCTGGGTGAAACAATCTACCCACGTTCTCTGAGTAAAATTTACCGCGGCTTAGGGTTTGGAAACTCCCAAGTCAGTAGTTGAATCCAAAATTGTGATTCTGCCACTGCTATCTGAAAACATGTAGCACCGGTTCCACGATTGCTGAGGGGCAGGAGGTCTGCAAATTCGATGGAATTTAACTGGCACAGAAATAAATTATTTAAGCTGCCACACTCCACGAAGCAACAACTTATTTCAGATGCTGCACAACGACGTGGCAACATAAACAACAATGGCAACCGATAATGCCCCGATGCTTGAGCCCGTCTATCTCACCGTCTCCCTGCTCCTACATCCCCTGCGTCTGGCGAAGCTCCCGGATCTCCACTAACCGGGTGTACGTGCTTCCACTTTATAAATTGTGGTTGTGCCATTTTCATGCGGCACAATCCACGTAGATTACGTTTAAATAAACCACCAATGTCAAAATACCACCATGATCAAACAAAAGGAAGTGATGCAGGGTTAAGACAGACTAACGGTAGACCAATTTTTTTCCTCCTAGGACTCTGGGACCACTAGTTCAGACCGCTAGGTCAACAAGTACTACTGTTACAACTTAAAAAGGCACAGAGCTCAAGCTAAATAGAACTAGTTATCACACATATCCTTGATCTTCCTAATCTTAGCCCGATGCGCATCTTCCTGAGAGAGAAAGGATCGATTCGTCTGCTCCTTCCTTTTAGCATCTTCCTTGCACAACTTCAATTGTTTCTCTGTATTTTTCCTCATGCACTTGTCAATACTCGTAGTTGCGAACTGCAGGACTTTGTCCTGGTGAAGATCATTCCTTGCTTGAGTCAGTTCTTGCTCTGCTTTAGCATTCAGGGCCAACGCCATGTCCCTCTCCTTCTCGACTTTGCTAACCTTGTCTTGCACCCTCCTGAGATCTCGGTTAAGCTTGGTCGTGTCAACTGGGTCCCATAGCTTCATCTCAACACTGTCAAGAAGTGAGCTGACTACGGATTCTTTCAACTCAACAGTCATATCCCATAGTTTGTCCAGTGTTTTCTGCATCGATTTGGGCCACTCTGGATCTACCCATTTGACAACACCGCAACTTCCGCCTTGCATGATTGCACGATGTCCTTGACACCGTAGAAACCTCCTGCCTGCGTTTCATCCTTCGAACACTACAAATTTAATGGGCACATATCCATGTTTACATAGCAGAGGACTGTCTTCATCCGCTAAACCGTGATAGACGGAGTCATACATCGTCTGGTTGGCCTAACACATCATACGCGCATGAGTAAATAGAGTAGATCTAGCTCAAAAAATAGATAACTAGCCACATATGATAGAGATAGAGATGAGACGACTCACATCGAAATCACCATCCATGTCATCATGACGCGTTTCCTCGCCGTCTCCCCTTGAACCCATGGCGAGAGGGGATGGGGGGTGGCTGCCGGAGAGGGGATTGGGATGGAGGCGCCATCGGCTTGCGGCTACAGCAGGATGGGAGTGAAGTGGGGAAAGTGGCTTCGAGGGGAAGGAAGAGAAGTACGGGGAGGAAGAGAAGTAATGGGGACGTGACACTGGGATATGGCCCACTGAACTCGTGAGTCGTGACACTCGCAATAGGGGAGCGCCCGGTGTTGCCAGTTTGTCTAGAGCAAGTGTGGCCAATCATGCCACAGAACAACCTACTCGTGGACCGCTCTCACGAAGACCATCCCAAACGTCCAAGTGCCTCGATCGAACGGTATGTAACAATCGTCAAGCAGAACAACTATGTCAGGGCGTGCCTTCTAAAAGACTCGGTCTAACGGCCACCCATTGGGGGTCTAAGGTTAGGGATCTCCTAAGGTTAGGATCCATATGTGGTTTATGAGAAGAACACACATGCAATGACACTGGTGGATCCATGTGTGGCTTGTGAGAAGAACACACATGCAATGACACTAGGTGTGGTTCATGAAAAGAGCAGACATGCAATGCCACTAGGTGTGGTTCATGAAAAGAACACACATCCAATGATACTGGTGGATCCATGTGTGTTTTGTGAGAAGAACACACATGCAATGACACTAGGTGTGGTTCATGAAAAGAACACACATCCAATGACAATGGTGGATCCTTGTGTGGTTTGTGTGAAGAACAGACATGCAATGACTCTAGATGTGGTTCATGACAAGAACACACATGCAATGACACTGGTGGATCCATGTGTGGTTTATGAGAGGAATGGACATGCAATGACATTGGGTGTGGTTCATGAAAAGAACAGACACACAATGACACTGGTGGATCCATATGTGGTTTGTGAAAAGAACAGACATGCAATCACACTGGGTAGATCCATGTGTGGTTCATGAAAAGAACACACATGCAATGACACTGGTGGATCCATGTGCAGTTTGTGAGAAGAACACACATCCAATGACACTGGGTGTGGTTCATTAAAAGAACAAACATCCAATGACACTGGTGGATCCTTATGTGGTTTGTGAGAAGAACAGACATGCAATGACTCTAGCTGTTGTTCATGAGAAGAACACACATGCAATGACACTGGTGTATCTTTATGTGGTTTGTGATAAGAACACACATGCAATGACTCTAGCTGTGGTTTGTGAAAAGAACACACATGCAATGACTCTAGCTGTAGTTCATGAAAAGAACAGACATGCAATGACACTGGTGGATCCATATGTGGTTTGTGAAAAGAACAGACATGCAATCACACTAGGTGGATCCATGTGTGGTTCATGAAAAGAACACACATCCAATGACACTTGTGGATCCTTATGTGGTTTGTGAGAAGAACAGACATGCAATGACTCTAGATGTAGTTCATGAGAAGAACAGACATGCAATGACACTGGTGTATCCTTATGAGGTTTGTTAGAAGAACAGACATGCAATGACACTGGGTGTGGTTCATGAAAAGAACACGCATCCAGTGACACTAGTGTATCCTTATGTGGTTTGTGAGAAGAACACACATGCAATGACTCTAGCTGTGGTTTGTGAAAAGAACACACATCCAATGACACTGGTAGATCCACGTGTGGTTTGTGAGAAGAACACACATGCAATGACACTGGGTGTGGTTCATTAAAAGAACACACATCCAATGACAATGGTGGATCCTTATGTGGTTTATGAAAAGAACAGACATCCAATGACACTGTGTGCGGTTCATGAAAAGAACACACATCCAATGACACTGGTGGATCCTTATGTGGTTTGTGAGAAGAGCAAACATGCAATGACTCTAGATGTGGTTCATGAGAAGAACACACATGCAATGACACTGGTGGATCCATGTGTGGTTTATGAGAGGAACAGACATGCAATGACACTGGGTGTGGTTCATGAAAAGAACACACATGCAATGACACTGGTGTATCATTATGTGGTTTGTGAGAAGAACACACATGCAATGACCACATGCAATGACATTGGTTGATCCATGTGTGGTTTGTTTAGAGGAACAAACATGCAATGACACTGGGTGTGGTTCATGAAAAGAACAGACATGCAATGACACTAGTGGATCCTTATCTGGTTTGTGAGAAGAACAGATATGCAATGACTCTATATGTGGTTCATGAGAAGAACAGACATGCAATGACACTAGTGTATCCTTATGTGTTTGTGAGAAGAACATACATGTAATGACACTGGGTGTGGTTCATGAAAAGAACACACATCCAGTGACACTGGTGTATCCTTATGTTGTTTGTGAGAAGAACACACATGCAATGACTCTAGCTCTGGTTTGTGAAAAGAACACACATCCAATGACACTGGTGGATCGATGTGTGGTTTGTGAGAAGAACACACATGCAATGACACTAGGTGTGGTTCATGAAAAGAACACACATCCAATGACACTGGTGGATCCTTATGTGGTTTATGAAAAGAACAGACATCCAATGAAACTTTGTGTGGTTCATGAAAAGAACACACATCCAATGACACTGGTGGATCCTTATGTGGTTTGTGAGAAGAACAAACATGCAATGACTCTAGATGTGGTTAATGAGAAGAACAAACATGCAAAGACACTGGTTTATCTTTATGTGGTTTGTGAGAAGAACAGACATGCGGTGACTCTAGATGTGGTTCATGAGAAGAACAGACATGCAATGACACTGGTGTATCCTTATGTGGTTTGTGAGAAGAACACACATGCAATGACACTTGGTGTGGTTCATGAAAAGAACACACATGCAATGACACTAGTGTATCGTTACGTGGTTTGTTAGAAGAACACACATGCAATGACACTGGTGGATCCATGTGTGGTTTGTTTAGAGGAACAAACATGCAATGACACTGGGTGTGGTTCATGAAAACAACAGACATGCAATGACACTAGTGGATCCTTATGTGGTTTGTGAGAAGAACAGACATGTAATGACTCTAGATGTGGTTCGTGAGAAGAACAGGCATGCAATGACACTAGTGTATCCTTATGTGGTTTGTGAGAAGAACACACATCCAATGACACTGTGTGTGGTTCATGAAAAGAACACACATCCAATGACACTGGTGGATCCTTATGTGGTTTGTGATAAGAACAGATATGCGGTGACTCTAGATGTGGTTCATGAGAAGAACAGACATGCAATGACACTGGTGGATCCTTATGTGGTTTGTGAGAAGAACAAACATGCAACGACTCTAGCTGTGGTTCATGAAAAGAACACACATGCAATGACACTGGTGTATCCTTATGTGGTTTGTGACAAGAACACACATGCAATGACCACATGCAATAACACTGGTGGATCCATGTTGAGGGCAAACCTCTAGGGTGGCCCGATCTTTCACGAATCCCACTCAAATCGAGGGTGGAGTGCGGGGAAAGGAGGGAAGGATGAACACAATGAACACACGCACGAAGAACATGATGAACACACACGCAAAACCACGATAAACACCAATAGCTCATGCCAGCGGTGACCGGTCCGGCGCAATCCCTAGGATCAGCGTCGGGCGGAGGACTCTCTCTCGAACCGGCCCGGCGAGATGGGAGACTTGGTGAGATCTTGACGTCTTGGCAAAGGGACACCGATGCCAAGGCCTTGTACAATGCGGAGGCATGATGCAAACTCCAACGAGGTTTGGTGATATTGGTGCTCCTTGGTCAAGGAGCATGAGGTAAGAACTAGATAGATCCACAAAGGGGTTTCCACTAATTCTAATATCATGCCTAGGGTTTACAATGGAGGTGGGGGACTATATATAGGCCAACCACAAGTTCAGGGGTAATTCAGGCATTCAAGTAGAGTTCTGGGCGAAGTAGAGGGGTACATGGGCCACAAGGCCCAGCTAGGCTCGCATGCCCATCTTCAGGCCGGACAGTCCGGGTCAGCACGACCGGACAGTCCAAGGCAGCCGGACACTCTGGGTAGTGTTCGGGGAGTGTCCGAACTGACCTTCTAAATGTCCATGCCAGGTTGGGGCTGGGGCAGGCTGGACACTCCGGCCGAGTCGCGCCGGACACTCCGGCTGGTTCTGGGCGGACACTCCGGCTCAGTCAGCTTCAGCACAGGTGTAGCTTCAGGGCTTGTGGGTCGACGCGGCGGGGGTTCGTACCTGATGATGCACAAAGTAGTGGTATGAAGTAGCAAGCCATCCAGGTGTATGTCAAAGTCACATGATGAGAGGAGCGAATTCACCTTATCTTGAAGGATCTTGGCTTGGGCACGGGTCATCGGTCCACCTGGGGGACTTGGTGGTGTAGATGTAGGAGCGTGCGTAGGACGGGCTGCATCATCTCCCCCCTTGGGAAAGAGTCGTCCTCGACTCTTCATGGTTTTCATCTTGAACATCTCCATGGTAGGGTGAGAGATCCTTGACATTGAATGTATTGCTTGCAAGGTACTTGGAGGTCGGTATGTCGATGATGTAGGCATTGTTGTTGATTCTTTTGAGGACCTTGAAGGGACCATCTCCTCTTGGCTTGAGCTTGAAGTCATGTTCCTTGGGGAAGCGGTCTTTGCTTAGGTGTATCCACACAAGGTCACCTTCTTCAAAGATCATCTCCTTCTTGTCCTTGTTTAACCTTGAAGCTTGGCGAAGGACTTGTTGTTCAATAGTAGCTCTTGTTTCTTCATGAAGCATCTTCATAGCTTGTGCGCGCTTCTCGACGTCCATGTTTGTGCGCTCATGGAGAGGTAGTGGTAGGATGTCGAGCGTGGTGAGGTGCTCAAAACCATAGACGACCATGAATGGACTCATCTTGGTTGTTGAGTGCTTTGCTCGGTTGTAGGCGAATTCGGCGTGGGGAATGCATTCCTCCCAATCTTTCAAGTTTTTCTTGTCAACACACGTAGTAGAGTTCCGAGGCTTCGGTTGACAACCTCGGTTTGTCCATCGGTTTGAGGATGTGACGCAGATGAAAAGAGGAGCTTGACGCCGAGCTTGGCCATGAGGTTCTTCCATAAGTAGCTCATGAATTTGATGTCGCGGTCCGAGACGATTGTTCGTGGCACACCATGTAGACGGACGATTTCCCTGAAAAACAGATTTGCAACATGTGAAGCATCGTCGGTCTTATGGCACGGTATGAAGTGTGCCATTTTGGAAAAGAGATCCACAACAACAAATATAGAATCATGACCATGCTTAGATCTACGCAATCCTAACACGAAATCCATGCTAATGTTGGACCAAGGTGTATGAGTAATAAGCAATGGCATATAAAGACCATAGGGATTAGCTTGCAACTTAGCTTGAACACATGGCGTGCATCGTTGAACGTAGCGCTCCACGTCGCGCTTCATCTTGGGCCAAAAGTAGTGAGTGGAGAGCATGTCCAATGTCTTATTATGGCCAAAGTGACCCATGAGGCCTCTACCATGAGATTCTTGGAGGAGCAAACGTTGAAGCGACAACTTCAGAATGCATAGCTTGTTTTGTTTAAATAGAAAACCCTTATGCAAATAGGAATCATCAAAACCTTTGTCATTGGAGCACTTTGCGAAAATTGGTTCAAAGAACAGGTCGGAAGCATATAAAGATTTTATTTCCTCAAGACCCAACACGTTGATTTCAAGTCTCGTAAGAAGGCTTGTGTGCTTGCGAGACAATGCGTCAGATAATACATTATCTTTGCCCTTCTTATACTTGACTATGTACGGGAAAGACTCCATGAACTCAACCCACTTAGCGTGTCTCTTACTCAAGTTGGCTTGGCCTTTGAGATATTTCAGTGATTCATGGTCGGTATGTATGATAAATTCCTTGGGCCATAGGTAGTGTTGCCAAACTTGAAGGACACGTACTAAGGCAACAAGATCTTTGTCATAAATTGGATAATTAAGGCGAGCACCATCGAGTTTCTCGCTATGGTAGGCTATAGGACGTCCGTTTTGCATAAGGACTCCTCCAATGCCAATACCACGAGCATCACACTCTATCTCAAAAGTTTTTGTGAAATCTGGTAACGCAAGGAGAGGTGCTTCGGTGAGCCTCTTTTTAAGTTCATAGAAAGCTTTTTGTTGTGCTTTGCCCCACGCGAAGGTGACATTCTTTTTTGTCAACTCGTTGAGAGGACAAGCAATAGTTGAAAAGTCTTTCACAAAGCGATGATAGAAACCATCCAACCCATGAAAACTTCGGAGTTCACTCACATTTGTTGGGATGGGCCAATCTCGTATGTCCTTTACCTTGGAATCATCGACTTCAATTCACTTCGAAGAAACGACAAATCCAAGAAAAATCAACTTGTCTTTAGCAAAGGTGCACTTGGGAAGATTAGCATAAAGCTTTTCATGTCGAAGGATTTGCAAAACTTCCTTGACATGTGTTATATGGTCCTCAAGTGATTTGCTATAAACAAGAATATCATCAAAATAGACAACAACACTTTTTACAATGAGAGAACGCAAAATATGATTTGATGAGGCGCATGAAGGTGGATGGGGAATTAGATAAACCAAAGGGCATAACCAACCATTCATAGAGACCAAGTTTGGTCTTGAAGGCGGTTTTCCACTCATCACCTTCAGCCATGTGTATTTGATGGTAACCACTATGAAGATCAATTTTCGAAAAAATAGTGGCTCCACACAACTCATCAAGCATGTCATCGAGACGTGGTATGGGATGTCGATAACGCACGGTGATAGCATTGATTGGACGGCAGTCCATGCATAACCATAGCGTATCATCCATTTTTGGAACAAGTATCACGGGTACGGCACTTGGACTAGCGCTAACTTGGATCAAACCTTTGTAGACGAGTTGGTTTATTTGACGTTCAATCTCCTTTGTCTCCTCCGGGTTCGTGTAGTAAGCGGCACGTTTGGGAAGTGGTGCACCGGGGATGAGGTCAATGCGATGCTCGATGCCGCGAAGAGGAGGTAGTCCATGTGGAAGCTCTTCGGGGAACACGTCCTTGATTTCCTACAAAACACTCATCAAAGATGGAGGAACATTGGTTAATTCATTAGTTCCTTGCGCTAGTCCCTTGCAAAGGAGGACATAGTGCAAGATGGATGGGTTGTTCCGAACATCTCTCATCTCACTTTTGGTGGCAAGGAGAACACTCTTAGTTTTCCACTCGAGTTTGGCTTGTGGCTCTCACTCACTATGAGGTGGTTCTCTCTCTCACCGCTCTTCTCACAAGTAGGTGTTGTGCTTTGCACCCTCGCTAAAGCCTTTGCATTGTCCGCAATTATTTGGCTAGGAGTCATCGGTTGCAAAACACATGTTTTGTTGAGCCATTTAAAGGTGTATACATTGGTGCGACCATCATGTTGAGCAGCCTTGTCAAATTTCCATGGTCGACCAAGAAGCATGTGGCAAACTGTCATAGGAACCACATCACACTCCACCGTATCTTTGTAAGGACCAATGGCGAAGCAGACCGATACGGTATGCTTGATCTTCACGGACCCTTGGTCACTTAGCCATTGCACGTGGTAGGGGTGCTTGTGCGGATGGAGGGTGAGGTTGAGCTTCTCACACAACTCGGTGCTAGCAAGGTTGTGGCAACTCCCTCCGTCAATGATCACCTTGATAGATTTGCCATTGATGCCGTGATGCAGCCCGTCCTACGGATGCTCCTACATCTACACCACCAAGTCCCCCAAGTGGACCCATGACTCGTGCTCGAGCCAAGCTTCTCCAAGCTAAGGTGAATTCGCTCTTGTACTCATGTGACTTCAATGCACCCCTGGATGGCTTGCTACTTCATGCCCTGACACTATGCATCATCAGGTATGAAGACACGAACCAGAGGAGCGATGCAATATCCAACAGCTGGCAGGAGACCGCGGTACTACCGGCCCCTAGAAGCGGTACTACCGCTCATGGACAGCAGTACTACCGCCCTAGGCAGAGAGATGGACCCGAAGCCCCATATCCAACTGGTACTACCACACTCAGCAAGCGGTACTACCGCGCGCACCTGAAGACTCACGCCAAAGCTTCTGCCCGCCCCTATACTACCACACCATTCAAGCGGTACTACCTCGTTGGAGTTTGGTGTGTGTACAAGGCATGAAGCTGTACTACCACACCATCCCAAACCTCGTTGGAGTTTCCATCATGCCTCCGAGTTGTACAAGGCCTTGGCATCGATGTCCCTTTGCCAAGACGTCAAGATCTCACCGAGTCTCCCATCTCGTCGTGCCGGTTCGAGAGAGAGTCCTCCGCCCGACGCCGATCCTAGGGATTGCGCCGGACTGGTCACCGCCGGCATGAGATATTGGTGTGTATCGTGGTTTTGTGTGTGTATTCATCATGTTCTTCATGTGTGCGTTCGTCGTGTTCATCCTCCCCTCCTCTCCTCGCACTCCATCCTTGATTTGAACGGGAATCGTGAAAGATCGGGTCACCCTAGAGGTTTTCCCTCAACATGCCGGCTCGTGTTTGGAAGATATTGGAGTGTTGGTCTTAATGCTCTTGTGCTTGAGTGGTCAAGATCCTTGTGACGACAAGCGATGGACTTGCTTCATGTTGAAACATTAGAAGTTCTTGGTCATCTTCCACTCGTTGCCTTGCCATTGCTTCCTTAACACGGGCATCAAATTCATCTTCACTCAAGTACTCTTCATCACCATTGTCATGGATGAACAAGACTTTCTTGTTTCCACATTTGGCCGACTTGTGTCCTTTACCTCCACACTTGTAGCATTCACCATTGAAAGGTGTATCATTCTTTGCTTGTTTGCCACTTGGGGGATGTTTTCCTTGAGGAAGTGTGGGCTTGAAGGAAGGCTTGGAGGTACTTGAGGAGCTTCCATTGAAACTCGTTGGTGTAGCGGTTGAAGCTTGCTTGTAGGTGAAGTACGTCTTGGGATTGTTGTACTTGATATCCTCTTGCACTTGACGTTCAGCCTTTGTTGCGATGTGCACAAGATCAACCATGGTGTTGTATGTTTGGAACTCGACGATGCGCTTTATTGGATGATTCAAGCCAATAAGGAAACGTGCCATTGTTTTCTCCATGCTTTCAGCAATGTTGGTGCGAATCAAGTTGAGTTCCATTTCCTTGAAGTACTCTTCCACGGTCTTTGTCCCTTGACGAAGCGCTTGAAGGTTGTTGAAGAGGTCACGCGTGTAGTGCGCGGGGACAAAGCGGGATCTCATATGAGCCTTCATGTCATGCCAAGTTGTGATTGGCGGCTCTTGTCTTGCATCACGAGCAACTTGAACTTGTTCCCACCAAAGGTTGGCATAATCATCAAACTCAAGCGAAGCCATGGCGACCATCTTCTCATTGCTATAGTTGTGCATGCGGAAGATCTTGTCGACCTTGAGTGCCCACGAGAGGTATTCTTCGGGGTCATTGGATCCGGTGAACTTGGGCATTGTGAACTTGAGCTTGCCAAATGTTTCTTCCTCATTGCGGTCGCGATAGCGATTGTTGCCATGTTGATGATGGTCTTCATATTCCATGCGATCGTTGTGACGAGCTTGTTGATGATCTTGTGGTTAAGGAGGTGGAACTTGGTTCTCGTGACCTTGTTGCGGAGCTTGCTCTTGATATTGTTGTGTAGGGGCTTGCTCTTGTTCTTGGTGTGGTTGTTGACAGTGTTGAGACGCTTGGGCCTCATGGTGATGAGGGGGTGGATCCTCTTGATGCGGTTGACGATGAAGGGGAGGCTCGTTCCTCGGTTGGTGACGTTGGTTAGGCACATGGGCCTCACGGCGAAGATCATGGTCGTGAGCCTCTTGACGTGGTGGGCGTCGCTCAACTTGTATCACTTGACGCTCCAAGTTTTGTTGATGTAGAGGAGGCTCCTTGTGATGACCATGGTGTCGTTGTTGACGTTCATGACGGTGGTGACGAGGAGGGGGATCTTGGAGAGCCTCACGTCGATGACGAGCTTGATTCTCCAAATTGGAGTCATCACATGTTGTGTCAAGTATGTGTCGCGGTCAATGGTGGTAGACTTGTGGTTGCACTTGCGGTTTATCTTGTGGTTGCTCTTGTTGGAGCATTAATGCCCTTGCGTGATGACGGTGTGCTTCTTGCCTTGCTCTTGGCCTTGAAGAGAAATCGCCATCATAGCTTGATGTTGCGGCGTGCCGTAAGGAAAGGTACATAGTTCGAAGAACTTCCATCTTCAACCACGTGGGCATCATTGCATCTTGGAGCACTTGGATGAAGATCTTGTTGAAGAGGTGCATGACGATGCGAAGAACTTGCAGATCTTGATGCGCGTGAACGTGGCCTTTCCATTCCGTCGATGAGGCGTCAAAGATTGTCATTTGTTTCGGCGACGGAGCGTTGGAGAGCTTCATTTTGGTGGCTGAAGTTGTGATGAATTGCATGCATTTGTCGTTCGAGGCCGTCAGAGCGGTTGTCGATGTTCTTGAACTCCGCTTGCGTCTCGCCAAATTGTTCATCCTGTCTTGTCTCAAGGGCTTGGCATCGTTCACGGAACTCTTGTCGAACGATGAAGTGACTTGCGCGCGTCATGTACGCACCTTGATATTCTTTTTGGGGAGGTGGTTGGCTGGACTCACCGTGCCTATCCATCATGCAAGACACACAAGTATTGTATATGGAAGTGGAATATGGTGGTGTTAGCCTTGTACCTCACCTCGGGGATTGCACCAAGCTAGAAACCACAAGTGAGAGCTATAAGCGTGCAAAGTGGAATTGCAAAGAAAACTCACACTAAAGAAAGAACTAACTCTCAAAAGCTTGTTGGTGGTAGGTTAGGATTGTGGGATGCCAAAGAACCAACCAAAAGAAAAGGGATAGTCAAAAGTGGGTAAAACCCAACAAAACTCAAGTCAAAGGCGAAGGTCAACAACTCAAAAGGGTGACGGGAACCTACGACTATATACACACATGTGGAGATAGTTGGGATTGACACGACTATGAAAATGAGCAAACAAAAAGTCCTAACAAAGACTAAGCTCATTGTCGTGCCAATGCAAGGAGAGACAATGGCTCGTTTGCAAAGAAGAAAAGTGAGCAACGGATTTGTGCACTTGCCTTGGACGCTCTTCATTCTCTCTTGCTTACAAGCTTTGAGACTCTCTTTGGCAATGGGAGACTATTTTTCTTTTGCTTTTTCTTTGTATATTTTTTTTGCTCTCCCTTGATGCTACCTAGTCACACTCTCACTATCCAAGGACAAACGCACAATGCTCAAGCAAACACAAAATGAGCCACTCTCATGGGATAGGTACACACAAAGGAAGATAGGGGTTAACAAGGTGACGCAAGTTATACCTTCGTTGGTGATGATGAACTTGGTGTCGGTGGTGCGGGATGATGTTCGTGGACCGTGGTGTCGGTGAGCACGGAAGTTGTTGATGCGAAAGCTTGCTGTTAGTTGCTGACACGCACACAGGCAAACAAAGGGAATTAGCCAATGCGAAAAATGAGGCAAAACTATCAAAACTGGCGTTACAGCCGGACACTCCGGTCTGTCTGGGCCGGACACTCTGGTCAAGTTTGGCCGGACACTCCGGTCTGGCCGGACACTCCGGTCGAATCGGTCCGGACACTCCGGCACGGGTTTCCTGCTCGTCTTCTTGAGCAGAAATCCTCGCCTTAAGTCCTCAAATCCGCGAAAAACTGGCCAAATCGGGCTGGGAAAACGCAGGATAAAGCTGGACCAACTCCTAAGACAAGGTTTGGTCGGATCAAAACCACAAATAACACCCCAAATCAAGAGATCGATCCAAAGGCAAATATGGGGCTCTTTTTTTTGGGGATTTTCGAATTTTTTGGTGGATAGAAGAAAAAATTGTGGGGGAATTCATTAGCAACAAAGCTCTTGATACCAATATGTTGAGGGCAAACCTCTAGGGTGGCCCGATCTTTCACGAATCCCACTCAAGTTGAGGGTGGAGTGTGGGGAAAGGAGGGAAGGATGAACACGACGAACACACGCACAAAGAACATGATGATCACACACGCGAAACCACGATAAACATCAATAGCTCACGCTGGCGGTGACCGGTCCGGCGCAATCCCTAGGATCAGCGTCGGGCGGAGGACTCTCTCTCGAACCGGCACATCGAGATGGGAGACTCGGTGAGATCTTGACGTCTTGGAAAAGGGACACCGATGCCAAGGCCTTGTACAACATGGAGGCACGATGCAAACTCCAATGAGGTTTGGTGATATTGGTGCTCCTTGGTCAAGGAGCATGAGGCAAGAACTAGATAGATCCACAAAGGGGTTTCCACTAATTCCAATATCATGCCAAGGGTTTACAATGGAGGTGGGGGACTATATATAGGCCAACCACAAGTTCAGGGGTAATTCAGGCATTAAAGTAGAGTTCTGGGCGAAGTAGAGGGGTACAGGGGCCACAAGGCCCAGCTAGGCTCGCAGGCCCATCTTTAGGCCGAACAGTCCGGGTTGGAATGGCCGGACAGACATCAAATGGGACACTCCGGAGTGTCCGGGACCCAAATCAGCCTTCTGAATGTCCACACCAGGTTGGGGCTGGGGCATGCCAGACACTTCGGCCAATTCGCGTCGGACACTCCAGCCAGGCCGGACACTTCGGCTGGTTACATGGACACTGCTCGACGGCCAAAGACAGTGCTTCAGGCTCGTGGGTCGATGTGGCGGGTTAAATGCGATGATGCACAGAGTAGTGGTATGAAGTAGCAAGCCATCCAGGTGTATGTCAAAGTCACATGATGAGAGGAGCGAATTCACCTTATCTTGAAGGAGCATGGCTCGAGCACGAGTCATCGGTAAACTTGGGGGACTCGGTGGTGTCGATGTAGGAGCGTCCGTAGGACGGGCCACATCAATCCATGTGTGGTTTGTTTAGAGGAACAGACATGCAATGACACTAGGTATGGTTCATGAAAAGAACAGACATGCAATAACACTGGTGGATCCTTATGTGGTTTGTGAGAAGAACAGACATGCAATGACTCTAGATGTCGTTCATGAGAAGAACAAACATGCAATGACACTGGTGTATCATTATGTAGTTTGTGAGAAGAACAGACATGCAATGACACTGGGTGTGCTTCATGAAAAGAACACACATCCAGAGACACTAGTGTATCCTTATGTGGTTTGTGAGAAGAACACACATGCAATGACTCTAGCTGTGGTTTGTGAAAAGAACACACATCCAATGACACTGGTAGATCCACGTGTGGTTTGTGAGAAGAACACACATGCAATGACACTGGGTGTGGTTCATTAAAAGAACACACATCCAATGACACTGGTGGATCCTTATGTGGTTTATGAAAAGAACAGACATCCAATGACACTGTGTGCGGTTCATGAAAAGAACACACATCCAATGACACTGGTGGATCCTTATGTGGTTTGTGAGAAGAGCAAACATGCAATGACTCTAGATGTGGTTCATGAGAAGAACACACATGCAATGACACTGGTGGATCCATGTGTGGTTTATGAGAGGAACAAACATGCAATGACACTGGGTGTGGTTCATGAAAAGAACACACATGCAATGACACTGGTGTATCCTTATGTGGTTTGTGAGAAGAACAGACATGCAATGACTCTAGATGTCGTTAATGAGAAGAACAGACATGCAATGACACTGGTGTATCCTTATGTGGTTTGTGAAAAGAACACACATGCAATGACACTGGGTGTGGTTCATGAAAAGAACACACATCCAGTGACACTGGTGGATCCATATGTGGTTTGTGGAAAGAACAGACATGCAACGACACTGGGTGTGGTTCATGAAAAGAAAACACATCCAATGACACTGGCGGATCCATGTGTGGTTTGTGAGAAGAACACACATGCAATGACACTGGGTGTGGTTCATGAAAAGAACTCACATCCAATGACACTGGTGGATCCTTATGTGGTTTATCAAAAGAACATACATCCAATGACACTATGTGTGGTTCATGAAAAGAACACACATCCAATGACACTGGTGGATCCATATGTGGTTTGTGAGAAGAACAGACATGCAATGACTCTAGATGTGGTTCATGAGAAGAAAAGACATGCAATGACACTGGTGTATATTTATGTGGTTTGTGAGAAGAACAGACATGCGATGACTCTAGATGTGGTTCATGAGAAGAACAGACATGCAATGACACTGGTGTATCGTTATGTGGTTTGTGAGAAGAACATACATGCAATGACACTGGGTGTGGTTCATGAAAAGAATAGACATGCAATGATACTGGTGGGTACATGTGTGTTTTGTTTAGAGGAACAGACATGCAATGATACTGGTGGGTCCATGTGTGTTTTATTTAGAGGAACAGACATGCAATGACACTAGGTGTGGTTCGTTAAAAGAACAGACATGCAATAACACTGGTGGATCCTTCTGTGGTTTATAAGAAGAACAAACATGCAATGACTCTAGATGTCGTTCATGAGAAGAACAGAATTGCAATGACACTGGTGTATCCTTATGTGGCTTGTGAAAAGACCAGACATGCAAAGACACTGGGTGTGGTTCATGAAAAGAACACGCATCCAGTGACACTGGTGTATCCTTATGTGGTTTGTGAAAAGAACACACATGCAATGACACTAGGTGTGATTCATGAAAAGAACACACATCCAATGACACTGGTGGATCCTTATGTGGTATATGAAAAGAACAGACATCCAATGACACTTTGTGTGGTTCATGAAAAGAACACACATCCAATGACACTAGTGGATCCTTATGTGGTTTGTGAGAAGAACAGACATGCAATGACTCTAGCTATGGTTCATGAAAAGAATAGACATGCAATGACATTGGTGGATCCATATGTGGTTTGTGAAAACAACATACATGCAATCACACTGTGTGGATGCATGTGTGGTTCATTAAAAGAACACACATGCAATGACACTGGTGGATCCATGTGTGGTTTGTTTAGAGGAACAAACATGCAATTACACTGGGTGTGGTTCATGAAAAGAACAGACATGCAATGACTCTAGATGTCGTTCATGAGAAGAACAGACATGCAATGACACTGGTGTATCCTTATGTGGTTTGTGAGAAGAACATACATGCAATGACACTGGGTGTGGTTCATGAAAAGAACACACATCCAGTGACACTGGTGGATCCATATGTGGTTGGTGGAAAGAACGGACACGCAATGACACTGTGTGTGGTTCATGAAAAGAACACACATCCAATGACACTTGCGGATCCATGTGTGGTTTGTGACAAGAGCACACATGCAAGGACACTGGGTGTGGTTCATGAAAAGAACACACATCCAATGACACTAGTGGATACTTATGTGGTTTATGAAAAGAACATACATCCAATGACACTGTGTGGTTCATGAAAAGAACACACATCCAATGACACTGGTGGATCCTTATGTGGATTGTGAAGAAACGGACATGCAATGACTCTAGATGTGGTTCATGAGAAGAACATACATGCAATGACACTGGTGTATCCTTATGTGGTTTGTGGGAAGAACAGACATGCGATGACTCTAGACGTGGTTCATGAGAATAACAGACATGCAATGACACTAGTGTATCGTTATGTGGTTTGTGAGAAGAACAGACATGCAATGACACTAGGTGTGGTTCATGAAAAGAATAGACATGCAATGATACTGGTGGATCCATGTGTGGTTTGTTTAGAGTAACAGACATGCAATGACACTAGGTGTGGTTCATGAAAAGAACAGACATGCAATAACACTGGTGGATCCTTATGTGGTTTGTGAGAAGAACAGACATGCAATGACTATAGATGTCGTTCATGAGAAGAATGACATAATACAAGACTGGTGTATCCTTATGTGGCTTGTGAGAAGAACAGACATGCAACGACACTGGGTGTGGTTCATGAAAAGAACACACATCTAGTGACACTGGTGGATCCTTGTGTGGTTTGTGAAAATAACACACATGCAATGACTCTAGTTGTGGTTTGTGAAAAGAACACACATCCAATGACACTGGTGGATGCATGTGTGGTTTGTGAGAAGAACACACATGTAATGACACTGGGTGTGGTTCATGAAAAGAACATACATCCAATGATACTGGTGGATCCTTATGTGGTTTATGAAAATAACAGACATCCAATGACACTGTGTGTGGTTCATGAAAAGAACACACATCCAATGACACTAGTGGATCCTTATGTGGTTTGTGAGAAGAACAGACATGCAATGACTCTAGATGTGGTTCATGGGAAGAACAGACATGCAATGACACTGGTGTATCCTTATGTGGTTTGTGAGACATGCGATGACTCTAGATGTGGTTCATGATAAGAACAGACATGCAATGACACTGCTGGATCCTTATGTGGTTTGTGAGAAGAACAGACATGCAATGACACTAGGTGTGGTTCATGAAAAGAATAGACATGCAATGATATTGGTCGATCCATGTGTGGTTTGTTTAGAGGAACATACATGCAATGACACTAGGTGTGGTTCATGAAAAGGACAGACATGCAATAACACTAGTGGATCCTTATGTGGTTTTTAGAAGAACAGACATTCAATGACTCTAGATGTCGTTCATGAGAAGAACAGACATGCAATGACACTGGTGTATCCTTATGTGGCTTGTGAGAAGAACAGACATGCAATGACACTGGGTGTGGTTCATGAAAAGAACACGCATCCAGTGACACTGGTGTATCCTTATGTGCTTTGTGTGAAGAACACACATGCAATGAATCTAGTTGTGGTTTGTGAAAAGAACACACATCCACTGACACTGGTGGATCCATGTGTGGTTTGTGAGAAGAACGCACATGCAATGACACTGGGTGTGGTTCATGAAAAGAACACACATCCAATGACACTGGTGGATCCTTATGTGGTTTATCAAAAGAACATACATCCAATGACACTATGTGTGGTTCATGAAAAGAACACACATCCAATGACACTGGTGGATCCTTATGTGGTTTGTGAGAAGAACAGACATGCAATGACTCTAGATGTGGTTCATGAGAAGAAAAGACATGCAATGACACTGGTGTATATTTATGTGGTTTGTGAGAAGAACAGACATGCGATGACTCTAGATGTGGTTCATGAGAAGAACAGACATCCAATGACACTGGTGTATCGTTATGTGGTTTGTGAGAAGAACATACATGCAATGACACTGGGTGTGGTTCATGAAAAGAATAGACATGCAATGATACTGGTGGGTCCATGTGTGTTTTGTTTAGAGGAACAGACATGCAATGATACTGGTGGGTCCATGTGTGTTTTATTTAGAGGAACAGACATGCAATGACACTAGGTGTGGTTCGTTAAAAGAACAGACATGCAATAACACTGGTGGATCCTTCTGTGGTTTATAAGAAGAACAAACATGCAATGACTCTAGATGTCGTTCATGAGAAGAACAGAATTGCAATGACACTGGTGTATCCTTATGTGGCTTGTGAAAAGACCAGACATGCAAAGACACTGGGTGTGGTTCATGAAAAGAACACGCATCCAGTGACACTGGTGTATCCTTATGTGGTTTGTGAGAAGAACACACATGCAATGACACTAGGTGTGATTCATGAAAAGAACACACATCCAATGACACTGGTGGATCCTTATGTGGTATATGAAAAGAACAGACATCCAATGACACTTTGTGTGGTTCATGAAAAGAACACACATCCAATGACACTAGTGGATCCTTATGTGGTTTGTGAGAAGAACAGACATGCAATGACTCTAGCTATGGTTCATGAAAAGAATAGACATGCAATGACATTGGTGGATCCATATGTGGTTTGTGAAAACAACATACATGCAATCACACTGTGTGGATGCATGTGTGGTTCATTAAAAGAACACACATGCAATGACACTGGTGGATCCATGTGTGGTTTGTTTAGAGGAACAAACATGCAATTACACTGGGTGTGGTTCATGAAAAGAACAGACATGCAATGACTCTAGATGTCGTTCATGAGAAGAACAAACATGCAATGACACTGGTGTATCCTTATGTGGTTTGTGAGAAGAACATACATGCAATGACACTGGGTGTGGTTCATGAAAAGAACACACATCCAGTGACACTGGTGGATCCATATGTGGTTGGTGGAAAGAACGGACACGCAATGACACTAGGTGTGGTTCATGAAAAGAACACACATCCAATGACACTTGCGGATCCATGTGTGGTTTGTGACAAGAGCACACATGCAAGGACACTGGGTGTGGTTCATGAAAAGAACACACATCCAATGACACTAGTGGATACTTATGTGGTTTATGAAAAGAACATACATCCAATGACACTGTGTGGTTCATGAAAAGAACACACATCCAATGACACTGGTGGATCCTTATGTGGTTTGTGAGAAGAACAGACATGCAATGACTCTAGATGTGGTTCATGAGAAGAACATACATGCAATGACACTGGTGTATCCTTATGTGGTTTGTGGGAAGAACAGACATGCGATGACTCTAGACGTGGTTCATGAGAATAACAGACATGCAATGACACTAGTGTATCGTTATGTGGTTTGTGAGAAGAACAGACATGCAATGACACTAGGTGTGGTTCATGAAAAGAATAGACATGCAATGATACTGGTGGATCCATGTGTGGTTTGTTTAGAGTAACAGACATGCAATGACACTAGGTGTGGTTCATGAAAAGAACAGACATGCACTAACACTGGTGGATCCTTATGTGGTTTGTGAGAAGAACAGACATGCAATGACTATAGATGTCGTTCATGAGAAGAACAGACATGCAATAAGACTGGTGTATCCTTATGTGGCTTGTGAGAAGAACAGACATGCAACAACACTGGGTGTGGTTCATGAAAAGAACACACATCTAGTGACACTGGTGGATCCTTGTGTGGTTTGTGAAAATAACACACATGCAATGACTCTAGTTGTGGTTTGTGAAAAGAACACACATCCAATGACACTGGTGGATGCATGTGTGGTTTGTGAGAAGAACACACATGTAATGACACTGGGTGTGGTTCATGAAAAGAACATACATCCAATGATACTGGTGGATCCTTATGTGGTTTATGAAAAGAACAGACATCCAATGACACTGTGTGTGGTTCATGAAAAGAACACACATCCAATGACACTGGTGGATCCTTATGTGGTTTGTGAGAAGAACAAACATGCAATGACTCTAGATGTGGTTCATGGGAAGAACAGACATGCAATGACACTGGTGTATCCTTATGTGGTTTGTGAGACATGCGATGACTCTAGATGTGGTTCATGATAAGAACAGACATGCAATGACACTGCTGGATCCTTATGTGGTTTGTGAGAAGAATAGACATGCAATGACACTAGGTGTGGTTCATGAAAAGAATAGACATGCAATGATACTGGTCGATCCATGTGTGGTTTGTTTAGAGGAACATACATGCAATGATACTAGGTGTGGTTCATGAAAAGGACAGACATGCAATAACACTAGTGGATCCTTATGTGGTTTGTGAGAAGAACAGACATTCAATGACTCTAGATGTCGTTCATGAGAAGAACAGACATGCAATGACACTGGTGTATCCTTATGTGGCTTGTGAGAAGAACAGACATGAAATGACACTGGGTGTGGTTCATGAAAAGAACACGCATCCAGTGACACTGGTGTATCCTTATGTGCTTTGTGTGAAGAACACACATGCAATGAATCTAGTTGTGGTTTGTGAAAAGAACACAGATCCACTGACACTGGTGGATCCATGTGTGGTTTGTGAGAAGAACACACATGCAATGACACTGGGTGTGGTTCATGAAAAGAACACACATCCAATGACACTGGTGGATCCTTATGTGGTTTATCAAAAGAACAGACATCCAATGATATTGTGTGTGGTCCATGAAAAGAACACACATCCAATGACACTGGTGGATCCTTGTGTGGTATGTGAGAAGAACAAACATGCAATGACTCTAGATGTGGTTCATGAGAAGAACACACATGCAATGACACTGGTGGATCCATGTGTGGTTTATGAGAGGAACAGACATGCAATGACACTGGGTGTGGTTCATTAAAAGAACAGACATGCAATGACACTGGTGGATCCATATGTGGTTTGTGACAAGAACAGACATGCAATGACTCTAGCTGTGGTTCATGAAAAGAATAGACATGCAATGACACTAGTGGATCCATATGTGGTTTGTGAAAAGAACATACATGCAATGACACTTGGTGTGGTTCATGAAAAGAACAGACATGCAATGACACCGGTGGATCCTTATGTGGTTTGTGAGAATAATAGACATGCAATGACTCTAGATGTCGTTCATGAGAAGAACAGACATGCAATTACACTGGTGTATCCTTATGTGGTTTGTGAGAAGAACAGACAAGCAATGACACTAGGTGTGGTTCATGAAAAGAACACACATCCAGTGACACTAGTGGATCCTTATGTGGTTTGTGAGAAGAACAGACATCCAATGACTCTAGATGTCGTTCATGAGAAGAACAGACATGCAATGACATTTGTGTATCCTTATGTGGTTTGTGAGAAGAACAGACATGCAATGACACTAGGTGTGGTTCATGAAAAGAACACACATCTAGTGACACTGGTCGATCCTTATGTGGTTTGTGAGAAGAACACACATGCAATGACTCTATATATCGTTCATGAGAGGAACATACATGCAATAACACTGGTGTATCCTAATGTGGTTTGTGAGAAGAACAGACATGCAATGACACTAGGTGTGGTTCATGAAAAGAACATGCATCCAGTGACACTGGTGTATCCTTATGAGGTTTGTGAGAAGAACACACATGCAATGGCCACATGCAATGGTACTGGTGGATCCATGTTTGGTTTGTTTAGAGGAACAGACATGCAATGACACTGGGTGTGGTTCATGAAAGGAACAGACATGCAATGACACTGGTGGATCCTTATGTGGTTCATGAAAAGAATAGACATGCAATGACTCCGGTGGATTCATCTGTGGTTTGTGGAAAGAACAAACATGCAATGACACTAGGTGTGGTTCATGAAAATAAGACACATCCAATGACACCGGTGGATCCATGTGTTGTTTGTGAGAAGAACACACATGCAATGACACTAGGTGTGGTTCATGAAAAGAACACACATCCAATGACACTAGTGGATCCTTATGTGGTTTGTGAGAAGAACAGACATGCAATGACTCTAGATGTGGTTCATGAGAAGAACACACATGCAATGACACTGGTGGATCCATGTGTGGTTTATGAGAGGAACAGACATGCAATGACACTGGTTGTGGTTCATGAAAAGAACAGACATGCAATGACACTAGTGGATCAATTTGTGGTTTGTTAGAGGAACAGACATGCAATCACACTGGGTGTGGTTCATGAAAAGAACACACATCCAATGACACTGGTGGATCCATGTGTGGTTTGTGAGAAGAACACACATGCAATGAAACTTGGTGTAGTTCTTGAAAAGAACACACATCCAATGACATAGGTGGATCCTTGTGTGGTTTGTGAGAAGAACAGACATGCAATGACTCTAGCTGTGGTTCATGAGAAGAACACACATGCAATGACACTGGTGTGTCCTTATGTGGTTTGTCAGAAGAACACACATGCAATGACTCTAGCTGTGGTTCATGAAAAGAACACACATGGAGTGACACTAGTGGATCCATATGCGGTTTGTGGAAAGAACATACATCCAATGACACTGGGTGTGGTTCATGAAAAGAACACACATCCAATGACACTGGTGGATCCATGTGTGGTTTGTAAGAAGAACACGCATGCAATGACACTGGGTGTGGTTCATGAAAAGAACACACATCCAATGACACTCGTGGATCCTTATGTGGTTTCTGCGAAGAACAAACATGCAATGACTCTAGATGTGGTTCATGAGAAGGACACACATGCAAAGTCACTGGTGGATCCATGTGTGTTTTATGAGAGGAACGGACATGCAATGACACTGGTTGTGGTTCATGAAAAGAACAAACATGCAATGACACTAGTGGATCCATATGTGGTTTGTGAGAAGAATAGACATGTGATGACTCTAGATGTGGTTCATGAGAAGAACATACATGCAATGACACTAGCGTATCCTTATGTGGTTTGTGAGAAGAACAGACATTCAATGACACTAGGTGTGGTTCATGAAAAGAACAGACATGCAATGATACTAGTGGATCCATGTGTGGTTTGCTTAGAATAACACACATGAAATGACCACATGCAATAACACAGGTGGATCCATGTGTGGTTTGTTTAGAGGAACAGACATGCAATGACACTGGGTGTGGTTCATGAAAAGAACACACATCCAATGAGACCGGTGGATCCATGTGTGGTTTGTTTAGAAGAACACACATGCAATGACCACATGCAGTGAAACTAGTGGATCCATGTGTGGTTTGTTTACAGGAACAGACATGCAATGACATTGGGTGTGGTTCATGAAAAGAACAGACATGCAATGATACTGGTGGATCCATGTGTGGTTTGTTTAGAGGAACAGACATGCAATGACACTAGGTGTGGTTCATGAAAAGAACATACATGCAATAAGACTGGTGGATCCTTATGTGGTTTGTGAGAAGAACAGACATGCAATGACTCTAGATGTTGTTCATGAGAAGAACAGAATTGCAATGACACTGGTGTATCCTTATGTGGCTTGTGAGAAGAACAGACATCCAATGACACTGGGTGTGGTTCATGAAAAGAACACGCATCTGGTGACACTGGTGTATCCTTATGTGGTTTGTGAGAAGAACACACATGCAATGACTCTAGTTGTGGTTCATGAAAAGAACACACATCCAATGACACTTGTGGATCCATGTGTGGTTTGTGAGAAGAACACACATGCAATGACACTGGGTGTGGTTCATGAAAAGAACACACATCCAATCACACTGGTGGATCCTTATGTGGTTTATGAAAAGAACAGACATCCAATGACACTATGTGTGGTTCATGAAAAGAACACACATCCAATGACACTGGTGGATCCGTATGTGGTTTGTAATAGGAACAGACATGCAACTACACTGTGGTTCATGAAAAGAACAGACATGCAATGACACTGGTGGATCATTATGTGGTTTGTGACAAGAACAGACATGCAATGACTCTAGCTGTGGTTCATGAAAAGAATAGACATGCAATGACATTGGTGGATCCATATGTGGTTTGTGAAAACAACATACATGCAATCACACTGGGTGGATGCATGTGTGGTTCATTAATAGAACACACATGCAATGACACTAGTGGATCCATGTGTGGTTTGGGAGAAGAACCGACATCCAATGACACTAGGTGTGGTTTATGAAAAGAACACACATCCAATGACACTGGTGGATCCTTATGGGGTTTGTGAGAAGAACAGACATGCAATGACTCTAGCTAGGGTTCATGAGAAGAACACATGCAATGACACTGGTGTACCTTATGTGGTTTGTGAGAAGAACACACATGCAATGACTCTAGATGTGGTTCATGAAAAGAACACACATCCAATGACACTGGTGGATCCATATGTGGTTTGTGGAAAGAACATACATGCAATGACTCTAGATGTGGTTCATGAAAAGAACAGACATCCGATGACACTGGTAGATCCATGTGTGGTTTGTGAGAAGAACACACATGCAATGACACTGGGTGTGGTTCATGAAAAGAACACACATCCAATGACACTGGTGGATCCTTATGAAAAGAATAGACATCCAATGACACTATGTGGGGTTCATGAAAAGAACACACATCCAATGACACTGGTGGATCCTTATGTGGTTTGGGAGAAGAACAGACATGCAATGACTCTAGATGTGGTTCATGAAAAGAATAGACATGCAATGACACTGGTGGATGCATATCTGGTTTGTGAAAGGAACAGACATGCAATCATAATGGGTGGATCCATGTGTGGTTCATGAAAAGAACACACATGCAATGACACTGGTGGATCCATGTGTGGTTTGTGAGAAGAAAACACATCCACTGACACTTGGTGTGGTTCATGAAAAGAACACACATCCAATGACACTGGTGGATCCTTATGTTGTTTGTGAGAAGAACAGACATGCAATGACTCTAGCTGTGGTTCATGAGAAGAACACACATGCAATGAAACTGGTGTATCCTTATGTGGTTTGTGATAAGAACACACATGCAATGACTCTAGCTGTGGTTCATGAAAAGAACACACATGCAGTGACACTGGTAGATCCATATGTGGTTTGTGGAAAGAACAGACACCCAATGACACTAGTGTGGTTCATGAAAAGAACACACATCCAATGACACTGGTGGATCCATGTGTGGTTTGTGAGAAGAACACACATGCAATGACACTAGGTGTAGTTCATGAAAAGAACACACATCCATTAACACTGGTGGATCCTTATGTGGTTTGTGAGAAGAACAAACATGCAATGACTCTAGATGTGGTTCATGAGAAGAACACACATGCAATGACACAGGTGGATCCATGTGTGGTTTATGAGTCGAATAGACATGCAATTACACTGGTTGTGGTTCATGAAAAGAACAGACATGCAATGACACTGGTGGATCCATATGTGGTTTGTGAGAAGAACAGACATGCGATGACTCTAGATGTGGTTCATGAGAAGAACAGACATGCAATGACACTAGTGTATCCTTGTGTGGTTTGTCAGAAGAACAGACATGCAATGACACTGGGTGTGGTCCATGAAAACAACAGACATGCAATGATACTGGTGGATCCATGTGTTTTTTGTTTAGAAGAACAGACATGAAATGACCACATGCAATGACACTGGTGGATCCATGTGTGGTTTGTTTAGAGAAATAGACATGCAATGACACTGGGTGTGGTTCATGAAAAGAACAAACATGTAATGACACTGGTGGATCCTTATGTGGTTTGTGAGAATAACAGACATGCAATGCCTCTAGATGTCGTTCATGAGAAGAACAAACATGCAATGACACTGGTGTATCCTTATGTGGTTCATGAGAATAACACACATGCAATGACACTGGGTGTGGTTCATGAAAATAACACACATCTAGTGACACTGGTGGATCCATATGTGGTTTGTGGAAACAATAGACATGCAATGACTCTAGATGTGGTACATGAGAATAACACATATGCAATGACACTGGTGGATCCATGTGTGGTTTATGAGAGGGACGAACATGCAATGACTCTAGTTGTGGTTCATGAAAAGAACAGACATGCAATGACACTGGTGGATCCTTGTGTGGTTTGTGAGAAGAACAGACATGCAATGACTCTAGTTGTGGTTCATGAAAAGAACAGACATGCAATGACACTAGTGGATCCATATGTGGTTTGTGCAAAGAATAGACATGCAATCACACTGGGTGGATCCGTGTGTGGTTCACGAAAAGAACACACATGCAATGACATTGGTGGATCCATGTGTGGTTTGTGAGAGAACACAGATCCAATGACACTGGGTGTGGTTCATGAAAAGAACACACATCCAATGACACTAGTGGACCCTTATGTGGTTTGTGAGAAGAACATACATGCAATGACTCTAGTTGTGGTTCATGAGAAGAACACACATGCAATGACACTAGTGTATCCTTATGTGGTTTGTGAGAATAACAGACATGCAATGACTCTAGCTGTGGTTCATGAAAAGAACAGACATGCAATGACACTGGTGGATCCATATGTGGTTTGTGAAAAAAACAGACATGCAATCACATTGGGATGATCCATGTGTGGTTCACGAGAAGAACACACACGCAATGATACTGGTGGATCCATGTGTAGTTTTGTGAGAAGAACACATCAAATGACACTAGGTGTGGTTCATGAAAAGAACACACATCCAATAACACTGGTGGATCCTTATGTGGTTTGTGAGAAGAACAGACATGCAATGACTCTATCTATGGTTCACGAGAAGAACTCATGTTGAGGGCAAACCTCTAGGGTGGCCCGATCTTTCACGAATCCCACTCAAATCGAGGGTGGAGTGCGGGGGAAGGAGGGAAGGGTGTACACGACAAACTCACACACAAAGAACACGATGAACACACACACGCAAAACCATGATAAACACCAATAGCTCACGCCGGCGGTGACCGGTCTGGCGCAATCCCTAGGATCGGCGTCGGGCGGAGGACTCTCTCTCGAACCGGCACGGCGAGATGGGAGACTCGATGAGATCTAGACGTCTTGGCAAAGGGACACCGATGCCAGGGCCTTGTACAACACGGAGGCACGATGCAAACTCCAACAAGGTTTGGGATATTTGGTGCTCCTTTGTCAAAGGAGCATGAGGCAAGAATTAGATAGATCCAGAAGGGGTTTCCACTAATTCCAAATATCATGCCTAGGGTTTACAATAGAGGTAGGGGCTATATATAGGCCCGCCACAAGTTCAGGGGTAGTTTAGGAAACTAAAGTATCAAAAAGGGGCTTTACAAGGCCAAAGGGCCGAGGGGAGCGCCTTGAGCCTGTGGGTGTCGTGCTTGTAGTACCGGTTGAGCGGTAGCATCTTGATAATCTGCTGGAAGGGTGCGGTAGTATCAGAGCGGGCAGAAGCTTTGGCGTGAGTCTTCAGGTGCGTGCGGTAGTACCGCTTGCTGTGTGTGGTAGTACTAGTGGGATCTGGGGCTTCGGGTCCATCTCTCTGCCTGGGGCGGTAGTACCGCTATCCATGAGCGGTAGTACCGCTTGGTGAGGGCGCTTTCGGGGCAGTAGTACCATGTCTCTGGCGGTATTGGCAGCTGTCGCTCTTCTAGCTCGTGTCTTCATACCTGATGATGCATAGTGTCGGGGCATGAAGTAGCAAGCCATCCAGGGGTGTAACGAAGTCACATGAGTACAAGAGCGAATTCACCTTAGCTTGGAGAATCTTGGCTCGAGCACGAGTCATGGGTCCACTTGGGGGACTTGGTGGTGTAGATGTAGGAGCATCCGTAGGACGGGCTACATCATGTTCCTCCTCGACTCTTCATGGTTATCATCTTGAACATCTCCATGTTATGGTGAAAGGTCCTTGACATTGAATGTATTGCTTGAAAGGTACTTGGAGGTCGGTATGTCGATGATGTAGGCGTTGTTGTTGATTCTCTTGAGGACCTTGAAGGGGCCATCTCCTCTTGGTTTGAGCTTGGAATCTCGTTCCTTGGGAAAGCGGTCCTTTCTCAAGTGTATCCACACAAGATCACCTTCTTGGAAGATCATCTCCTTCTTGTCCTTGTTTAACCTTGAAGCTTGGCGAAGGACTTGTTGCTCGATTGTAGCTCTTGTTTCTTCGTGAAGCTTCTTCATCGCTTGTGCGCGCTTCTCGACGTCCATGTTGGTGCGCTTGTGGAGGGGTAGTGGTAGGATGTCGAGCGCGGTGAGGGGCTCGAAACCATAGACGATCATGAATGGACTCATCTTGGTTGTTGAGTGCTTGGCACGATTATAGGCGAACTCGGCATGGGGGATGCATTCCTCCCAATCCATCAAGTTCTTCTTGATTAACACACGAAGGAGGGTCCCGAGGCTTTGGTTGACAACTTCGGTTTGGCCATCGGTTTGGGGATGCGATGCGGATGAAAAGAGTAGCTTGACACCGAGCTTGGCCATGAGGGTCTTCCATAAGTAGCTCATGAATTTCACGTCGCGGTCGGAGATGATTGTTCTTGGCACACCGTGAAGACGTATGATTTCCCTGAAAAACAGATTTGCAACATGTGAAGCATCGTCGGTCTTACGCACGATATGAAGTGTGCCATTTTGGAAAAACGATCCACAACAACAAATATAGAATCATGACCATGCTTAGATCTAGGCAATCCTAACACGAAATCCATGCTAATGTCGGACCAAGGTGTATGAGGAATAGGCAATGGCATATAAAGACCATAAGGGTTAGCTTGCGACTTAGCTTGAACACATGCCGTGGATCGTTGAACATAGTGCTCCACGTCACGCTTCATCCTAGGCCAAAAGTAGCGATTGGAGAGCATGTCCAATGTCTTGTCGTGGCAAAAGTGACACATGAGGCCTCCACCATGAGATTCTTGGAGAAGCAAAAGTTGGAGCGACGACTTCGGAATGCATAGCTTGTTTTGTTTAAATAGAAAACCCTTATGCAAATAGAAATGATCAACTCGTTTGTCATTGGAGCAGTTTGTGAAAATTGGTTCAAAGAACGGGTCGGAAGTATACAAAGATTTTATTTCCTCAAGACCCAACACGTTTATTTCAAGTCTCGCAAGAAGTCTTGTATGTTTGCGAGACAAAGCGTCCGCAACTACATTATCTTTGCCCTTCTTATACTTGACAATGTACAGAAAAGACTCCATGAACTCAACCCACTTAGCGTGTCTCTTACTCAAGTTGGCTTGGCCTCTAAGATATTTCAATGACTCGTTGTCGGAATGTATGATAAATTCCTTGGGCCAAAGGTAGTGTTGCCAAACTTGAAGGACACGAACTAAGGCAAAAAGCTCTTTGTCATAAATTGGATAGTTAAGGCGAGCGCCATCAAGTTTCTCGCTATGGTATGCTATAGGACGTCTGTTTTGCATAAGGACTCCTCCAATGCCAATACCACTAGCATCACACTCTATCTCAAAAGTTTTTGTGAAATTAGGTAAAGCAAGAAGAGGTGCTTCGGTGAGCCTCCTTTTAAGTTCATCAAAAGCTTTTTGTTATGCCTTGCCCCACGTGAAGGTGACATTCTTTTTCGTCAACTCATTGAGAGGACAAGCAATAGTGGAAAAGTCTTTCACAAAGCAACGATAAAAACCGGCCAACCCATGAAAACTTCGGAGTTCACTCACATTTGTTGGGATGGGCCAATCTCATATGTCCTTTACCTTGGAAATATCAACTTCAATTCCCTTCGAGGAAATGACAAATCCAAGAAAAATGAACTTGTCTTTAGCAAAGGTGCACTTGGGAAGATTAGCATAAAGCTTTTCATGTCGAAGGATTTGCAAAACTTCCTTGACATGTGTTATATGGTCCTCAAGTGATTTGCTATAAACAAGAATATCATCAAAATAGACAACAACACGTTTTTCAATGAGAGAACACAAGATATGATTCATTAAGCGCATGAAGGTGGATGGGGCATTAGATAAACCAAAGGGCATAACCAACCATTTATAGAGACCAAGTTTGGTCTTGAAGGTAGTTTTCCACTCATTACCTTCAGCCATGCGTATTTGATGGTAACCACTATGAAGATCAATTTTCGAAAAAATAGTGGCTCCACACAACTCATCAAGCATGTCATCGAGACGTGGTATGGGATGTCAATAACGCACGGTGATATCATTGATTGGACGGCAGTCCATGCATAACTGTAACGTTTCATCCGTCTTTGGGACAAGAATTACAGGTACGGCACTTGGACTAGTGCTAACTTGGATCAAACCTTTGGAGACGAGTTGGTTGATTTGACGTTCAATCTCCTTTGTCTCCTACGGGTTCGTGCGGTAAGCGGCGTGGTTGGGAAGTGGTGCACCGGGGATAAGGTCAATGCGATGTTCGATGCCACGAAGAGGAGGTAGTCCATGTGGGAGCTCTTCGGGGAACACGTCCTTGAATTCCTGCAAAACATTCATCAAAGATGGAGGAACATTGGTTAATTCATTAGTTCCTTGCGCTAGTCCCTTGCAAAGGAGGACATAGTGCAAGATGGATGGGTTGTTGCGAACATCTCTATTCTTACTTTTGGTGGCAAGGAGAACACTCTTAGTTTTTTCACTCGAGTTTGGCTTGTGGCTCTCACTCACTATGAGGTGGTTCTATCTCTCACCACTCTTCTCACAAGTAGGTGTTGTGCTTTGCGCCCTCGCTAAAGCCTTTGCATTGTCCGCAATTATTTGGCTAGGAGTCATTGGTTGCAAAACACATGTTTTGTTGAGCCATTTGAAGGTGTATACATTGGTGCGACCATCATGTTGAGCAGCCTTGTCAAATTTCCATGGTCTACAAAGAAGCATGTGGCAAACTGTCATAGGAACCACATCACACTCCATCGTATCTTTGTAAGGACCAATGGCGAAGGAGACTGATACGGTATGCTTGATCTTCACGGACCCTTGGTCACTTAGCCATTGCACGTGGTAGGGGTGCTTGTGCGGATGGAGGGTGAGGTTGAGCTTCTCACACAACTCGGTGCTAGCAAGGTTGTGGCAACTCCCTCTGTCAATGATCACCTTGATAGATTTGCCATTGATGCCGGCTCGTGTTTGGAAGATATTGGAGCGTTGGTCTTCATGCTCTTGTGCTTGAGTGGTCAAGATCCTTGTGACGACAAGCGATGGACTTGCGTCATGTTCACACATGAGGAGTTCTTGATCATATTCCACTCGTTGCCTTGCCATTGCTTCCTTTACTCGGGTATCAAATTCATCTTCACTCAAGTACTCTTCATCACCATTGTCATGGATGAACAAGACTTTCTTGTTTCCACATTCGGCCGACTTGTGTCCTTTACCTCCACACTTGTAGCATTCACCGTTGAAAGGTGTATCACTCTTTGCTTGTTTGCCACTTGGGGGAAGTTTTCCTTGAGGAAGTGTGGGCTTAAAGGAAGGCTTGGAGGTACTTGAGGAGCTTCCATTGAAAGTTTTTGGTGTAGCGGTTGAAGCTTGCTTGTAGGTGAAGTACATCTTGGGCTTGTTGTACTTGATATCCTCTTGTACTTGACGTTCAGCCTTTGTTGCGATGTGCACAAGCTCAACCATGTCGTTGTATGTTTGGAACTCGACAATGCACTTGATTGGGTGGTTCAATCCAATAAGGAAGCGTGCCATAGTTTGCTCCATGCGCTCATCAATGTTGGCGCAAATCAAGTTGAGTTCCATTTCCTTGAAGTATTCTTCCACGGTCTTTGTCCCTTGATGAAGCGATCGAAGTTTGTTGAAGAGGTCACGCGTGTTGTGCGCGGGGACGAACCGGGATGTCATGTGAGCCTTCATGTCATGCCAAGTTGTGATTGCTGGCTTTTGTCTTGCATCACGAGCAACTTGAACTTGTTCCCACCAAAGGTTGGCATAATCATCAAACTCAAGCAAAGCCATGGTGACCATCTTCTCGTTGCTATAATTGTGCATGCGGAAGATCTTGTCGACTTTGGGTGCCTAGGAGAGGTATTCTTCGGGGTCATTGGATCCGGTGAACTTGGGCATTATGAACCTGAGCTTGCCGAATGTTTCTTCATCATTGCGGTCATTGCGATGAGCTTGGTGACCTTGTTGGTGATCTTGTAGTTGGGGAGGTGCAACTTGGTTCTAGCGTCCTTGTTGCGGAGCTTGCTCTTGATATTGTTGTTGAGGCACTTGCTCTTGCTCTTTTTGTTGAGGCGCTTGCTCTTGCTCTTGGCGCGGTTGTTGACGGTGTTGCATCACTTGGGCCCCATGAGGTTGTTGAGGATGTGGAGCCTCATGACGCGGTTGATGACGAAGAGGAGGCTTGTTCCTCGATTGGTGATGTGGATTAGGCACATGGGCCTCACGGCGAAGATCATGGTCAGGAGCCTCTTGACGTGGTGGGCGTAGCTCAACTTGTATCACTTGACTCTCCAAGTTTTGTTGTGGTGGAGGAGGCGCCTCGTGATGACCATGGTGTCGGTGTGGACGTGCAAGACATTGATGATGAGGAGGAGGATCTTGGCGAGCTTCACGTCGATGGCGAGCTTGATTCTCCAAATTGGAGTCATCACTTGTTGTGTCGAGTATGTGTCGCGGTCGATGGTGGTATACTTGCGGTTGCACTTGCGGTTCTTCTTGTGGTTGCTCTTGTTGTATCACTAATGCCCTTGCGTGATGACGGCGTGCTTCTTGCCTTGCTCGTGGCCTTGAAGAAAGGTCACCGTCATAGCTTGACGTTGCGGCGTGCCGTGGCGAAGGTATGTAGTTGGAAGAACTTCCATCTTCAACCACGGGGGCATCATTGCGTCTTGGAACACTTGCATGAAGATCTTGTTGAAGAGGTGCGTGATGACATGAAGAACTTGAAGAGCTTGATGCGCGTGAACGTGGTCTTGCCATTCCATCGATGAGGCGTCAAAGATTGTCATTTGTTTCGGCGACAGAGCGTTGAAGCGCTTCATTTTGATGGCCAAAGTTGTGATGCATTCCGTGCATTTGGCTTTCGAGGCCATCGAAGCGGTTGTCGATTTTCTTGAACTCAGCTTGCGTCTCGCCAAATTGTTCATCTTGTCGCGTCTCAAGGGCTTGGCAACGTTCACGGAACTCTTGTCGAACGATGAAGTGACTTGTGCATGTCATGTACGGTCCTTGTTCTTCTTCTTGGTAAGGTGGTTGGCTCGACTCACCGTGCCTATCCATCATGCAAAACACACAAGTATTGTATATGGAGATGGAATATGGTGGTGTTAGCCTTGTTCCTCAGCTTGGGGATTGCACCGAACTAGAAACCACAAGTGAGAGCTATAAGCGTGCAAAGTGGAATCGCAAAGAAAACTCACACTAAAGAAAGAACTAACTCTCAAAAGCTGTGGGTGGAAGGTTAGGGTTATGGAAAACCAAACGAAACGATCCCAAGAAAAGGTTATTGTCAAACGTGGTAGAGAACCAAAAGATCAAAGAAAAAAGGAAACGACCTACAAAACACAAGGATACACACACGTGGAGACGGGTATGGTTAGCACGACTATGAAAATGAGCACAAAAGGTCCTAACGAAGACTACGCTCGGTGTCGTGCCAACGCAAGGAGAGACCACAACTCATTCGCCAAAAGAGGAACAAGCAACGGATTTGTGCACTTGCCTCGGTCGCGCTCTTTTTCTCTCTTTGCTTACAAGCTTGAGACTCTCTTTGTATTGGGAGACTTTGTATCTTTCTATTTTTCTTTTGCTTTTTCTTTTTCTCCTTTTTTTTGATTCTTTTTCTCCCTTTCTATACTACTATGTTAACTCTTGTATTTGCTCTCACAATCTCACTTTCCAAGGACAAGTGCACAATGCTTAGGCAAACACAAAATGAGCTACTCTCATAGGATAGATACACACAAGGAAGAAGGGTTAACAAGGTGGAGCAAGTTATACCTTCGGTATTGTTGACGACTTGCTACCTGTAGTTGGGATGGTGTTCAGTGTCGCGGTGTCGATGAGCGCGGGATGTGAATATTGTTGCGGAAGCTTGAAGTTAGTTGGGCGACACGCACGCGAAACACGAACAAGCCAATATGAAAATTTGCGAACAAAAATGGGGGTGTAAAATTTCATGTCTGGCAGGTGCGGTAGTACCGCTCAAAAAGTCCGGTAGTACCGGTGACCGGCAGTACCGCTGTGATCAGCCGGTAGTACCGCTCGTCGGTAGTACCGCTCGTTTTGGCGGTAGTACCGCTTCGTAGATTCCTCGACATGTGGATCTCGAAATTGAACGCACAAACGGCCCAAAAATCCTCAAATTAGCGGAAAACTGAACAAAATTGGGGCTAGGAACACACAAAGAAGGTAGATGGATAACCCAAGCAATAGATCTATGGATCAAAACCACGAAAAAACACACCAAATCCAGAGATCGATCCGAAGGCAAAATTGGGGCTCTTTTTTAGGGGATTTTCGATTTTTTGGTGGATAGAAGACAAATTTGTGGGGGAATTCGTGAGCAACGAAGCTCTTGATACCAATATGTTGAGGTCAAACCTCTAGGATGGCCTGATCTTTCACGAATCCCAATCAAATCGAGGGTGGAGTGCGGGGGAAGGAGGGAAGTGAAGGGAATATGCCCGAGAGGCAATAATAAAGTGGTTATTATCTTATTCCATGTTTATGATAAATGTTTATTTTACATGCTATAATTGTATTGATCAGAAACATCAATACATGTGTGTTTAATAAACAAAAAGGGTTCCTAGTTATGCCTCTCTTATAGACTAGCTTGTTGATTAACAAGATGATCAAGGTTTCCTGATCATAGACATTGGATGTTGTTAATAACAAGGTCACACCATTGGTGGAATGATGTGATGAACATTCATCCGAAGTATAGCATTACGATCAAGTCATTGTGTTTATATTTCTATAATATCATACGAAGTAATCTTAGTCCTTAGACCATGAGATCATGTTAATTGCTAACACCGGAAGAGTATCTTGATAACATCAAACGTCACACCATAACAGGGTGACTATAAAGGTGGATTTAGTGCTACGAAGGTGTTATGTTGAGGCTCATGGATCAAGAGTGGGATTTGTCCATCCCGATGACGGATAGATATACTCTAGGCCCTCTCGGTGATATCACACTGAAATAGCTTGCAAGCAAGTGATGTGATCACTAGAATGTTATATCACGGGAACGAGAAAAGAGTGCATGTTGGTAACGAGATCAAACTCGGTATGGAGATACCGATGATCGAATCTCGTACATGTAATATACCGCGGGACAAAGGGATTTAGTTACTAGCGTTAAAGGTTCTCACGATCACAGAAGTCATCGTTGAATGTGTAGGAGTCAGTATAGATCTCCAGGTCCCGCTGCTGATTATTGATCGGAGAGGGGTCTCGATCATGTCTGCATTATTCGCGAACCGTAGGGTGACACACTTAAGGGATACCGACACCATTTGGAGCAAATATGTTTCAGATAAAGATTTAAAAAACGCTGGAATTATTTCAATAGACACCGAAACTGTTTCGGGTGAAAATACTGAAATTGGTTCTGCATGTAATATTGAAATGTTGCAGGGGGTTTTATGTGAATGTTTTTTAATTAAAGTAATTAACAAAATTATGAATAAAAATAATAAAAGAGTTTTATTAAATGAGAGAGCATTAAATTTGGAGAAATTTAATGCATTTAAAGTGGAGACTTTAAAAGTGAATGTGAAGGGGCAAATTTATGTGGAGGGAGTTACCACCACATGAATGGAGGAGGTGAAGAGTCACCTTCTCCATGCGCCGGCCATGAAGGAGGGGCACCCCCCCTCCTCCTATAAAAGGCCACTCCCTCCTCACTTCTCACACACACCTCCTTGTGAAGGATCTCTCTCCCCCTCTAGTATTATTTCCCCATGGTCTCGGATTAGCGAGATACATGTTCTCGGTGGCTTTATCTGGAAAGGAGTTGCTGCTTCTGCTGCTTTGCTGGAGCGAGGGACGGAGGTTGTCGGGGTACCGGACGTGTGTGCGATCACGGATGCACCGCTGCTTTGCGGTGCTGGACTTGGTGGTGCTGGAGCTGGATCTGATGGACCTGCTGGAGCCGGACCTGCTGGACTTCATCACGATCTTGAGATCTGCAAGTGTACGACTACATCAACCACGAGTTCCTACTCGTTAACAAAGCTCGTTGTCTACGAGGGTAAGTTCCCTTTGGATCTATGTCCACCCGTTGCTTTGTACCTAGTAGATAGATCTTGGAGTTTAGTTCACACCGTAGGAAATTTTTTGTTTTCTATGCTGCGGACCCAACAGGAAGGGTGTACACGACGAACTCACGCACGAAGAACGCGATGAACACACACACGCAAAACCACGATAAACACCAATAGCTCACGCCGGCGGTGACCGGTCCGGCGCAATCCCTAGGATCGGCGTCGGGCGGAGGACTCTCTCTCGAACCGGCACAACGAGATGGGAGACTCAATGATATCTTGACATCTTGGCAAAGGGACACCGATGCCAAGGCCTTGTACAATGCGGAGGCATGATGCAAACTCCAACGAGGTTTGGGATATTTGGTGCTCCTTTGTCAAAGGAGCATGAGGCATGAATTAGATAGATCCACAAGGGGTTTCCACTAATTCCAAATATCATGCCTAGGGTTTACAATGGAGGTGGGGGCTATATATAGGCCAGCCACAAGTTCAGGGGTAGTTTAGGCAACTAAAGTATCAAAAGGGGGCGTTACAAGGCCCTGGGGGTGTCCGGTAGTACCGCTCGGTTGAGCGGTAGCACCGGTCAGATGCGGTAGTACCGCTGGAAGGGTACGGTAGTACCGGAGCGGGAAGAAGCTTTGGCGTGAGTCTTCAGGTGCGTGCGGTAGTACTTCTTGCTGAGTGCGGTAGTACCGGTGGGATCTGGGGCTTCGGGTCCATCTCTCTGCCTGGGGAGTGCCGCTTTCGGGGGCCGGTAGTACCGTGGTCTCCTGGCAGTTGTTGGCTGCTACATCGCTCCTCTAGCTCGTGTCTTCATAACTGATGATGCATAGTGTCGGGGCATGAAGTAGCAAGCCATCCAGGGGTGTATCGAAGTCACATGAGTACAAGAGCGAATTCACCTTAGCTTGGAGAAGCTTGGCTCGAGCACGAGTCATGGGTCCACTTGGGGGACTTGGTGGTGTAGATGTAGGAGCGTCCATAGGACGGGCTACATCAACTCACAAGCAATGACACTGGTGTATCCTTATGTGGTTTGTGAGAAGAACACACATGCAATGACTCTGGGTATGGTTCATGAAAAGAACACACATCCAGTGACACTGGTGGATCCATATGTGGTTTATGGAAAGAACAGACGTCCAATGACACTAGTGTGGTTCATGAAAAGAACACACATCCAATGACACTGGTGGATCCATGTGTGGTTTGTGAGAAGAACACACATGCAATGACACTGGGTGTGGTTCATGAAAATAACACACATCCATTGACACTGGTGGATCCTTATGTGGTTTGTGAGAAGAACCAACATGCAATGACTCTAAATGTGGTTCATGAGAAGAACACACATGCAATGACACTGGTGGATCCATGTGTGGTTTATGAGTGGAATAGACATGCAATGACACTGGTTGTGGTTCATGAAAAGAACAGACATGCAATGACACTGGTGGATCCATATGTGGTTTGTGAGAAGAACAGACATGCGATGACTCTAGATGTGGTTCATGAGAATAACAGACATGCAATGACACTAGTGTATCCTTATGTGGTTTGTCAGAAGAACAGACATGCAATGGCACTGGGTGTGGTCCATGAAAAGAACAGACATGCAATGATACTGGTGGATCCATGTGTGGTTTGTTTAGAAGAACACACATGCAATGACACTGGAGGATCCATGTGTGGTTTGTTTAGAGGAACATACATGCAATGACACTGGATGTGGTTCATGAAAAGAACAAACATGTAATGACACTGGTGGATCCTTATGTGGTTTGTGAGAAGAACATACATGCAATACCTCTAGATGTCGTTCATGAGAAGAACAAACATGCAATGACACTGGTGTATCCTTATGTGGTTCATGAGAATAACAAACATGCAATGACACTGGGTGTGGTTCATGAAAAGAACACAATCCAGTGACACTGGTGGATCCATATGTGGTTTGTAGAAAGAACAGACATGCAATGACTCTAGATGTGGTACATGAGAAGAACACACATGCAATGACACTGGTGGATCCATGTGTGGTTTATGAGAGGAACGGACATGCAATGACTCTAGTTGTGGTTCATGAAAAGAATAGACATGCAATGACACTAGTGGATCCATATGTGGTTTGTGAAAAGAACAGACATGCAATCACACTGGGTGGATCCATGTGTGGTTCATGAAAAGAACACAGATGCAATGACTTTGGTGGATCCATGTGTGGTTTGTGAGAAGAACACACATCCAATAACACTGGGTGTGGTTCATGAAATGAACACACATCCAATGACACTAGTGGATCCTTATGTGGTTTCTGAGAAGAACAGACATGCAATGACTCTAGTTGTGGTTCATGAGAAGAACACACATGCAATGACACTGCTGTATCCTTATGTGGTTTGTGAGAAGAACAGACATGCAATAACTCTAGCTCTGGTTCATGAAAAGAACAGACATGCAATGACACTGGTGGATCCATATGTGGTTTGTGAAAAGAACAGACATGCAATCACATTGGGATGATCCATGTGTGGTTCATGAGAATAACACACACGCAATGATACTGGTGGATCCATGTGTAGTTTTGTGAGAAGAACACACATAAAATGACACTAGGTGTGGTACATGAAAAGAACACACATCCAATAACACTGGTGGATCCTTATGTGGTTTGTGAGAAGAACAGACATGCAATGACTCTAGCTATGGTTCATGAGAAGAACTCACAAGCAATGACACTGGTGTATCCTTATGTGGTTTGTGAGAAGAACACACATGCAATGACTCTAGGTATGGTTCATGAAAAGAACACACATGCAGTGATACTGATCGATCCATATGTGGTTTGTGGAAAGAACAGACGTCCAATGACACTGGTGTGGTTCATGAAAAGAACACACATACAATGACAATGGTGGATCCATGTGTGGTTTGTGAGAAGAACACACATGCAATGACACTGGGTGTGGTTCATGAAAAGAACACACATCCATTGACACTGGTGGATCCTTATGTGGTTTGTGAGAAGAACAAACATGAAATGACTCTAGATGTGGTTCATGAGAAGAACACACATGCAATGACACTGGTGGATCCATGTGTGGTTTATGAGAGGAATATACAAGCAATGACACTGGTTGTGGTTCATGAAAAAAACAGACATGCAATGGCACTGGTGGATCCATATGTGGTTTGTGAGAAGAACAGACATGCGATGAGTCTAGATGTGGTTCATAAGAAGAACATGCATGCAATGACACTAGTGTATCCTTATGTGGTTTGTCAGAAGAACAGATAGGCCATGACACTGGGTGTGGTTCATGAAAAGAACAGACATGCAATGATACTGGTGGATCCATGTGTGGTTTGTTTAGAACACACATGCAATGACACTGGTGGATCCATGTGTGGTTTGTTTAGAGGAACAGACATGCAATGACACTAGGTGTGGTTCATGAAAAGAATAGACATGCAATGACACTGGTGGATCCTTATGTGGTTTGTGAGAAGAACAGACATGCAATGACTCTAGATGTCGTTCATGAGAAGAACAAACATGTAATGACACTGGTGTATCCTTATGTGGTTCATGAGAATAACACACATGCAATGACACTGGGTGTGGTTCATGAAAATAACACACATCCAGTGACACTGGTGGATCCATATGTGGTTTGTGGAAAGAACAGACAAGCAATGACTCTAGATGTCGTTCATGAGAAGAACACACATGCAATGACACTGGTGGATCCATGTGTGGTTTATGAGAGGAACAGACATGCAACGACTCTAGGTGTGGTTCATGAAAAGAACAGACATGCAATGACACTGGTGGATCCTTGTGTGGTTTGTGAGGAGAATAGACATTCAATGACTCTGGTTATGGTTCATGAAAAGAACACACATGCAATGACACTAGTGGATCCTTATGTGGTTTGTGAAAAGAACAGACATGCAATCACACTGGGTGGATCCATGTGGTTCATGAAAAGAACACACATGCAATGACACTGGTGGATCCATGTGTGGTTTGTGAGAAGAACACACATCCAATGACACTGGGTGTGGTTCATGAAAAGAACACACATCCAATGACACTAGTGGATCCTTATGTGGTTTGTGAGAAGAATAGACATGCAATGACTCTAGTTGTGGTTCATGAGAAGAACACACATGCAATGACACTAGTGTATCCTCATGTGGTTTGTGAGAAGAATAGACATGCATTGACTCTAGCTATGGTTCATGAAAAGAACAACCATGCAATGACACTTGTGTATTGTTATGTGGTTTGTGAGAAGAACAGACATGCAATGACATTGGGTGTGGTTAATGAAAAGAATAGACATGCAAAGATACTGGTGGATCCATGAGTGGTTTGTATATAAGAACACACATGCAATTACCACATACAATGAAACTGGTGGATCCTTGTGTGGTTTGTTTAGAGGAACAGGCATGCAATGACACCAGGTGTGGTTCATGAAAATAATAGACATGCAATGACTCCGGTGGATCCATGTGTGGTTCGTGGAAAGAACAGACATGCAATGACATTGGGTGTGGTTCATGAAAATAACACACATCCAATGACAGTGGTGGATCCATGTGTGGTTTGTGAGAAGAACACACAAGCAATGACACTAGGTGTGGTTCATGAAAAGAACACACATCCAATGACACTGGTGGCTCCTTATGTGGTTTATGAGAAGAACAGACATGCAATGACTTTAGATGTGGTTCATGAGAAGAACACACATGCAATGACACTGGTGGATCCATGTGTGGTTCATGAGAGGAACAGACATGCAATGACACTTGTTGTGGTTCATGAAAAGAACGGACATACAATGACACTCGTGGATCCATATGTGGTTTGTGAGAGGAATAGACATGCAATCACACTGGGTGTGGTTCATGAAAAGAACACACATCCAATGAGACTGGTGGATCCATGTGTGGTTTGTGAGAAGAACACACATCCAATGACACTGGGTGTGGTTCATGAAAAGAACACACATCCAATGACACTAGTGGATCCTTATGTGGTTTGTGAGAAGAATAGACATGCAATGACTCTAGTTGTGGTTCATGAGAAGAACACACATGCAATGACACTAGTGTATCCTTATGTGGTTTGTGAGAAGAATAGACATGCATTGACTCTAGCTATGGTTCATGAAAAGAACAGCCATGCAATGACACTGGTGTATTGTTATGTGGTTTGTGAGAAGAACAGACATGCAATGACATTGGGTGTGGTTAATGAAAAGAATAGACATGCAAAGATACTGGTGGATCCATGAGTGGTTTGTATATAAGAACACACATGCAATTACCACATACAATGAAACTGGTGGATCCTTGTGTGGTTTGTTTAGAGGAACAGACATGCAATGACACCAGGTGTGGTTCATGAAAATAATAGACATGCAATGACTCCGGTGGATCCATGTGTGATTCGTGGAAAGAACAGACATGCAATGACACTGGGTGTGGTTCATGAAAATAACACACATCCAATGACAGTGGTGGATCCATGTGTGGTTTGTGAGAAGAACACACATGCAATGACACTAGGTGTGGTTCATGAAAAGAACACACATCCAATGACACTGGTGGCTCCTTATGTGGTTTATGAGAAGAACAGACATGCAATGACTTTAGATGTGGTTCATGAGAAGAACACACATGCAATGACACTGGTGGATCCATGTGTGGTTCATGAGAGGAACAGACATGCAATGACACTTGTTGTGGTTCATGAAAAGAACGGACATACAATGACACTCGTGGATCCATATGTGGTTTGTGAGAGGAATAGACATGCAATCACACTGGGTGTGGTTCATGAAAAGAACACACATCCAATGAGACTGGTGGATCCATGTGTGGTTTGTGAGAAGAACACATATGCAATGAAATTGGTTGTAGTTCATGAAAAGAACACACATCCAATGACAGTGGTGGATCCTTATGAGATTTGTGAAAAGAACACACATCCAATGACACTATGTGTGGTTCATGAAAATACACACATCCAATGACACTGGTGGATCCTTATGTGGTTTGTGAGAAGAAAAGACATGCAATGACTCTAGATGTGGTTCATGAAAAGAACAGACATGCAATGACACTGGTGGATCCATATGTGGTTTGTGAAAAGAACAGACATACAATCACAGTGGGTGGATCCATGTGTGGCTCATGAAAAGAACACACATACAATGACATTGGTGGATCCATGTGTGGTTTGTGAGAAGAACACACATCCAATGACTCTAGTTGTGGTTCATGAAAAGAACACACATCCAATGACACTGGTGGATCCTTATGTGGTTTGTGAGAAGAATAGACATGCAATGACTCTAGCTGTGGTTCATGAGAAGAACACACATGCAATGACACTGGTGTATCCTTATGTGGTTTGTCAGAAGAACAGACATGCCATGACACTAGGTGTGGTTCATGAAAAGAACAGACATGCAATGATACTGGTGGATCCATGTGTGGTATGTTTAGAACACACATGCAATGACCACATGCAATGACACTGGTGGATCCATGTGTGGTTTGTTTAGAGGAATAGACATGCAATGACACTGGGTGTGGTTCATGAAAAGAACAGACATGCAATGACACTGGTGGATCCTTATGTGGTTTGTGAGAAGAACAGACATGCAATGACTCTAGATGTCGTTCATGAGAAGAACAAACATGTAATGACACTAGTGTATCCTTATGTTGTTCATGAGAATAACACACATGCAATGACACTGGGTGTGGTTCATGAAAAGAACACACATCTAGTGACACTGGTGGATCCATATGTGGTTTGTGGAAGGAACAGACAAGCAATGACTCTAGATGTGGTTCATGAGAAGAACACACATGCAATGACACTGGTGGATCCATGTGTGGTTTATGAGAGGAACAGACATGCAACGACTCTAGGTGTGGTTCATGAGAAGAACAGACATGCAATGACACTGGTGGATCCTTGTGTGGTTTGTGAGAAGAACAGACATGCAATGACTCTAGTTATGGTTCATGAAAAGAACACACATGCAATGACACTAGTGGATCCTTATGTGGTTTGTGAAAAGAACAGACATGCAATCACACTGGGTGGATCCATGTGTGGTTCATGAAAAGAACACACATGCAATGACACTGGTGGATCCATGTGTGGTTTGTGAGAAGAACACACATCCAATGACACTGGGTGTGGTTCATGAAACGAACACACATCCAATGACACTAGTGGATCCTTATGTGGTTTGTGAGAATAATAGACATGCCATGACTCTAGTTGTGGTTCATGAGAAGAACACACATGCAATGACACCAGTGTATCCTTATGTGGTTTGTGAGAAGAATAGACATGCATCTACTCTAGCTATGGTTCATGAAAAGAACAGCCATGCAAAGACACTGGTGTATTGTTATGTGGTTTGTGAGAAGAACAGACATGCAATGACATTGGGTGTGGTTCATGAAAAGAATAGACATGCAATGATACTGGTGGATCCATGAGTGGTTTGTTTATAAGAACACACATGCAATGACCACATACAATGACACTGGTGGATCCATGTGTGGTTTGTTTAGAGGAACAGAAATGCAATGACACTAGGTGTGGTTCATGAAAGGAACAGACATGAAATGACACTAGTGGATCCTTATGTGGTTCATGAAAAGAATAGACAAGCAATGACTCCGGTGGATCCATCCGTGGTTCATGGAAAGAACATACATGCAATGACACTGGGTGTGGTTCATGAAAATAACACACATCCAATGACAGTGGTGGATCCATGTGTGGTTTGTGAGAAGAACACACATGCAATGCCACTAGGTGTGGTTCATGAAAAGAACACACATCCAATGACACTGGTGGATCCTTATGTGGTTTATGAGAAGAACAGACATGCAATGACTCTAGATGTGGTTCATGAGAAGAACACACATGCAATGACACTGGTGGATCCATGTGTGGTTCATGAGAGGAACAGACATGCAATGACACTTGTTGTGGTTCATGAAAAGAATAGACATACAATGACACTCGTGGATCCATGTGTGGTTTGTCAGAGGAACAGACATGCAATCACACTAGGTGTGGTTCATGAAAAGAACACACATCCAATGAGACTGGTGGATCCATGTGTGGTTTGTGAGAAGAACACATATGCAATGAAATTGGTTGTAGTTCATGAAAATAACACACATCCAATGACAGTGGTGGATCCTTATGAGGTTTGTGAAAAGAACACACATCTAATGACACTATGTGTGGTTCATGAAAATACACACATCCAATGACACTGGTGGATCCTTATGTGGTTTGTGAGAAGAAAAGACATGCAATGACTCTAGATGTGGTTCATGAAAAGAACAGACATGCAATGACACTGGTGGATCCATATGTGGTTTGTGAAAAGAACAGACATACAATCACACTGGGTGGATCCATGTGTGGCTCATGAAAAGAACACACATGCAATGACACTGGTGGATCCATGTGCGGTTTGTGAGAAGAACACACATCCAATGACTCTAGTTCTGGTTCATGAAAAGAACACACATCCAATGACACTGGTGGATCCTTATGTGGTTTGTGAGAATAATAGACATGCAATGACTCTAGCTGTGGTTCATGAGAAGAACACACATGCAGTGACACTGGTGGATCCATATGCAGTTTGTGGAAAGAACAGACATCCAATGACACTGGGTGTGGTTCATGAAAAGAACACACATCCAATGACACTGGTGGATCCATGTGTGGTTGGTGACAAGAACACACATGCAATGACACTGGGTGTCGTTCATGAAAAGAACACACATCCAATGACACTGGTGGATCCATATGTGGTTTGTGAGAAGAACAAACATGCAATGACTCTAGATGTGGTTCATGAGAAGAACACACATACAATGACACTGGTGGATCCATGTGTGGTTTATGAGAGGAACAGACATGCAATGACACTGGTTGTGGTTCATGAAAAGAACAAACATGCAATGACACTGGTGGATCCATATGTGGTTTGTGAGAAGAACAGACATGCGATGACTCTAGATGTGGTTCATGAGAATAACAGACATGCATTGACACTAGCGTATCCTTATGTGGTTTGTGAGAAGAACGGACATGCAATGACACTAGGTGTGGTTCATGAAAAGAATAGACATGCAATGATACTGGTGGAACCATGTGTTGTCTGTTTAGAATAACACACATGCAATGACAAGGTGGAGCCATGTGTGGTTTGTTTAGAGGAACAGGCATGCAATGACACTGGGTGTGGTTCATGAAAAGAACACACATCTAATGACACTGATCTATCCATGTGTGGTTTGTTTAGAAGAACACACATGCAATGACACTGGTGGATCCATGTGTGGTTTGTTTAGAGGAACAGACATGCAATGACACTGGGTGTGGTTCATGAAAAGAACAGACATGCAATGATACTGGTGGATCCATGTGTGGTTTGTTTAGAGGAACAGACATGCAATGACACTAGGTGTGGTTCATGAAAAGAACAGACATGCAATAACACTGGTGGATCCTTATGTGGTTTGTGAGAAGAATAGACATGCAATGACTCTAGATGTCGTTCATGAGAAGAATAGAATTGCAATGACACTGGTGTATCCTTATGTGGCTTGTGAGAAGAATAGACATCCAATGACACTAGGTGTGGTTCATGAAAAGAACACGCATCTAGTGACTCTGGTGTATCCTTATGTTGTTTGTGAGAAGAACACACATGCAATGACTCTAGTTGTGGTTCATGAAAAGAACACACTTCCAATGACAATGGTGGATCCATGTGTGGTTTGTAAGAAGAACACACATGCAATGATACTGGGTGTGGTTCATGAAAAGAACAAACATGCAATAACACTGGTGGATCCTTATGTGGTTTATGAAAATAACAGACATCCAATGACACTATGTGTGGTTCACACATCCAATGACACTAGTGGATCCATATGTGGTTTGTGAGAGGAACATATATGTAATCACACTGGGTGTGGTTCATGAAAAAACAGACATGCAATGACACTGGTGGTTCCTTATGTGTTTCGTGAGAAGAACAGACATGCAATGACTCTAGCTGTGGTTCATGAAAAGAACAGACATGCAATGACACTGGTGGATCCGTATGTGGTTTGTGAAAAGAATAGGCATGCAATGACACTGGGTGGATCCATGTGTGGTTCATGAAAAGGACACACATCCAATGACACTAGTGGATCCATGTGTGGTTTATGAGAAGAACACACATCCAATGACTCTAGTTGTGGTTCATGAAAAGAACACACTTCCAATGACACTGGTGGATCCTTATGTGGTTTATGAGAAGAACAGACATGCAATGACTCTATCTATGGTTCATGAGAAGAACACACATGCAATGACACTCGTGTATCCTTATGTGGTTTGTGAGAAGAACACATATGCAATGACTCTAGATGTGGTTCAAGAAAAGAACACACATGCAATGACACTGGTGGATCCATATGTGGTTTGTGGAAAGAACAGACATGCAATGACACTGGTGGATTCATATGTGGTTTGTGGAAATAACAGACATGCAATGACTCTAGCTGTGGTTCATGAAAAGAACACACAACCAATGACACTGGTGGATCCATGTGTGGTTTGTGAGAAGAACACACATGCAATGACACTGGGTGTGGTTCATGAAAAGAACACACATCCAATGACACTAGTGGATCCTTATGTGGTTTATGAAAAGAATAGACATCCAATGACACTGTGTGTGGTTCATGAAAAGAACACACATCCAAGGACACTAGTGGATCCTTATGTGGTTTGTGAGAAGAACAGACATGCAATGACTCTAGATGATGCAGCCCGTCCTACGGACGCTCCTACATCTACACCAACAAGTCCCCCAACTGGACCCATGAATCGTGCCCGAGCCAAACTCCTACAAGCTAAGGTGAACTCGCTCCTCTACTCGTGCCAATTTGATACCTCCTTGGATGGTGTGCTACTTCATGCAACTAATTTATGCATCATCAGGTACGAAGCCTCGACACATCCCCAAGCACCGAAGGATGGAGAACAAGGAGCAGAGCGTGAAGCAGAAGACGCTGGAGCTGCTCAGACCGGAGTCTCCGGTCTGCACACACCGGAGTCTCCGGTCCACCAAAGTCTCCGGCCTGAAGACACTGGAGTCTCCGGCCCCACCTCCGGTCGGCCCCCAGAATCGAGCTTGGGGTCAATCTGACTGCCCCTCCGGAGGCTGGTCTAGAGACCGACCGGAATCTCCGGTCGAGACCGGAGTCTCCGGTCCATCACACCGGAGTCTCCAGACCGACCGTCTCCACGCATGTAAAAGGCCTTTGGGCCTTCGGCCCATGTACCCCTTAGTCTGCCCAGAACTTGTCTTTTATTCCTAAAGTACCCCTGACTGTGTGGCTGGCCTATATATAGTCTCCCAAATATCCCAAACCTCGTTGGAGTTTGCATCGTGCCTCCGTGTTGTACAAGGCCTTGGCATCAGTGTCCCTTTGCCAAGACGAAAAGATCTCACCGAGTCTCCCATCTCGCCGTGCCGGTTCGAGAGAGAGTCCTCCACCCGACATCGATCCTAGGGATTGCACCGGACCGGTCACCTCCAGCGTGAGCTATTGGTGTGTATCGTGGTTTTGTGTGTGTGTGTTCATTGCGTTCTTCGTGCGTGCGTTCATCGTGTTCATCCTTCCCTCCTCTCCCCGCACTCCATCCTCGATTTGAAAGGGAATCGTGAAAGATCGGGCCACCCTAGAAGTTTGCCCTCAACATATTGGTATCAAGAGCTTCGTTGCTCACGAGTTCCCCTGCAAATTTTTCTTCTATCCACCAAAAATTCGAAAATCCCCAAAAAACAGCCCAAATTTGCCTTTGGATCGATCTCTTGATTTGGAGTGTTATTTGTGGTTTTGATCCGACCAATCCTTGTCTTAGGAGTTGGTCCATCTTCATCCTGCATTTTCCCAGCCCAATTTGGCCAATTTTTCGTGGATTTGAGGACCCAATGCGTGGATTTCCGCTCAAGAACACGAGCAGTTCGCTTTTTGACTCCAGACCGGAGTCTCTGGCCTGCACACCGGAGTCTCCGGCCTATACAGGAGTCTCTGGCCTACCCACACCGGAGTCTCTGGCCTGGACCGGAGTTTCCGGCCTGAAACCCCGGAGTCTCCGGCCTGATGCCTAATTTTGACAGTTTTGCCTCTAATCTTGCATTGGCTAATTTCTTCTTGTTCGTTTGTGCCTGTGTGCATGTCGTCGTCTAACAGCAAGCTTCCGCATCAAAAAAAGCCACGCTCATCGATACCACGGCCCACGAACATCATTCCACACCACCGACGCCATGTTCATCATCAAAGAAGGTATAACTTGCGTCACCTTGTTAACCCCTATCTTCCTTTGTGTGTACCTATCCTATGAGAGTGGTTCATCTTGTGTTTGCTTGAGCATTGTGCATTTGTCCTTGGATAGTGAGAGTGCAAGAGCAATATCAAGTGTGACTAGGTAGCATCAAGGGAGAGCAAAAAAGCAAAAGAAAGAAAAGATACAAAGAAAAAGCAAAAGAAAAATAGTCTCCCATTGCCAAAGAGAGTCTCAAAGATTGTAAGCAAGAGAGAAAGAAGAGCACCCAAGGCAAGTGCACAAATCCGTTTCTCATTTTCCCTCTTTGCAAATGAGCCATGGTCTCTCCTTGCATTGGCACGACAACGAGCTTAGTCTTCGTTAGGACATTTTGTTTGCTCATTTTCATAGTCGTGTCAATCCCAACTTTCTCCACGTGTGTGTATATAGTCGTAGGTTCCCGTCACCCTTTTGAGTTGTTGACCTTCGCCTTTGACTTGAGTTTTGTTGGATTTTACCCACTTTTGACTATCCCTTTTCTTTTGGTTGGTTCTTTGGCTTTCCACAACCCTAACCTACCACCAACAAGCTTTTGAGAGTTAGTTCTTTCTTTAGTGTGAGTTTTCTTTGCAATTCCACTTTGCACGCTTATAGCTTTCACTTGTGGTTTCTAGTTTGGTGCAATCCCCAAGGTGAGGTACAAGGCTAACACCACCATCTTCCACTTCCATATATGATACTTGTGTGTCTTGCATGATGGATAGGCATAGTGAGCCGAGCCAATCACCTCCCCAAGAAGAAGATCAAGGACCGTACATGACGTGCGCAAGTCACTTCATCGTTCGGCAAGAGTTCCGTGAATGTTGCCAAGACCTTGAGACGCGACAAGATGAACAATTTGGCGAGACGTAAGCCGAGTTCAAGAACATTGACAACCGCTTTGATGGCCTCGAAAGGCAAATGTAGGCAATGCATCACAACTTCGGCCACCAAAATGAGTCGCTTCAACGCTCCGTCGTCGAAACAAATGACAATCTTCGACGCCTCATCGACGAAATGGCAAGACCGTGTTCACGTGCTTCAAGCTCTTCAAGTTCTTCACGTCGTCATGCACCTCCACAACAAGATCTACCTCCAAGTGCTCCAAGATGCAATAGCGCCCCCGTGGTTGAAGATGGAACCTCTTCGAACTATGTACCTTCCCCATGTCACGCCGCAACATCAAGCTATGATGGTGACCTCTCTTCAAGGCCACGAGCAAGACAAGAAGCACACCGTCATCACGCAAGGGCACTAGTGATCCAAAAAGAGCAACCACAAGAGGAACCGCAAGCGCAACCTCAAGTGCAACCGCAAGTATACCACCATCAACCGCGACACATACTTGACACAACAAGTGATGACTCCAATTTGGAGAATCAAGCTCGTCATCGACGTGAAGCTCTCCAAGATCCTCCTCCTCGTCATCAACGTCATGAACATCCACATCGACACCATGGTCATCACGAGGCGCCTCCTCCACCTCAACAAAACTTGGAGCGTCAAGTGATACGAATTGAGTGACGCCCACCACGTCAAGAGGCTCATGACCATGTTCTTCACCGTGAGGACCATGTGCCTAACGAACATCACCAACCGAGGAACGAGCCTCCTCTTCATCATCAACCGCGTCAAGAGGCTCCACACCCTCGCCACCATGAGGCCCAAGCGCATCAACAACGTCAACAACCACGCCAAGAGCAAGAGCAAGCTCCTCAACAACAATATCAAGAGTAAGCTCCGCAACAAGGACACGAGAACCAAGTTCCACCTCTCCAACTACAAGATCATCAACAAGGTCACCAAGCTCGTCGCAATGACCGCAATGATGAAGAAACTTTTGGCAAGCTCAAGTTCACAATGCCCAAGTTCACCGGATCCAATGACCCCAAAGAATACCTCTCGTGGGCACTCAAAGTCGACAAGATCTTCCGCATGCACAACTATAGCAACGAGAAGATGGTCGCCATGGCTTAGCTTGAGTTTGATGATTACGCCAACCTTTGGTGGGAACAAGTTCAAGTTGCTCGTGATGCAAGACAAGAGCCGCCAATCACAACTTGGCATGACATGAAGGCTTACATGAGATCCCGGTTCGTCCCCGCGCACTACACGCGTGACCTCTTCAACAACCTTCAAGCGCTTCGTCAAGGGACAAAGACCGTGGAAGAGTACTTCAAGGAAATGGAACTCAACTTGATTCGTGCCAACATTGATGAGCGCATGGAGAAAACAATGGCACGTTTGCTTATTGGCTTAAATCACCCAATCAAGCGCATCGTCGAGTTCCAAACATACAACACCATGGTTGAGCTTGTGCACATCGCAACAAAGGCGGAACGTCAAGTGCAAGAGGATATCAAGTACAACAAGCCCAAGACGTACTTCACCTACAAACAAGCTTCAACCGCTACACCAACAACTTTCAATGGAAGCTCCTCAAGTACCTCCAAGCCTTCCTTCAAGCCCACAGTTCCTCAAGGAAAACTGCCCCCAAGTGGCAAGCAAGCAAAGAGTGATACACCTTTCAATGGTGAATGCTACAAGTGTGGAGCTAAAGGACACAAGTCAGCCGAATGTGGAAACAAGAAAGTCTTGTTCATCCATGACAATGGTGATGAAGAGTACTTGAGTGAAGATGAGTTTGATGCCCGTGTCAAGGAAGCAATGGCAAGGCAACGAGTGGAAGATGATCAAGAACTCCTCATGTGTGAACATGACGCAAGTCCATCACTTGTCGTCACAAGGATCTTGACCACTCAAGCATAAGAGCATGAAGACCAACGCTCCAATATCTTCCAAACACGAGCCAACATCAATGGCAAATCTATCAAGGTGATCATTGACGGAGGGAGTTGTCACAACCTTGCCAGCACCAAGTTGTGTGAGAATCTCAACCTCACCCTCCATCCACACAAGAACCCCTACCACGTGCAATGGCTAAGTGACCAAGGGTCCGTGAAGATCAAGCATACCGTATCGGTCTCCTTAGCCATTGGTCCTTACAAAGATACAGTGGAGTGTGATGTGGTTCCTATGATAGTTTGCCACATTCTTCTCGGTCGACCATGGAAATTTGACAAGGCTGCTCAACATGATGGTCGCACCAATGTATACATCTTCAAATGGCTCAACAAAACATGTGTTTTGCAACCAATGACTCCTAGCCAAATAATTGTGGACAATGCAAAGGCTTTAGCAAGGGCACAAAGCATAACACCTACTTGTGAGAAGAGCGGTGAGAGAGAGAACCACCTCATAGTGAGTGAGAGCCACAAGCCAAATTTGAGTGGAAAAACTAAGAGTGTTCTCCTTGCCACCAAAAGTGAGATGAGAGATGTTCGGAACAACCCATCCATCTTGCACTATGTCCTCCTTTGCGAGGGACTAGCGCAAGTAACTAACGAATTAACCAATGTTCCTCCATCTTTGATGAGTGTTTTGCAGGAATTCACGGATGTGTTCCCCAAAGAGCTCCCACATGGACTACCTCCTCTTCGCGGCATCGAACATTACATTGACCTCATCCCCGGTGCACCACTTCCCAACCGCGCCGCCTACCGCATGAACCCGGAGGAGACGAAGGAGATCGAACGTCAAATCAACCAACTCGTCTCCAAAGGTTTGATCCAAGTTGGCACTAGTCCAAGTGCCGTACCCGTGATTCTTGTTTCAAAGACGGATGATACGTTACGGTTATGCATGGACTGCCGTCCAATCAATGCTATTACCGTGCGTTATCAAAATCCCATACCACGTCTCGATGACATGCTTGATGAGTTGTGTGGAGCCACTATTTTTTCGAAAATTGATCGTCGTAGTGGTTACCATCAAATACGCATGGCTGAAGGTGATGAGTGGAAAACCGCCTTCAAGACCAAACTTGGTCTCTATGAATGGTTGGTTGTGCCCTTTGGTTTATAGAATGCCCCATCCACCTTCATGCGCCTTATGAATCACATCTTGCGTTCTCTAATTGGAAAAAATGTTGTTGTCTATTTCGATGATATTCTTGTTTATAGCAAATCACTTGAGGACCATATAACACATGTCAAGGAAGTTTTGCAAATCCTTCGACATGAAAAGCTTTATGCTAATCTTCCCAAGTGCACTTTTGCTAAAGACAAGTTGACTTTTCTTGGATTTGTCGTTTCTTCGAAGGGAATTGAAGTTGATGTTTCCAAGGTAAAAGACACATGAGATTGGCCCATCCCAACAAATGTGAGTGAACTCCGTAGTTTTCATGGGTTGGCCGGTTTCTATCATCGCTTTTTGAAAGAATTTTCCACTATTGCTTGTCCTCTCAACGAGTTGACAAAAAATAATGTCACCTTCGTGTGGGGCAAAGCACAACAAAAAGCTTTTGATGAACTTAAAAAGAGGCTCACCGAAACACCTCTTCTTGCATTACCGGATTTCAAAAAAACTATTGAGATAGAGTGTGATGCTAGTGGTATTGGCATTGGAGGAGTCCTTATGCAAAACGGACGTCCTATAGCCTACCATAGCGAGAAACTTGATAGTACTCGCCTTAATTATCCGATTTATGACAAATAGCTTTTTGCCTTAGTTCGTGTCCTTCATGTTTGGCAACACTACCTTTGGCCCAAGGAATTTATGATACATTCTGACCACGAGTCATTGAAATATCTCAAATGCCAAGCCAACTTGAGCAAGAGACACGCTAAGTGGGTTGAGTTCATGGAGTCTTTTCTATACATTGTCAAGTATAAAAAGGGCAAAGATAATGTAGTTGCGGACGCTTTGTCTCGCAAACATACAAGCCTTCTTACGAGACTTGAAATCAACATGGTGGGTCTTGAGGAAATAAAATCTTTGTATTCTTCCGACCCGTTCTTTGAACCAATTTTCGAAAAGTGCTCCAATGACAAAGGAGTTGATGATTTTTATTTGCATAAGGGCTTTCTATTTAAACAAAACAAGTTATGCATTCCGAAGTCGTCGCTTCAACTTTTGCTTCTCCAAGAATCTCATGGTGGAGGCCTCATGGGTCACTTTGGCCGTAACAAGACTTTGGACATGCTCTCCACTCATTACTTTTGGCCCAAGATGAAGCGCGACGTGGAGCGTTACGTTCAACGATGCACGACATGTTTCCAAAATGGCACACTTCATACCGTTCCACAAGACCGACGATGCTTCACATGTTGCAAATCTATTTTTCAGGGAAATCGTCCGTCTACATGGTGTGCCACGAATAATCGTCTCCGAGCACGACGTCAAATTCATGAGCTACTTATGGAAGACCCTTATGGCCAAGCTCGGCATCAATCTCCTCTTTTCATCCGCCTCACATCCTCAAACTGATGGCCAAACCGAAGTTGGCAACCGAAGCCTCGAAACTCTCCTTCGTGTGTTGATCAAGAAAAACCTGAAGGATTGGGAGGAATGCATTCCACACGCCGAGTTCGCCTACAATCGAGCTAAGCACTCAACAACCAAGATGAGTCCATTCATGATTGTCTATGGTTTCGAGCCCCTAACCGCACTCAACATCCTACCACTACCTCTCCATGAGCGCACGAACATGGACGTCGAGAAACGCGCACAAGCTATGAAGAAACTTCATGAAGAAACAAAAGCTACTACCGAACAACAAGTCCTTCGCCAAGCTTCAAGGTTAAAAAAGGACAAGAAGGAGATGATCTTTGAAGAAGGTGACCTTGTGTGGATACACCTAAGCAAAGACCGCTTCCCCAAGGAACATGACTCCAAGCTCAAACCAAGAGGAGATGGTCCCTTCAAGGTCCTCAAAAGAATCAACAACAACGCCTACATCATCGACATACCGACCTCCAAGTACCTTGCAAGCAATACATTCAATGTCAAGGATCTCTCACCCTACCATGGAGATGTTCAATATGACAACCATCGGTGTCCCTTTGCTAAGACGACAAGATATCACCGAGTCTCCCATCTCGTCGTGCCGGTTCGAGGGAGAGTCCTCCACCCGGCGCCGATCCTAGGTATTGTGCCGGACCGGTCACCACTGGCGTGAGCTATTGGTGTGTATCGTGTTTTTGTGTCTGTGTGTTCATTGCGTTCTTCGTGCGTGCGTTCGTCATGTTCATCCTCCCCTCCTCTCCCCGCACTCCATCCTCGATTTGAAAGGTAATCGTGAAAGATCGGGCCACCCTAGAGGTTTGCCCTCAACACTAGATGTGGTTCATGAAAAGAACAGACATGCAATGACACTGATGGATCCATATGTGGTTTGTGAAAAGAACAGACATGCAATCACACTGGGTGGATCCATGGGTGGTTCATGAAAAGTACACACATGCAATGACACTGGTGGATCCATGTGTGGTTTGTGAGAAGAACATACATCCAATCACACTGGGTGTGGTTCATGAAAAGAACACACATCCAATGACACTGGTGGATCCTTATGTGGTTTGTGAGAAGAACAGACATGCAATGACTCTAGCTGTGGTTCATGATAAGGACACACATGCAATGACACTGGTGTATCCTTATGTGGTTTGTGAGAAGAACACACATGCAATGACTCTAGCTATGGTTCATGAAAAGAACACACATGCAGTGACACTGGTGGATCCATATGTGGTTTGTGGAAAGAACAAACACCCAATGACACTGGTGTGGTTCATGAAAAGAACACACATCCAATGACACTGGTGGATCCATGTGTGGTTCATGAGAAGAACACACATGCAATGACACTGGGTGTGGTTCATGAAAAGAACACACATCCATTGACACTGGTGGATTCTTATGTGGTTTGTGAGAAGAACACACATGCAATGACTCTAGATGTGGTTCATGAGAAGAACACACATCCATTAGCACTGGTGGATCCATGTGTGGTTTATGAGTGGAATAGACATGCAATGACACTGGTTGTGGTTCATGAAAAGAATAGACATGCAATGAAACTGGTGGATGCATATCTGGTTTGTGAGAAGAACAGACATGCGATGACTCTAGATGTGGTTCATGAGAAGAACAGACATGCAATGACACTAGTGTATCCTTATGTGGTTTTTTCAGAAGAACAGACATGCAATGACTCTGGGTGTGGTTCATGAAAAGAACAGACATGCAATGATACTGGTGGATCCATGTGTGGTTTGTTTAGAAGAACACACATGCAATGACCACAACCAATGATACTGGTGGATCCATGTGTGGTTTGTTTAGAGGAACATACATGCAATGACAGTGGGTGTGGTTCATGAAAAGAACAGACATGCAATGACACTGGTGGATCCTTATGTGGTTTGTGAGAAGAACAGACATGCAATGACTCTAGATGTCGTTCAGGAGAAGAACAAACATGCAATGACACTGGTGTATCCTTATGTGGTTCCTGAGAATAACAAACACGCAATGACACTGGGTGTGGTTCATGAAAAGAACACACATCCAGTGACACTGGTGGATCCATATGTGGTTTGTGGAAAGAACAGACATGCAATGACTCTAGATGTGGTTCATGAGAAGAACACACATGCAATGACACTGGTGGATCGAGGTGTGGTTTATGAGAGGAACACTGGTGTGGTTCATGAAAAGAATGGACATGCAATGACACTGGTGGATCCTTGTGTGGTTTGTAAGAAGAACAGACATGCAATGGCTCTAGTTGTGGTTCATGAAAACAACAGACATGCAATGACACTAGTGGATCCATATGTGGTTTGTGAAAAGAACAGACATGCAATCACACTGGGTGGATCCATGTGTGGTTCATGAAAAGAGCACACGTGCAATGACACTGGTGGATCTATTTGTGGTTTGTGAGAAGAACACACATCCAATGACACTGGGTGTCGTTCATGAAAAGAACACACATCCAATGACACTAGTGGATCCTTATGTGGTTTGTGAGAAGAACAGACATGCAATGACCCTAGTTGTGGTTCATGAGAAGAACAGACATGCAATAACACTGGTGTAACCTTATGTGGTTTGTGAGAAGAACAGACATGCAATGACTCTAGCTCTGGTTCATGAAAAGAACAGACATGCAATGACACTGGTGGATCCATATGTGGTTTATGAAAAGAACAGACATGCAATCACATTGGGATGATCCATGTGTGGTTCACGAGAAGAACACACACGCAATGACACTGGTGGATCCATGTGTAGTTTTGTGAGAAGAACACACATCAAATGACACTAGGTGTGGTTCATGAAAAGACTACACATCCAATGACAGTGGTGGATCCTTATGTGGTTTATGTGTTGGGGGATAACCCTGGGTAGGGTCACTCCGGGGTATAAGGGCCGAGTTATTCGAGGTTCGGCAAGGTCAAAGCGGATGCTGGCCGAGTCACCTCATGGCAGGCCGGATCACGGAGTAACCCGGACCAGGGGGGTCGCCTAACATTGTCTCGTCCGAATCAAGGAGTAAGTCGGAGACACTTGTCTAGCTTGTATGCAGGAACAGGTGTGGCCGGATCAACTGTGATCCGGATCCTTGTTTGGCTTCTAGGAGAAGGAAGGAATATCTCCGTCAAAATAAGGCCCGGCCATCGGATGAGCGAATAAAGCAAGGGCAGGACCACCGGATCGTGGCCGACAAGGGTGACGACGCTCACATCGGCTGACGCAGGCGCCGCAGAGGCAACGTCGCTAAAGCAAGAGTGACGCGGGGGAAAAGCACCCCTGTCGGGTTACTACTTTGGGAGGAGGCATATTCTTAGGAATATGCCTCCACGTATGCCCTAGGCCAGGACCGAACCACCCCTATATAAGGGGGGTTGGGGTTCTGGTAACGGGGTTGGATTTTTTCTGATACAGAGCAAGGAGACTCCTAGTTAGTTGAGCACTAGTGGATCTAGGGATCTTGGGCTAGTTAGTAGGCAAGAGTAAGAGAGTTTATTCTTCCTCCTCTTGTCAATACAGCTCGAGGAGCACTTGTAATCTTGGAGACTGAACTTCAATACAAAGCTTCTGTGTAGAGAATCACTCTACCATCCCTCCCTGGATTCCCCTAGCGCATATTAGTCCCCACCTTTAGCCTATCCATGGCATCTGCCGTGACACCACCATGACAGTTGGCGCCCACCGTGGGGCTAGCGGCGCTAGCAGGGGTGAAGATCCGGACGGGAAATTTCATCGGCACCGGTGAACGCGTCGTCTTCGGGCTCGTTCAGCGCTTCGGTGCTGGACTACGTCAGCGACAACGTTGGCTGCTTCGGCACGCGCCCCCTTCCGTGCAACGGCGTCTTCGTCAAGCTCGGCGCGCACAAGGTCTATGTTGCTATGGACGTGTCTTGTGTTCATCCGCGTCGCATCGTCGATGCGGGGGAACCACCCCTCACTGTGGCTCACGGGGCGTGTATTGCTCGCTCCCCAGACCATGCAGAGGTGATGATGACTGCGCCAGGCGCGGGCGCGAGCAAGGATCCGGCGCCAGACCCGGAGGTAACACCCAAGGCACCAAGGAAAGCTAGGGGTCCTCCGCTAGAGAGGCCTGAGAACGTGCTGAGGGAAGCTATGGATAGCTTGGCTAACCCGGTGGCAGCAGTGGTAGATCCGGCTCAGGCATAAGCCGAGCTAGAGGAGACCCGGCGAAAGATACTGGAGGGCGCAAAGAAAATAGCAGCGGCTCTGCAGTCGTTGAACATGACATTGCGTGAGTACGCGAAAGCGAACAAGGTTGATGCAGTGAGGGCAAAAGGGAGAAATCTCATAAGCGAGATGAACAGAGAAGGTGATGATGGACCAGAAGGGTCGGAAAACTATCTGTCTGTGGGGTTGCCAAAGTATAGTACCCCGGCGAAGAACCTAAGAGCAGCAGATGTCGCGGCGTCCGAGCTAGAGGGTCTGACGGGTGAAGCCCGCCAAAGATAGCAACACCGGGTTAACGAGCTGGTTCGGATCGCGAACAGGCAGAATGAGGAGCTATTGAGAGGTAACCCGGAGAGAGTTGGAGCTTCTAAGATCGTCCATTCGGTGATGGGTAATCCGGAGAAATCCACTGGATCCGCATCATCGCCTCATGGTGGCCCTAGAAGAGAAGAGGTAGTAACCTCGGCCAGACGGAACAACCAGATCATTCCGTACGACCCAACGCGTGCGGGAAAGAAAAAAGAGATGCGGAAAAACGACGATCGACGAAGTATGAGCCGAGGCGAAGCTGGCCGAGGTAACCATGACCAAGGCAATGCCGGTCAAGGGAATGCTGGCAACGGCAATGCCAGACAGCGAAACTCGGCAGGAGCGGGTCAACCGCAGCAGCGGAATGCACCAAGGCAAGAGCAAAGTGCCGGTCGTGGTATGCAATAGAAAGGAGCACAACAAGAGCAAGACCGATACAATGATGGAGACTCGGAGATGATGAATGCGGGATACGCAAGACCGGACTATCATGTGATAGGGTCGAGATTGGGAAGCAGAGATTTGATGCCAGATGACGCTAGGCTAAAACTGGATCGCCTGTATAGGTCGGAACAGATCGAATGTCAAGGTCCTCTGGGTCCAGCGTGCTTCGGACCCCGGATCATGAAGGAACCGCTAGTACCCAATTTCCAATTACCCAGGGGCACGAAGACGTATGACGGTAGTACGAAGCCGGAGGATTGGCTAATAAACTACGCAGCAGCTGTGAAAATTGCAACTGGCAACTTGAGGTGGGCTGTACGATATGTACCCCAAATGTTGGAAGGTCCAGCTAGGGTTTGGCTGAATAATTTGCCGCCCGAAAGCATCAGTTGCTGGATAGATTTTGAAGAAATGTTCATCAGCAACTTCTCAAGTACGTATCAGAGACCGAATAGACCGCAGATCCTGGCAATGTGCAAGCAGAGATCTAACGAAACGGACCGTGAATTCTTGACCCGGTGGTGTACTGTGAGAAACTCGTGTGAGGGAGTCATAGAGTCACAGGATATAGCATGGTTCGCACAAGGATGTAGATATGGCAGCAAGTTGTGGATGAAATTGCAAAGGAAAATGCCAGTCACATTGGCAGAGATGATCCGGATCGCAGATTCTTATGCTTTGGGTGATCCAACTCAACCTAGGATCGCGTCGAATGAGTCAAATGAGGAGTACTATCCGAGGGACGGATCCGGGTCATCCCAGAGGAACGATTACAGGGGAAAGAGGAGAGACGATAGACCGGACCATCGATATGGTTCGCAACAAGTTGCGGCCGTGAATCAAGATCAGCCCGGGGCAGGGAGCAACCAACGCCAGAGAACGGGAGGGCAATGGACTCCTCGAAACGATGGCAAGAAAACGTGGACTCCAGAGCAGAAGAAGCAATGGCAAGAAAAGAAAGATCGTCCGAGGTATACCTACGAGTCAATGTTGGACCAGCCGTGCAAGTTTCACACGCCAAATCTGAGCAGCCCGGCGGGTCACACGACGAGACAATGTGAGTGGATGCGCAAGATAGAACAAGGTGGTTCGGGGAATTCTCAGGCACCTCGGAATGATCAACCTCAGCAATTGCTCTCCGGAGCAAACACGCAGCAACTGATGTTGCCTCCCCCTCCGCCGAGGTATGACAACAGTGAAAGAAGGGATGCAGTGCATCAGGTGGAAAACCAGCAACAACCGGATCATAGGTATTCCGGAAACGAGGGAAGAAATGAGTATAGGGAACATCGCCAGAGCTATTGTGTGTTCACAACAGAGGAAATAGATAGGAAGAGCTTGCAACGCCGACATATGGAGGTTAACGCGGTTATGCTTGCAGTGACGAGGTACATGTCTTGGTCGGACCAGGAAATTACCTAGAGCGTCAAAGATCATCCCAAGCTTATGCCAAGTCCGGGCTCGTATGCACTGGGTGTTAGATCCGACGTTCATTGGACCAAACATTAATGTGAAGTTCTCCAAGGTACTGATCGACAATGGCAGTAGCATTAACATCATGTATGCGGATACGATGCGCAAGTTGGGCATCTCGGAGAACATGCTCTAGGCTACAAGAACAACTTTTCACGGTATCGTACCAGGCCTATCATGTGAGCCCATAGGCAAAGTCCGGGTCGACGTATTCTAAGACGAGGGATAACTGCCGAACCGAGAATCTGGAGTTTGAGGTGGTAAACTTGGAGAGCGCGTATCATGCATTACTCAGGAGACCAGCACTGAGCAAATTCATGGCAAGTTGCCACGTTAGTTATCTGAAGATGAAGATGCCCGGGCCAAATGGAGCAATTACTATCGCTGGGGATTTTCGACGTTCTATGGAGTGCGCTTCGGCCGGGTCTAACCTAGCCGAGTCACTCGTAATTGCCCAAGAGTAAAGAAAAATCCAAGAAGTGGCGGCATTAGCTCAGTCCGCGCAGCAGTATATGCCGGCGTTAAGTAACCCGCATGGAAGCGTTTCATTTCAAGCCGCGAAGGACACCAAGAAGATCTCGGTGGATAACATGTTTCCGGAGCTTACCGTGACAATTGGTGCCGGGTTAACTGACAAATAGGAAAGCGAACTCGTCAACTTCCACCGTGAGAATCGGGATATTTTTGCTTGGTCCACGCAGGACTTGCAAGGTGTTCCGAGGGAGTTGGCTGAGCACTCTTTGAATGTAAGACCCGGAGCAAGGCCGGTGAAGCAGCCTCTCCGACGCTTCGCCGAGGATAGGAGAAAGGTCATTGGTGACGAGATAGCTCGGTTGCTAGCAGCAGGATTTATCATGGAAGTGCTATATCCGGATTGGCTCTCTAATCTGGTGCTGGTAGAAAAGAAGAAGGATGATTCGAACGTGGCAGTGGTTTGGCGTATGTGTATCGATTACACGAACCTGAACAAGGCGTGTCCAAAGGATCCATTTCCTCTGCCGAGGATAGATCAGGTCATCGAATCTACCGCGGGATGTGAACTGTTGTCATTTATTGACGCTTATTCTGGTTTCCACCAGATACCCCTGAACCCGGATGATCAAATAAAAACTTCCTTTATTACCCCGTATGGGGCTTATTGCTATCGCACTATGCCGTTTGGTTTACGAAACGCAGGAGCAACGTACCAAAGATGTATGCAAAAATGTTTGCATGATCAAATAGGTCAAAATATACAAGTCTACGTGGATGATGTGGTTATCAAGACCAAGGAAAGCGCAACGCTCCTTGACGACATAAGGCAAACATTCGCGAACTTGAGGAGATTCCGGATGAAGCTTAACCCGGAGAAATGTACCTTCGGTGTCCCGGCTGGGAAATTACTCGGATTTCTCGTCTCTAGCCGAGGTATCGAGGTTAATCCGACTAAGATCCGAGCCATCGAACGAATGGAGCTGCCGAAGTGTCTCAACGACGTCCAGAAGTTCACTGGATGCCTGGCGTCGTTGAGTCGGTTTGTATGTCGGTTAGGGGAAAAGGCACGCCTCTACCAACTCATGAAAAATCAGATAAATTGCTTGGACGCCAGAGGTCTGATGAAGCTTTTGCCCACTTGAAAAGATGTTGGCCATCGCACCAGGTTAGCTTCTCCACCGTCAAGGAGCCAATGTTGCTTCATAGCCGCAACCAACCGAGTTGTAAGTGCAGTGATTGTAGTGGAACAAGATGAAGAGGGTAAGTCGGTGCAGAGACCAGTGTATTACTTGAGCGAGGTATTGTCTGCCTCAAAACAGAACTACCCGCATTTGCAAAAGATGGCATACGGAGTTTATATGGCGGCAGAGAAGTTAAAGCACTACTTTGAGGAGCATCCCATCAAAGTGATATGCGAAGCCCCCATATCCGAGATAATGGGTAACAAAGATGCGAATGGCAGAATTGCGAAATGGGCAATTGAGCTAGCACCATACGCGCCCCAATACGATAGAAGAGAAGCGATCAAGTCCTAGGCTGTGGCGGACTTTTTCGTGGATTGGGCCGAGGTACAATACGAACCACCGCCACCGGATACGAACTACTGGAGGATGCACTTTGACGGATCGAAGACCAAAACCGGATTAGGTGCCGGGGTTGTGCTTACCTCGCCAAAGAAGGATCAGCAATCGTATTGACAGATCCATTTCGCGGCATCAAACAATGTCGCTGAGTACGAGGCTCTTGTGCATGGTCTAAAAGTGGCAAAGGAAATTGGCATACGTCAGATAATCTGCTTTGGCGACTCGGATCTTGTAATACAGCAAGTGTCCGGAGTGTGGGACGCCCTGGATCCAAACATGGCACTATACAGATTTCATGTGCATAAAATCTCGGGTTACTTTGAGGGATGCGAGTTTCATCATGTACCTCGCGTGGAAAACGGTTGCCGACATGTCGTCAAGCTCGGATCGACCCGACAGGCAATTCCACCGGGTGTTGCATTGGAGCACCTCAGAAAGCCATCTATCAGGCTGTCCCTAGGAACCGATTCAATCTATGTCCCAGAAAACGCGGAATCCGGAGCTGAGCCCATGGACATTGACATGGAAAGTAGTACGCCGAACCCGGGGACTACCTCGGCAAACCCGGGGATTACCTCGGCAAACCCGGGGACTACCTCACCAGACCCGGGGACTGTTCAGCGTGATCCGGCTGAAGTTATGCCAGTGTATCGGATGGAAATTGATGAGGAGATGTTCCTCGAAAGAAAAGACCAGCTTGGGCACTGCCTATATATCAGTTCTTGAAAGATGGAACGTTACCCACTAAGGAAGTGCTAGCCAGGCAAACTCAGAGGAGAGCCAAAGCTTACACCATCATCAATTCCGAGCTGTACAAACGGAGTGTAACCAATGTCCTCCAGCGGTGTGTTGATCCGGAAGAAGGACTTGACATCCTCCGAGATATACACCAAGGATAATGCGGGCATCACGCCTCATCCCGGGCCTTAGTGGCAAAGGCGTTCGGCATGGATTTTATCGCCAAGCGCTTGGAGCAAGCAGAGGATCCGTGAGAAATGCAATGGTTGCCAAAGATACGCCACCAAGACACATATGCCTATGTCGGAACTCAAAACCATACCAATTACATGGCCATTTCTGTGGTGCTTGCATATGGTTGGCCTGCTCAAACCAGCAAAAGGGAACATGACGACATTCTGGTCATGGTGGACAAGTTTACAAAATGGATCAAGTGAAGCCTATAAGAAAATGTGATGGAGCTACGGCTGTGACATTTCTCAAAGACATCATCTTGAGATACGGTTATCCTCATAGTATCATAACTGATAACGGCACCAATTTTGCTAAAGGAGCATTCACACGATTCTGCCGAGATAAGAAAATCCGACTCGACATAGCCTCGGTAGCCCACCCCGCGTCGAACGGACAAGTGGAAAGATCCAACAGATTAGTGTTATCCGGGATAAAACCCCGGCTCATTGAGCCGCTGCAAAGATCAGCGGGGTGCTGGATAGAAGAACTACCAGCAGTATTGTGGAGTTTAAGAACAACTCGAATCGATCAACAGTTACACGCCGTTCTTTACGGTATATGGGGCGAAGTGTATTACCACCGACATAGAGCATGATTCGCCTAGGGTCACCCAATACACAGAGGCCGAAGTGCAAGAAGCCCGGCAAAATGATGTTGATCTGCTGGAAGAAGCGAGAGAACTGGCACTGTCTAGATCCGCCATATATCAGCAAAATCTCCAACACTATCATAGCCGGAAAGTGTGCCCCCGAGTCTTCCGGGAAGGCGATCTGGTGCTCCGGTTGGTACAACAGATCACCGCATGCATAAATTATCCCCATGGGAAGGACCATTTATTGTGAGCAAAGCATTGCATAATGACTCTTACTATCTCATAGATGCAAAGCCACAGAAAAGAACAAGGCGGACAGTGTCCGGAGAGGAATCCAAGCGACCGTGGAATGTAGCACTACTGCCCCTTCTACACTTAGCTAAAGAGTGTATGTACCAGTCATCCTCATATGTCGGTATGTATGTCAAGAATGAGCCTATCAATGAAATAGCGGAGCCTCGAGCAAGAACTCGGGACCGCTTAATAAATGATTGTTGTTACTTTTTATGCGTTAGCTGGAATGACTGCTTCGCTTAACCCGGATTAGTAATGTGTGAGCACCAAAAACCAACCTTCGACTTGCTGTTGTCCAACAAGGATTGGCTTCATGGCGAGCAAGGAACAAGTTTGGAATTATGAGCACATGAAAAACTACTAAGGAAACGATCCTATTCCAGCTAAAGTTTGTTTTTTCGACTAACCTCAGATTTACTTTCAAGCTATTATGTTGAATTATTTTGAGCCAAGCCTCAAAGTTTCTCAGTATTGTTAAAACGATTCTTGAGGCTCGGGTTCATAAGTCATAAAACCGAATCAAGGTAGACACGGATCGAAAGGAGAATTGACGAACAAGAAAATGAAACTCGGGACTACGCCCAAGTTAATCCAGCATACAAGCATAGTAGCAAAATATTGTGTATTCAGCATACAATTGCACTTGCATACCGGGATCTGATAAATTTCAAGTTTTTTCAACTAAGGAGCGGCAGGAGGAGGAAGTTCGGCGTCATCATCACTGTCTTCAATATCTGAAGCAGCATCTTCGCCATCATCGCCCGACCCATCCTCCATGTTCTCCATCTGCTCCTCCTCGGATTCCAAAGCTCCCTCAACCTATCATGGACCGGAGAATATTCGATGAGGTCAGGCGCAAGCGGCGCCGAGCTACCACTCCGGATCATCGGTCCATTTGGATCCGGCGCCGCGGGTGAGCAGGCTCGATCGATTTTCTCGCACCATGAAAGGATATGATGGAGAAGGGTATCTCGCCATGCACGCCATGCATTCCCTCCAGAGGTCAAGTTGAGTCTCAATCTCCATCGCTTTTTCCGCAAGGAGCGTGATCCTTTCCGAGCGCCTCGCTTGGCGTAAGGTGTTGAAGATCCGGACCGCAACGTCGAGGAGATCTTTTCCATAGTTCTTAATAGTTTCCACCCGAGCTGACACGCTAACCAACAGGTCCTCCATGTCTAAAGGGATGCTCTCACCATCAGGAGCGATGGGAGTACCCCTCTCTTGGCAGAATTTGGCAACGGCAGCACTGGCGATGGCAGTATCCTCCGGAAAGTAATCTGAAAATAAGGAAAAGGAGGATGCTGAAGCAAAGGCATATGAGCTAACCCGGAAAACTAGGTCGGGCAAGGAGAAGAAACTTACGTGAGATATGGCGATGGATCCGGGTTAACTCCTTGATACAACTATCGCGTCTCTGGCGAAGTTGTTCAAGCTCGGCAAGCGCCGACCCAAGCCGGACTTCGGATTCCTTGGAGATCTAAAGAGTAAAGCACTCACGCTCTTCGGTGAAGTTCTGGCCAACTTTCTGGAGCTCGGTTTTGTGTTGGGCCTTCATATTCTCCATCTCGGCCTTGAGTTTGGCTATCTCGCCGTCCTTGGTCCGGAGGAGGGCAAGCTCATCGTCCTTCTTCTTAGCTCGGCTTGATGCTGTCCTGCTTGTTCGAGAAAATGCAGCATCATATCAGGCACGGGCACACTATCCTCAAGCGATGCTGAAATAGTGTGTTGACCCGGCAAAGCCGAGGAGTGAATGTTTGTCGAGCCAAGAAAAAGAAAGAATGGAAAACATAGCAACGTTGGCCGAAAGGGGACATACCTCGGATTTCCTCCAAGTTTTTCCGCATAATCTTGTTTTTAGCCTCCACCCTAGCTGCAAAAAAACCGAATAAGGAGGTTAGTCCGGCAGAAGCAAACGAAACGGTGAGGTGTTAAGAGAGGAAATTACCCCTCTTTTCATGCTCCGCGCCAAGTGCAACGTGTTTTGCGCGCAAGATCTTATGGGTATCAAGCAGGTGCTAAAACTCGGCGCTCCGACGGTTGGTGGTTACCTGACAAAGGCACAGGCGTGTAAAGTTAGTTCGGTGCATATTCGAAGTATACAAGATCCAGGCCAAGCGGAACTTAACCCGGCTCTAGGTGTGTGCATGTTCAAAGTATACAAGATCCGGGCCAAGCGGAACTTAACCCGGCTCTAGGTGTGTGCATATTCAAAGTGTACAAGATCCGGGCCAAGCGGAACTTAACCCGGCTCTAGGTGTGTGCATATTCGAAGTGTACAAGATCCGGGCCAAGCGGAACTTAACCTGGCTCTAGATGTGCGCATATTCTAAGTGTACAAGATCCGGGCCAAGCGGAACTTAACCCGGCTCTAGGTGTGTGCATGTTCGAAGTATACAAGATCCGGGCCAAGTGGAACTTAACCCGGCTCTAGGTGTGTGCATATTTGAAGTTTACATGTAGCTACGTTAATCTTCTAAGGAGCATCCGGCCGAGTGACAAGTTACTCCGCCGGAGGATCGTGGACTAATGGTTACTATCTACAGCATGTAAAGAAGAAGCGACGTACCTCCATCATACGCCCAGCGAGGTTAATGGCCTTGGCGGCGGTATTCATCTGAGCGGAAAATTCAGCTGGGCCGAACTTTTCCGGGAGATCGTCGTTGTAGACGAACTTCGCCTTATTCCAGTTCATGACAAACTCGATGAGGCTCGGAGGGTACCGTTCGCCAGTGGGCATGTGAGGTGCCACCAAGCCCTTGGCGTGAGCTTCTTTCCTTTCAATCAGGGCAAGAGCTGGGCTAGTGTGAAGAACCATCTGCTGCGAATCAGCTGGCTCGGCAGGAGGATCCATCGCTGCTGGTGATTTCTTTGGAAGCATCGACGACCAGGTTTGCTGCCCAGCCTCGACGGAGGTGGATTTGCCTTTGGCCTACTGGGACGAAGTGACCACAGTGGATTTTCCCTTGGAAGCCGCTGGAGTGGGTCCTCGCCGAGCTTGAGATGACTCGGACGAGGCAGATGAACTTGGCACGGGAGCTTTGGTGGCTGTCGCCGGAGCTGCTGTTGGTTTCTTCGGAGCCGGGACAGGCGCTGGTTCGGTGGCTGGTGCTAGAGCTGCTGCTGGTGCTGGAGGTGCGATAGACTTGGTAGTTGCTGGTTGTGGCAATGCCGAAGTGCCGGATGCCGCTGCCTCGGCCGATCCGACCCCTCCGGATCCGAGGTTGCGTCCCTCTGAAGGAGGTACTGCGGAACCCGGAGCGGCCGCAGAGCCCTCCGGAATAGGGCTCAGCGGGCGTGACTCGTCGTCACGGGGAGGGGAAGGACCGGACCGAAGAGGAGAGGAGATGCTCGATCCGCTCTGAGGGACCTCCACAGGAGCCCTGCAAGAGAACATAATGTCAGGAGTGAAATTACCCCGAAGCAGGGAGAAGTGTGTTGCGCAGTGAAAAAAGAACTTACGCATCCGAGGTCTCGGCCTCCTTAGGTTTCCGGGCCCTCCGTGTCGGGGCTTTGCTTGCCCGTTTGGAGGCAGTCTTGTCTTCGGCCTTCTTTTGCCTTTTGGAAGGCTGAGAAGGTTCGGAAGAAGAACTCGACGTGGATCCACGCTTCTTCTTTGACGCCACCGGAACAGGCTCGCCCGTGGCAAGTGGAGAATCCTCGTGGATGTGCCCACCGGGGTTAGATGATGCCGGGAAGGCAAAAGAAAGAGGGACAGCCTCAACGGGTTCAATCACATCGATATCCGAGTCATCCTCATCGTCGGGCCAATCTCTAAGAGAAGAGAATTTACCGCTGGGTCGTTTGGTGGCATCGGGTGTGGGGAGGAACATCTCCTGGTCTGGCTCCTCCTCATCCGGAATTTCTCGGTCCGGGGCCCACTTAAGGGTCGGATCTGGGCCATCCTCGAGGGTCTGCTGGAGAAACAGCTGAGAAAAAAGCACAAGGAGCAAGGTCAGAAATATGATAAGAACCGACATGAAATTGATCCGAAATAAGTTTACCTCCTGAAGCTTATGCTGGAGGGAGCTCACACGGCAGTAATGCTCGATTCCCCACGTCCATTCAGCGGAGAAGTCCTTATGGGTGGTGAAAAGAGCCTTGACCCGGCGGAAGATCTCCGTATTGCTCAACTCGAACGAGGAGGTTCGGTTAGGGTCGCGACTGAAGCTCATATGGCACAACCTGTGAGTGCGCCGCTGAAGGGGAGAGATTCGGTTGTGCACGAATGTGATCATGGCATCCTCGTTGCGCAATCCGAGCTTCTTCAGCTCTGCAAACCTTTTGTTCACTTAGTTAGCCAGAGCCGTAGGTTTCTTGGCAACCTCCTCCCAGAAATCCGTGTTAGGGGGACTCGGAGCGTAGGGCAGCAACCGGATCAAATCTTCCGTGCCTTTGTTCCGGACGTAGAAGAAGGTCCGGGCCCATCCTTTGCAGGAGTCAAGCCCGGTGACCCGGGGAAAGATTGAATACCTCCGGGGCGAGATCGAGGCAGCTCCGAACTGAGTTAGCTGCTTGTCCTCCGACTCGACGTGGATGTTGGGGACGACGTTGCGGCGGAGGCCGACGAACCGGATCCACAGCTCCTTCGTAGGCCATAGCCCGGTGTAGCCCTCGATCAAAGAAACGAAAGCAGACAGAGACGTGATGGCGTTCGCCGGGAGATGATGTGGTTGCAGGTGAAAGGTCCGGATCCAGTCCCGGAAGAAATCACTCATTGGAAGCCCAAATCCCCGTTGGAAATGGGATAGGAAAACAACAAACTCACCCGGATTGGGTGAGGGGGCCAACTCCGAGGAGGGGAGACGAGCGGTGACGCATGGAATGCGCCAGTCCGTAGAGCTGGGCCAATGTCGCCTCGCAGACCCAGAGCCCCACGCCATGTTCGCCGGCGCCGGCCCTCCTCCATCTCTTGCTCAACGACGATGAGCTCCTCCGCTATTTCGATTCCGCTATCTCGCTGGAGCTGGCGGCGGCGAGGCTCGCGGTTCAGACCGACGAGGACCCGTATAAGCAGGTGCAACACCGATCGCGGCGGAGGAACGAAGAAGGTGCGGCGGCGGCACTGCTGCAACAGGCACTAGCGGCGACGCGGTTGCGAGGAAGAAGAAGAGGAACGGGCGAGGGGGCGTGGAGATGGAAAAGTTCTAAGGAGCGTGCCCCTCCCCTATTTAACCGCCCACAGTCATCAACGAGTGGGATCGTGCTGCGCTGGAAAACCACGCGGTGTGGCCGTGTATCACCAGCATTGACCAATCATAGAGAAGCCACACCGGGGGCCGCAGAGCAAATGTGATCCCATGACACGACGCGTGCGATACGGTAAACGAGGAGATGACGTGGCGTAACCCCGCAAGATAATCATCGACATTTATGGCGGTTACATCGCGCAGGCCCTTAAAATAAGGCAACGTAATGATTAACCGTTACATGGGTTGGCGTACGAGAGAAGGAAGCAAGGCACGGATCCGAGCCACGATGGTAACCCGGCCGGCAAGTGAAAACTTGAACTGTGCAGAGGGAAAGTAAAACCATAGGATCCGAGCCAAAGTGGTGACCCGGCCGGCAAGTGAAAACTTGGAGCGTGCGAAGGGAACATAAATCCATATAATCCAAGACAAGAAGTTAACCCGGAAATAAACATCCGAAGCTTGGATACGAATGAACCTGATGTGGCCTTAGCGACCAAGGCCGCTAAGGCCGCACCAGCTTCGGGGACTAATGTTGGGGGGATAACCCCGGGTAGGGTCACTCCGGAGTATAAGGGCCGAGTTATCCGAGGTTCGGCAAGGTCAAAGCGGATGCTGGCCGAGTCACCTCAAGGCAGGCCGGATCACGGAGTAACCCGGACCAGGGGGGTCGCCTAACATTGTCTCGTCGAAATCAAGGAGTAAGTCGGAGACACTTGTCTAGCTTGTATGCAGGAACAGGTGTGGCCGGATCAACTATGATCCGGATCCTCGTTTGGCTTCTAGGAGAAGGAAGGAATATCTCTGGTCAAAAAGAAGGCCCCGTGCGTACTGGATGAGCGAATAAAGCAAGGGCAGGACCACCGGATCATGGCTGACAAGGGTGATGTAGCATCCCAATTATCTAACAATTGTAATGCTACTTGGTCTAGTAATATAATGACTACTTCATATATATAATTGTTGCATCATAAATATATCATGCTCATGTCATCATGCCACCTTGCATTTGAGCATCATATAAAACCCTTTTTGTTTTGGTTCTTCTCTCTTATGCATTGTAAATTGTATTTGCCTCTTGATATTGTATTTGGTTCTTGATATATTGTTTAAATGCCCAAGTTGAGTTGGGGGCATATCTTTTATTCAACTCCATCACCTTTCTCTGTCACCACCTTATTATTCCACCATTCCCCTAGATGTGAGCATTGCAACTTATTTGGTTTTACCTCTAGCTCATGTGGGTTGGGATGGATCCAATTCTAGCTCCACATGCCCTCATATATGCACCATATTGTTTCCACATTATTGGTTTATGAGAGCCACATGGCCACCTTTGCATGCCTTGTGAGTGGAACCTTTTCCTAGCTTCCATATGGGTTGTTTTGGGGTTATTATCATGTTGGGATATTTTTGGGCTTACTAAATACCTAGTGGCACATACACACTAGCAAGTCCCATTTCTATTCAAATATGGTCATCTCCATCTACTCCACATGGGGCATCCTTTTAATTCTTTTGCTTGGCTTTTATTCCAATTTTGGGAATGCATAATAATAATGCCATGTTAATATTATTGTTCTCACAAGAATACACATGGCATTAAATATTTTGCATGGGCCATGCAAGTACCACCACATTCTAGTCTTTGGTTTTTATGTGAATCTTTGAGTGGATCATCATCTCTCCCTCTCTCTACCACTCTTTTTGGCTTGATCTAGTTGGTCTTGCTAAAATCCACCACCACACCCCTATCCCTCTCTTCCACCCTTTATGTTGATCTTGTGTGAGTTTGCAAACTCCTACACCAACTCCATCTCTTGTTTTGATCTTGCCTAAAACCCTAGCTACCATACCACTCCTCTCTCTTAACCCTCCTCTCTAAACCACACCCCCATCTAACCTAACCCGAGCCCCCTCCCTCATCTAACCCTAGCAAACCCTAACCCTCACATCCCCTCTCACCATGCCGAGCCTCCTTGAAGGCCCCACCTGGTTCCTATCCCTGGTCCCACACCCATCTACCCCAACCCTAGCACCAGCCCTCACTCGAGCCTCCCCCTAGCCAACCCTAGCTCCTAACCGAGCTACACCCGAGCCTCCTCTCTCCCTACCCTCTCCCTTCTCTACCTGCCAGCTAGCCCCACCCCGGACCTACCTCTCCCCTTCCTGGCCACCTGCCCCACCCTGGACCAGCCCCAGGCCGAGCCTGCCCGACCACGTGAGGAGGAGGAGGGAAAAGTGGCAGATCTCCCCTCGACCTCTCCCAGATCTCCCCAGGCCGCCCCTTCCTCTCCGTCTACCCCCACCACCTCCTATCCCATCGCCGGCCACCGTCGGTGTCCACCACCGATCCCTCGAACCAGCAGACGAGCGTGGCGTGGAGGTTGTCGAGGGAGCCGAGGAGGTTCCCCTGCATCGTCCTGGACCGCGCCAGCGAGGAGGAGGAGGACCAGAGCCACCCGGCCCGATGCCGCTCCGACGAAACCCTAGCTCCGCCCGGCGCCTGCTACGTCGCTGATCGCCGGCTCCTCTGCCCGAACCAACCGCACCAACAACCTCCCGGTGAGCTGTTGAGCCTCCCTGACATCCCCTTCCTCGCTCTTACCCTCTGATCGCACCGGTCACTCCGTCGAACGCCCTCGGTGCGCCGGCGTCGTGTTCGGTTCCTCTCGTCGTGGCGCCGCAGAAGCATATCTAGCCGCGCGACCCTCTCCTACCAGCAACCTCTCCGAGCCGCGTATCGTTGCCGTCATACTGTGAGAGATCGGTCGCGAGTTCGAGCCCCACCCTGTCAGGCGCTGTCATTTACGACAGAGACGCTGTAGAAGAAAAAAGATGCGTGTCCTTTTCTCAGAAAACCCCTTCCGTTTTGTTTTCCTCAACCCGCAATCCTTTAGGACCCCACCTGTCGGCCTCGGTGGCAGCTTTGCAAAAAGGCACCGCAAGTCTGAGAATCACAACCCGCAGCCCCTGGCTCTGTCGCGTGGCCTTAGATCGCCAGCCACTGTCACGTGGACCCCCGTGGCCGCTGGCCCCACCGGTCATTCGCAGAGGCTAGATCAGCTCGCGGTGAGAAAGCTTTTCTGTGCGCGTTGTCCCAGTCAGCAGATGGCCCACTTGTCACTGACTGTGGCTGGATCTGAGTGTGTGAGAAAAGTATTTCTGTATTTCTGTTTTAATTCAAACTTTTCCAAATTAATTTAAATTCAAATTTCAAATCTGTTTTAATTAACTTTTGAAATATAATTCCAAATAATTCATATAATATATGTTTTGAAATCAGAAAAATGTGAGGATTTCAAATATGCCCTTCAAAATATATTTTGAACACTTTAAATTTCAAGTTGATGAAAATTACAATAAAATGCCCTTTTTCTTATTTAATTAATAACTTTTGTTTTATAACTCCAAATTTGACAAATGATATGTCTAAAATGATTAGCTCGACGAGACCTTTCTGTTTATGCATTCCATGATCTGAATTGCAGCATGCATCATATAAATATAAAGTATACAGCAACTTATATGAGGTTAAAATGTGATTAACACCCAATAAAATGTTTATTTCTTGTATTCCACACCTCACCCATGCCATGCTACTTTATTGCCATGCAAATCGTGCATCATTCATCATGGAATGATTGTTTGCTTGTCGCATTTTATTCATATGCTTGTGCACTTTATTTATGTTGGCCCTTGTTTGTTTGGTTCTTCTTCGAATAGACGCTGAGCAGGGGATATATCAAGAGACCCAGGAGCACTACCCAGATCCTTCTCTCGCTTCAACTGAGCTGCCAGGCAAGCACTACCACATGCTTGCATACATATAGTACCTATTGCCTCTATCTTTTTCTTGCATCATTGAGTCGCGATTGCATTAAACTGAATCCCAAGTACTGCATAGCCTTTACTTTTAAACCCCACCGAAGCTTGTTCCTCCATCCCATGAGCCATTACTACTGGAGTTGTTTGAGCCATGCGAGTCGTAGAACCGCATGTGTAGGGTATGTGAGTGTCTGATGGATAACGAGGTACCTAAACAACTTAACCTGAGTAGTAATGGGATAACTAATGAAAGTGGCACCGGTGAGCCATATTTGCTATTTGGTTTTTCAGGCTCACTTGTGTCCCGTAGGACCCCGAGTACTTGATTCCTGTTCCTTGAATATTCGCGCTATCCACATCCGGGAGGCTTATGAACCCCCCTGAGCCAGAGCTTGATTCATTCTTATTTCTTGGGGCCACAATTAGTTTGGGGCTTTATTACTCTCTGCATTTATGCCATGCTTTATCGCTTAATTTAAGTTTGCAGAGGATGCACTGTCATCATTTAGGTCCGTGACACGTTTTCGTTGTATCGACAAGCCCAGTCACACTTTCGGGTTCCCAGTCGTTTATCGCCGTCCACACAAATCTTGAGTCCGTCTCGGAGTCGGCCAACTTCGACGCGGGTAGCTTAATGGGGTGGCCCCCTGAAATATTTCTGAATCCTGTGATCGCTTTGTGGATCGCCTCGTTGGGTTTTGATTTGGTTTTTCCGAGGTTGCTCGAGTGTGTGTTGCTATTTGTGCACTCTCAGGTAAAACTTTTCAAAGCCGTGTCCGCGTTATGGACGACTTGGAGCACAGCTTTCTCGATCATAGACAAGTATAACTAAAGTACCGCTTAATTTGACTAAGTACCGACTAGTAAATAGTGCAATTCTCATGGAATGGATAATAAAACGCCAACGGATGGGGTTGTTCGTCCGCTTCCTCGCCGGTGGAGGAGGAGGATGGATCTGTTAATATTACCATTATAACTGTTGTTGTTAATTCACGGACATCCGTCCATCTCTGGTTAGGCAGATGGTTAGCGAGTATCTATAGAATTGCTAGGGTTCATCTTTTGCTGCAATTGCGTCACCCCAGGTTGTGTCCCCTTTAGAGGCATAAAGACTTCGAGTACCCTAGGTCTCACACGATAAATTGTTTGATTCGATGAATGTAAGCTCGCAAGATGGATACTGGGTGGAGGAGACGGACGATGTTGGCAACGATCATTCGGTGTAGAGATTCCGGGAACGGGGATCCGTGAGATCTGTGGGCGGGATGTGTTTATTTATGGGGCATCTTATGCTGATTTGCTTCTTATCCGTACTCGGATCTTGTCTTCCGCTTCCGCCTGATACTCTGATGTTTGATGTATGAGGAGATATCCTAAACTATTATATCTATCTAGGATATTTGGATCTTGTCGTATATGCTGCAATATTTCTATTTCTTTTAGATGGAATGGCTCGAGGACTGTATGGTGGCTTGCATACATACTCATTTGTGTATGTAGTTGATCCCTTCGCTGCCGATTACGCCTGTTCTTGTCCCGATGTTTGGAAATGGTTAGGACGGCGAAAGGTCTACCTGTGAGTGGCATTTGGGCCCCACTGCATTATTTTAACCATTTCCGCTCATCCAGCTTGTAACTAGGAGCGTAATTCACCGAGGTAGTTACAATTGGTATCGAGCCATCCCGCCTTCGTGGTCTCAGCCAAATGGTCGTTGTCAGTCTAGCAAATATTTTTGGTAGTTATGTATACTAGGGAAAAACAAAACGCGAGAGTAGGACTGCTTCCACTTTTCTTCTTACCCACCCACCCACCCTTTTTCTGGTAAGGAAGTGTAACGTTTTCATTCCTTTTCTTAAAATTCAAACTAGGATTCATGTGTTCTGGGTTTCCGTAGTACCATAGAAAGTGTGTGTGTGTGTGTGAATTCCTTGTCTATCTGTTGCATCCAACTTGTTATCACAATCTGCCTTTGGTTATCAACTGTTGGTACATTCCATGCCGACAGGCTTTTGCAAACCGACGCGATCTACCTGATTCATTGTATACCGCCGTGATCTGTCTTACTCTTTGTTACCCGACGTTATCTTGTTTGGGGTGTTCGTTTCCGTAGTCGCTAATCTTTAGGTTCGTCTTGAGAAGAAGGTGTTGGGATATGTGTTTTACTTATTCATGTGCGGAGTAATGATTTGAGTGCGGGATGGAGTCGCGACCATACCACTACTTTTATCATTCGCTCTTGTATATTGAATTGGTAGAGTCACTAATCTTGATTCGTTAAGTGATTTTGCGCATCTATTGGTATTTTAATGCCGAAATTTGGAAAATTTTTCTTTGATATATTCAGGTACCACACTCCTTTTCAAATGGTGCGATATGCTTAATATCTTCTAGGTGCTTTGAACTTTGTTGATATTTTAATATCATCTTAGTAAATTGTATCCTTTAATCGTGATTAATTCCATCTTGGTACTATTTTGGATTATTATTATTCTCCATCATAGTACTGACTTGTGTTTTATATCAATCACAGGATGGCACCACCACGCCGTTCGGAGGAGGACATACAACCTGAACTAGGGGCAGCGTTGTCAAGCATCGCCAATGCCTTGGCAGAATGCAAGAATCGAACCAGCGTTTTGAAGAAAGTGTCAGGAGGAATGAGTTTGTTCCGCTACCTCCACCTCCCAAGCGAGGAGACATCAAAAGCTTCCTGAAGTTCAACCCACGCCAATTTGACGTGTCCGATCAACCACTTGATGCTGATGATTGGTTGCGTCAGATGTCAAGGTTATCGGCATCGCTGATGTTCTGAGCAAGAATGGGTAAAATGTGCTACTCACCTTCTAAAGGGAGATGCAGCTCTCTGGTGGAGAATTACTCAAGGCAAACCGCACCGGTTTTCAGCCTACTTGGGGACAGTTCTTGGAGCTTTCAAAGAGCGATATCTGTCGAAATTGTCATGGAGAGGATGAAGGAAGTGTTTCTCAACCTCAAGCAGGGCAATGACAATGTCAATACCTACATCAGGAACTTCATGAACCTTTCTCGTTATGGTGGCGATGAGATCTCTGATGACAAGAAGAAGCAAAAGAGGTTCCGGCAAGGGCTCAATGCATCGATTAAATATGCAATCACACATGCAAGGCCGGCGTCTTTTCTGGAACTTCAGCATACAGCACTGTAGGAAGTGTTTGAGGAGTCAAAGAAACACAACGGTGATGCAGCAAGCTCTTCAGCTATGTCAACTCCTTCTAAGCGTCGTGTCTGGGTTCCTAACACCCTACCGTCGCTCCCGGCTCCACCAAGACCTTCAAGCTACGCGACAAGGCCACCAAACTTCCTCACTGCTGCTCCCAGGGGCTACAACCACCACTACCCTGGAGCGCCTGGCGGAGTCCCTGGCTATGTTGCTCCTCGTCCACCTGGTGCTTGTTACACTTGTGGAGACACTGGCATCAATACTGGAACTGTCCGATGAAAAACAAAGCTCTTCCTCCACCACCTCCAAGATCTGCGGCAAGCTCTCCTTTGGTTCGTGCACCACCACCTCAGGCTCTCAACATCAACACCAAACCCGGGTCTACTGTTGCTCGTGCCAACTGTGTCAACGCCGCTCAAGCTGAGCATGCACCTGGAGTTGTGATGGGTATGCTATCTGTTAACTCAGTCCCTGCACGAGTTTTGTTTGATTCTGGTGCTTCGCATTCTTATGTTTCGCATAAGTTTGCGCAGGAGCATGATCTGGATATGGTTCCTTTATCACATCGTCTGGTGGTACAATCTCCTGGTTCAAACATGAGGGCTGCTCATATCAGCCATGGCAATCAAATTGAGATTGGTGGCTCTTCGTTCTCGGCGTCCTTAATCGTTCTGGGCAATTCTGACATTGATGTCATCTTGGGCATGGATTGGTTGACAGCAAATGCAGCTGTGATTGATTGTGCTGAACGCCTTTCTCTCGAAGATTCTCAAGGCCATATAGTCTATTCTCCAAGTCCGACTCCTGCTATCCAGCTTTTCTCTTTGGCGGCTCAATGATGATGCTATGGAAGCTATTCAGAGTGTTCCTGGTCTGTGAGTTCCCGGATGTCTTTCCGAAGAGTTGCTGTATGCCTCCGGATCATGAGGTTGAGTTTGTAATTGAGCTTGAACCTGGAACGGCTCCTATCTCCAAGCGGCCTTATAAAATGGGTCCTGCTGAGTTGGCTGAACTCAAATGTCAGCTTGATGAACAAGAGAAGTTGGGTTTCATTCAACATAGTACTTCTTCTTGGGGTAGCCCAACAATCTTTGTGAAGAAGCGAGACAAGACTGATAGACTTTGTGTTGACTATCGGGCTCTCAATGCTAAAACCATCAAGAATAAATATCCCTTCATGGATTAATGATCTCTTCGATCAGCTAGCTGGAGCTGTGGTATTCTCTAAGCTTGACTTGAGAAGTGGTTGTCATCAAATCAAGATTCGCAAGGAAGATGTTCCTAAAACAGCTTTCACCACCCGCTATGGCCTGTATGAGTACACAGTCATGTCTTTCGGTCTCACCAACGCACCTGCCACCTTCTCGAGGCTCATGAACTCGGTTTTCATGGAGTATCTTGATAAGTTCGTTGTGGTCTATCTGGATGACATCCTAGTCTATTCTAAGTCACAGGAAGAACATGAAGAACACCTTCGGTGTGTCCTAAACAAGCTTCGTGAGAACCGCTTGCATGCAAAGTTCTCCAAATGTGAGTTTTGGCTGCCTCAAGTAACCTATCTTGGTCACGTCATCTCTGCCAAGGGCATTGCCGTCAACCCGGAAACTGTAAAGACAATTGTTGACTGGCTTCCTCCTGTAAATGTCAAAGAAGTGCGGAGTTTCCTTGGTTTGGCTAGTTATTGCCGTCGCTTCGTTCAGAACTTTTCGAAGATAGCGAAGCCTCTTACCGATCTTCTAAAGAAAGGCAAGAAATACCTTTGGACTCCTGCATGTCAAGCAAGCTTTGAGACACTCAAAGAAAAGCTCACTTCCACACCAATCTTGGTTCCTCCGGATACATCCAAGCCTTTCCAGATATTCTGCGACGCCTCTTTGCAAGGATTGGGTGCGGTCCTTATGCAAGAAAAACAAGTTGTTGCTTATGCCTCTCGACAGTTGAAGACGCATGAGATCAACTATCCTACACATGACCTCGAGCTCGCAGCAGTTGTCTTTGCTTTGAAAGTATGGAGGCACTACTTGCTTGGCAACCGTTGTGAAATCTTTTCTGATCACAAGAGATTGAAGTATATCTTCACTCAGCCTGATCTCAACCTTCATCAGAGGAGGTGGATTGAAGCAATCAATGACTTCGATTTGACCATCAACTACACTCCGGGCAAAGCTAATGTCATGGCCGATGCTCTCAGCCGCAAAGCTTATGTCAACAACCTCATGATGGAAGAACAACAGCCTCTCTTGTGCGAGGAATTCCGTCAGCTCAACCTTGAAATTGTGGAACAAGGGTATCTCCTGAACCTTCTAGCAACTCCTCTCTTGGAAGAAAAGGTTCGCTCCTATCAGCTTGGTGATCCGTACACCAGAAAGATCATCTTCGAACTCCAGCTTCCGAAGTATGAGTCCTTCCACGTCGATGATCAAGGCACGCTTTTCTTTGAACACCAGATGTTTGTTTCGAACTACCCGGGTTTGAGAGAGCAAGTTCTCAAGGAGGCGCATGATTCTGTTCTTTCTATCCACCCTGGCAGCACAAAGATGTACATGGACTTGAAAACACAATATTGGTGGCCGGGTTTGAAACGATATTGTGCCAAGTATGTCTCGGAGTGTGATGTCCGCAGAGAGTTAAAGCTGTCCATCAGAAACCTTCCGGTCTTCTACAGCCATTGAAACCCCCGGAATGGAAATGGGAGAAAGTAGAGATGGACTTCATCACTGGTTTTCCAAGGTCGCAGAAGGGCAACAATGCAATCTTTGTTGTCATTGACAGGCTTTCTAAAGTGGCTCACTTCTTCCCCGTCAAGGAAACAATTTCTGCAATTCAGTTGGCTGAGTTCTATATCAACAAAATTGTCTCTCTGTATGGGGTTCCTCTTGAGATCAGTTCAGACCGTGGAAGCATCTTCACTTCCAAGTTCTGGGAAAGTTTCCAAAATGCTTTGGGGACAAAGTTGAACTTCAGCACAACTTACCACCCTCAGTCGCAAGGACAAGTGGAAAGGATCAATCAGATTCTGGAGGATATGCTCCGTGCTTGCGTCATCTCTTTTGGCATGAAGTGGGAAGAATGTCTTCCTTATGCTGAATTCTCTTACAACAACAGCTTCCAGAAAAGTCTAAAGATGGCACCATTTGAGGCTCTCTATGGTCGCAAATGCAGAACTCCGATTGGTTGGTCGGGTGCAGGAGAAAGAATATTGTTTGGCCCTGACATTGTAACTCAAGCGGAGGAGAAGGTTCACATCATTCTTGAAAATCTGAAGATTGCTCAAAGTCGCCAGAAGAGCAATTATGACAGAAAGCACACGGACATGGAATATGTCCCTGGTGATCTCGTTTACCTTCGTGTCACTCCCATGAGAGGCACGCACCGTTTTGGTATCAAAGGAAAGCTGGCTACTAGATACATCGGTCCATTCAAAATTCGTGGAAGAAGAGGAGAAGTTGCTTATGCTCTTGAGCTCCCAGAAAAACTCAAGGTCCATGATGTTTTCCACATCTCTCAACTCAAGAAGTGCTTCAAGGATCCCGGCAGGACCGTGGACCATGAGCTTATCAATCTCCAAGAAGACCTGTCTTATCAAGAACACCCCACAAAAATCCTTGAAATCGCAGAAAGAAGGACTCACAACAAGTCCATCAAGTTCTGCAAGGTGCAGTGGTCGCACCATTCCGTTGATGAAGCCACTTGGGAACGTGAAGATGAGCTCCGTGCCAAGTATCCTACCCTCTTTGAGTCTTCTTCTTTTTCCTAGAATCTCAAGTAGATTCCTGTTTAGTGGGGGAGAGTTGTAGCATCCCAATTGTCTAACAATTGTAATGCTACTTGGTCTAGTAATATAATGGCTACTTCATATATATAATTGTTGCATCATAAATATATCATGCTCATGTCATCATGCCACCTTGCATTTGAGCATCATATAAAACCCTTTTTGTTTTGGTTCTTCTCTCTTATGCATTGTAAATTGTATTTGCCTCTTGATATTGTATTTGGTTCTTGATATATTGTTTAAATGCCCAAGTTGAGTTGGGGGCATATCTTTTATTCAACTCCATCACCTTTCTCTGTCACCACCTTATTATTCCACCATTCCCCTAGATGTGAGCATTGCAACTTATTTGGTTTTACCTCTAGCTCATGTGGGTTGGGATGGATCCAATTCTAGCTCCACATGCCCTCATATATGCACCATATTGTTTCCACATTATTGGTTTATGAGAGCCACATGGCCACCTTTGCATGCCTTATGAGTGGAACCTTTTCCTAGCTTCCATATGGGTTGTTTTGGGGTTATTATCATGTTGGGATATTTTTGGGCTTACTAAATACCTAGTGGCACATACACACTAGCAAGTCCCATTTCTATTCAAATATGGTCATCTCCATCTACTCCACATGGGGCATCCTTTTAATTCTTTTGCTTGGCTTTTATTCCAATTTTGGGAATGCATAATAATAATGCCATGTTAATATTATTGTTCTCACAAGAATACACATGGCATTAAATATTTTGCATGGGCCATGCAAGTACCACCACATTCTAGTCTTTGGTTTTTATGTGAATCTTTGAGTGGATCATCATCTCTCCCTCTCTCTACCACTCTTTTTGGCTTGATCTAGTTGGTCTTTCTAAAATCCACCACCACACCCCTATCCCTCTCTTCCACCCTTTATGTTGATCTTGTGTGAGTTTGCAAACTCCTACACCAACTCCATCTCTTGTTTTGATCTTGCCTAAAACCCTAGCTACCATACCACTCCTCTCTCTTAACCCTCCTCTCTAAACCACACCCCCATATAACCTAACCCGAGCCCCCTCCCTCATCTAACCCTAGCAAACCCTAACCCTCACATCCCCTCTCACCATGCCAAGCCTCCTTGAAGGCCCCACCTGGTTCCTATCCCTGGTCCCACACCCATCTACCCCAACCCTAGCACCAGCCCTCACCCGAGCCTCCCCCTAGCCAACCCTAGCTCCTAACCGAGCTACACCCGAGCCTCCTCTCTCCCTACCCTCTCCCTTCTCTACCTGCCAGCTAGCCCCACCCCGGACCTACCTCTCCCCTTCCTGGCCACCTGCCCCACCCTGGACCAGCCCCAGGCCGAGCCTGCCCGACCACGTGAGGAGGAGGAGGGAAAAGTGGCACCGAGACCACCTTTTCCATCTACCCCGCGCCCACACGCTCCTTCCCTCTCCCTCTGCTATCTACCACCACCTCCCATCTCCTCGACCTCTCCCAGATCTCCCCAGGCCGCCCCTTCCTCTCCGTCTACCCCCACCACCTCCTATCCCATCGCCGGCCACCGTCGGTGTCCACCACCGATCCCTCGAACCAGCAGGCGAGCGTGGCGTGGAGGTTGTCGAGGGAGCCGAGGAGTTCCCCCTGCATCGTCCTGGACCGCGCCAGCGAGGAGGAGGAGGACCAGAGCCACCCGGGCCGACGCCGCTCTGACGAAACCCTAGCTCACCCGCCTGCCACATCGATCACGGCTCCTGCCCGAATCAACCGCACCAATAACCTCCCGGTGAGCTGCTGAGCCTCCCTGACATCCCCTTCCTCGCTCTTACCCTCTGATCGCACCGGTCACTCCGTCGAACGCCCTCGGTGCGCCGGCGTCGTGTTCGGTTCCTCTCGTCGTGGCGCCGCAGAAGCATATCTAGCCGCGCGACCCTCTCCTACCAGCAACCTCTCCGAGCCACGTTGGCCGTTCGCGCGAGAGATCGGTCGCGAGTTCGAGCCCCACCCCGTCAGGCGCTGTCATTTGACATTTCGTCGACGCGGTAGAATAAAAGCGATGAGCGTGTCCTTTTCTCAGAAAGCCCCTTCCGTTTTGTTTTCCTCAACCCGCAATCCTTTAGGACCCCACCTGTCGGCCTCGGTGGCAGCTTTGCAAAAAGGCACCGCAAGTCTGAGAATCACAACCCGCGGCCCCTGGCTCTGCCGCGTGGCCTCAGCTCGCCAGCCACTGTCACGTGGACCCCCGTGGCCGCTGGCCCCACCGGTCATTCGCAGAGGCTAGATCAGCTCGCGGTGAGAAAGCTTTTCTGTGCGTGTTGTCCCAGTCAGCAGATGGCCCACTTGTCACTGACTGTGGCTGGATCTGAGTGTGTGAGAAAAGTATTTCTGTATTTCTGTTTTAATTCAAACTTTTCCAAATTAATTTAAATTCAAATTTCAAATCTGTTTTAATTAACTTTTGAAATATAATTCCAAATAATTCATATAATATATGTTTTGAAATTAGAAAAATGTGAGGATTTCAAATATGCCCTTCAAAATATATTTTGAACACTTTAAATTTCAAGTTTATGAAAATTACAATAAAATGCCCTTTTTCTTATTTAATTAATAACTTTTGTTTTATAACTCCAAATTTGACAAATGATATGTCTAAAATGATTAGCTCGACGAGACCTTTCTGTTTATGCATTCCATGATCTGAATTGCAGCATGCATCATATAAATATAAAGTATACAGCAACTTATATGAGGTTAAAATGTGATTAACACCCAATAAAATGTTTATTTCTTGTATTCCACACCTCACCCATGCCATGCTACTTTATTGCCATGCAAATCGTGCATCATTCATCATGGCATGATTGTTTGCTTGTCGCATTTTATTCATATGCTTGTGCACTTTATTTATGTTGGCCCGTGTTTGTTTGGTTCTTCTTCGAATAGACGCTGAGCAGGGGATATATCAAGAGACACAGGAGCACTACCCAGATCCTTCTCTCGCTTCAACTGAGCTGCCAGGCAAGCACTACCACATTCTTGCATACATATAGTACCTATTTCCTCTATCTTTTTCTTGCATCATTGAGTCGCGATTGCATTAAACTGAATCCCAAGTACTGCATAGCCTTTACTTTTAAACCCCACCGAAGCTTGTTCCTCAATCCCATGAGCCATTACTACAGGAGTTGTTTGAGCCATGCGAGTCGTAGAACCGCATGTGTAGGGTATGTGAGTGTCTGATGGATAACGAGGTACCTAAACAACTTAACCTGAGTAGTAATGGGATAACTAATGAAAGTGGCACCGGTGAGCCATATTTGCTATTTGGTTTTTCAGGCTCACTTGTGTCCCGTAGGACCCCGAGTACTTGATTCCTGTTCCTTGAATATTCACGCTATCCACATCCGGGAGGCTTATGAACCCCCCTGAGCCAGAGCTTGATTCATTCTTATTTCTTGGGGCCACAATTAGTTTGGGGCTTTATTACTCTCCTGTACTTATGCCATGCTTTACTGCTTAATTTAAGTTTGTGCGAGGATGCACCTGTACTGTTTAGGTCCGTGACACGTTTTCGCTGTATCGACAAGCCCAGTCACACTTTCGGGTTCCCAGTCGTTTACCGCCGTCCACACAAACCTTGAGTCCGTCTCGGAGTCGGCCAACTTCGACGCGGGTAGCTTAATGGGGTGGCCCCCTGAAATATTTCTGAATCCTGTGATCGCTTTGTCGTGACTGCCTCGTTGGGTTTTGATTCGGTTTTTCCGAGGTTGCTCGAGTGTGTGTTGCTATTTTTGCACCCCTGCAGGGTAAAACTTTCTGAAAGCCGTGTCCGCGGTTATGGACGACTTGGAGCACAGCTTCTCGATCATATACAAGTATAACTAAAGTACCGCTCTTAATTTGACTAAGTACCTGACTAGTAAATAGTGCAATTCTCATGGAATGGATAATAAAACTGCCAACGGATGGGGGTTGTTCGTCCGCTTCCTCGTCGGTAAGCGAGGAGGAGGATGGATCTGTTAATATTACCATTTTAACTGTTGTTGTTAATTCATGGACATCCGTCCATCTCTGGTTAGGCGGATGGTTAGCGAGTATCTATAGAATTGCTAGGGTTCATCTTTTGCTGCAATTGCGTCACCCCAGGTTGTGTCCCCTTTAGAGGCATAAAGACTTGCTGAGTACCCCTAGGGTCTCACACGATAAATTGTTTGATTCAGATGAACAGGTAAGATCGCAAGATGGATACTGGGTGGAGGAGACGGACGATGTTGGCAACGATCATTCGGTGTAGAGATTCCGGGAACGGGGATCCGTGAGATCTGTGGGCGGGATGTGTTTATTTATGGGGCATCTTATGCCGATTTGCTTCTTATCCGTACTCGGATCTTGTCTTCCGCTTCCGCTCACCGATACTCGATGTTTGATGTATGAGGAGATATCCTAAACTATTATATCTATCTAGGATATTTGGATCTTGCCGTATGGCGTTGCAATATTTCTATTTCTTTTAGATGGAATGGCTCTGAGGACTGTTGTATGGTGGCTTGCATACATACTCATTTGTGTATGTAGTTGATCCCTTCGCCTGCCGATTACGCCGCCCGTTCTTGTCCCGATGTTTGGAAATGGTTAGGACGGCCGAAAGGTCTACCTGTGAGTGGCATTTGGGCCCCACCGTACTATTTTAACCATTTCCGCTCATCCAGGCTTGTAACTAGGAGCGTAATTCACCGAGGTAGTTACAGGTGACAACGCTCACGTCGGCTGACGCAGGCGCCGCAGAGGCAACGTCTCTAAAGCAAGAGTGACGCGGGGGAAAAGCACCCCTGTCGGGTTACTACTTTGGGAGGACGCATATTCTTAGGAATATGCCTCCACGTATGCCCTAGGCCAGGACCGAACCACCCCTATATAAGGGGGGGTTGGGGTTCTGGTAACAGGGTTGGATTTTTTCTGATACAGAGCAAGGAGACTCCTAGTTAGTTGAGCACTAGTGGATCTAGGGTTCTTGGGCTAGTTAGTAGGCAAGAGTAAGATAGTTTCTTCTTCCTCCTCTTGTGAATACAGCTCGAGGAGCACTTGTAATCTTGGAGACTGAACATCAATACAAAGCTTCTGTGTAGAGAATCACTCTACCATCCCTCCTTGGATTCCCCTAGCGCATATTAGTCCCCACCTTTAGCCTATCCATGGCATCTGCCATGACACCACCACGACATCATGAGAAGAACAGACATGCAATGAATCTAGCTATGGTTCATGAGAAGAACTCACAAGCAATGACACTGTTTTATCCTTATGTGGTTTGTGAGAGGAACACACATGCAATGACTCTGGGTGTGGTTCATGAAAAGAACACACATCCAGTGACACTAGTGGATCCATATGTGGTTTGTGGAAAGAACAAACATCCAATGACACTGGTGTGGTTCATGAAAAGAACACACATCCAATGACACTGGTGGATCCATGTCTGGTTTGTGAGAAGAACACACATGCAATGACACTGGGTGTGGTTCATGAAAAGAACACACATCCATTGACACTGGTGGATCCTTATGTGCTTTGTGAGAAGAACAGACATGCAATGACTCTCGCTGTGGTTCATGAAAAGAACACACATGCAGTGACATTGGTGGATCCATATTTGGTTTGAGGAAAGAACAGACACCCAATGACACTGGTGTGGTTCATGAAAAGAACACACATCCACTGACACTGGTGGATCCATGCGTGGTTTGTGAGAAGAACACACATGCAATGGCATTGGGTGTGGTTCATGAAAAGAACACACATCCATTGACACTGGTGGATCCTTATGTGGTTTGTGAGAAGAACAAACATGCAATGACACTAGATGTGGTTCATGAGAAGAACAGACATGCAATGACACTGGTGGATCCATGTGTGGTTTATGAGTGGAATAGACATGCAATGACACTGGTTGTGGTTCATGAAAAGAATAGACATGCAATGACACTGCTGGATCCATATGTGGTTTTTGAGAAAAACAGACATGCGATGACTCTAGATGTGGTTCATGAGAAGAACAGACATGCAATGACACTAGTGTATCCTTATGTGGTTTGTCAGAAGAATAGACATGCAATGACTCTGGGTGTGGTTCATGAAAATAACAGACATGCAATGATACAGGTGGATCCATGTGTGGTTTGTTTAGAAGAACACACATGCAATGACCACAACCAATGACACTGGTGGATCCATGTGTGGTTTGTTTAGAGGAACATACATGCAATGACAGTGGGTGTGGTTCATGAAAAGAACAGACATGCAATGACACTGGTGGATCCTTATGTGGTTTGTGAGAAGAACACACATGCAATGAGCACATGCAATGACACTGGTGGATCCATGTGTTGTTTGTTTAGAGGAACATACATGCAATGACACTGGGTGTGGTTCATGAAAAGAACAGACATGCAATGACACTGGTGGATCCTTATGTGGTTTGTGAGAAGAACAAACATTCAATGACTCTAGATGTCGTTCATGAGAAGAACAAACATGCAATGACACTGGTGTATCCTTATGTGGTTCATGAGAATAACACACACGCAATGACATTGGGTGTGGTTCATGAAAAGAACACACATCCAGTGACACTGGTGGATCCATATGTGGCTTGTAGAAAGAACAGACATGCAATGACTCTAGATGTGGTTCATGAGAAGAACACAGATGCAATGACACTGGTGGATCCATGTGTGATTTATGACAGGAACAGACATGCAACGACTCTAGGTGTGGTTCCTGGAAAGAATAGACATGCAATGACACTGGTGGATCCTTGTGTGGTTTGTGAGAACAAACATGCAATGACTCTAGTTGTGGTTCATGAAAACAAAGACATGCAATGACACTAGTGGATCCATATGTGGCTTGTGAAAAGAACAAACATGCAATCACACTGGGTGGATCCATGTGTGGTTCATGAAAAGAACACACATGCAATGACATTGGTAGATCCATGTGTGGTTTGTGAGAAGAACACACATCCAATGACACTGGGTGTGGTTCATGAAAAGAACACACATCCAATGACACTAGTGGATCCTTATGTGGTTTGTGAGAAGAACAGACATGCAATGACCCTAGTTGTGGTTCATGAGAAGAACAGACATGCAATCACGCTGGTGTATTCTTATGTGGTTTGTGAGAAGAACAGACATGCAATGACTCTAGCTGTGGTTCTTGAAAAGATCAGACATGCAATGACACTGGTGGATCCATATGTGGTTTGTGAAAAGAACAGACATGTAATCACATTGGGATGATCCATGTGTGGTTCACGAGAAGAACACACACGCAATGACACTGGTGGATCCATGTGTAGTTTGGTGAGAAGAACACACATCAAATGACACTAGGTGTGGTTCATGAAAAGACCACACATCCAATGACACTTGTGGATCCTTATGTGGTTTGTGAGAAGAAGAGACATGCAATGAATCTAGCTATGGTTCATGAGAAGAACTCACAAGCAATGACACTGGTATATCCTTACGTGGTTTGTGAGAAGAACACACATGCAATGACTCTGGGTGTGGTTCATGAAAAGAACACACATCCAGTGACACTGGTGGATCCATATGTGGTTTGTGGAAAGAACAGACATCCAATGACACTGGTGTGGTTCATGAAAAGAACACACATCCAATGACACTGGTGGATCCATGTCTGGTTTGTGAGAAGAACACACATGCAATGACACTAGGTGTGGTTCATGAAAAGAACACACATCCATTGACACTGGTGGGTCCTTATGTGGTTTGTGAGAAGAACAGACATGCAATGCCTCTAGATGTGGTTCATGAGAAGAACACACATGCAATGACACTGGTGGATCCATGTGTGGTTTATGAGAGGAATAGACATGCAATGACACTGGTTTTGGTTCATGAAAACAACAGACATGCAATGACACTAGTGGATCCATATGTGGTTCGTGAGAAGAACAGACATGTGATGACGCTAGATGTGGTTCATGAGAAGAACAGACATGCAATGACACAAGTGTATCCTTATGTGGTTTGTCAGAAGAATAGACATGCAATGACACTGGGTGTTGTTCATGAAAAGAACAGACATGCAATGATACTAGTGGATCCATGTGTGGTTTGTTTAGAAGAACACACATACAATGACCAAATGCAATGACATTGGTGGATCCATGTGTGGTTTGTTTAGAGGAGCAGACATGCAATGACACAGGGTGTGGTTCATGAAAAGAACAGACATGCAATGACACTGGTGGATCCTTATGTGGTTTGTGAGAAGAACAGACATGCAATGACTCTAGATGTCGTTCATGAGAAGAACAAACATGTAATGACACTGGTGTATCCTTATGTGGTTCATGAGAATAACACACATGCAATGACACTAGGTGTGGTTCATGAAAAGAACACACATCCATTGACACTGGTGGATCCATATGTGGTTTGTGGAAAGAACCGACATGCAATGACTCTAGATGTGGTTCATGAGAAGAACACACATGCAATGACACTGGTGGATCCATGTGTGGTTTATGAGACGAACAGACATGCAACGACTCTAGGTGTGGTTCATGAAAAGAACATACATGCAATGACACTAGTGGATCCTTGTGTGGTTTGTGAGAAGAACAGACATGCAATGAATCTAGTTGTGGTTCATGAAAAGAACAGACATGCAATGACACTAGTGGATCCATATGTGGTTTGTGAAAAGAACAGACATGCAATCACACTGGGTGGATCCATGTGTGGTTCATGAAAAGAACACACATGCAATGACACTGATGGATCCATGTGTGGTTTGTGAGAAGAACACACATCCAATGACACTAGGTGTGGTTCATGAAAAGAACACACATCCAATGACACTAGTGGATCTTTATGTGGTTTGTGAGAAGAACAGACATGCAATGACTCTAGTTGTGGTTCATGAGAAGAACACACATGCAATGACACTGGTGTATCCTTATGTGGTTTGTGAGAAGAACAGACATGCAATGTGATGCAGCCCGTCCTACGGACGCTCCTACATCTACACCAGCAAGTCCCCCAAGTGGACCCATGACTCGTGCCCGAGACAAACTCCTACAAGCTAAGGTGAACTCGCTCCTCTCCTCGTGCCAATTTGATACCTCCTTGGATGGTGTGCTACTTCATGCAACTACTCTATGCATCATCAGGTACGAAATCTTGACACATCACCAAGCACCCAAGGATGGAGAACAAGGAGCAGAGCGTGAAGAAGGAGCCATTGGACCTTCTCAGATTGCAGTCTCTGGTTTTTGCACACCGGAGTCTCTGGTCCATCAAATTCTCCAGCCTGAAGACCCGGAGACTCCGGCCCACTCTCCGGTCTGACCCCTGTGCCGGGCCCTAGGACAATCTGAAGGCCCCTCCGGAGGCTGGTCCGAAGACTAACCGGAATCTCCGGCCTAGACCGGAGTCTCCGGTCCACCACACCGGAGTCTCCGGTCCAACCGACACCAGGCATGAAAAGGCCTTTGGGCCTATGGCCCATGTACCCCTTAGTCTGTCCAAAACTTGTATTTTATTCCTAAAGTACCCCTGTTTAAGTGGCTGGCCTATATATAGTCCCCCACCTCTATTGTAAACCCTAGGCATGATATTGGAATTAGTGGAAACCCCTTTGTGGATCTATCTAGTTCTTGCATCATGATCCTTGACCAAGGAGCACCAATATCACCAAACCTCGTTGGAGTTTGCATCGTGCCTCCGCGTTGTACAAGGCCTTGGCATCGATGTCCCTTTGCCAAGACGACAAGATCTCACCCAGTCTCCCATCTCGCCGTGCCGATTCAAGAGAGAGTCCTTCGCCCGACGCCGATCCTAGGGATTGCGCCGGACCGGTCACCGCCGGCATAAGCTATTGGTGTGTATAGTGGTTGTGTGTGTGTTCATCGCGTTCTTCGTGCGTGAGTTCGTCGTGTTCATCCTCCCCTCCTCTCCCTGCACTCCATCCTCGAGTTGAAAGGGAATCGTGAAAGATCGGGCCACCCTAGAGATTTGCCCTCAACATATTGGTATCAAGAGCTTCTTTGCTCACGATTTCCCCCAAAAAATATTCTTCTATCCACCAAAAATTCGAAAATCCCCCAAAAACAGCCCAAATTTGCCTTTGGATCGATCTCTTGATTTGGAGTGTTATTTGTGGTTTTGATCCGACGAATCCTTGTTTTAGGAGTTGGTCCAGCTTTATCCTGCGTTTTCCCAGCTCAATTTGGCCAATTTTTCGCGGATTTGAGGACCCAAGGCGTGGATTTCCGCTCAAGAACACGAGCAGTTCGTGATCTGACTCTAGACCGGAGTCTCCGGCCTACACCGAAGTCTCCGGTCTACCCACACCGGAGTCTCTGGCCTGACGCCTGATTTTGACAGTTTTGCCTCTAATCTTGCTTTGGCTAATTTCCACTTGTTTGTTTGTGCCCGTGTGCGTGTCGCCAACTAATAGCAAGCTTCCGCATCAACAAAACCCGCGCTCATCGACACCACGGCCCACGAACATTATCCCGCACCATCGACGCCAAGTTCATCATCACCAACGAAGGTATAACTTACGTCACCTTGTTAACCCCTATCTTCCTTTGTGTGTACCTATCCCATGAGAGTGGATCATCTCGTGTTTGCTTGAGCATTGTGCATTTGTCCTTGGATAGCGAGTGTGCAAGAGTAATATCAAGTGTGACTAGGTAGCATCAAGGGAGAGCAAAAAAAATACAAAAGAAAGAAAAATATACAAAGAAAAAGAAAAAGAAAAACTAGTCTCCCCTTGCAAAAGAGAGTCTCAAAGCTTGTAAGCAAGAGAGAAAGAATAGCACCCAAGGCAAGTGCACAAATCCGTTGCTCATTTTTCCCCTTTGCAAACGAGCCACGGTCTCTCCTTGCATTGGCACGACATCGAGCTTAGTCTTTGTTAGGACATTTTGTTTGCTCATTTTCATAGTCGTGTCAATTCTAACTATCTCCACGTGTGTGTATATAGTCGTAGGTTCCCGTCACCCTTTTGAGTTGTTGACCTTCGCCTTTGACTTGAGTTTTGTTGGATTTGACCCACTTTTGACTATCCCTTTTCTGTTGGTTGGTTCTTTGGCATTCCACAATCCTAACCTACCACCAACAAGCTTTTGAGAGTTAGTTCTTTCTTTAGTGTGAGTTTTTCTTTGCAATTCCACTTTGCACGCTTATAGCTCTCACTTGTGGTTTCTAGTTTGGTGCAATCCCCAAGGTGAGGTACAAGGCTAACACCACCATATCCCACTTCCATATACAATATTTGTGTGTTTTGCATGATGGATAGGCACGGTGAGTCGAGCCAACCACCTCCCCAAGAAGAAGATCAAGGTCCGTACATGCCGCGCATAAAGTCACTTAAATGGATTCGACAAGAGTTCCGTGAACGTTGCCAAGCCCTTGAGACAAGACAAGATGAACAATTTGGCGAGACGCAAGCCGAGTTCAAGAACATCGACAACCGCTTTGATGGCCTCGAACGACAAATGCACGCAATGCATCACAACTTCGGCCACCAAAATGAAGCGCTACAACGCTCTGTTGCCGAAACAAATGACAATCTTCGATGCCTCATCGACGGTATGGCAAGGCCACGTTCACGCGCATCAAGCTCTTCAAGCTCATCGCGTCGTCATTCTCCTCCTCAACAAGATCTTCACCCAAGTGCTCCAAGACGCAATGATGCCCCCGTGGTTGAAGATGGAAGTTCTTCAAACTATGTACCTTCCCCACGGCATGCCGCAACGTCAAGCTATGATGGTGATTTATCTTCAAGGCCAAGAGAAAGGCAAGAAGCACACCGTCATCACGGAAGGGCATTAGTGTTCCAATAAGAGTAACCACAAGAGCAACCGCAAGTGCAACCACAAGTGCAACCGCAAGTCTACCACCATCGACCGCGACACATACTTGACACAACAAGTGATGACTCCCATTTGGATAATCAAGCTCGTCATCGACATGAAGCTCTCCAATATCCTCCTCCTCGTCATCAACGTCATGAACATCCGCACCGATACCATGGTCATCACGAGGTGCCTCCTCCACCACAACAAAACTTGGAGCGTCAAGTGATACAAGTTGAGCGACGCCCACCATGTCAAGAGGCTCATGACTATGTTATTCATCGTGAGGCCCATGTGCCTAATCAACGTCACCAACCGAGGAACGAGCCTCCTCTTTTTCATCAACCGCGTCATGAGGCTCCACATCCTCAACAACCTCATGGAGCCCAAGTGCCTAAACACCGTCAACAACCGCGCCAAGAGCAAGAGCAAGATCCTCAACAACAATATCAAGAGCACGCTCCGCAACAAGGTCGCGAGAACCAAGTTCCACCGCATCAACCACAAGATCATCCACAAGGTCACCAAGCTCATCGCAATGACCGCAATGATGAAGAAACTTTCGGCAAGCTCAAGTTCACAATGCCCAAGTTTACTGGATCCAATAACCCCGAAGAATACCTCTCATGGGCACTCAAAGTCGACAAGATCTTCCGCATGCACAACTATAGCAACGAGAAGATGGTCGCCATGGCTTCGCTTGAGTTTGATGATTACGCCAACCTTTGGTGGGAACAAGTCCAAGTTGCTCGTGATACAAGGCAAGAGCAACCAATCACAACTTGGCATGACATGAAGGCTCATATGAGATCCCGCTTTGTCCCCGCGCATTACATGCGTGACCTCTTCAACAACCTTCAATTGCTTCGTCAAGGGACAAAGACCGTGTGGAAGAGTACTTCAAGGAAATGGAACTCAACTTGATTCGCGCCAACATTGATGAGCGCATGGAGCAAACAATGGCACGTTTCCTTATTGGGTTGAACCATCCCATCAAGCGCATCGTCGAGTTCCAAACATACAACGCCATGGTTGAGCTTGTGCACATTGCAACAAAGGCTGAACGTCAAGTGCAAGAGGATATAAAGTACAACAAGCCCAAGACGTATTTCACCTACAAGCAAGCTTCAACCCCTACACCACCAACTTTCAATGGAAGCTCCTCAAGTACCCCCAAGCCTTCCTTCAAGCCCACACTCTCTCAAGGAAAACTGCCCCCAAGTGGCAAGCAAGCAAAGAGTGATACACCTTTCAACGGTGAATGCTACAAGTGTGGAGGTAAAGGACACAAGTAGGCCGAATGTGGAAACAAGAAAGTCTTGTTCATCCATGACAATGGTGATGAAGAGTACTTGAGTGAAGATGAATTTGATGCCTGTGTCAAGGAAGCAATGTCAAGGCAACGAGTGGAAGATGACCAAGAACTTCTCATGTGTGAACATGACGCAAGTACATCGCTTGTCGTCACAAGGATCTTGACCACTCAAGCACAAGAGCATGAAGACCAACGCTCCAATATCTTCCAAACACGTGCCGGCATCAATGGCAAATCTATCAAGGTGATCATTGACGGAGGGAGTTGCCACAACCTTGCTAGCACCAAGTTGTGTGAGAAGCTCAACCTCACCCTCCATACGCACAAACACCCCTACCACGTGCAATGGCTAAGTGACCAAGGGTCTGTGAAGATCAAGCATACCGTATCGGTCTCCTTTGCCGTTGGTCCTTACAAAGACACGGTTGAGTGTGATGTGGTTCCTATGACAGTTTGCCACATGCTTCTTGCTCGACCATGGCAATTTGACAAGGCTGCTCAACATGATGGTCGCACCAATGTATACACCTTCAAATGGCTCAACAAAACATGTGTTTTGCAACCGATGACTCCTAGCCAAATAATTGCGGAAAATGCAAAGGCTTTAGCGAGGGCGCAAAGCACAACACCTACTTGTGAGAAGAGCGGTGAGAGAGAGAACCACCTCATAGTGAGTGAGAGCCACAAGCCAAACTCGAGTGGAAAAACTAAGAGTGTTCTCCTTGCCACCAAAAGTGAGATGAGAGATGTTCGGAACAACCCATCTATCTTGCACTATGTCCTCCTTTGCAAGGGACTAGCGCAAGGAACTAATGAATTAAACAATGTTCCTCCATCTTTGATGAGTGTTTTGCAGGAATTCAAGGATGTGTTCCCCGAAGAGCTCCCACATGGACTACCTCCTCTTCACGGCATCGAACATCGCATTGACCTCATTCCCGGCGCACCTCTTCCAAACCACGCCACTTACCGCATGAACCCGGAGGAGACGAAGGAGATCGAACGTCAAATCAACCAACTCGTCTCCAAAGGTTTGATCCAAGTTAGCACTAGTCCAAGTGACGTACCCGTGATTCTTGTTCCAAAGACGGATGATACGTTACGGTTGTCGTGGCGCCCTCAATCAATGCTATCACCGTGCATTATCGACATCCCATACCACGTCTCGATGACATGCTTGATGAGTTATGTGGAGCCACTATTTTTTCGAAAATTGATCTTCGTAGTGGTTACCATCAAATACGCATGGCTGAAGGTGATGAGTGGAGAACCGCCTTCAAGACCAAACTTGGTCTCTATGAATGGTTGGTTATGCCCTTTGGTTTATCGAATGCCCCATCCACCGTCATGCGCCTTATGAATCACATCTTGCATTCTGTCATTGGAAAAAGTGTTGTTGTCTATTTTGATGATATTCTTGTTTATAGCAAATCACTTGAGGACCATATAACACATGTCAAGGAAGTTTTGCAAATCCTTCGACATGAAAAGCTTTATGCTAATCTTCCCAAGTGCACTTTTGCTAAAGACAAGTTGATTTTTCTTGGATTTGTCGTTTCTTCGAAGGGAATTGAAGTTGATGTTTCCAAGGTAAAGGACATACGAGATTGGCCCATCCCAACAAATGTGAGTGAACTCCGAAGTTTTCATGGGTTGGCCGGTTTCTATCGTCGCTTTGTGAAAGACTTTTCAACGATTGCTTGTCCCCTTAATGAATTGACCAAAAAGAATGTCACCTTCGTGTGGGGCAAAGCACAACAAAAAGCTTTTGACGAACTTAAAAAGAGGCTCACCGAAGCACCTCTTCTTGCTTTACCGGATTTCACAAAAACTTTTGAGATAGAGTGTGATGATAGTGGTATTAGCATTGGAGGAGTCCTTATGCAAAACGGACGTCCTATAGCCTACCATAGCGAGAAACTTGATGGTGCTCGCCTTAACTATCCGATTTATGACAAAGAGCTTTTTGCCTTAGTTCATGTCCTTCATGTTTGGCAACACTACCTCTGGCCCAAGGAATTTATCATACATTCCGACCATGAATCACTGAAATATCTCAAAGGCCAAGCCAACTTGAGTAAGAGACACGCTAAGTGGGTTGAATTTATGGAGTCTTTTTCGTACATTGTCAAGTATAAGAAGGGCAAAGATAATGTAGTTCTTGACGCTTTGTCTATAAACACACAAACCTTCTTACGAGACTTGAAATCAACATGTTGGGTCTTGAGGAAATAAAATCTTTGTATGCTTCCGACCCGTTCTTTGAACCAATTTTCACAAAGTTCTCCAATGACAAAGGAGTTAATGATTTCTATTTGCATAAGGGCTTTCTTTTTAAACAAAACAAGCTATGCATTCCGAAGTCATCGCTTCAACTTTTGCTTCTCCAAGAATCTCGTGGTGGAGGCCTTATGGGTCACTTTCGTCGCGACAAGACATTGGACATGCTCTCCAATCACTACTTTTGGCCCAAGATGAAGCGTGACGTGGAGCGCTACGTTCAATGATGCACGACATGTGTTCAAGCTAAGTCGCAAGCTAACTCTTATGGTCTTTATATGCCATTGCTTATTCCTCATACCCCTTGGTCCGACATTAGCATGGATTTCGTGTTAGGATTGCCTAGATCTAAGCATGGTCATGATTCTATATTTGTTGTTGTGGATCGTTTTTCCAAAATGGCACACTTCATACTGTGCCATAAGACCGACGATGCTTCACATGTTGCAAATCTGTTTTTTAGGGAAATCGTCCATCTTCACGGTGTGCCAAGGACAATCGTCTCTGACCGCGATGTCAAATTCATGAGCTACTTATGGAAGACCCTCATGGCCAAGCTCGGCGTCAAGCTCCTCTTTTCATCCGCATCACATCCTCAAACTGATGGCCAAACCGAATTTCTCAACCGAAGCCTTGGAACTCTCCTTCGTGTGTTGATCAAGAAAAACCTGAAGGATTGGGAGGAATGCATTCCACACGCCGAGTTCACCTACAATCGAGCCAAGCACTCAACAACCAAGATGAGTCCATTCATGATCGTCTATGGTTTCGAGCCCCTCACTGCATTGGACATCCTACCACTACCTCTCCATGAGCGAACGAACATGGACGTCGAGAAACGCGCACAAGCTATGAAGAAACTTCATGACGAAACAAGAGCTACTAACAAACAACAAGTCCTTTGCCAAGCTTCAAGGTTAAACAAGGACAAGAAGGAGATGATCTTTGAAGAAGGTGACCTTGTGTGGATATACCTAAGCAAAGACCGCTTCCCCAAGGAACGTGACTCCAAGCTCAAGCCAAGAGGAGATGGTCCCTTCAAGGTCCTCAAAAGAATCAACAACAACGCCTACATCATCGACATACCGACCTCCAAGTACCTTGCAAGCAATACATTCAATGTCAAGGATCTTTCACCCTACCATGGAGATGTTCAAGATGCTAACCATGAAGAGTCGAGGACGACTCTTTCCCAAGGGGGGGGAGCTGATGCAGCCCGTCCTACGGATGCTCCTCCATCTACACCAGCAAGTCCCCCAAGTGGACCCATGACTCGTGCCCAAGCCAAACTCCTACAAGCTAAGGTGAACTCGCTCCTCTCCTCGTGCCAATTTGATACCTCCTTGGATGGTGTGCTACTTCATGCAACTACTCTATGCATCATCAGGTACGAAACCACGACACATCACCGAGCACCCAAGGATGGAGAACAAGGAGCAGAGCGTGAAGCAGGAGCCGCCGGAGGTGCTCAGACCGGAGTCTCCGGTCTGCGCACACCAGAGTCTCCGGTCCATCAAAGTCTCCGGCCTGAAGACCCCGGAGACTCTAGCCCACTCTCCAGTCTGACCCCTGCGCCGAGCCCTAGGACAATCTGAAGGCCCCTCCGAAGGCTGGTCCAGAGACTGACCGGAATCTCCGGCCTAGAACAGAGTCTCCGGTCCACCACACCGGAGTCTCCGGTCCAACTGACACCAGGCATGAAAAGGCCTTTGGGCCTGCGGCCCATGTACCCCTTAGTCCATCCAGAACTTGTCTTTTATTCCTAAAGTACCCGTGTTTAAGTGGCTGGCCTATATATAGTCCCCCACCTCTATTCTAAACCCTAGGCATGATATTGGAATTAGTGGAAACCCCTTTGTGGATCTATCTAGTTCTTGCCTCATGCTCCTTGACCAAGGAGCACCAATATCACCAAACCTCGTTGGAGTTTGCATCGTGCCTCCGCGTTGTACAAGGCCTTGGCATCGGTGTCCCTTTGCCAAGACGACAAGATCTCACCGAGTCTCCCATCTTGCCGTGCTGGTTCGAGAGAGAGTCCTCCGCCCGACACCGATCCTAGGGATTGCGCCGGACAGGTCACCGCCGGCGTGAGCTATTGGTGTGTCTCGTGGTTTTGTGTGTGTGTGTTCATCGCGTTCTTTGTGCGTGCGTTCGTCGTGTTCATCCTCCCCTCCTCTCCCCGCACTCCATCCTCGATTTGAAAGGGAATCGTGAAAGATCGGGCCACCCTAGAGGTTTGCCCTCAACACAAAGACTCTAGGTGTGGTTCATGAAAAGAACAGACATGCAATGACACCGGTGGATCCATATGTGTTTTGTGAAAAGAATAGACATGCAATCACATTGGGATGATCCATGTGTGGTTCATGAGAAGAACACACACGCAATGACACTAGTGGATCCATGTGTAGTTTTGTGAGAATAACACACATCAAATGACACTAGGTGTGGTTCGTGAAAAGAACACACATCCAATGACACTGGTGGATCCTTATGTGGTTTGTGAGAAGAACAGACATGCAATGACTCTAGCTATGGTTCATGAGAAGAACTCACAAGCAATGACACTGGTGTATCCTTATGTGGTTTGTGAGAAGAACACACATGCAATGACTCTGGGTCTGGTTCATGAAAAGAACACACATCGAGTGACACTGGTGGATCCATATGTGCTTTGTGGAAAGAACAGACATCCAATGACACTGGTGTGGTTCATGAAAAGAACACACATCGAATGACACTTGTGGATCCATGTGTGGTTTGTGAGAAGAACACACATCCAGCGACACTGGGTGTGGTTCATGAAAAGAACACACATCCATTGACATTGGTGGATCCTTATGTGGTTTGTGAGAAGAACAAACATGCAATGACTCTAGATGTGGTTCATGAGAAGAACACACATGCAATGACATTGGTGGATCCAGGTGTGGTTTACACTGGTTGTGGTTCATGAAAAGAACAGACATGCAATGACACTGGTGGATCCATATGTGGTTTGTCAGAAGAACAGACATGTGATGACTCTAGATGTGGTTCATGAGAAGAACAGACATGCAATGACACTAGTGTATCCTTATGTGGTTTGTTAGAAGAACAAACATGCAATGACACTGGGTGTGGTTCATGAAAAGAAGAGACATGCAATGATACTGGTGGATCCGTGTGTGGTTTGTTTAGAAGAACACACATGCAATGACACTGGTGGATCCATGTGTGCTTTGTTTAGAGGAACAGACATGCAATGACACTGTGTGTGGTTCATGAAAAGAACAGACATGCAATGACATTGGTGGATCCTTATGTGGTTTGTGAGAAGAATAGACAAGCAATGACTCTAGATGTCGTTCATGAGAAGAACAAACATGTAATGACACTGGTGTATCCTTATGTGGTTCATGAGAATAACACACATGCAATGACACTGGGTGTGGTTCATGAAAAGAACACACATCTAGTGACACTAGTGGATCGATATGTGGTTTGTGGAAAGAACAGACATGCAATGACTCTAGATGTGGTTCATGAGAAGAACACACATGCAATGACACTGGTGGATCCATGTGTGGTTTATGAGACGAACAAACATGCAACGACTCTAGGTCTGGTTCATGAAAAGAACAGACATGCAATGACACTGGTGGATCCTTGTGTGGTTTGTGAGAAGAACAGACATGCAATGACTATAGCTATGGTTCATGAAAAGAACAGACATGCAATGACACTAGTGGATCCATATGTGGTTTGTGAAAAGAACAGACATGCAATCACACTGGTTGGATCCATGTGTGGTTCATGAAAAGAACACACATGCAATAACACTGGTGTATCCATGTGTGGTTTGTGAGAAGAACACACATCCAATGACACTGGGTGTGGTTCATGAAAAGAACACACATCATGCAATGACTCTAGCTGTGGTTCATGAGAAGAACACACATGCAATGACACGGGTGTATCCTTATGTGGTTTGTGAGAAGAACAGACATGCAATGACTCTAGCTGTGGTTCATGAAAAGAACAGACATGCAATGACACTGGTGGATCCATATGTTGTTTGTGAAAAGAACAGACATGCAATCACATTGGGATGATCCATGTGTGGTTCATGAGAAGAACTCACACGCAATGACACTGGTGGATCCATGTGTAGTTTTGTGAGAAGAACACACATCAAATGACACTAGGTGTGGTTCATGAAAAGAATACACATCCAATGACACTAGTGGATCCTTATGTGGTTTGTGAGAAGAACAGACATGCAATGACTCTAGCTATGGTTCATGAGAAGAACTCACAAGAAATGATACTGGTGTATCCTTATGTGGTTTGTGAGAAGAACACACATGCAATGACTCTGGGTGTGGTTCATGAAAAGAACACACATCCAGTGACACTAGTGGATCCATATGTGGTTTGTGGAAAGAACAGACATCCAATGACACTGGTGTGGTTCATGAAAAGAACACACATCCAATGACACTGGTGGATCCATGTGTGGTTTGTGAGAAGAACAGACATGCAATGACACTGGGTGTGGATCATGAAAAGAACACACATCCATTGACACTGCTGGATCCTTATGTGGTTTGTGAGAAGAACAAACATGCAATGACTCTAGTGTGGTTCATGAGAAGAACACACATGCAATGACACTGGTGGATCCATGTGTGGTTTATGAGAGGAATAGACATGCAATGACACTGATTGTGCTTCAAGAAAAGAACAGACATGCAATGACACTGGTGGATCCATATGTGGTTTGTGAGAAGAACAGACATGCGATGACTCTAGATGTGGTTCATGAGAAGAACAGACATGCAATGACACTAGTGTATCCTTATGTGGTTTGTCAGAAGAACAGACATGCAATGACACTGGGTGTGGTTCATGAAAAGAACATACATGCAATGATACTGGTGGATCCATGTGTGGTTTGTTTAGAAGAACACACATGCAATGACACTGGTGGATCCATGTGTGGTTTGTTTAGAGGAACAGACATGCAATGACACTGGGTGTGGTTCATGAAAAGAACAGACATGCAATGACACTGGTGGATCCTTATGTGGTTTGTGAGAAGAACAGACATGCAATGACTCTAGATGTCGTTCATGAGAAGAACAAACATGTAATGACACTGGTGTATCCTTATGTGGTTCATGAGAATAACACACATGCAATGACACTAGGTGTGGTTCATGAAAAGAACACACATCCAGTGACACTGGTGGATCCATATGTGGTTTGTGGAAAGAACAAACATGCAATGACTCTAGATGTGGTTCATTAGAAGAACACACATGCAATGACACAGGTGGATCCATGTGTGGTTTATGAGAGGAACAGACATGCAACGACTCTAGGTGTGGTTCATGAAAAGAACAGACACGCAATGACACTGGTGGATCCTTGTGTGGTTTATGAGAAGAACAGACATGCAATGACTGTAGTTGTGGTTCATGAAAAGAACACACATGCAATGACACTAGTGGATCCTTATATGGTTTGTGAAAAGAACAGACATGCAATCACACTGGGTGGATCTATGTGTGGTTCATGAAAAGAACACACATGCAATGACACTGGTGGATCCATGTGTGGTTTGTGAGAAGAACACACATACAATGACACTGGGTGTGGTTCATGAAAAGAACACACATCCAATGACACTAGTGGATCCTTATGTGGTTTGTGAGAAGAACAGACATGCAATGACTCTAGCTATGGTTCATGAAAAGAACAGACATGCAATGACACTAGTGGATCCATATGTGGTTTGTGAAAAGAATAGACATGTAATCACATTGGGATGATCCATGTGTGGTTCATGAGAAGAACACACACGCAATGACACTGGTGGATCCATGTGTAGTTTTGTGAGAAGAACTGTTGAGGGCAAACCTCTAGGGTGGGCCGATCTTTCACGATTCCCTTTCAAATCGAGGATGGAGTGCGGGGAGAGGAGGGGAGGAAGAACACGACGAACACACGCACGAAGAACGCGAAGAACACACACATACCCAAAACCACGTTACACACCAATAGCTCTCACCGAGTCTCCCATCTCGCTGTGCCAGTTCAAGAGAGAGTCCTCCGCCCGACACCGATGCCTAGGACTTGTACAACGCGGAGGCACGATGCAAACTCCAACGAGGTTTGGGGATATTGGTGCTCCTTAGTCAAGGAGCATGAGGCATGAATTAGATAGATCCACAAAGGGGTTTCCACTAATTCCAATATCAAGCCTAGGGTTTACATTGGAGGTAGGGGACTATATACAGGCCAACCACAACTACAGGGGTAATTCAGGCATTAAAGTAGAGTTCTGGGCAAAGTAGAGGGGTACATGGGCCATAGGGACTAGCTAGGCTCGCAGGCCCAACACTTGGGCCGAATAGTCCGGGTCGGAACGACCGGATAGTCCGGGGTGGCCGGACACTCCGAATGGTGTCCAGGGAGTGTCCGAATTAACCTTCTGAATGTCCATGCCAGGTTTGGGCTAGGGTAGGCCGGACACTCCGGCCGAGTCGCGCCGGACACTCTGGTCGGGGCGGACACTCCGGCTAGATCCGGGCAGACACTCCGGGTTAGTCTGCTTTAGGGCAGGTACAGCTCCTAGGCTCGAGGGTCGACACGGTGGGGGTTCGTACCTGATGATGCACAGAGTAGTCGTATGAAGTAGCACACCATCCAAGGAGGTATCAAATTGGCATGAGGAGAGGAGTAAGTTCACCTTAGCTTGTAGGAGTTTGGCTCGGGCACTAGTCATGGGTCCACTTGGGGGACTCGGTGGTGTAGATGTAGGAGCGTCCGTAGGACAGGTCGCATCAGCTCCCCCCTTGGGAAAGAGTCGTCCTCGACTCTTCATGGATATCATCTTGAACATCTCCATGGTAGGGTGAGAGATCCTTGACATTGAATGTATTGCTTGCAAGGTACTTGGAGGTCGGTATGTCGATGATGTAGGCATTGTTGTTGATTCCTTTGAGGACCTTGAAAGGACCATCTCCTCTTGGCTTGAGCTTGGAGTCATGTTCCTTGGGGAAGCGGTCTTTGCTTAGGTGTATCCACACAAGGTCACCTTCTTCAAAGATCATCTCCTTCTTGTCCTTGTTTAACCTTGAAGCTTGGCGAAGGACTTGTTGTTCGATAGTAGCTCTTATTTCTTTGTGAAGCTGCTTCATAGCTTATGCGCGCTTCTCGACATCCATGTTCGTGCGCTCATGGAGAGGTAGTAGTAGGATGTCGAGTGTGGTGAGGGGCTCGAAACCATAGACGATCATGAATGGACTCATCTTGGTTGTTGAGTGCTTGGCTCGATTGTAGGCGAACTCGGCGTGGGGAATGCATTCCTCCCAATCCTTCAAGTTTTTCTTGATCAACACACGTAGGAGAGTTCCGAGGCTTTGGTTGACAACTTCAGTTTGGCCATCAGTTTGGGGATGCGATGCGGATGAGAAGAGTAGCCTGACGCCGAGCTTGGCCATGAGGGTCTTCCATAAGTAGCTCATGAATTTGACGTCGCGGTCAGAGACGATTGTCCTTGGCACACCATGAAGACGGACGATTTCCCTGAAAAACAGATTTGCGACATGTGAAGCATCGTCGGTCTTATGGCACGGTATGAAGTGTGCCATTTTGGAAAAACGATCCATAACAACAAATATAGAATCATGACCATGCTTAGATCTAGGCAATACTAACATGAAATCCATGCTAATGTCGGACCAAGGGGTATGAGGAATAGGCAATGGCATATAAATACCATAGGGATTAGCTTGCGACTTAGCTTGAACACATGTCGTGCATCATTAAACGTAGCGCTCCACGTCGCGCTTCATCTTGGGCCAAAAGTAGTGAGTGGAAAGCATGTCCAAAGTCTTGTCACAACCAAAGTGACCCATGAGGCCTCCACCATGAGATTCTTGGAGAAGCAAAAGTTGAAGCGATGACTTTGGAATGCATATCTTGTTTTGTTTAAATAGAAAGCCCTCATGCAAATAGAAATCATCAACTCCTTTGTCATTGGAGCACTTTGCAAAAATTGGTTCAAAGAACGGGTCGGAAGCATACAAAGGTTTTATTTCCTCAAGACCCAACATGTTGATTTCAAGTCTAATAAGAAGGCTTGTATGTTTGCGAGACAATGCGTCTGCAACTACATTATCTTTGCCCTTCTTATACTTGACTATGTACGGAAAAGACTCCATGAACTCAACCCACTTAGCATGTCTCTTCCTCAAGTTAGCTTGGCCTTTGAGATATTTCAACGACTCGTGGTCGGAATGTATGATAAATTCCTTGGGCCAAAGGTAGTGTTTCCAAACTTGAAGGACACGAACTAAGGCAAAAAGCTCTTTGTCATAAATCGGATAGTTAACGCGAGCACCGTCAAGTTTATCGCTATGGTAGGCTCTACGACATCCGTTTTGCATAAGGACTCCTCCAATGCCAATACCACTAGCATCACACTCTATCTCAAAAGTTTTTGTGAAATCCGATAACGCAAGGAGAGGTGCTTTGGTGAGCCTCTTTTTAAGTTCATCAAAAGCTTTTTGTTGTGCTTTTCCCCACACGAAGGTGACATTCTTTTTGGTCAGTTCATTAAGGGGACAAGCAATGGTTGAAATGTCTTTCACAAAGCAACGATAGAAACCAGCCAACCCATGAAAACTTCGGAGTTCACTCACATTTGTTGGGATGGGCCAATCTCGTATGTCCTTTACCTTGGAAACATCAACTTCAATTCCCTTCGAAGAAACGACAAATCCAAGAAAAATCAACTTGTCTTTAGCAAAGGTGCACTTGGGAAGATTAGCATAAAGATTTTCATGTCGAAGGATTTGCAAAACTTCCTTGACATGTGTTATATGGTCCTCAAGTGATTTTCTATAAACATGAATATCATCGAAATAGACAACAACACTTTTTCCAATGAGAGAACGCAAAATTTGATTCATGAGGCGCATGAAGGTGGATGGGGCATTAGATAAACCAAAGGGCATAACCAACCATTCATAGAGACCAAGTTTGGTCTTGAAGGCAGTTTTCCACTCATCACCTTCAGCCATGCGTATTTGATGGTAACCACTACGAAGATCAATTTTTGAAAAAATAGTGGCTCCACACAACTCATCAAGCATGTCATCGAGACGTGGTATGGGATGTCGATAACACACGGTGATAACATTGATTGGACGGCAGTCCATGCATAACCGTAACGTATCATCCGTCTTTGGAACAAGAATCACGAGTACGGCACTTGGACTAGTGCTAACTTGGATCAAACCTTTGGAGACGAGTTGGTTGATTTGACGTTCGATCTCCTTCGTCTCCTCCGGGTTCATGCGGTAAGCGGCGCGGTTGGGAAGTGGTGCACCGGGGATGAGGTCAATGCGATGTTCTATTCCGCGAAGAGGAGGTAGTCCATGTGGGAGCTCTTCGGGGAACACATCCTTGAATTCCTACAAAACACTCATCAAAGATGGAGGAACATTGGTTAATTCATTAGTTCCTTGTGCTAGTCCCTTGCAAAGGAGGACATAGTGCAAGATGGATGGTTTGTTCTGAACATCTCTCATCTCACTTTTGGTGGCAAGGAGAACGCTCTTAGTTTTTCTACTCGAGTTTGGCTTGTGGCTCTCACTCACTATGAGGTGGTTCTCTCTCTCACCGCTCTTCTCACAAGTAGGCGTTGTGCTTTGCGCCCTCGTTAAAGCCTTTGCATTGTCCACAATTATTTGGCTAGGAGTCATCGGTTGCAAAACACATGTTTTGTTGAGCCATTTGAAGGTGTATACATTGGTGCGACCATCATGTTGAGCAGCCTTGTCAAATTGCCATGGTCGACCAAGAAGCATGTGACAAACTGTCATAGGAACCACATCACACTCCTCTGTATCTTTGTAAGGACCAATGGCGAAGGAGACCGATACGGTATGCTTGATCTTCACGAACCCTTGGTCACTTAGCCATTGCACTAGGTAGGGGTGCTTGTGTGGGTGAAGGGTGAGGTTGAGCTTCTCACACAACTTGGTGCTAGCAAGGTTGTGGTAACTCCCTCCGTCAATGATCACCTTGATAGATTTTCCATTGATGTCGGCTCGTGTTTGGAAGATATTGGAGCGTTGGTCTTCATGCTCTTGTGCTTGAGTGGTCAAGATCCTTGTGACGACAAGCGATGGACTTGCGTCATGTTCACACATGAGGAGGTCTTGATCATCTTCCACTCGTTGCCTTGCCATTGCTTCCTTGACACGGGCATCAAACTCATCTTCACTCAAGTACTCTTCATCACCATTGTCATGGATGAACAAGACTTTCTTGTTTCCACATTCGGCCGACTTGTGTCCTTTACCTCCACACTTGTAGCATTCACCGTTGAAAGGTGTATCACTCTTTGCTTGCTTGCCACTTGGGGGAAGTTTTCCTTGAGGAAGTGTGGGCTTGAAGGAAGGGTTGGAGGTACTTGAGTAGCTTCCATTGAAAGTTGTTGGTGTAGCGGTTGAAGCTTGCTTGTAGGTGAAGTACGTCTTGGGCTTGTTGTACTTGATATCCTCTTGCACTTGACGTTTAGGCTTTGTTGCGATGTGCACAACCTCAACCATGGTGTTGTATGTTTGGAACTCGACGATGCACTTGATTGGGTGATTCAAGCCAATAAGGAAACGTGCCATTGTTTGCTCCATGCGTTCATCAATGTTGGCGCGAATCAAGTTGAGTTCCATTTCCTTGAAGTACTCTTCCACGGTCTTTGTCCCTTGACGAAGCGCTTGAAGGTTGTTGAAGAGGTCACGCATGTAGTGCGCGGGGACAAAGCGGGATCTCATATGAGCCTTCATGTCATGCCAAGTTGTGAATGGCGGCTCTTGTCTTGCATCACAAGCAACTTGAACTTGTTCCCACCAAAGGTTAGCGTAATCATCAAACTCAAGCGAAGCCATGGCGACCATCTTCTCGTTGCTATAGTTGTGCATGCGGAAGATCTTGTCGACTTTGAGTGCCCACGAGAGGTATTCTTCGAGGTCATTGGATCCGGTAAACTTGGGCATCGTGAACTTGAGCTTGCCAAAAGTTTCTTCATCGTTGCGGTCATTGCGACGAGCTTGGTGACCTTGTTGATGATCTTGTAGCTGGGAAGGTGGAACTTGGTTCTCGCGTCCTTGTTGCGGAGCTTGCTCTTGATATTGTTGTTGAGGAGCTTGCTCTTGCTCTTGGTGCGGTTGTTGACGTGGTTGAGGCTCTTGGGCCTCATGGTGGCGAGGGTGTGGAGCCTCTTGACGCGGTTGATGATGAAGAGGAGGCTCGTTCCTCGGTTGGTGATGTTGGTTAGGCACATTGGCCTCACGGCAAAGAACATGGTCATGAGCCTCTTGACGTGGTGATTGTCGCTCAACTTGTATTACTTGACGCTCCAAATTTTGTTGAGGTGGAGTAGGCGCCTCGTGATGACCATGGTGTCAGTGCAGACGTTCATGACGTTGATGACGAGGAGTAGGATCTTGGAGAGCTTCACATCGATGACGAGCTTGATTCTCCAAATTGGAGTCATCACTCGTTCTATCAAGTATGTGTCGCGGTCGATGGTGGTAGAATTGCGGTTGCACTTGCGATTCCTCTTGTGGTTTCTCTTGTTGGATCACTAGTGCCCTTGCGTGATGACGGTGTGCTTCTTACCTTGCTCGTGGCCTTGAAGAGAGGTCACCATCATAGCTTGACGTTGCGGCGTGCCGTGGGGAAGGAACATAATTCGAAGAGGTTCCATCTTCAACCACGGGGGCATCATTGCGTCTTGGAGCACATGGTTGAAGATCTTGTTGAGGAGGAGCATGACAACGCGATGAGCTTGAAGAGCTTGAAGCACGTGAACACGGTCTTGCCATTCCATCGATGAGGTGTCAAAGATTGTCATTTGTTTCGGCGACAGAGCGTTGAAGCGCTTCATTTTGGTGGCCGAAGTTGTGATGCATTGCTTGCATTTGCCTTTCGAGGCCGTCGAAGCGGTTGTCGATGTTCTTGAACTCGGCTTGCGTCTCACCAAATTGTTCATCTTATCGCGTCTCAAGTGCTTGGCAACGTTCACGGAACTCTTGGCAGACGATGAAGTGACATGTGCGCGTCATGTACGGTCCTTGATCTTCTTCTTGGGGAGGTGGTTGGCTCGGCTCACCGTGCCTATCCATCATGCAAGACACACAAGTATTGTATATGGAAGTGGAATATGGTGGTGTTAGCCTTGTACCTCACCTTGAGGATTGCACCAAACTAGAAACCACAAAGGAGAGCTATAAGCGTGCAAAGTGGAAATGCAAAGAAAACTCACACTAAAGAAAGAACTAGCTCTCAAAAGCTTGTTGGTGGTAGGTTAGGATTGTGGAATGCCAAAGAACCAACCAACAGAAAAGGGATAGTCAAAAGTGGGTCAAATCCAACAAAACTCAAGTCAAAGGCGAAGGTCAACAACTCAAAAGGGTGACGGGAACCTACGACTATATACACACACGTGGAGATAGTTAGAATTGACACGACTATGAAAATGAGCAAACAAAATGTCCTAACAAAGACTAAGCTCGATGTCGTGCCAATGCAAGGAGAGACCGTGGCTCGTTTGCAAAGGGGAAAAATGAGCAACGGATTTGTGCACTTGCCTTGGGCTCTCTTCTTTCTCTCTTGCTTACAAGCTTTGAGACTCTTTTATTTTGCTTTTTCTTTGTATCTTTTCTTTCTTCTTCTTTTTTTCTCTCCCTTGATGCTACCTAGTCACATTGATATTGCTCTTGCACACTCACTATCCAAGGAAAAATGCACAATGCTCAAGCAAACATAAGATGAGCCACTCTCATGGGATAGGTACGCTCAAAGGAAGATGGGGTTAACAAGGTGACGCAAGTTATACCTTCTTTGATGATGAACTTGGCGCCGGTGGTGCGGGATGATGTTCGTGGGTCCTGGTGTCGATGAGCGCGGAAGTTGATGATGTGGAAGCTTGCTGGTAGTTGCTGACAAGCACAAGGGACACGAGCAAACAAAGGACATTAGCCAATGCATAAAATGAGGCAAAACTGTCAAAATTGGCGTTACAGCCGGACACTCTGGTCTGTCTGGGCCGGACACTCCGGTCTGGTCGGACACTCCAGTCTAGTTCGGCCGGACACTTCGGTCGGTACGAGCCGAATATTCCGGCGCGGGTTTCCTTCTCGTGTTTTTGAGCGGAAATCCTCGCCTTCGGGCCTCAAATCCGCGAAAAACTGGCCAAATCGGGCTGGGAAAACGTAGGATAAAGCTGGACCAACTCCTTAGACAAGGTTTGGTCGGATCAAAACCAAAAATAACACTCCAAATCAAGAGATCGATCCAAAGGCAAATATGGGCTGTTTTTTGGGGATTTTTGAATTTTTTGGTGGATAGAAGAAAATTTTGTGGGGGAAATCGTGAGCAAAGAAGCTCTTGATACCTATATGTTGAGGGCAAACCTATAGGGTGGCCCGATCTTTCACGATTCCCTTTGAAATCGAGGATGGAGTGCGGGTAGAGGAGGGGAGGATGAACACGACGAACACACGCACGAAGAACGCGAAGAAAACACACACACACAAAACCACGATACACACCAATAGATCACGCCGGCGATGACCGGTCCGGCGCAATCCCTAGGATCGGCGTCGGGCGGAGGACTCTCTCTCGAACCGGCACGGCGAGATGGGAGACTCGGTGAGTCTTGACGTCTAGGCAAAGGGACACCGATGCCTAGGCCTTGTACAACGCGGTGGCACGATGCAAACTCCAACGAGGTTTGGGAATATTGGTGCTCCTTAGTCAAGGAGCATGAGGCAAGAATTAGATAGATCCACAAAGGGGTTTCCACTAATTCCAATATCAGGCCTAGGGTTTACATTGGAGGTGGGGCACTATATATAGGCCAACCACAAGTTCAGGGGTAATTCAGGCATTAAAGTAGAGTTCTGGGCGAAGTAGAGGGGTACATGGGCCATAGGGCCCAGCTAGGCTCATAGGCCCATCACTTGGGCCGGACAGTCTGGGTCGGAACGACCAGACAGTCCGGGGTGGCCAGACACTCCGGGTGGTGTCCGAATTGACCTTCTGGATGTCCATGCCAGGTTCGGGCTCGGGCAGACCGGACACTCCGGCCGAGTCGCGCCGGACACTCCAGTCGGGCCGGACACTCCGGTTGGATCCGGGCGGACACTCCGGGTCAGTCTGCTTTAGGGCAGGTACAGCTCCTGGGCTCGAGGGTCGACGCGGCGGGGGTTCATACCTGATGATGCACAGAGTAGTCGTATGAAGTGGCACACCATCCAAGGAGGTATCAAATTGGCACGAGGAGAGGAGTGAGTTCACCTTAGCTTGTAGGAGTTTGGCTCGGGCACGAGTCATGGGTCCACTTGGGGGACTCGGTGGTGTAGATGTAGGAGCGTCCGTAGGATGGGCCGCATTAAGAACACACATCCAATGACACTGGGTGTGGTTCATGAAAATAACACACATCCAATGACACTAGTGGATCCTTATGTGGTTTGTGAGAAGAACATACATGCAATGACTCTAGCTATGGTTCATGAGAAGAACTCACAAGCAATGACACTGGTGTATCCTTATGTCGTTTGTGAGAAGAACACACGTGCAATGACTCTGGGTGTGCTTCATGAAAAGAACACACATCCAGTGACACTGGTGGATCCATATGTGATTTGTGGAAAGAACATACATCCAATGACACTTGTGTGGTTCATGAAAAGAACACACATCCAATGACACTAGTGGATCCATGTGTGGTTTGTGAGAAGAACACACATGCAATGACACTGGGTGTGGTTCATGAAAAGAACGCACATCCATTCACACTGGTGGATCCTTATGTGGTTTTTCAGAAGAACAAACATGCAATGACTCTAGATGTGGTTCATGAGAACAACACACATGCGATGACACTGGTGGATACATGTGTGGTTTATGAGAGGAATAGACATGCAATGACACTGGTTGTGGTTCATGAAAAGAACAGACATGCAATGACACTGGTGGATCCATATGTGGTTTGTGAGAAGAACAGACATGCGATGACACTAGATGTGGTTCATGAGAAGAACAGACATGCAATGACACTAGTGTATCCTTATGTGGTTTGTCAGAAGAACAGAAATGCAATGACACTAGGTGTGGTTCATGAAAAGAACAGACATGCAATGATACAGGTGGATCCATGTGTGGTTTGTTTAGAAGAACACACATGCAATAACCACATGCAATGACACTGGTGGATCCATGTGTGGTTTGTTTAGAGGAACAGACATGCAATAACACTGGGTGTGGTTCATGAAAAGAAGAAACATGCAATGACACTGGTGGATCCTTATGTGGTTTGTGAGAAGAACAGACATGCAATGACTCGAGATGTCGTTCATGAGAAGAACAAACATGCAATGACACTGGTGTATCCTTATGTGGTTCATGAGAATAACACACATGCAATGACACTTGGTGTGGTTCATGAAAAGAACACACATCCAGTGACACTGGTGGATCCATATGTGTTTTGTGGAAAGAATAGACATGCAATGACTCTAGATGTGGTTCAATAGAAGAACACACATGCCATGACACTGGTGGATACATGTGTGGTTTATGAGAGGAACAAACATGCAACGACTCTAGGTGTGGTTCATGAAAAGAACAGACATGCAATGACACTAGTGGATCCTTGTGTGGTTCGTGAGAAGAACAGACATGCAATGACTCTAGTTATGGTTCATGAAAATAATAGACATGCAGTGACACTAGTGGATCCATATGTGGTTTGTGAAAAGAAAAGACATGCAATCACACTGGGTGGATCCATGTGTGGTTCATGAAAAGAACACACATGCAATGACACTGGTGGATCCATGTGTGGTTTGTGAGAAGAACACACATCCAATGACACTAGGTGTCGTTCATGAAAAGAACACACATCCAATGACACTAGTGTATCCTTATGTGATTTGTGAGAAGAACAGATATGCAATGACTCTAGTTGTGGTTCATGAGGAGAACAGACATGCAATGACACTGGTGGATCCATATGTGGTTTGTGAAAAGAACATACATGCAATCACATTGGGATGATCCATGTGTGGTTCATGAGAAGATCACACACATAATGACACTGGTGGATCCACGTGTAGTTTTGTGAGAAGAACACACATCCAATGACACTGGGTGTGGTTCATGAAAAGAACACACATCCAATGACACTGGTGGATCCTTATGTGGTTTGTGAGAAGAACAGACATGCAATGACTCTAGCTATGCTTCATGAGAAGAACACACAAGCAATGACACTGGTATATCCTTATGTGGTTCATGAGAAAAACACACATCCAGTGACACTGGTGGATCCATATGTGGTTTGTGGAAAGAACAGACATGCAATGACACTGGGTGTGGTTCATGAAAAGAACACAATAAAGGAGATATGCCCTAGAGGCAAATAATAAATAGGTTTTTATTGTCATATCTCAATTAGTTTATAATAGTTTCATATTGTGCTAGAACTGTGCCAAGTAGAAACATTGGTACAGGTGTGGTATGAAACAACGAAGTCCCTAGTAGCCTCTATTCATACTAGTTCATTGGTCACGAAGAAGATCTGGGTTTCAAGATCATGGGAATTTATGCCGATTGACAACAAGATCGTATCATTGGAGAATGATGTGGTTGGACATTCCTCGAAGGATTGCAACACGATCAAATCATATAGTTCATTGTTGCAACAGCTATACCTAGACTCCTTCTCCTTAGACCGTGAGCTCATATTACTCATTGTTTCCCTAGGCTGCATAGACTGCATCAACCGTCATCTGGTAATATGGTGGCCATAAAGGTGTACGTTGGGTATTCCGAAGGAACAGTAGATGACATGTGACTGCAAGACCGAGATTTGTTCACCCTCATGATGGGTAAAGATACATACGGCCGGCTTGGTGAGATTACATCCATAAATGTTGCAATGTGTGACTAGGTCACGGGGATGTAATATCATGGTAACAAGAAAGAGGATGCCAATGTGACTAGGTCACAGGGATGTAAGAACTTGTTGTGAACGAGATTGAACAAGGTATGGGATACCAATGATCGGATCTCAGACAAGTTGTATCGAGAAACAAAAGGAAGAGGATGCTACATTTAGCGGTTCAAACAACATTGTCATCAGGAATGCATAGGGGTCACATGGACATCCCTGGTCCCTCTGTTGATCATTGATACAGATCATGTCTAGAGCATTCCCAAGACGTGAGAGGATACACTTAAGGGTACGATGAGAGCGATCATTCGTAAGATGGAATCACAGTAGAGAAAGAGAAAGCCGGAATCGTTCCGCAGAGAGATCTGAAGTTTTTCGGAGAAAGAATAAAGGACCGGAATCATTCTGGGAAAGATCCGAAGTCGTTCGGAGGAAATCGAAAGGGAACCAAAAGGTGTTTCGCGTCAAGACGGATTTTGTAATATGTATTTACATATTAATTAGTGTAATTAATATTAAATATAATATTAAAATCTAATTTGAAGGGTTATTCTACTATTGGGCCAAACTTCCTAGTGAATAAAGGCCCGTGAGGGAAAACCGGAGGAGGGAAGGGCCAAGGGCCAAGGCCCAGGCGCCTCAAAGGGGGCCCACCCGGCCAGCCTAGGGCTGTGCGCGGGGTGGGGCCCACCCCTGGCCGGCGGCCCATGAAGGCCCATGTGCCTCCCCCCTCTCTCCCTTGTTTAGTCCCACATGGGAAACCCAAAGGGGAGGGCACACCCCCTCCCCCTATATAAAGGGGTGCCCATGGGTGGGATGAAAGACACCAATATTTGGAGAAGACTTTTGGTTGTCTTCCTCCTTCTCTCTCTCTCTCTATACCTCGTGACCATGGCCCCAAGTTTGGGATGTGCGATCGAGGCACACCTGCAACACGCTGTTGCGCTGCAGGGATTCTTAGCCGGATCTCAACTTCCGCACTCCCGGCGGGATCACGGAGCCGGAGGTCTCATCGTGCACCGGATGTGTACGAAGACACGAGGCGCAACACTTGGGGCACTTAAATGTCGTGAGCCGGAGCTGTTGCACAATGAAGATCAAGAAGGAGCAAGGGGTGACCTGCGAGGAGCTTCACGACCTTGAGGTCGGCTACAAGTACGACTAATTTAACCACGTTCCCCGTGGAACGTTAACCGCGTACGTTCTACAAGGGTATGTATTCTCTACGCATCGGCTGTTACCGCATTACTACATAGATATATCCTAGGCAAGTTTTGGGGTTTCATCGTAGGAAAATTTTGTTTTCCGCACCGATCCCCAAAAGTGGTATCAGAGCCGATCTATGCGTAGGAGTGATGTACGGCCAGTATGCACAAGCTTTGTGCGGGCATTGATCCCTTAGTTGTTACCCTCTAACGTGTACTTGTTTATATCGCGGTATTGTTTGATGAAGCGGCCCGGACCGACCTTACGCGTATTCGTACGCGAGACTGGTTCCACGGTCAACATACGGCTTGTACCGTATAAGTGGCTAGAGGGTGTTTGTCTCTCATTCAATAGTTGATATAGCATTTACAACGGAGGGCCCCGAAAGGGGTGTAGTAGAGACAACTGTTGGATCCATGTTGTGGTTGGAAAGTTCGTAGTTTAGAAACGGTTCTAGTGCGAAAGCCCTAATAACCACATAAAACTTGCAATAGATAAAGTAGAGGCATCTAACTTTATTTTGCAGGGGGCATGTGATTATGATATGGCATTGGTCATTACAAAGGTAAAGTAGTTTACTTTTCTGTTACTAAGTAGTATAGTGATAGTCATCATTCCGATGAGTGACCTGGTGGAGGCATCGTGGACTTGGCATCAAACCAAGGGCAAGATGGAGATCATGCTGGAGCGCTCGATGGAGATCAAGGCGCAAGAAAGACCATATCATATCACATTATATATATGATGTTGATACCAGTTTTTACATCTTATTGTGTGCTAGTATTTAGATACTCAACGGTAGCAAATAAGATAATCCCTATTTAATTCCAATGTTCTGTGTTCCCCTTATGTGTGCATCACCAAGAAAGTTCTTCGGTATGAGGTGATCCAGGGTTACAGGCCTGGGTGTCAGACATATCTACGTTCGCATATAGTGGGTGTAAGCCACGTTGCACAACGAATACACACAAGTTAGATTTGGCGAGCCTAGCACGCCATAGAAGCGTGGCCTCGGAACACAAGAGATCGAAAGATCGAGCGTGAGTCACATGGATGATGTGATTGGCATTGTTGAATGTCTACCTTTGATAATGCACTGATGGCCGTGACGGTCGGGGGAGGTGTAGAGGATAGGGATCATGCGATCACTAAAATTGTCCAGGTTAGTGGAGACCAATTATAAATTGATCTCTTATTATAAACTTAGTCTAGATGTCTGTTTGCAAATATCTTAGTAGATCTTAGCTTATCCCATTGAGGTCCTTTGAGACCATGGGAATATATTGCTTAATTTGGAACTTAGCAGAAGGGTCCAACTTCATAGATTAATACCCACACCTGAGGGATATCCTCGTAAAAGGTGATCTTCTCTTCTTGATACAATAACCATTAGGAGATAATTCGATGACTCCGCAATGTTTGTGTTTTCTCCATAATCATCCAATAAGCCATTCCCCATTCGATGGAGAGTTGGGCTACATTTTGTATTCTACAGAATAAGGCACATAGAGTATGAGCCATTGGATGGGTTTTCCTCCATCATGGATGAAAAGAGAATATTTGGAAAAATCACTTGGCAATCTTGCATTAGAGTTGATAACTCTTAGAAGGGCTTGATTATAATGGAGGTCATGAATGAAAAGGTATATATAAGATATACAAATTATAAATGTGGTTCTTGCAAAACTCGTTGCAGTTTACAAAGTATTTGATACTTGTCCCGTTTTGTGAAAACAGGAAAATCTGCTTGAGAATTGCTGGTTTTGAGGCAATGTGACTTGATGACGGCAAGCAAAATAGTTGATGGACGACATCACCTCTTCCCTCAAAGTTTGTCATTTGGATTAGTGGACTTGAATATAATTTTGTAATCCTAGTTTGTGTGTCTTGTTTTTTGCGAGACGATTATTCATATGAACAAGTTACAAGCCAGTTTGTACTATTCTTATGAACAATACCTTATGGTCACATTATGATTATAAATAAGTTATTCTCATCACTATGTTAATGATAAAAGTTTAAACATTTATAAAGGATTAGAGTGCTAAAAGACATCCAAAGTTTAATAATGAAATGACACTATGGTTTAAGTCATTTTGGTTATTGCAGGTTCTTTATGAAAGATCGGGGTCCTAGATGCTTAATCTAGAGACTTTGCAAAACCATGCCCCTTGGGCAGAATGACCAAAACTCCACATTCTGGTAAAACGGTGATATGCGAAGAAATGTTGAAACTTATACATAATGATGTATCATATTTTCAACAAGTAGTGGAAATCATTTATTGTGGACTTAAGTGAATAAGTGTATTTAATTAATGAAAGATGAAGTTTGAAATGATTTGAATTGTTCAAATGAGTTCATGACTAAATGGGATATTGAATTAACTGAATTAACAAGTTTCTTCGATTTAATCGACATGACTAAGGTATTCAAGTTAAGTTTAGCATAAAAGGGACTTGTGAAAGATGTTTCACAAATTATGATAATTGGATGAATTCAAACTATGTTGAAATGTCTAAACATCATAATCGTTATGTATTAGATACATATGGTATAATATTATCTCTTATCGGGGTTAAAGTTGTCGTTTAGAGTTAGAGATCAAAATAAGCAAACACTCATTTGAAATAAAAAGGAACATCTAAGATTCGTGGAAACAACACCATAAGTGTTATGACAAGTTCGAGTTTCTGGAGATTTCGACAAGTCGAAGTCGTGGCGAATAAACAAGTCTTTGTAAAGCATTCTTAGGAAACTATGAATGCATCTTCCATAAGGGGCAAACCTGCTATTGTCCTAAGTTGATGTGTATTGATGAATATATAGGTGGAAGAAAGTAAAAGATCAAAAAAGGTATTTGACCTTACCTCCGAATTGTTGAGTGGCGCAATGAAATTTGTTTCATGAATCCAAACTCTACAAATAGAGGAGAAATCAATGATAATGATCATACAGTTTCAGTGAATACTTTTACTAAAATAAGTAGGATTCAACTATATATTCTACAAGTTTGTAGAATTACATTGTTGATTCACTTGTCATGTTTTGAACAAGACATACCTATGAATTACAAAGAAGCGTGATGGACCTAAGTGTGAGAAATGACTAGGAGTCATAAAATCCTATATTAAGTTACATTTAAGATTGCAAAGTAACATGTTACTGATCTTATTAAAGTAAAGAAGTTTACTTGATATTTCTGAATGACTGTAAAGTCACAAGAAGGAAAGGAAACTTAATGAATGACAAAAAGCTCGATTTTTCACAAGTTTGGACAAATTCATGGAGTTGACTACAACAGTAGTGATGCTTACGTCTTTTGGATTTACACTAGAAATATATGGATATTGAAGTCTCGTAATTGGTCTCAAATTGATGATGATCAAATAATTTTGGAATGTCCAAGATTATCGAGAGGACCTCGATTTGAGTGGGAGCTAAATGAAATCCCTAGATCTCAAACATGAATGTCATTTTTGAGTGGGAGCATGAAATCATTCTGGAATATGTAGACGACATATGTGAATGATGTGATTGGTGTTAATAGTATTTAAGTTAGGATGAATTTGAAGTTATTAAACAAAAGATCTATCGAGATAGATTAGTAAGTTTAATAAAACTGAATGTTGAATGCTTCCTGGACTAGATTCTGGAAGATGTTCAGAATGTCCTAAAACAGGATTCTGAAGTACCTCAAAATGGAACAAGGTAAGAAAGTAGTTCTTACTATATGAAGCATTGAGTTAGTATTGCAACTGTGGTTGAAAGAAAGAGATGCGTTGCATCTCCTATGCCTCAGTCATAGGTTCTTCCATATAACCATGTTGTATACTCGACGTAATATGACCCGAGGTTCTGGTTGGTAGGACAAAGTCTTAACTGTAAGAACGTGTCTTTAAGTGATTCTTGAGTTGATCACTGAACCAGAATTAAGTTTGTACTTAAGTAGCAAGAAGCAATGTAAGTGGCATAGTTACATTTCATGCACTAGGATCTACATTGATATAGAAGTATAAAATCTCCATCTGATGTAATATATAATGTTATGGCGGGGCTAGTTCGCTTTTAACGTAGAATGATGTGTCCTAGGGCCCAGTGCCCATGAGAAAGCCCTCGAGGTTGATCTAAAGTCACTGTAAGCTCCTGGAATTCGGCCTCGTTCTGCTGCCATGACTATAGTATATACACAAAGGATAGCAAAGTGTGTTTCGAAGTTTAGATGACAACGGTGAAAATGACCGTCATCATAAACACTAGAAACAAAAGTCTCACTTTATCGCCAAACAAATACTTCGACCCATTATAAGATAATGGAGTGAATGTCAAAATTAGGAAGACATTAACGATTGGCAAAAGACATAATGATCTGGTAAAATAGAACATGTACATGACGTTTCCCATGAGCATGCATGATCTGTAAACGCATATGGCATATGGTTTATACGAGTAAAATGCAAGCTAGTTTATTTGTACTCTAGTGCAAGTGGGAGACTGAAGGAGATATGCCCTAGAGGCAAATAATAAATAGGTTTTTATTGTCATATCTCAATTAGTTTATAATAGTTTCATATTGTGCTAGAACTGTGCCAAGTAGAAACATTGGTACAGGTGTGGTATGAAACAACAAAGTCCCTAGTAGCCTCTATTCATACTAGTTCGTTGGTCACGAAGATGATCTGGGTTACAAGATCATGGGCATTTATGCCGACTGACAACGAGATCGTATCATTGGAGAATGATGTGGTTGGACATTCCTCGAAGGATTGCAACACGATCAAGTCATATAGTTCATTGTTGCAACAGCTATACCTAGACTCCTTCTCCTTAGACCGTGAGCTCATATTACTCATTGTTTCCCTAGGCTGCTTAGACTGCATCAACCGTCATCTGGTAATACGGTGGCTATAAAGGTGTACGTTGGGTATTCCGAAGGAATAGTGATGCGGCCCGTCCTACGGACGCTCCTACTCTACACCACCGAGTCCCCCAAGTGGACCGATGACCCGTGCCCGAGCCAAGCTCCTTCAAGATAAGGTGAATTCGCTCATCTCATCATGTGACTTTGACATACACCTGGATGGCTTGCTACTTCATACCACTACTCTGTGCATCATCGTCTGAACCTCACGCAAGGTCGACCCATGAGCCCCGCACTGTGGCCGGTTTGACTAAGCCGGAGTGTCCGCCCAGAACCAGCTGGAGTCTCCGGCCCGGCCGGAGTGTCCGGCCTGCCCCAGCACCAACCTGGCGTGGACATTCAGAAGGCCAGTTCGGACACTACCCGGAGTGTCCGGCTACCCCGGACTATCCGGCCGTTCCGACCCGCACTGTCCGGCCTGAAGATGGGCCTGCGAGCCTAGCTGGGCCTTGTGGCCCATGTACCCCTCTACTTCACCCAGAAGTCTACTTTAATGCCTGAATTACCGCTGAACTTGTGGTTGGCCTATATATAGTCCCCCGCCTCCATTGTAAACCCTAGGCATGATATTGGAATTAGTGGAAACCCCTTTGTGGATCTATCTAGTTCTTGCCTCATGCTCCTTGACCAAGGAGCACCAATATCACCAAACCTCGTTAGAGTTTGCATCATGCCTCCGCGTTGTACAAGGCCTTGGTATCGGTGTCCCTTTGCCAAGATGTCAAGATCTCACCGAGTCTCCCATCTCGCCGTGCCGGTTCAAGAGAGAGTCCTCCGTCCGACGCTGATCCTAGGGATTGCACCGGACCGGTCACCGCCGGCGTGAGCTATTGGTGTTTATCGTGGTTTTGCGTGTGTGTGTTCATCGCATTCTTCGTGCGTGCGTTCGTCGTGTTCATCCTTCCCTCCTTCCCCAGCACTCCACCCTCGATTTGAGTGGGATTCGTGAAATATCGGGCCACCCTAGAGGTTTGCCCTCAACATATTGGTATCAAGAGCTTCGTTGCTCACGAATTCCACCACAAATTTTTCTTCTATCCAGCAAAAAATTTGAAAATCCCCAAAAAGAGCCACATATTTGCCTTTGGATCGATCTCTTGATTTGGAGTGTTATTTGTGGTTTTGATCCGACCAAACCTTGTCTAAGGAGTTGGTCCAGCTTTATCCTGCGTTTTCCTAGCCGATTTGGCCAGCTTTTCGCGGATTTGAGGCCCGAAGGCGAGGATTTCCGCTCAAGAACACAAGCAGGAAACCCGCACTGGAGTGTCCGGACCGATCTGACCGGAGTGTCCGGCCCGACCAGAGTGTCCGGCCGAATCCGACCGGAGTGTCCTGCCTGACCGGAGTGTCCGGCCCAGACAGACCGGAGTGTCCGGTTGTAACACCAGTTTTGACAGTTTTGCCTCATTTTTCGCATTGGCTAATTCCCTTTGTTTGCTCGTGTCCCGTGTGCGTGTCAGCAACTAACAGCAAGCTTCCGCATCAACAACATCCATGCACATCGACACCACGGTCCACGAACATCATCCCGCCCCACCGACGCCAAGTTCATCATCACCAATGAAGGTATAACTTGTGTCACCTTGTTAACCCCTATCTTCCTTTGTGTGTACCTATCCCATGAGAGTGGCTCATTTTGTGTTTGCTTGAGCATTGTGCATTTGTCCTTGGATAGTGAGAGTGCAAGAGCAATATCAAGTGTGACTAGGTAGCATCAAGGGAGAGCAAAAAAAAGATACAAAGAAAAATCAAAAGAAAAATAGTCTCCCATTGCCAAAGAGAGTCTCAAATCTTGTAAGCAAGATAGAAAGAAGAGCGCCCAAGGCAAGTGCACAAATCCGTTGCTCACTTTTCTTCTTTGCAAACGAGCCATGGTCTCTCCTTGCATTGGCACGACAACGAGCTTAGTCTTCGTTAGGACTTTTTGTTTGCTCATTTTCATAGTCGTGTCAATCCCAACTATCTCCACGTGTGTGTATATAGTCATAGGTTTCCCGTCACCCTTTTGAGTTGTTGAACTTCGCCTTTGACTTGAGTTTTGTTGGATTTTACCCACTTTTAACTATCCCTTTTCTTTTGGTTGGTTCTTTGGCATTCCACAATCCTAACCTACCACCAACAAGCTTTTGAGAGTTAGTTCTTTCTTTAGTGTGAGTTTTCTTTGCAATTCCACGTTGCACGCTTATAGCTCTCACTTCTGATTTCTAGTTTGGTGCAATCCCCAAGGTGAGGTACAAGGCTAACACCACCATATTCCACTTCCATATACAATACTTGTGTGTTTTGCATGATGGATAGGCACGGTGATTCGAGCCAACCACCTCCCCAAGAAGAAGATCAAGGTTCGTACATGACGCGTGCAAGTCACTTCATCATTCGACAAGAGTTCCGTGAATGTTGCCAAGCCCTTGAGACAAGACAAGATGAACAATTTGGCGAGATGCAAGCCGAGTTCAAGAACATCGACAACCGCTTCGACGGCCTCGAACGACAAATGCATGCAATACATCACAACTTCGGCCACCAAAATGAAGCGCTCCAACGCTGCGTCGCCGAAACAAATGACAATCTTCGACGCCTCATCGACGGAATGGAAAGCTCTTCAAGTTCTTCACATCGTCATGCACCTCTTCCACAAGATCTACATCAAAGTGCTCCAAGACGCAATGATGCCCCCGTGGTCGAAGATGGAAGTTCTTCGAACTATGTACCTTCACCACGGCACGCCGCAACGTCAAGCTATGATGGTGAATTCTCTTCAAGGCCAAGAGCAAGGCAAGAAGCACACCGTCATCATGCAAGCTCATTAGTGCTCCAACAAGAGCAACCACAAGTGCAACCGCAAGTCTACCACCATCGACCGCGACACATACTTGACACAACAAGTGATGACTCCAATTTGGAGAATCAAGCTCGTCATCGACGTGAGGCTCTCCAAGATCCCCCTCCTTGTCACCACCGTCATGAACGTCAACAACAACACCATGGTCATCACGAGGCTCCTCCTCCACCTCAACAAAACTTGGAGCGTCAAGTGATACAAGTTGAGCGATGCCTACCACATCAAGAGGCTCACGACCATGATCTTCGCCGTGAGGCCCATGTGCCTAACCAACGTCACCAACCGAGGAACGAGTCTCCCCTTTGTCGTCAACCGCGTCAAGATGCTCCACCCCCGCGTCACCATGAGGCCCAAGCGCCTCAACACCGCCAACAACCGCGCCAAGAGCAAGAGCAAGCTCCTCCACAACAATATCAAGAGGAAGCTCCGCAACAAGGTCACGAGAACCAAGTTCCACATCCTCAACCACAAGATCGTCAAGAAGCTCGTCACAACGATCGCATGGAAGATGAAGACCATCATCAACATGGCAACAATCGCTACCGTGACCACAATGAGTAAGAAACATTTGGCAAGCTCAAGTTCACAATGCCCAACACCGGATCCAATGACCCCGAAGAATACCTCTCGTGGGCACTCAAGGTCGACAAGATCTTCCGCATGCACAACTATAGCAATGAGAAGATGGTTCCCATGGCTTCGCTTGAGTTTGATGATTACGCCAACCTTTGGTGGGAACAAGTTCAAGTTGCTCGTGATGCAAGACAAGAGCCGCCAATCACAACTTGGCATGACACGAAGGCTCATATGAGATCCCGCTTTGTCCCCGCGCACTACACGCATGCCCTCTTCAACAACCTTCAAGCGCTTCGTCAAGGGACAAAGACCGTGGAAGAGTACTTCAAGGAAATGGAACTCAACTTGATTCGCGCCAACATTGATGAACGCATGGAGAAAACAATGGCACGTTTCCTTATTGGCTTGAATCACCCAATCAAGCGCATCGTCGAGTTCCAAACATACAACACCATGGTTGAGCTTGTGCAGATCGCAACAAAGGCTGAACGTCAAGTGCAAGAGGATATCAAGTACAACAAGCCCAAGACGTACTTCACCTACAAGCAAGCTTCAACCACTACACCAACAACTTTCAATTGAAGCTCCTCAAGTACCTCCAAGACTTCCTTCAAGCCCACACTTCCTCAAGGAAAACTGCCCCCAAGTGGCAAACAAGCAAAGAGTGATACACCTTTCAATGGTGAATGCTACAAGTGTGGAGGTAAAGGACACAAGTCGGCAAAATGTGGAAACAAGAAAGTCTTGTTCATCCATGACAATGGTGATGAAGAGTACTTGAGTGAAGATGAATTTGATGTCCGTGTCAAGGAAGCAATGGCAAGGCAACGAGTGGAAGATGACCAAGAACTTATAATGTGTGAACATGACGCAAGTCCATCGCTTGTCGTCACAAGGATCTTGACCACTCAAGCACAAGACCATGAAGACCAACGCTCCAATATCTTCCAAACACGAGTCAGCATCAATGGCAAACTATCAAGGTGATCATTGACACAGGGAGTTGCCACAACCTTGCTAGCACCAAGTTGTGTGAGAACCTCAACCTCACCCTCCATCAGCACAAGCACCCCTACCAGGTGCAATGGCTAAGTGACCAAGGGTCCGTGAAGATCAAGCATACCGTATTGGTCTCCTTCGCCATTGGACATTACAAAGATACGGTGGAGTGTGATGTGGTTCCTATGACAGTTTGCCACATGCTTCTTGGTCGACCATGGCAATTTCACAAGGCTGCTCAACATGATGGTCGCACCAATGTTTACACCTTCAAATGGCTCAACAGAACATGTGTTTTGCAACCGATGACTCCTAGCCAAATAATTGCGGACAATGCAAAGGCTTTAGCAAGGGCGCAAATCACAACACCTACTTGTGAGAAGAGCAGTGAGAGAGAGAACCACCTCATAGTGAGTGAGAGCCACAAGCCAAACTCGAGTGGAAAAACTAAGAGTGTTCTCCTTGCCACCAAAAGTGAGATGAGAGATGTTCGGAACAACCCATCCATCTTGCTCTATGTCCTCCTTTGTAAGGGACTAGCACAAGGAACTAATGAATTAACCAATGTTCCTCCATCTTTGATGAGTGTTTTGCAGGAATTCAAGGATGTGTTCCCTGAAGAGCTTCCACATGGACTACCTCCTCTTCGTGGCATCGAACATCGCATTGACCTCATCCCGGTGCACCACTTCCCAACCGTGCCGCTTACCGCACGAACCGGGAGGAGACAAAGGAGATTGAACATCAAATCAACCAACTCGTCTCCAAAGGTTTGATCCAAGTTAGCACTAGTCCAAGCGTCGTACCCGTGATACTTGTTCCAAAAACAGATGATACGCTACGGTTATGCATGGACTGTCGTCCAATCAATGCTATCACCGTGCGTTATCAACATCCCATACCACGTCTCGATGACATGCTTGATGAGTTGTGTGGAGCCACTATTTTTTCGAAAATTGATCTTCGTAGTGGTTACCATCAAATACGCATGGCTGAAGGTGATGAGTGGAAAACCGCCTTCAAGACCAAACTTGATCTCTATGAATGGTTGGTTATGCCCTTTGGTTTATCTAATGCCCCATCCACCTTCATGCGCCTCATGAATCATATTTTGCGTTCTCTCATTGGTAAAAGTGTTGTTGTCTATTTCGATGATATTCTTGTTTATAGCAAATCACTTCAGGACCACATAACACATGTCAAGGAAGTTTTGCAAATCCTTCGACATGAAAATCTTTATGCTAATCTTCCCAAGTGCACCTTTGCTAAAGACAAGTTGATTTTTCTTGGATTTGTCGTTTCTTCGAAGGGAATTGAAGTTGATGTTTCCAAGGTAAAGGACATACGAGATTGGCCCATCCCAACAAATGTGAGTGACCTCTGATGTTTTCATGGGTTGGCTGGTTTCTATCGTTGCTTTGTGAAAGACTTTTCCACTATTGCTTGTCCTCTCAACGAGTTGACGAAAAAGAATGTCACCTTCGTGTGGGGCTAAGCACAACAAAAAGCTTTTGATGAACTTAAAAAGAGGCACAATGAAGTACATCTCCTTGCGTTACCGGATTTCACAAAAACTTTTGAGATAGAGTGTGATGCTAGTGGTATTGGCATTGGAGGAGTCCTTATGCAAAACGGACGTCCTATAGCCTACCATAGCGAGAAACTTGATAGTGCTCGCCTTAATTATCCAATTTATGACAAAGAGCTTTTTGCCTTAGTCCGTGTCATTCAAGTTTGGCAACACTACCTATGGCCCAAGGAATTTATCATACATTCCAACCATAAATCGCTGAAATATCTCAAAGTCCAAGCCAACTTGAGTAAGAGACACGCTAAGTGGGTTGAGTTCATGGAGTCTTTACCGTACATAGTCAAGTATAAAAAGGGCAAAGATAATGTAGTTGCGGACGCATTGTCTCGCAAGCACACAAGCCTTCTTATGAGACTTGAAATCAATGTGTTGGGTCTTGAGGAAATAAAATCTTTGTATTCTTCCGACCCGTTCTTTGAACCAATTTTCGCAAAGTGCTCCAATGACAAAGGAGTTGACAATTTCTATTTGCATAAGGGCTTTCTATTTAAACAAAACAAGCTATGCATTCCGAAGTTGTCGCTTCAACGTTTGCTCCTCCAAGAATCTCATGGTGGAGGCCTCATGGGTCACTTTGGCCGTAACAAGACATTGGACATGCTCTCCACTCACTACTTTTGGCCCAAGATGAAGCGTGACGTGGAGCGCTATGTTCAACGATACACAACATGTGTTCAAGCTAAGTCGCAAGCTAATCCCTAAGGTCTTTATATGCCATTGCCTATTCCTCATACACCTTGGTCTGACATTAGCATGGATTTCGTGTTAGGATTGCCTAGATCTAAGCATGGTCATGATTCTATATTTGTTGTTGTGGATCGCTTTTCCAAAATGGCACACTTCATACCGTGCCATAAGACCGATGATGCTTCACATGTTGCAAATCTGTTTTTCAGGGAAATCATCCGTCTACACGGTGTGCCACGAACAATCGTCTCCGACCGCGACGTCAAATTCATGAGCTACTTATGGAAGACTCTCATGGCCAAGCTCGGCGTCAAGCTCCTCTTTTCATCCGCGTCGCATCCTCAAACCGATGGACAAACCGAGGTTGTCAACCGAAGCCTCGGAACTCTTCTACGTGTGTTGATGAAGAAAAACTTGAAGGATTGGGAGGAATGCATTACCCCCGCTGACTTCGCCTACAACCGAGCAAAGAACTCAACAACCAACATGAGTCCATTCATGATCGTCTATGGTTTCGAGCCCCTCACCGCGCTCGACATTCTACCACTACCTCTCCATGAGCGCATGAATATGGACGTCGAGAAGCGTGCACAAGCTATGAAGACGCTTCATGAAGAAACAAGAGCTACTATCGAACAACAAGTCCTTCGCCAAGCTTCATGGTTAAACAAGGACAAGAAGGAGATGATCTTTGAAGAAGGTGACCTTGTGTGGATACACCTAAGCAAAGACCGCTTCCCCAAGGAACATGACTCCAAGCTCAAGCCAAGAGGAGATGGTCCCTTCAAGGTCATCAAAAGAATCAACAACAACACCTACATCATCGACATACCGACCTCCAAGTACCTTGCAAGCAATACATTCAATGTCAAGGATCTCTCACCCTACCATGGATATGTTCAAGATGACAACCATGACGAGTTGAGGACGACTCTTTCCCAAGGGGGAGCTGATGTGGCCCGTCCTACGGACGCTCCTACATCTACACCACCGAGTCCCCCAAGTGGACCGATGACCCGTGCCCGAGCCAAGCTCCTTCAAGATAAGGTGAATTCGCTCCTCTCATCATGTGACTTTGACATACACCTGGATGGCTTGCTACTTCATACAACTACTCTATGCATCTTCAGGTACGAACACCCGCCGCGTCGACCCACGAGCCCTGAAGCTGCACCTGTGCTGAAGCTGACTGAGCCGGAGTGTCCGCCCAGAACCAGCCGGAGTGTCCGGCCCGGCCGGAGTGTCCGGCGCGACTCAGCCAGAGTGTCCGGCCTGCCCCAACATCAACCTAGCATGGACATTCAGAAGGCTAGTTCGGACACTCCCCGGACACTACCCGGAGTGTCCGGCTACCCCGGACTGTCCGGCCTGAAGATGGGCCTGCGAGCCTAGCTGGGCCTTGTGGCCCATGTACCCCTCTACTTCGCCCAGAACTCTACTTTAATGCTTGAATTACCCCTGAACTTGTGGTTGGCCTATATATAGTCCCCCACCTCCATTGTAAACCCTAGGCATGATACTAGAATTAGTGGAAACCCCTTTGTGGGTCTATCTAGTTCTTGCCTCATGCTCCTTAACCAAGGAGCACCAATATCACCAAACCTCGTTGGAGTTTGCATCGTGCCTCCGTGTTGTACAAGGCCTTGGCATCGGTGTCCCTTTGCCAAGACGTCAAGATCTCACCGAGTATCCCATCTTGACGTGCCGGTTCGAGAGAGAGTCCTCCGCCCGACGCCGATCCTAGGGATTGCGCCAGACCAGTCACCGCTGGCGTGAGCTATTGGTGTTTATCGTGGTTTTTCGTGAGTGTTCATCGCGTTCTTCGTGTGTGCATTCATCGTGTTCATCCTTCCCTCCTTCCCTCTCACTCCACCCTCGATTTGAGTTTGATTCGTGAAAGATCGGGCCACCCTAGAGGTTTGCCCTCAACAAAGAGTAGATGACATGTGACTGCAAGACCTGGATTTGTTCACCCTCATGACGGGTAAAGATACATACGGCCGGCTTGGCGAGATTACATCCATAAATGTTGCAACATGTGACTAGGTCACGGGGATGTAATATCATGGTAACAACAAAACATAACTTGTGAACGAGATTGAACAAGGTATGGGATACCAATGATCGGATATCGGACAAGTTGTATTGAGAAACAAAAGGAAGAGGATGCTACATTTAGCGGTTCAAACGACATTGTCATCAGGAATGCATAGGGGTCACATGGACATCCCTGGTCCCTCTGTTGATCATTGATACAGATCATGTCTAGACATGAGAGGATACACTTAAGGGTACGATGAGAGCGATCATTCGTAAGACGGAATCACAGTAGAGAAAGAGAAAGCCGGAATCGTTCCGCAGAGAGATCTGAAGTTTTTCGGAGAAAGAATAAAGGACCGGAATCATTCTGGGAAAGATCCGAAGTCGTTCGGAGGAAATCGAAAGGGAACCAAAAGGTGTTTCGGATCAAGACGGATTTTGTAATATGTATTTACATATTAATTAGTGTAATTAATATTAAATATAATATTAAAATCTAATTTGAAGGGTTATTCTACTAATGGGCCAAACTTCCTAGTAAATAAAGGCCCATGAGGGAAAACCGAAGGAGGGAAGGGCCAAGGGCCAAGGCCCAGGCGCCTCAAAGGGGGCCCACCCGGCCATCCTAGGGCTGTGCGCAGGGTGGGGCCCACCCCTGGCCAGCGGCCCATGAAGGCCCATGCGCCTCCCTCCTCTCTCCCTTGTTTAGTCCCACATGGGAAACCCAAAGGGGAGGGCACACCCCCTCCCCCTATATAAAGGGGTTCCCATGGGTGGGATGAAACACACCAATATTTGGAGAAGTCCTTTTGATGAGGATATACACAGGGATTATGATGATTCTGACTGCCTGAACTGGAAGGAAATATTGAGTCAAATCAATAGTGACTATCAGGTAAATTCATTCCTAATTGAACCTAATGTTTTACTTAATGAGAACTTTATACTACCTAAGTCTATGCATCTTTGTATGATCAGGTTTATTGATAACACAAGCGTTGCGCGAGGAGGAGGAGAGTTGTAGCAAGAAGGACAAGCGCTGATTTCCAATATCAACAAGTGCGCGAAGGAGGAGCGGGAGGCATCCGCACTAGGAGGCAATGAGGAAATCATGTATGAGCAAGAGAGAGAGATGGCGCACCAAGAATTACATGTTTGAGATGTTCCATGACATTTGGACTGCGTGCCAATAAGGCCGAACCCATATATGGGTCGGTATGTGTCAGTTTGAGTCAAACCGAGTCAGTTTGGGCCAAGATATGGCTGTTTTAGGCCCGTTTAGAGGGGAGGACGCCCCAACCCTCATATAAACCTCTGTAGCCATCACAAGTTAGGGTTTAGACCATGTTAAAATATTTTGGAGTTGTTTCTTTCATAGAACCTCTGGAATTACCATGTGTTTGAATCTGTCAACTATAATTGAGTGTGATATATTGTTCCATTGGGAATTAGTAGATTGCATACTACCGTTCGTGGTCACGGCTGCGTGCGCAAGAGTGTGGTGTTGTGAATATCCTACAAGGTTCGAGATCTATTGCACTGGCATCAGGGATCGAGCGGGAGAGATCATAGCTACGCACTAGTTATCTATCATCCACCATATCATCGACAAGAGCTTGCTGAGAAGATCGGGCCACCCCTTATCATCTATAATTCCAAATAGGAAAGAATTAACCTTATATAAATTACTGGTTAGGCTTAATATTTTATGAATATGATGATTCTAATTGTCTCAGCTGGATGGAAATATTAAGCATAACCAGTAATTTATATAAGGTTAATTCTTTCCTAGTTGGAATTAATGTTTGTGATAATCTGAATTTTATACTACCTAAGTTATTACAATGTGTGTGATTACTAGGTTTGTTGATAACACAAGCACTGCACGAGGAGGAGAAGAGATGCATCAAGGGGAACCAGACGTGTTGATCACCAATGTGTGCGCAAGGGAGGAGAGGGAGGAACGCGCACTAGGAGATAATGAGGAAATCATGTATGATCAAGAGAGAAATGTGTCGCACCAAGAAATACACGTTTGAGGTGTTCCATGATGTTTGGCATGCGCGCCAATTAGGCCGAACCCATCTATGGGTCGGTATGTATCGATTGAGTTTAATGGGCTTGGGCCAAAATAAGGCTGGTTTTAGGCCTGGTTTGTGGGGAGCTCGCCCCAGCCTCTTTAAGTATCTCCACAACAGCCGCAATTAGGGTTAGACCATGTTTAGATTAAACCAATACTTGTTTCGTTGAACTGCCGCAAGCATTCATCTGAAATTATATGTTCCTCTTTGATTCGATCAGGAATATCTACCATACCTCCACTTTGATTTGATCTAGAGTGTTCTACTGAAAGTTTTCGTGTTTTCTGCTGTTCCATTGGGAATTGGTAGATTGCAAACCGCTTCGTGGTTGGCGGCTACGTGCGCAAGTGTGTGAAGTTGCGAATACTATCTGAGTTGAGATTTGTTGCATTGGCAACGGGGCAACAGCCGGTGATTCACAGCATCCCACAAGTTATCTCCATTACATCCACCATCATCTACGACGTGCTCAACGAGAAGATCGGGCCACCCCTTATCATCTTGGTATCAGATTCCAGCGTTTACTCGGTGAGCATCCACAAATCCATCCGCAGATTAGTTCTTGTTTTTGTCCTATATAGAAAAGCCACAAAAAGATTAGGTTTAGTGTTTGCCATAGCCTAGATAACACTGTTTGTGAGTTTATTTGCTGGTCGTAGTCTTTTTGTGTAGCCTGTCTTCTAAATCTGAGTCGTAGTTTTTCTAGTTTTCGCCTGTTTTTGTTTCGTAGTCGGAGTTTCTAGTTTATTTCTAGATTGTTTGTCGTGTTCTTGAGTCTTAGATCTACTAGATCTGTTTATCTTTGTTGTTTTGGAGTTGTAGATCTGTCTGCTAAAGAAAAAGAAAAAAAGGGCAATCCCGATCATGATCATGTACATGAGTTCACGTGACAGAAAAAAAATCTGGATCAGTTTCCTACATATACGTGAGGTTTTCATCTCGTTGAAGCTAAGCTACGTGAAAAGAAATCCCGATCGCTACTTCACGCAAGACCACAGACACATTTGTGCCAATACGTGAGGCTGAGCCCAAAAAAAAAATCGGCCTGACGCCAGACCATAGACGAGTCTGTGCTAGTACGAGGAATTTTTTTTGTCTGCCGATATCGTGCCACGGCAGGATTTCGTGCCTTTTTTCTGCCGTGGCAGAAACCAATTCTCAGGTCAATTTTTTTTCTTTTTATCTATTTTTTTTACTGAGTCCACATAGTGTACCAATCCTTGTGAGACTTAGAAAGCCTTTCTTAGTGTCTAAAACTATCCTACGAGACTAGCATGCTTAGTGCTCTACGGGCTGCTTAGTTTAGCAATCTTGTGCCCGTTTCGTTGAGACATTGCTAGCGTCTCTCCTTGTGCATTGCAACACGAGCATTACTCCAACATATATCAATTTTGAGCTCTTTTTTTATAGTTGCAATTGGCCCATGTATCTCCACCGTGTGTGTTTTCGTGGGTCTGTGCCATACGATCAGCACTAGGATTTAAGAATTGGTGTTGTTAGGTATCCATACCAAGCTCCACAATATACCCCTGGTTGTCATGTGATAGTTTTCATCCTCGGTATTCGCTTCATCACATTTGTGCATGTTCTGCTCATACAAGTTGGTAAGCTATCCTAATTCACTTTGGAATTGTAAGATCCATAGTCTTTTCAGTTTCGAGTGAGTTGAGAGTTGCCACCATATATATGCTTTGATACCACCTCCTTTGTATTAACTAACAATGGAAACTGATTCTTTGAGGTTTCCATTACCATTGAAGTTTATTTGCAGCAACTCTTTTTGGGAGGAGGATGCTGGAGTGGTGCCTACTTCGGGTTTGTTCCACTTCACAGCAGACATCAGTGGTAGACATGCTGCTATTAACATTGATAATTGTTCGTTAATGAACTTGGTTAGTGTTGAGGTTGTTGAAAAGCTACAGTTGCATACATATTCAAAAAAAAATCCATATTTGTTAGCTACTTCTGATCATGCACTACAAGTTAGTCGGCACACACTGTTTCCTCTCACCATTTATGGCCATATTGAATATATTCGGTGTGATGTAGTTCCAAGAGCGTTTAATTCCTGCCATCTTATGTTGGGAAAACATTGGTGTGACCAATTCCAGGTTCTTTTTGATAGTGGTTGTTCTGATCCTTCCATATTTTGGAATAGGAAGCACACTTGGTTAGCACCTAGTACCATTAAGCAATTTTAGGAGATTAGGTGTCAAAACTTACATCCACCTAGAACCACCATAATAGAACTCCATGTTGATCCAGGAAAACTAAGAGTGGGAGTTGATGAGACTTATGAGGTTTCTACTAACATGATCATCTCTACTCCCAGTGTTGTGTCTTGTGATATACAGGTTGCTTTTGAAGAAAGGGAGCAACAAGTGGTACAACCTGCATCATCACTTGAGAAAGATGTTCTAGTACCTACTATATCTGAGGAGGATGACATTGATAATGGTACTGATTTGGGTCTACAATCAGCCAATGAGGCATTCGGTGAGTCTATTCCTTTGTTGGTGATTCTTGTGACTTGACAAGCACACAAATTTCAGCATTGTGTGATGCTTTGCAAAATCTAAATTTTAAGCATGTAGTACCGATTACACATAAGGAAATGCTTGCGCGTATTCTACCTTCTGATATTTTATATTCTATTATGCTAAATGAACCTATTAGATTGCATTGTGCTTTGAATAAGATTTCTGAAATTTCATGTCTGAATTCTAGCACCTATGCTCCTTGTTTCACTTTTCATCTAAGTGGTGAATATAGCATGAATGATTGTTTTCTAGTGGATCACATATGCATTACTTGTGATAGTCTTGCTGATTTTGATCTTAATGTTTTTAGTCAAGTATGCAATGTGCGAATTTCTGATTGCTTTGGGAGAGTAGCTCATGTTCTAGATAGTATGAATATACATTCTGCTCTAGTTGATATTGAGCAGCCAACAAAAGTAACTTTACCTATGTTGGTTGGTTCGGTATTTCCTAGAACTGGATGTGATTTATCATATTCTTGTTGTCTGTCCCACGCATTGATGCCTAGTTGTACTGATTTTTGCTTCACTTATAGTTGCAAAATAAGTTGCTTCTTATATAATGGGTATACTACTAAACATAAAACGGATTGCAGCATTGTTTGGTTATCTACTTGTTATACATATCAGAGTAGTGCAGTTGAAGCATGGTATCCACTTTCTAATGATTTGCATTTTCTGAGTAGGGTTGATTTGTCTACCATGAAATTTGATCATAGATCATCTATGAGAACACTAGAGTTGATACTGAACAATAAGAATATATACATATGTGTAATCATGTATGATCAAGAGAGGGATGTGGCGCACCAAGAAATACACGTTTGAGATGTTCCATGATGTTTGGCTGCTGTATGATTAGGCGAACCATCTATGGGTCGGTATGTAATCGAGTTGAACAAGGAATCAGGTTTAAAAATAAAAGGCTGGTTTTAGGCCTGGTTTGTGGGGAGCTCGCCCCAACCTCTTTAAGTATCCCCACAACAGCCGCAATTAGGGTTAGACCATGTTTAGATTAAACCAATACTTGTTTCGTTGAACTACTGCAAGCATTCATCTGAAATTATATGTTCCTCTTTGATTCAATCAGGAATATCTACCATACCTCCAGTTTGATTCGATCTGGAGTTTTCTACTGAAATTTCAAGTATTGGTTTAATCTAAACATGGTCTAACCTAAATTGCGGCTGCCGTGGGGATACTTTAAAGAGGTTGAGCTCCCACAAACCAGGCATAAAACCAGCCTTATTTTGGCCCAAACCAATGGTTCGACTAAAATTAATACATACCACCCATAGATGGTTCAATGGTCTCATTGGCGCCAGCAGCCAAATATCATGGAACACCTCAAACGTGTATTTCTTGGTGTGCCACATCCCTCTCTTGATCATACATGATTTCGTCATTGTCTTGACTCAATATTTCCTTCCAGCTCAGGCAGTTAGAATCATCATAATCCCTGTATATATCCTCATCACCTTTGGTTGATTTCCTCCTTCTCTCTCTCTCTCTCTCTCTATACCTCGTGACCATGGCCCCACGTTTGGGTTATGTGATCGAGGCACACCTCCAGCACGCCGTTGCGCTGCAGGGATTCCTAGCCGGATATCAACTTCCGCACTCTCGGTGGGATCGGGGAGCCAGAGGTCTCATCGTGCACCGGATGTGTATGAAGACACGAGGCGCAACACTTGGGGCGCTTAAATGTCGTGAGTCAGAGTGCTGTTGCACAATGAAGATCAAGAAGGAGCAAGGGGTGACCTGCGAGGAGCTTCGCGACCTTCAGGTCGGCTACAAGTACGACTACATCAACCACGTTCCCCGCGGAACGTTAACCGTGTACGCTCTACAAGGGTATGTATTCTCTATGCATCGGCCGTTACCGCATTACTACATAGATAGATCCTAGGCAAGTTTTGGGGTTGCATCGTAGGAATTTTTTTGTTTTCCGCACCGATCCCCAACACACACATCCCATGACACCGGTGGATCCATGTGTGGTTTGTGAGAAGAACACACATGCAATGACACTGGGTGTGGTTCATGAAAAGAACACACATCCAATGACACTGGGGGATACTTATGTGGTTTGTGAGAAGAACACACATGCAAACACACTGGGTGGATCCATATGTGGTTTATGACAAGAACACACATGCAATGACACTGGTGATATGTGGTTTGTGAAAAGAACACACATGCAATGACTCTAACTATGGTTAATGAAAAGAGCAGACATGCAATGACACTGGTGGATCCATGTGTGGTTTGTGAGAAGAACACACATGCAATGACACTGGCTGTGGTTGATGGCTCAATACACGGCGCCCAGAAAAGTGTTTGGTACGTGGTGTTGATGTAGAGCTCGTTGGGAACCCCAAGAGGAAGGTATGATGAGCACAGCAGCAAGTTTCCCTCAGTTATGAAACCAAGGTTTAATCGAACCAGTAGGAGCAAGGAAACACCTCAAAGGTGTTACTAGCTGAGCTTTGGTATGCACTACTGGTGCTAGTAGCAACGTGGAGACCTGCACAACACAACCATAGAACTTTGTCCCCAACTTGCGATGAGGTTGTCAATCTCACCGTGTTTTGCGGAAAACAAAGGATTAAACGTATCGAATGGAAAGAAGTAAAAGTTTGTAGAAAGTAAACACAAAGCAGTAAAAGATTGTAGATTGCATGTAAAAGAAAAGGACCGAGATCCATAGTTCACTAGAGGTGGCTCTCCTTAGATAGATAACATGCTGGGTGAACAAATTACAGCGGGGCAATTGACAAACACCGAGAAAGCAATACATGCATATACTAATCATCTTGACTCCTCTGAGACTTGATTGGGCATTACAACATAATACATAGACCGCCATCCAACTGCATCTATGACTAATAATCCACCTTCAGGTTATCATCCGAACCCCTCCAAGATTAAGTTGCAAGCAACAGATTATTGCTTTACTTAATCATGGTAAATTAAACAATACAATTGTTCTATGAACAAAAGATCGTTGTTTTCTCCCTAGTAGCAACAGCACATCTAGTACCTTAGAGATTTCTGTCACTTCCCTAGATTACCAGAGGCATGAACCCACTATCGAGCATAAATACTAACTCTTGGAGTTGCTAGCATCTACTTGTCCAAGATAGCTACTAACAACCGAAAGCATGCAAGATCTCAAATGACCAAGACATGATAGAATCAATAATCAATCTGAAATAGCATCTCAATATCCATCGGATCCCCGCAAACACAACATGTATGGATTACAAATAGATGATCTTGATCATGAACGGAGCTCACAAGATCTAAACATGAAAGCACAAAGGAGGAGAAACCAGCCATCTAGCTACTACATGGATCCATAGTCCAAGGATGAACTACTCATGCATCACACCGGAGGCTTGCATGGTGATGAAGAAGGCCTCTGTGGTGAATTCCCTCTTGGTACCGAAGAGCTTCAGATCCCTCCCGATCTAGGGATGGAGATGACGGCGGCTACAGACTCTTTCGTGGATTTTTGATTGGGTACTTAGGGTTTTCGTCCCGAGGGCAACTTATAGGCGGAAGGAGGGGCTGAGGGGGTGCTGGGGTCAGCCAGACCACCCTGGCGGGCCAAGCTGGCGCGGCCAGGCTGTGTGTGGTGGCTGCCCCTGGCCCCTCTCCGCCTCAGATTCGCACTTGATCCCTTTCGGAAAAATAGGCACTTGGGCTTTTGTCCCGTCCAATTCCGAGAATATTCATTTTCTGACTTTTCTGGAACCAAAAACAACAGAAAACAGGCAGCTGGCACTGTGGATCTTGTTAATAGGTTAGTCCAAGAAATCATATGAAAAGTACTCCAAAGTTGGAACAAAACACAAGAAAGTGGATAAAACTAAGCATGGAACATCAAAAATTATAGATACATTTGCAATGTATCAATGGTTCATGAAAAGAACAGACATGCAATGATACTGGTGGATCCATGTGTGGTTTGTGAGAGGAACACACATTCAATGACACTGGGTGTGGTTCATGAAAATAACACACATCCAATGACACTGGTGGATCCTTATGTGGTTTGTGAGAAGGACAGACATGCAATGACTCTAGATATGGTTCATGAGAAGAACAGATATGGAATGACACTGGTGTATCCTTATGTGGTTTGTGAGAAGAACACACATGATGCAGCCCGTCCTACGGACGCTACTACATCTACAATGCCAAGTCCAAGCTCGTCCCCAAGTGACCCAAGAAGACAGACGCGAGCGGTACTACCTCTCCCAATAGCGGTACTACCGCTCCCCGGTACTACCGGTCAGCCTCAGCGGTACTACCGGCCATGACTGAAGACCACGCCATCGCCTCTGGATGCCCCGGTATCGGCTTGCGGTACTACCGCCCCCAAGCGGTACTACCGGTTGCCCAACCGGTACTACCGGACCTGGAGCTCGACGACAGCTGAAGCCCAAAGCTACCGCTTCGGTCCGGTACTACCGGACCCGAGGACTGGTACTACCGGTCAAGACTGGGCCTGCACGCCTCAACAGCTGGGCCATAGCCCATGTACCCGATTATTATGTTGCCACCCTAGTATTATGCCCAAACTACCCCTATGCAAGTGGCTGGCCTACAAACAGAGCCCCCACCCCTCATGTATCCCTTAGGCATAGATGATAGACTAAAGACAACCCTCTTTGTGGAATCTATAGTTTTGCCTCATCCCCTTCTACCAAAGGGGATCGACTATCGTCACCACCTCGTTGGAGTTTGCATCGCGCCTCCCTCGTTGTACCAGGCCTTGGCATCGGTGCCCCTTTGCCAAGACGTAAAGACCCTCTCTAAGGTGTTCTTGCCTCTTCGCTTGGGATTGACGGGAGCATGTTGACCGATCTTTCCTTGCGAGGATTGTATCGGACCGGTGGCCGTCGGTGGGAGCAATTGGCCTTGTCGTGTGAGTTTTGCGTGTGTTCATCGTGTTCTTCGCGACGTGTGTGTCCGCTTTCGCTACCTTATCCATTTCCCCTCGCTTTCCCATCGATTTAACTGCGAGATCCGTGAAGATCGGGCCACCCACGGGGTTACCCCATAACATCTGGCATCAGAGCCCAAGTTGCCACGGATTTCACCCTCGTTCTTCCCCACCAAATTTTTTCTTGAAAAACCACAAAAATAGCCACAAAATCGAGTGGATCTTGTGTCAACCCATAACTTCTGGTATCAGCAGCTTTTGGTTGCCACGGATTTCTCCTCGATTTGGTCTTTTCCCCATAAATTCGAAAATTCCACCAAAAATAGCCCCAATTCGTGTTTTGGACCGATCTGTGATTTGAGTGCGTTTTGGTAGATTTTGATCCATGAATTAATTTCTAAACTTGTTGATCTACCTTCTCCTGTATTCCCATGGCCTAATTCCATCATTTACCCCTCCGATTTGGTGTTTTTCTTGAAGATTTTCCGCCCAAATCGCCCCAAAATCGCGAAATCGCGTCAAATCTGCATGGCCCAGGTACAACCGGTACTACCGGGCCAAAAAAAGCGGTACTACCGCACTTTTCCTGTACTACCGGGGTCCAAAAAGCGGTACTACCGCCCAGACCTAAAAGGAATCAGCAGATTCCAGATTTCAGCCTCTCACCGTTTTGAGCATAACTTTTGCATACGAACTCGGATTTTGGTGTTTTTTAGCTCGTTTCGAAGAGGAGAAGGAGATCTACATCATCATCTAAGTGGTTCATGCTATCTACGCCATCCAAATTCCGTGAGGAAGGCGGAATCCACCAATAATGGGTGAAGATCAGCGACGAAAGGTATAAAAATTCCGCAACTTCTCCCCACTTGCATTCCTTTGTGAGCTACACTATCTTTGCGATCAACAAACACCTACTAAGACTAGTTACTCCTATGATTGCTTGGGCTATGCACATTTGATACTTGTAGAATTCCGAGCAAAAGTTGTGAGCGCTATCTCATATAGTTATCTTGTATAGTTGTTGGCACAAGAAAAAGGCAAGTGAAAAAGAAAGAAAAGAAAGAAACAGAAAAAGAAAGAAACAAGTGCCTCATAGAATAGGAAGCGCAAGCTCGATGAATATCAAATAGGTGGTACTTATTGTGCATATCTTGTAGCCCACCAATTTATTGCAATCGAACTAGTGTCTCTCCTTGCACTTGTGCGACACGAGCTTATAGTCTTCGCTAGGTAATCATTTGGTTCTTAGCTCACTTTCTCCGTCGCACAAGTCCCATTTATCCCACCGTGTGTGTTTCCTTGTACATAATTCCTATCTTGTGGATTGATTTGTTTGCTTTGTCATCATCGTGGTTCTTTACTTGCCATTACAATATCTTGATTTCGGATTGTTCTTAGACACGCCACCTTCCATACCTATCCACCATAAGCTTTGTGTGTGTGTGTGTTTTTAGTGGTTAGTTGTTTTTGGTGTTCCGCGTGGCTTGGTTTTGATTGCTCTCAAGTGTTGCCACTTGCACGATACTATCTTCCAAGGTAAAGTAAGGTTTGACGTTGTATCCCTAACCTCCCTACCACTTCCATATACACCACTTGGTCTTGTGAATCATGTCTAGGGACTCCGGAACCGAGGATGATATATATGAAGAATCCATGATGAGCCACCACGACTACGACTCCACAAGTATAGAGGACATGATGGAGCACTACACCGACATTGGCTCCGCATGCCTTGAGGATCCGGAGCATTGCACCTATGATGACTCCACATGCATGGAAAATATGGAGCACGTCATCAACTATGGCTCCTCAAGCATGGAGGAATTGGAGCTCTACATCGGCAATGGCTCCTCATGCATGGAGCACTACACCGACAATGGCTCCACATGCTTGGGTGATCTGGAGTACTACATCAACAACGACTCCCTAAGCATGGATGACTTCGGGTGCTACAACGACGACACCTCACCAAGCATGGAGGAGATGGCGAACTTCACCCACTTAGAGGGCTCTTCCACGAGCCATGAAGAATACCTCCACCGCTTGGAGATGGAGGAGTACTACGCCAAGATAGCGGAGACGCATCATCAAGAAACCATGACCTTCAAGGCCAAGCGTGCCACACCAAAGGGAACCACCTACTTCGATGATCTACCTCCAAGGCGTCAAGCGCCACCACCTACATGGCGCCATGCACCACCATCTCGAAGGCGACGAGAGTTATCACCTCCAAGCCGTCAAGCGCCACCATCTCCAAGGCGCCAAGCACGACCATCTCCAAGGCCTCAAGTGCATCTACCTCCAAGGCATAAAGTGCCATCTACTCCAAGAAGAGTGGCGCCCAAACATCATCTTCCAAAAGAGGTGCCACAAAGAAAGAATCTTCATCGACATACATCCTCTAGAGAGCATCGCCAACATCAAGAGGTTAAAAGACATCGTTCAAGGCATCTTCGCCATGAAGACAGAGAATATATGTTGAGCACCATCCATAATGCTCAACCAAGCTCAAGAAGGCACCACCATAAAGAGAAGAGTGCCAAGGACAAGGAGCATCGTCACGAGTGTCATGTGGATGACCAAGTGCGCCATCTACATCAACCTTTGGCAAGGCATGCCAATGACCTCCGTCAACATCATCATAAGGCATCTTCAACTACTCGTGCCACCACCAAAATGGCACCAAGAGCAAGCTCTCCTCCATGCCATCAAGCTTTAATGCCAGGACTTGACGTCCTAGATGACGCATGCAACCTCATGGATGAGGAGGACGAAGACCTCTACTTCGCCAAGTTGGACGAGTATGTCAAGAGGACTACACAAGCCAAGGTGCAAGACGCCGATGACAAGGTCAAGAATGGTCAGCATGGGATTTTCCCTTCACCAAAGGAGGCGCGTGGAGTTGAGAAAACTGAGCCTACCCCTACATGCTTGAGTGATGATGTGGTACCAATCCCATGTGAGTATGAGAGCCACTTAGCCCACTTGAGTGAAAACAAGAGTGAGATGAGTGACTCCACCATATGTGAGATTGAGTGCTTCTACTTGGAGGGCATGAGTGATACACCTAGTGAGTTGAGAGTGGTAGTTGATAGGTCATGTGAGACCACTTTGATTTCTAACAACTTACCCTCTACCTCTAGTGTGTTATCCCATGATGTGCTAGGTTCCATGGATCAAGAAGCGCCAAGCGTGGATATGATGATGCCTCCAACCAACAAGATGTACATGGTGGATGAAGATGATGCCATCCCCATACATTATGAAGAAGTCGCCCACATGGAGGCCAATTCTACCACAACACCCACTTCATATGAGAGGTATAAACAAGGTAAGAATACAGGAGTTGATGATGCCATGATCCCACTAGTGGACATGATGATTTGTGATGATTGGCATGCTATCACATATGACTCATTGGTATTTCCATGCGATACTTTGCCTTTGCATAATGTTGAGCATGTGAAATTATTTGATTGTGATGATGTTGCCATAGACATGCCATGCTCTAAACATTACGTTGATGATATCATTGCTTGCAGTTTGTTGAATAATTGCTCTTTCCAATGTTTTGCTTGCAATGATGTTACCAATGGTACCCCTCGAACAATGCATTGTCATGGTTGTTTTACAATTTCTCTCGTTGCTTGCAATAAGATGAATAATTGCTCTTTCACTTGTTTTGCTTACAACAATAATTCTCATATAGTTTCTATTGAGATGCCCCCCATAGCTTTCTAAAATTTTGGAGATTTTGGTAAATGCCATGATAAGCATGGTCCCCACTTGCATACTCACCATGCATCTATTTCATACTTGATTGACACTCATGGTGATGTGCACAAGAAGAGATACATCATGATGGATGATGTGTTTCTCTACCATGCACACACATTCTTCCTTTTGTGTTTGACGTGTGTAGGTACCCGCACAAGAATCTCAACATCGGTTGAGCACGAGTTGACAAAAAGAGCTCTAGAGAGCATCCCCCAAATGAGTTCAAGATCTAACCCAGCTTTGATACCTTTTGCATCCTTTGCATCTTTCATGTTGACAAATTTCTCTTTCCTATGGATATGGATATCTTGCAAGAATGTTAATGGTATTCTTTCACCTTGTGACAATCATGTTTCATTGCTATTGGATATTGATGCTTCGTGTGTTGCCACAAAAATGTTGAACAATTTCTCTTTCTGATGTTTTGTGTGCAACCATAATGCCAATTTGAGCATGTATTGTCATGAGAGCTTCCAAGTCTCTCATATTGTTGTTGCAACAAACATAAGGACCACTTGCTCTTCCATATGGTTTGTTTGCAAACATGTTGCTTTTCCTTCCGCTTGCGATACTCATACCCCCATGATTTTGGCTTTTGATGATATGTGTATGGCATCCAACATATTGAACTACTGTTCTTTCCAATGGTTGGCTTGCACACATAATGATGTTGTTCTAGATATCTTTCCTCATGTGTTTTTGCCGAATTCTCCTATCCTTGCATCAAAGATATTGACCAATATTTTAGTCCATTGCTTTGAGTGCCACACTAAGACGTTATATGGAGTTTTTGAGTTCCCACATTTGGATGATGTTCAATTAACTTCCATGCACTTTGACCTTGCATACGCATTTCATTTGTGATACTTGAGTTGCGCTAATAGTGTTGTGAACAAGAATGGACATGCCACAAATGACATGCTCCTCTATCACACACAAACATATGTTGCTTGGTATTTGTTGTATGAAGGTACAATTGCTTCCGCGTCAACCTCTATGGACAAAGAGTTGACAAGACGAATCGAAGAGAGTTACCTATGGTTGCCCTTCAACGAGCCATCTCTACACTATAAGGTGACTTCCTTCTACTTGAGGACTCATGCTATAATCTTCATGAATTGGCTACTCTTTGAGTGTTGCTTTGCTTTTGTAGGCTACATGGAAAGGGAAGGAACACTAAAGAGTTACCACATCAAGCTTCTCGAGGACGACTACATGGCGAACCCCAGGATCAAGAATGTCTCTCGACCACCTTTACATGACGAGCGTCTAGAGTCGAGGATGACTCTTTTCGAAGGGGGGAGCTAATGTAGCCTGTCCTACGGACGCTACTACATCTACAATGCCAAGTCCAAGCTCGTACCCAAGTCACCAAAGAAGACAGATGCGAGCGGTACTACCGCTCCCAACAGCGGTACTACCGCTCCCCGGTACTACCGGGCAGCCTTAGCGGTACTACCGGCCATGACTAAAGCCCACGCCATCGCCTTTGGACGCCCCGGTATCAGCTTGTGGTACTACCTCCCCCAAGCGGTACTACCGGTTGCCCAACCGGTACTACCGGACCTAGAGCTCGACGACCTGAAGCCGCTACCGCGCCCTGAAGCCGCTACCGCTTCGGTCAGGTACTAGTGGATCCGAGGACCGATACTACCGGTCAAGACTAGGCCTACGCGCCTCAATAGCTAGGCCACAGCCAATGTACCCCCTTATTATGTTGCAACCCTAGTATTATGCCCAAACTACCCCTATGTAAGTGGCTGGCCTATAAATAGAGCCCCCACCCCTCATGTATCCCTTAGGCATAGAGGATAGACTAAAGACAATCTTTGTGGAATCTCTAGTTTTGCCTCATCCCCTTCTACCAAAGGGGATCAACTATCGTCACCACCTCGTTGGAGTTTGCATCGCGCCTCCCTCGTTGTACAAGGCCTTGGCATCGGTGCCCCTTTGCCAAGACGTCAAGACCCTCTCCAAGGTATTCTTCCCTCTCCGCTTGGGATTGACGGGAGCACGTTGACCGATCTTTCCTTGCGAGGATTCTATCAGACCGGTGGTCGCCGGTGGGATCAATCGGCCTTGTATTGTGTGAGTTTTGCATGAGTTCATCGTGTTCTTCGCGAGGTGTGCGTCCGCTTCTGCTACCTGCTCCCTTTCCCCTCGCTTTCCCATCGATTTGACCACGAGATCCATGAAGATCGGGCCACCCACGAGGTTACCCCATAACAACACATGCAATGACACTGGGTGTGGTTCTTGAAAAGAACACACATGCAATGACACTGCTATATCCTTATGTGGTTTGTGAGAAGAACACACATGCAATGACTCTAGTTGTGGTTTGTGAAAAGAACACACATGTAATGACTCTAGCTGTGGTTCATGAAAAGAACAGACATGCAATGACACTGGTGGATCCATATGTGGTTTGTGAAAAGAACACACATGCAATGACACTGGTGATATGTGGTTTGTGAAAAGAACACACATGCAATGACTCTAACCATGGTTAATGAAAAGAGCAGACATGCAATGACACTAGTGGATCCATGTGTGGTTTGTAAGAAAACACACATTGTTATGGGGTAACCCAATGGGTGGCCCGATCTTCACGGATCTCGTGGTCAAATCGATGGGAAAGCGAGGGGAAAGAGAGAAGGTAGCGGAAGCGGGCACACACCTCGCGAAGAACACGATGAACACACGCTAAACACACACGATACAAGGCCGATTGCTCTCACTGGTGTTCACCAGTCCGATAGAATCCTCGCAAGGAAAGATCGGTCAACATGCTCCCTCGATCCCACGCGGAGAGGGAAGAACACCTTGGAGAGGGTCTTGATGTCTTGGCAAAGGGACACCGAGGGAGGCGCGATGCAAACTCCAACGAGGTGGTGACGATAGTCGATCCCCTTTGGTAGAAGGGGACGAGGCAAAACTAGAGATTCCACAAAGGGGGGTTTTCTTTAGTCTATCATCTATGCCTAAGGGATACAATGAGGGGTGGGGGCTCTATTTATAGTCCAGCCACAAGTTCAGGGGTAGTTTGGGCATAAAACTAGGGTTTGGTGCAGGATAGAGGGGTACATGGGCCAAGGGCCCAGTTGTTGGCTCGCAGGCCCATCACTTAGGCCGGACAATCCGGTTTGGGTGGACCGGACAGTCCAGGGTGGCCGGACACTCCGAGTAGTGTCCGAACTGGCCTTCTGAATGTCCACGCCAGGTTGGGGTGGGGGCAGGCCGGACACTCCGGCTAAGTCGCGCCGGACACTCCGGCTGGCATCGGGCGGACTCTCCGATTCTAGAGCTGGCTGCTCTTGGTCCATCTTCTTCGGTGACTTGGGGACGATCTTGGGGACTTGGCTTTGTAGATGTAATAGCGTCCGTAGGACAGGCTGCATCAGCTCCCGCCCCTTCAAAAGGAGTCGTCCTCGACTCTTCATGCACATCACTAAGAAGATGATGTCGAGAGACCTTCTTGATCCTGGGGTTCACCATACAGTCGTCCTTGAGAAGCATGATGTGGCAACTCTTCAATGTTCCTTCACCTTCCATGAAGCCTACAAAGCTCACAACAAAAGAAAAGGAACACTCAAAGAGTAGCCAATTCATGAAGATTATAGCATGAGTCCTCAAGTAGAAGGAAGTCACCTTATAATGTAGATATAGCTCATTGAAGGGTGGCCCTAGGTAACTCTCTTTGATTCGTCTTGTCAACTCTTTGTCCATAGAGGTTGACGCGTATGCAATTGTACCTTCACACAACAAAGACCAAGCAACATATGTTTGTGTGTGATAGAGGAGCATGTCATTTGTGGCATGACCATTCTTGTTCACAACACTATTAGCACAACTCAAGTATCGCAAATGAAATGTGTATGCAAGGTCAAAGTGCATGGAAGTTAATTGAACATCATCCAAATGTGGGAACTCGAAAACTCCATATAACGTCTTAGTGTGGCACTGATGACCCACAAGTATAGGGGGTGTATCGCAGTATTTTCGATAAGTAAGAGTGTCGAACCCAACGAGGAGCAGAAGGTGCTGGCTAGTGGTATGGATCAGGAATTCTCTGCAAATACTTAGCAAACGGATTTTTAGGGGTTTTCGATAAAGCAAGTAAACAAAGTATGAATAAATAAAAGACAGTAGGAATAAAAGCAACAAGTGGCCCAATCCTTTATGCAGCAAAGGACAAGCCAGTTGTATTACTTAAGATGACCAAACGTTCTCGAGGACACATGGGAAGACTGTCAAGTGCTTTCGCTTCATATAGTTGATTAATCTTCTCTAGCTTGCTAAGTGTTGTGTGGGTGAACCTGTGCTAATGTACCGCCCCATCCTAGACTAATACAAACTTGTGATTATACCCCTTGCAAACATCCGTAAGTACAAGAAAGTAATTAAGGTAGAAACCTAACCATAGCTTTAAACTCTAAGACCCTTATGTCCCTTTTGCAATGGTTTCCTAACGGGGGTTCAGGTTTTTGTCACTCCGACAACCCCTACGATTAGTAGCCAAATACACAATGCATTCCCCTAGGCCCATATAGGTGAAGTGTCATGTAGTCGACATTCACATGACACCACTAGAAGAAGTACACCACAACTTAAATATCAAACTATTGAATCTTTCTCAACACAAAGCCACTACTAACAACATGACTTCTCCCATGTCCTCAAGGACAAAACGAACTACTCACAAAACATCATATGGATCATGATCAGAGATGGAATAATGATGTATAACAATCTGAACATAAACAATAATTCAATGGTTCACTCAATAGCATCAACTACAAAGAGTAATCAACACGGGGAAAGTTTCCCCTATGAACTAATGCAAGATTCAACTCAATTGTTACAGCAATATGGAGATGGTGATGAGGGTGCTGATGGTGATGCTGATGGTGGTGATGATGATGATGATCTCGATGAAGTCCATCTTGATGGTGGTGTTGATGGCGATGATCTCCCCTCTCCGGGAAGGAATTCCCCCGGCAGAAATCTGTCTGCCAGAGAGATCTTTCTCTCTCGGTGTTTTCCGCCCCGCAGAGGCGGCGGAATCTTTCTGTGGTCGCTCCCCGAGTCTTAGGGTTTCAGGAGGATGATATACGCCAGAGGGGAGAGGCTGGAGTGGGCCAGGGTGGCCACACCACCTCCTGGCGCGGCCTAGGACTACTCGCGCCAGGGGGTGGTGTGGGCCCCCTGTGGCCCATCTCCACTCCGTCTTCTGGCATCCTTAGTCTTCCAAAAAAATAGGATTTTCCGTATATTTTCCCGGATTTTCCGATCTTCGCAAATTTTGTCTCCAAACAGCACCTTTTCCATCAGAATCCTGACTGCAGCGGTCCATGCTCCAAAAGTCATCAACCATGCAAAAACAGATGAAATAACATAAGTATCACCTCTCAATACGAAATATATCAATGAATAATAGTGAATTAAGACATAGAATAGTGATGCAAAATGGACGTATCAACTCCCCCAAGCTTAGACTTTGCTTGTCCCCAAGCGAAACTGAGCTCAATAAACATGGCCTCAGGTTTATGGAGTGAAGAGTCGATAAAAGAATACAGACAAGAAGCATCACATTCATCAAATACATAGATCATAATAGAAGACAACTCACTATTATATAACTCAACTTGCAATGAGTAAAGGAAACACAATAGAGATACATGAAGTAAATCATAATTGGTAATGGCAAACTTAGCTCTTGGTCGAAGAATAGTTGATAATCTGCTGGAGTTCACAAATAGCTGGTTTTCAATGATAGCTTTCAAAGTAGTAAACATCAAGATAAGAGAAAAGTGCAAAACAAGGAACATAAGAAACATGATTGAATAAATCATCATATGAATGAATGAAACACAACAACTCAAAATACTTTCTGAGATAGAAGGGAATAGGTTTACTGACTCAACTACAAAGTAAAAGAAAGGCCCTTCACAGAGGGAAGCAGGGATTGCAAGTCTCATAAAGAGCTCCCAAAAATTATGATACTTACTAGCTTTCAGCTCTCATTGCCCCTATCATAGGCATATTTTTGGTGGTTAAGGTAAAAGTGACACAACTAAGAAGATATGCTTGACAAGTTATAAATTAAAGTCCCATGCCCCTTACTTATGAGTACTGAACCTCATGCTACTCAACTTCAGTCACAAGCAAGCTCTTGTCATTGTAAATACGTGTGTATCATAAAGAACCGCCAACAGGGTACCCCTTGCACATGACACAGGAGCTATCCCATAATCAAAATGACAAGGCAAGCAAACAGTGAGCATCTCAGCGATCTTTTTATTTGCTATTTGCATAGGTTTTTATTGAGGATGCTTCATAGAATGCTCACTATAGTTATGCTGCAAGTTTCCACCATGATTAGGCATGGCTTAGGCTAGCGGCCCAGGCGTTTCTCTAACACACATATAAACTCCATGATCTTACAAGTTCCACTTTTATTTCACACCGCCGGGATCCATAAGCAAAAGAACATGATATCAACTAGGTACAAATACCAACGAAGTGTTGAAAGCGTTCCCCATGATACATGGTTCTTCTAACTTCAACTCATAAAGCGCAAGCATATACACAACAAAGAAGGACCCAATGGTTCAAGTTTATTAAATGCAATAAAGTAAAGTTTGCCATCAAGTTCGTGAGAGCTTTAATCACTAATTTTCACATAACAAGTTTAATTTGGGAGGTAGATAAAACAAGAATTTACTTGGAATACCAATAATGCTACTAGGTAGGTATAGTGGACACAAATGGCAAAGGTTTTGGTTTAAAGGAGTGGATGCACGAGAAGAATTCCCTCTCAGTACAGGTTTTTGGCTAGCAAGGCTGGGTAGCAAGTATAAGAGTTGAAGGAAAGAACCAAACATACAAGTGATAAAGACAAACATGCAATCTTCCTCGGAAGCACAAAAGATCTTAACTAGAGAATACTAGACTTATGAGCAAATCAAGAAAGAAAGATAATGAAATTATTTTTCTCTAGAGTACTTCTATCTTTTTCATTCAACTCTCGAAAATAGTGTGCTACTAACCGAGCCAGGTTTGCCAAAACCAACTAAATTAACTCAATGATCCCAAAGTTCTACCAATACTAACAACAAGAACAATCATATAACCACGAATTGAAAAATAATATAAGTTATGCAAAAGAGTAAATGATAGAACTTCTCATTAATATTCCATAACGGCAACTCACACCAAGGGATACATATCTAACGAGAGAGGGGACACTTCCATAATGCAAACCATACTACATAATAACTACTCTATTCATGATATGACTCTACTAAAAAGGTAAAAAGATAGAAGATAGTGATGTGATACCGCGACACTCCCCCAAGCTTGGAACAAACCAAGGGGATGCCAAACCTGATGACGAATTACTCCTTAGGTGGTGGTGGTATCCTCTCGATGAGTGGCTTGACCAATTTCCCAAAGTCCTCAATCTCGAAGGTGAGAGTACGAATCAACTCCGAGTTGTGCTTAATACGGCTCATAATCATTTCAGTTTGTGGATCCTAGCTCTTGTGATTCTTTTTCCATTCTTCCCTCTTGGAGTCTTCTTTTTCTGCATGGTTATGGATAAAGGTATGGAAGGGATTCTTGGTGTGTGGAGGAAGTGACCGTGGAGCCAAACTGTGACGAGGAGCTTTTCCCCCAGTCTGCATCCATGCAGTCCTTCTAACCCTGGCAGGTTTTGTCACCACTCCAATGCTTGCAATGGTAGTGCCGGTGTGCTTTGCCTTCTCTTCACCTTCACTCTTGATCTCCTTCTCCTTCCCAGGGTCTTGGAGGTCTTCCTTCATAGGATCCTTCCCTTTATCCTTGGAGGACACCATTGTGCTTCTAAACTTTCAAAGAGTATGTCCTGGCAGAAATAGATCGAAACAAAAACACGACGAGAACACGATATACGAACCTTGGGGGCTCCGGGGGATTATATATTACGAAGTTTCATATCAAAAGGAAGGTACTGGGAGAAAACGAGTCGGAGGCGGAGTCCGGGGTGGACTCACCACCTGGTGGCACGGCCAGGGGTGGGCCTGCGCCACAGGGTGGTGTGAGCCGCCCTGGCTCCGTTTCCGTCCCTTTTTCGCTTCGTAGCTTTCCTTATTGACTAATAACTACAAAAACATAGTTGGATTGTATTTCCACGGAACTTTTCCTACCAGAACTGTTACCTATTTGAAAACGGACTCTGCAGGTCTCTGAATTTTGTATCTAGTAGATTATTTCGGAGTCACCACTTGAATAACATCAATATCTTCATCTTCATACACTTATTACTTGAGTCATAAAACCCTTCTCTTCCTTATTACACCATTGTCTCCACTTCCTAGAAATTTCTTTCACACAAAACTTCACACAGTTCTCATTAGCAACATTAGTATAAGTGAAGTGATAAAACCTTTTGAGTCTAACTTCAACTGAAAATCATCAAAACATAAGCTACTGTAGCAACTCCTTCCGAAAACCCAAAAAGAATTTAAAAAGGAAATCGAATAAAGAAGCAAATGCAAGAGTGGCAAAATCTGCCAAAACAGACCAGCAGGTAAAGATCAATTTTTTAGAAAATATTTTGTTGCTCAAATCAAAAAGTGCAAAACTAACGAAAGTTAAATAACAACCTGGGGCAGAAGCACAAACAATTACAGCTCAATCCGACATACAGAGATCTCTCACGAATTTTTATGGTGAAGCACAAAAATCTGTTTCGGGACAGCAACTTCCCCAAATATTACTTCTCTCTCATTAGAGGTTGATCTTGACACAAAAACCAAACAAAACGGATAAGGAGCGGTTATTACCAAAGTAATAACTTCCAAGACTCAAAGAAACAAAAACAAACTGAAAGAAAAAACAAATTGGGTTGTCTCCCAAAAAGCTCTTTCTTTATAGCCATTAAGATGGGCATGATAATTTTGAAGCTGCTCACAAAGGGATAAGAATTGAAGTGAAAGAGAGCATTAAGAAGCAAAAACACACACACATTTAAGTCTAACCCACTTCCTATGCAAGGGGATTTTGTAAACAAACAAGTTGTTGAAACCAGAGGCAACTTGCATAAGAAGGCAAAAGAAGTGCAACAAAAAAACTTTCAGCATAAAACGAGGAAACTTGATATTATTGAGATACATAAGAACACTTTTCCCTCTCTCATAGTAACTTTCAGTATCATGCATAAACTTAACAATATAACTATCAAAAGGGCTACCATAGCAATGATCTCTTATTCTAACAGAAAACACAGGAATACTAGCTCTAATAACACTACTATGTGAAACAATATTAGAGGCATCCTTACAAAGGATAGTGTGTCCCTCTTCTACATATTTAGTAGCAAAGTCTTTCACATTTGCTATAATATGTTCATCAACCTTTTGTTTATCAGGTTCAACAGCTTCATTCATACTTTCATCAACCGTACTAGCTATCATAGAATGTTCCTTTATCTTACATGGGAAAGGGATTTTCTCAATGTAAGGTTTAGGTAAGACATGATTAGTAGTATAAACTTCAGTATTTCTTGCAGGAACACTCTTAGAAATATCTTTATAAGGTTCATGATACTTATTCCACTTCTTTCTAGGCACTTCAATGTAGTAAGCAAAAGCCTTAAAGTAAGAAGCAATAGCTTGAGAATCTAGACCATAAGAATTTTTAATATTTTGAAAGTCATCAGTTCCCATAAAAGATTCAATGCATTCATAATCGTAATTTATACCTGATTTTCTACCTTTATCATTCTCCCAAGCTTCAGCATTATCTTCAATACGGTCCAGAAGATCCCATTTAGCTTCTTCTTCCATACGAGTGAATGATCCAGCACAAGAAGCATCCAATAAATCCTTGTCATGTAGAGGGAGCATTAGTAACTTCATTCTCCCCCAAGCTTGAGCTGTACTCTCTCCATCAAGTGGCCAAAAGTTTTATATTTGATTCCGATCTTTATGAATCTCACTAGGAGGATAAAACTTTGAATAAAAGAGAGGCACTATTTCCTCCCATTCCAGAGCTTGACCATTCTTCAGCAGCTTATACCAGTCCTCAGCTCTTCCTTTCAGTGATAATGAGAATAACTTCTTCTTAACTTGATCTGTAGTAATACCGCACTTGAACAACCCGCATAATTCGTGTATAAAGAGTAAATGATCACCGGGATGGACAGTTCCATCCCCAACATAGTAGTTATCCATAACACGATCAATAATTCTTGTAGGTATTTTAAAAACATTTTTCTCAGCAGGTGGTGGCTTATCTACTACCTTAGCAGTGCTAGTAGCATTACCAAATAAGAAACTCAGCGAATTATCCATAACGAAAATAAAGCAACTAGCAGAAGTAAACAATACTCATAGTAGAAGTTTCCTTTACCAGTTCCACTCTCCAATAGCGCTTCACTCCCTAGCAACGGCGCCAGAAAATAGTCTTGATGACCCACAAGTATAGGGGGTGTATCGCAGTATTTTCGATAAGTAAGAGTGTCGAACCCAACGAGGAGCAGAAGGTGCTGGCTAGTGGTATGGATTAGGAATTCTCTGCAAATACTTAGCAAACGGATTTTTAGGGGTTTTCGATAAAGCAAGTAAACAAAGTACGAGTAAATAAAAGATAGTAGGAATAAAAGCAGCAAGTGGCCCAATCCTTTATGCAGCAAAGGACAAGCCGGTTGTATTACTTAAGATGACCAAACGTTCTCGAGGACACATGAGAAGACTATCAAGTGCTTTCGCTTCATATAGTTGATTAATCTTCTCTAGCTTGCTAAGTGTTGTGTGGGTGAACCTGTGCTAATGTACCGCCCCATCCAAGACTAATACATACTTGTGATTATACCCCTTGTAAACATCCATAAGTACAAGAAAGTAATTAAGGTAGAAACCTAACCACAACTTTAAACTCTAAGACCCTTACGTCCCTTGTGCAATGGTTTCCTAACGGGGGTTCAGGTTTTTGTCACTCCGGTAACCCCTACGATTAGTAGCCAAATACACAATGCATTCCCCTAGGACCATATTGGTGAAGTGTCATGTAGTCGACGTTCACATGACACCACTAGAAGAAGTACACCACAACTTAAATATCAAACTATTGAATCTTTCTCAACACAACTCCACTACTAACAACATGACTTCTCCCATGTCCTCAAGAACAAAACGAACTACTCACAAGACATCATATGGATCATGATCATAGATGGAATAATGATGTATAACAATCTGAACATAAACAATAATTCAATGGTTCACTCAATAGCATCAACTACAAAGAGTAATCAACACCGGGAAAGTTTCCCCTATGAACTAATGCAAGATTCAACTCAATTGTTACAGCAATATGGAGATGGTGATGAGGGTGCTGATGGTGATGATGATCCTGATGAAGTCCAGCTTGATGGTGGTGTTGATGGCGACGATCTCCCCTCTCCGGGAAGGAATTCCCGTAAATCTGTCTCACTGGAGAGATCTTTCTCTCAAGTGTTTTCCGCCAGAGGCGCGGAATCTTTCTGTGGTCGCTCCTCGAGTCTTAGGGTTTCGGGAGGATGATACGCCAGGGGAGAGGCTGGAGGGCGGTGCCACACCACCTCTCGGCTGGCCTAGGTCGCCTGTGCTGGGGTGGTGTGGCCCCCCTGTGGCCCATCTCCACTCCGTCTTCTGGCATCCTTAGTCTTCTAGAAAAATAGAATTTTCCGTATATTTTCCTGGATTTTCCGATCTTCGTGAATTTTGCCTCCAAACAGCACCTTTTCCATCAGAATCCTGACTGCAGCGGTCCATGCTCCAAAAGTCATCAACCATGCAAAAACAGATGAAATAGCATAAGTATCACCTCTCAATACGAAATATATCAATGAATAATAGTGAATTAAGACATACAATAGTGATGCAAAATGGACGTATTAGGCACTCAAAGCAATGGAAAAAAATATTGGTTAACATCTTTGATGCAAGAATAGGAGAATTCAGCAAAAACACGCGGAAGAATATCCAAAGAAACATCATTATGTGTGCAAACCAACCATTGGAAAGAACAATTGTTCAATATGTTGGATGCCATACACATATCATCAAAAGCCAAAATCATGGGGGTATGAGTATCACAAGCCAAAGCAAAAGACAACATGTTTGTAATCAAACCATATGAAAGAGCAAGTGGTCCTTATGTTTGTTGCAATAACAATACGAGAGACTTGGAAGCTATCATGACAATACATGCTCAAAATGGCATTATGGTTGCACACAAAACATCGGAAAAAGAAATTGTTCAACATTTTTGTGGCAACACACAAAGCATCAATATCCAAAAGCAACAAAACATGATTGTCACAACGTGAAAGAATACCATTAACATGCTTGCAAGCTAACCATATGAAAGAGCAATTTATCAACATGAAAGATGCAAAGCATGCAAAAGGTATCAGAGCTGGGTTTGATCTTGAACTCACTTGTGGGATGCTCTCTAGAGCTCTTTTTGTCTACTCGTGCTCAACCGAAGTTAACATTCTTGTGCGGGTACCTACACACATCATAGATAAAAGGAAGAATGTGTGTGCATGGTAGAGAAACACATCATCCATCATGACATATCTCTTCTTGTGCACATCACCATTAGTGTCAATCAAGTATGAAAAATATGCATGGTAAGTATGCAAGTGGAGAACATGCTTATCATGGCATTTACCGAAATCTCCAAAATTTGAGAAAGCTATGGGGGCCATCTCAATAGAAAACATATTATCATTATTGTTGCAAGCAAAACAAGTGAAAGAGAAATTATTCAACAAAGTGCAAGCAATAGGAGAAATTGTAAAACACTCATGACAAAGCATGGTCCTAGGGGTACCGTTATCATCATCGTTGCGAGCAAAACATTGGAAAGAGCAATTGTTCAACAAAGTGCAAGCAATGATATCATCAACGTAACGTTTAGAACATGGCATGTCTATGGCAATATCATGATAATAAAAGTATTTCACATGGTCAACATTATGCAAAGGCAAAGTATCACTTGGAAATATCAATGAAGCATATGTGATATCACAAACATCATCCATAGCATGCCAATCATCACAAGTCATCATGTCCACTAGTGGGATCATGGCATCATCAACACCTGTATTCTTACCTTGTTCATACCTCTCATATGAAGTGGGTGTTGTGGTAGCATTGGCCTCCATGTGGGCGACTTCTTCATCATGTATGGGGATGGCATCATCTTCATCCAAGCTTGTCGCTTCTTGATCCATGGAACCTATCACATCACGAGAAAACACACTAGAGGTAGAGGGTAAGTCGTTAGAAATCAAAGTGGTCTCACATGACCTATCAACTATGATGAGGACATCCATACTACTCCGCTATATCCTACTCCTATTGACAATGAAATTGTTGCTACAAAGAATAAGTCCAATGAAATCAGGATTGGACCCATTACGAGAGCTCGTGCAAAGCTACTTGAGCAACTGGTGAATTCACTCTTAATTGAACCTGATGTTTTACTTAATGAGAACTTTATACTACCTAAGTTTATGCATCTTTGTATGATCAGGTTTATTGATAACACAAGCGTTGCACGAGGAGGAGAAGAGTTGCATCAAGAAGGACAAGCGCTGATTTCCAATATCAACAAGTGCGCGAGGGAGGAGCGGGAGGCAGGCGCACTAGGAGGCACTGAGGAAATCATGTATCAGCAAGAGAGAGATATGTCACACCAAGAATTACACGTTTGAGGTGTTCCATGACGTTTGGACTGCGTGCCAATTAGGCCGAACCCATATATGGGTCGGTATGTATCAGTTTGAGTCGAACCGGGTCAGTTTGGGCCAAGTTATGGTTATTTTTAGGCTTGTTTAGAGGGGTGGACGCCCCAACCCTCATATATACTCCAGCAGCCGTCACAATTAGGTTAGACCATGTTAAAATAAACTCTAGTTCCAGTTAGATCTGCTACAAGTGATCCTCTGAATTATTCAGCACCAATTCGTATCGATCTGGTGTGTTGCTACTATAATCTAAGTGTGATTAGTTATTCCATTGGGAATTAGCCAATTGCAAGTTTGAGTGTGATCTATTGTTCCACTAGGAATTAGTAGATTGCAACACCGCTTCATGGTCAGCGGCTACGTGCGCAAGTGTGTGGAGTTGCGAATATCCAAAGGGTTGAGAGTTGTTGCATCTGGCAGCAGGGATTAGCCGGAGAGTTCTTAGGTTCGTACAAGTTATCTTCATCATCTACATCGCCATCTACCCCAGCTCACTGAGAAGATCGGGCCACCCCTTATCATCTTGGTATCAGATTCCAGCGTTTACTCGGTGAGCATCCACAAATCTATCCGCAGTTTAGTTCTTGTTTTTGTCCTATACAGAAAAATCCACAAAAAGATTAGGTTTAGTGTTTGCCATAGCCTAGATAACACTGTTCGTGAGTTCTAGTTGCTGGTCGTAGTCTTTTTGTGTAGCCTTTCTTCTAAATCTGAGTCGTAGTTTTTTTGTGTAGTTTTCGTCTGTTTTTGATCCGTTGTCGGAGTCTCTAGACTATTTCTAGACTGTTCGTCGTGTTCTTGAGTCTTAGATCTATTAGATATGTTTTCTTTTAGTTCTGGAGATGTAGATCCGTTTCAAAGAAGAAGAAGACAAAAACAAAGAAGAAGTCACGATCGCACCTGACTTGGTGTACGTGAGTTTCCACATGTGAAAGCAAAAAAAAAGAATCGGGTCGCTGCTTCTCGCCTAACCACAGAGGTGGTCTGACCTCTAGCGTGAGAGTCAGGCAAAAAAAATCAGACCTCCGACCACGACAAGTCTGTCCTCTCAGACGAGAATTTTTGTGTTCACGACATCCCGCCAAGGTGATTTTGACCTTTTTCTGCTGTGGCAGAGACCAATTCTCAGGTCCATTTTTTTTCTTTTTTAGTTTATTTTTTTACTGAGTCCACATAGCGTACCTATCCTTGTGAGCCTTAGTAAGCCTTTCTTTGTGTCTAAAACTATCCTACGAGACTAGCGTGCTTAGTGCTCTGCGGGCTGCTCAGTTTAGCAATCTTGTGCACGTTTCCTTGAGACATTGCTAGTGTCTCTCCTTGTGCATTGCAACACGAGCGTTCGTCCGACATACCTTAATTTTTGAGCTCTTTTTCATAGTTGCAATTGCCCCACTTATCTCCACCGTGTGTGTTTTTGTGGGTCTGTTGTCATACGATCAGCACTAGGATTTCTGAATTAGTGTTGTTAGGTATCCCAACCAAGATCTACCATATACCTGGTTTGTCATGTGATAGTTTCTTGTACCCTCGGTATTCGCTTCATCACATCCATGCAAATAGCTATTCATGCAAGTTGGTAAGCTTCTCTAATTTACTTTGGAACAGTAAGTTTTCTCTTTCTTCTAGTTGAGTGAGTTGCGAGAGTTTTCCACCACCAGATTTTGTTTTGTGCACTAAGCGTACTAATCATGTCGTCTAGTTCTTCTATTGATGTGCATCAGAAAAAGGCAGGAGATACTCTGGTTATGTGGAATGAATATGAGGCCCTTCGCGATCATTTGCAGCTGGTGTTCACTAACACCACAGATGGCATTGACAAGGAAGTTCAGGGTGTACAGTTGAAGCTGGATCAGAATGAAGTTGCTGTCACCGCCATTCAAACACAAGTTACGGGGATACAAACAAGCATCCAAGCGTTGACACAGTCCGTGAATGATTTGAGGTTGCTCGTGGAGCAACAACAACAACACCAGCCGGTTGTTGAGGATGATACTGCAAGCATCAATGATGGACATGAGGCCACTGCCCCTATGTTTGGCAATGGTCGTGTTGATGGCCATGGAGGCCGTGGTGGTGCTCATGCAGGCCGTGGGCATGGATTTGCCCACTTAGGTTCCTAGCGTGCTCCTATGCATGTACCTAGACCGCAAGATGATGGCTTGGGTAAGCCCAAATTCTCTATACCCAGATTTGAGGGAGGCCCCGATGTTGAAGAATACCTCACCTGGGAGCTGAAGATAGAGAAGTTATGGCGCTTACATGACTATACTGAAGATAGAAAAATCAAGCTTGCTAGTTTAGAGTTTGATGGTTATGCATTACGATAGTGGGATGGCACTGTTCGTGCACGACAAGAAGATGGTTAGCTGCCCATTATTACTTGGCACACCATGAAGGAGGTGATGCGAGCTCGCTTTGTTCCTACCAATTACTTGCGTTCTATCTTTGACAAGTTGCAGCAATTGAGGCAAGGCACTATGACTGTTGATGCCTATTACATGGAGATGGATATGCTTCTACAACGAGCTCGGGTGCGTGAGCCGATTGAGATGACCATGCAATGTTTTGTCCATGGACTAAAGTATAACATCTAAAGCATTGTTCGGCACCATCAATATCAGGATATGAATGAGTTGTTACATCATGCACGTGAGGCTGAAGCACAGTTTGCCGAAGAAGCTCAATTCAAGGCTCGTTCTACTAGTGGTGGATGTTTTCCATCCAGATCTGCTGCAACTGCTCTTGCACCAAGTTCTCGTTCAGATGTACGTGCTACTACTTCGACACGAACTGATTCTTCTGTTTCTCATGCAAAGAAATCTGCACCCGCTGCTAGTGGTACAGGTTCAAATATGTCTACAACACGTAATAGGGACATGGAGTGCCATACATGTGGCGGCAAGGGTCACTTCAAAAGGGAGTGTCCAAATAGAAAGGTGATGTTTGTTAATGAACACGACGAGTATGAGACGGGAGATGATGCTGATCCGACTGCTTCGGATGATGATGGTTATGAGAGTGATGGTGTTGATGCTTTTCCATCCACCGCCACCACTATTGTCTGTACTCCCCATGTTCTCAATGTGTCTTCTAGTTCTGAAAGTCAGTGATGCAATTTGTTCCAGAAAGCACTTGTTGGTCCAGGAAAGGCATGCAAGGTTATCATTGATGGTGGTAGCTGTTGCAATTTGGCTAGCAAGGAGTTGTGTGCAAAGCTGAAGCTGAAGTATCTACCGCACCCCAATCCATATTTTATTCAGTGGTTAAGTGACAGTGGAGAGATGAAAGTCGGCCACATGGTGCGAGTTGATTTTGAGATTGGACCATACAAGGACTCCATTGAGTTTGATGTGGTACCCATGACGGTGTGTCACCTGTTGTTGGGTCGGCCTTGGTAGTATGATCGCCATGTGCAACACAATGGCCGAGCCAATACCTATCACTTGGAGTTCCATGGCAAGAAAATAAATTTGCAACCTATGTCACCACAACAAATTGTAAATGAATCTCGTCAGAAAACTGAAGTGAATCTAGAAAATGTAGATAGGCGAGAGACCACTACTTCTGTGAGTGAGAGCCAACAGCCCAAATCGAGTGGTAAAAATAAGAGTGAGGGAGTGCATTCACTAGTTATATTAGCCACCAAAGAAGATATGAGAGAATTTCGAGAGGATCCTACAGCCATGCCTCTTGTGCTTATGTACAAGGGTGAGGTGTTAGTTTCTAATGACATGACCCCTCTTTCTCTTGGTGTTTCTAATGTTTTGCAAGAATTCAGTGATGTGTTTCTAGAGGAGGTACCTGCTGGTTTGCCACCCATGCGCGGCATAGAGCACCAGATAGATATGATCCCTGGCGCCACGTTTCCCAACCATGCCCCTTATAGAACCAACCCCGAAGAAACAAAGGAAATACAGAAACAAGTGCAAGCGCTTCTCGACAAAGGTTATATTCGTGTGAGCTTAAGTCCTTGTGTTGTTCCTATTATTTTAGTTCCTAAGAAAGATGGTACATGGCGCATGTGTGTAGATTGTAGAGCGATAAATAACATCACTATTCGATATCGTCATCCTATTCCACGCTTGGAAGATATGCTAGATGAATTGAGTGGTGTTGTTTTTTTCTCTAAGATAGATTTGCATAGTGGTTATCATCAAATTAGGATGAAAGAAGGGGATGAATGGAAAACAGCCTTTAAAAAAAAATTGGTTTATATGAGTGGTTAGTCATGCCATTTGGATTAACTAATGCACCTAGTACTTTCATGAGATTAATGAACCATGTTTTGAGAAATTTTATTGGCAAGTTTGTGGTTGTGTATTTTGATGACATATTAATCTACAGCCGCAATGAATCTGAACATAGTGATCATATTAGAAAAGTTTTGCAAGTGTTGCGTGATGCTAAACTCTATGGTAATTTTGAGAAGTGCACATTTTGCAAAGATAAGGTCATATTTCTGGGATATGTTGTTTCTAAGCATGGAGTGGAAGTAGATTCATCTAAAATTGAAGCTATTCAGAATTGGCCTACTCCAACGAATGTTAGTCAAGTACGAAGTTTTCATGGTCTTGCTGGTTTCTGTAGACGTTTTGTGAAAGACTTTAGTACTATTGCTGCACCTTTGAATGAATTAACTAAAAAGGGTGTAGCATTTGCATGGGGCGCAGCCCAAGATCATGCATTTGATGAGCTGAAACGTTTGTTAACCTCTGCACCATTGCTTGCACTACCAGATTTTAATAAGAAATTTGAGATTGAATGTGATGCTAGTGGCATCGGAATTGGTGGTGTGTTGATGCAAGAGGGTCATCCTATTACATATTTTTCTGAGAAACTTTCTGGTGCAAGGTTGAACTATCCTATCTATGTTAAAGAATTGTATGCGCTTGTTAGAGTTCTTGAGGTTTGGCAACATTATTTGTGGCCAAAAGAATTTATCATACATTCTGATCATGAGGCTTTGAAATATCTAAAAGCTCAATCTAACTTGCATAGGCGTCTTGCTAAGTGGGTTGAGTTCATTGAGTCTTTCCCATACATAATTAAACATAAGAAGGGTAAAGACAATATAGTTGTTGATGCTCTATCTAGGAAGAACATGTTGTTAACACAATTGGATATTAAAGTTCCTAGTTTAGAGAGTTTGCGTGAGTTGTATGCTACTGATCATGATTTTGCAGCACCTTATAGCATGTGTACTAATGGGAAGGCATGGGATAAATATCACATCCATGATGGGTTTTTGTTTCGTGCTAACAAACTATGTGTTCTAGAATCGTCTGTGTTTGTTGTTGTTGCAGGAATCACATGCAGACGGTTTAATGGGCCATTTTGGGCGTGAGAATACGCTACTCATGCTTGCTGATAACTTTTACTGGCCTAGGATGAGGCGTGATGTGGACAGGTTTGTGAAACGATGCATTACATGCAACACATCCAAGTCCAAGTTGAAGCCTCATGGTTTGTACACTCCATTACCTGCACCTACTACACCATGGGAAGATATAAGCATGGATTTTGTACTAGGTTTGCCTAAAACTAAACGAGGCCATGATTCTATATTTGTGGTAGTGGATAGGTTCTCTAAAATGTCACACTTTATTGCCTGCCACAAAAGTGACGATGCGTCACATATTGCTAATTTGTTTTTCAAGGACATTGTACGCTTACATGGAATACCCAAGACAATTGTTTCTGATCGAGATGTGAAGTTTATGAGCTATTTCTGGAAGACACTATGGGGAAAGCTGGGAAAGAAGCTGCTATTCAGCACAACATGTCATCCCCAAACTGATGGTCAGACGGAGGTGGTGAATTGCACGCTCTCGACACTATTGCGTGCTATGATCAAGAAGAACTTGCGTGAGTGGGAGGAGTGTTTACCACATGTTGAGTTTTCATATAACAGGGCGGTACACTCTACCACGCAGATGTGTCCATTTGAGGTGGTATATGGCTTCAAACCCATTACTCCACTTGACTTGTTGCCTCAACCCATACAAGACAGAGTAAACATGGAGGCATCAAAGAGGGCAGATTTTGTGCGGAAGATACATGTGAAGACTAAAGAAGTTATTGAAAGGAAGGGAAAGAGCATTGCTGATCGAGTTAACAAGAAGCGCAAGGAGGTGCTGTTTTAACCTGGCGACTTGGTATGGGTACATTTTCGCAAGGACAGATTTCCGGAGTTGCGTAAATCCAAGTTACTTCCATGTGGTGCTGGTCCTTACAAAGTGCTTGCCAAGATAAATGATAATGCGTACAAGATAGATCTTCCTACAGTTGAGTTTGGTGTCAGTAATAGCTTCAATGTTGCTGATTTGACACCAATGATGGAGATGACCTTGGAGCATCGAGGTCGATGCCTTTTGAAGGGGGGAGATGATGAGGACATCCATACTACTCCGCTATCTCCTACTGCTATTGACAATGAAGTTGTTGCTGCAAAGAACAAGTCCAATGAAATCAGGATTGGACCCATTACGAGAGCTCGTGCAAAGCTACTTGAGCAACATGTGAATTCACTCTTAATTGAACCTGATGTTTTACTTAATGAGAACTTTATACTACCTAAGTCTATGCATCTTTGTATGATCAGGTTTATTGATAACACAAGCGTTGCACGAGGAGGAGAAGAGTTGCAGCAAGAAGGACAAGCGTTGAGTTCCAATATCAACAAGTGCGCGAGGGAGGAGCGGGAGGCAGGCGCACTAGGAGGCAATGAGGAAATCACGTATCAGCAAGAGAGAGATATGGCACACCAAGAATTACACGTTTGAGGTGTTCCATGACGTTTGGACTGCGTGCCAATTAGGCCGAACTCATATATGGGTCGGTATGTATCAGTTTGAGTCAAACCGGGTCAGTTTGGGCCAAGTTATGGATGTTTTTAGGCCTGTTTAGAGGGGTGGACGCCCCAACCCTCATATATACTCCAGCAGCCATCACGATTTGGTTATACCATGTTAAAATAAACTCTAGTTCCAGTTAGATATGCTACAAGCGATCCTCTGAATTATTCAGCACCAATTCGTATCGATCTGGTGTGTTGCTACTATAATCTGAGCGTGATTAGTTATTCCATTGGGAATTAGCCAATTGCAAGTTTGAGTGTGATCTATTGTTCCACTGGGAATTAGTAGATTGCAATACCGCTTCGTGGTCAGCGGCTACGTGCGCAAGTGTGTGGAGTTGCGAATATCCAAAGGGTTGAGAGCTGTTGCATCTGGCAGCAGGGATTAGCCGGAGAGTTCTCAGGTTCATACAAGTTATCTTCATCATCTACATCGCCATCTACCCCAGCTCATTGAAAAGATCGGGCCACCCCTTATCAAACTACCACTCTCAACTCACTCGGTGTATCGCTCATGCCCTCCAAGTGGAAGCACTCAATCTCACGTATGGTGGAGTCACTCATCTCACTCTTGTTTTCACTCAAGTGGGCTAAGTGGCTCTCATACTCACATGGGATTGTTACCACATCATCACTCAAGCATATGGGGGTAGGCTTGGTTCTCTCAACTCCATGCGCCTCTTTTGGTGAAGGGAAAGTCCCATGCTCACCATTCTCGACCTTTTCGTCGCCATCTTGTGGTAGTGGTGGAAGTAGGCTCCTGTTGTTGTCGAGAGCGGTGCTCGGATCGACTTCATCACATATGTGGCCTTGGCTTCCTCCATCTTGAAGTGTAGACTCTTGGAATGAAGCTTGATGCCGTGGAGGAGAGCTTGCTCTTGGTGCCCTTTTGGTGGTGGCACTAGTAGTTGAAGGCGCCTTATGATGGTGTAGACGGAGGTCATTGGCGTGCCTTGCCAAAGGTTGATGTAGATGGCGCACTTGGTCATCCACATGACGCTCACGATGATTCTCCTTTTCCTTGGCACTCTTCTTGGTGAGGTGTTGTAATGAGAGCAAAGCATCATTAGTCTTGGCCATGATGCTCATGGTTTTGGTGAAGTTGTTATCCATGTCGCTCTTGAAGTTGTTGAGGGAGCTTTCGAACTTGTCCATGTGATGGTGGACCTTGGCACTCTCGAGATGGAGGCTCCCTCTTGGTCGATGCGACTTGAGGAGCTTGTCGTTGTCGTTCTTGAAATCTTCCATGCTTGGGGAGTTATTGTTGTTGTAGAACTCCATATAACCCAAGCATGTGGAGCCATTGTCGGTGTAGTGCTCCATCATGTCATCCATGCTTGTGGAGGCATATGCAAGGTGGCTCATCGTGGATTCTTCATAGAAATCATCCTTGGTTTCGGAGTTCCTAGACATGATTCACAAGACCAAGTGGTGTATATGGAAGTGGTAGGGGGTTAGGGATGCAACATCAAACCTTACTTTACCTTTGAAGATAGTATCGTGCAAGTGGAAACACTTGAGAGCAATCAAAACCAAGAAAAGTGAAGTTCACGCGGAACACCAAAACCAACTAACCACTAAAAAACACACACACAAAGCTTATGGTGGATAGGTATAGAAGGTGGCATGTCAAGAACCAACCGAACTCAAGATGTTGTAATGGAAAGTAAAGAACCACAATGATCACAAAGCAAAACAAGTCAATCCACAAGAGGAAATATGTACAAGGAAACACACACAGTGGGATAAATGGGACTTGTGCGACGGAGAAAGTGAGCTAAGAACCAAATGATGACCTAGCGAAGACTATAAGCTCGTGTTGCACAAGTGCAAGGAGAGACGCTAGTTCGATTGCAATAAAATTGGTGGGTTACAAGATATGCACAATAAGTACCACCGATTTGATGTTCATCGAGCTTGCGCTTCCTATTCTATGAGGCACTTGTTTCTTTCTTTCTCTTTTTCTTATTTTTCTTTTTCTTTTTCTTCTCTTTTTCTTTTCGTGTCTTTTTTTTCACTTGCCTCTTCCTTGTGCCAACAACTATACAAGATAACAATATGAGATAGCGCGCTCACAACTTTTGCTCGGAATTCTACAAGGTATCAAATGTGCATAGCCCAAGCAATCATAGGAGGAACTAGTCTCAGTAGGTGTTTGTTGATCACAAAGATAGTGTGGCTCACAAAGGGATGCAAGTGGGGAGAAGTCGCGGAATGTATATACCTTTCTCGCTGATCTTCACCCTTTATTGTTGGATTCCGCCTTGATCACGGAATTTGGATGGAGTAGATAGCATGAACCACGAATATGATGATGTAGATCTCCTTCTCCTCTTCAAAACGAGCTAAAGAACACCAAAATCCGAGTTTGTATGCAAAATTTATGCTCAAAACCGTGAAGCAGATTTTTACTCGTCAGGCGAATCCGGGCGGACAGCCCAGCCGGGGCGGATATTCCGGTCCGTTTACGCCCGAAACTCCGGTGGGGCGGATATTCCGGTCCGTTTTGGCCGGACAGTCCGGTCCGATCGAACCAGAACTTCCAGAACACGAACATGACGAGTTTTGGCGGAAAAACTCGAACCAAAACACCAAATTGGTGGGGGAAATCAAGGAATTAGGCCATGGGAACGAAGGGGAAGGTAGATCAACAAGTGTATCAAGTAATCCACAGATCAAAACCTACCAAAATGCACTCAAATCACGGATCAATCCAAAACACGAATTGGGGCTGTTTTTGGTGGAATTTTCGAATTTATGGAGAAAAAGACCAAATCGAGGAGAAATCCATGGCAACCAAAAGCTCCTGATACCAGATGTTATGGGGTAACCCCGTGGGTGGCCCGATCTTCACGGTTCTCGTGGTCAAATCAATGGGAAAGCAAGGGAAAAGGGAGAAGGTAGCGGAAGCGGACGCACACCACGCGAAGAACACGATGAACACACGCAAAACACACACGATACAAGGACGATTGCTCTCACCGGTGGCCACCGGTCCAATAGAATCCTCGCAAGAAAAGATCGGTCAACGTGCTCCCTCGATCCCATGCGGAGAGGGAAGAACACCTTGGAGAGGGTCTTCACGTCTTGGCAAAGGGACACTAATGGCAAGGCCTTGTACAACGAGGGAGGCGCAATGCAAACTCCAACGAGGTGGTGATGATAGTCGATCCCCTTTGGTAGAAGGGGATGAGGCAAAACTAGAGATTCCATAAAGGGGGTTTTCTTTAGTCTATCATCTATGCCTAAGGGATACAATGAGGGGTGGGGGATCTATTTATAGGCCAGCCACAAGTTCAGGGGTAGTTTGGGCATAAAACTAGGGTTTGGTGCGGGATAGAGGGGTACATGGGCCAAGGGCCCAGTTGTTGGCTCGCAGGACCATCACTTAGGCCGGACAGTCCGGGTCGGGTGGACCGGACAGTCCGGGGTGGCCGGACACTCCGAGTAGTGTCCGGGTAGTGTCCGAACTGGCCTTCTGAATGTCCACGCCAGGTTGCGGTGGGGGCAGGCAGGACACTCCAGCTGGGTCACACCGGACACTCCAGCTGCGTCGAACACTCCGGCTGGCATCGGGTGGACTCTCCGATTCTGGAGCTGGCTGCTCCTGGTCCATCTTCTTGGGTAACTTGGCGACGATCTTGGGGACTTGGCGTTGTAGATGTAGTAGCGTCCGCAAGACGGGCTGCATCACACACGCAATGACACTGGCTGTGGTTCATGAAAAGAACAGACATGCAATGATACTGGTGGATCCATCTGTGGTTTGTGAGAAGAACACACATGCATGACACTAGGTGTGGTTCATGAAAAGAACACACATCCAATGACACTGGTAGATCCTTATGTGGTTTGTGAGAAGAACAGACATGCAATGACTCTAGATGTGGTTCATGAAAAGAACAGACATGCAATGACACTGGTGTATCCTTATGTGGTTTGTGAGAAGAACACACATGCTATGACACTGGGTGTGGTTCATAAAAAGAACAGACATGCAATGACACTAGTGTATCCTTATGTGGTTTGTGAGAAGAACACACATGCAATGACTCTAGCTGTGGTTTATGAAAAGAACACACATGCAATGACTCTAGCTGTGGTTCATGAAAAGAACAGACCTGCAATGACACTGGTGGATCCATATGTGGTTTGTGAAAAGAACAGACATGCAATCACACTGGGTGGATCCATGTGTGGTTCATGAAAAGAACAGACATGCAATGACACCGGTGGATCCTTATGTGGTTTGAGACATGCAATGACTCTAGCTATGGTTCATGAAAAGAACAGACATGCAATGACATTGGTGGATCCATGTGTGGTTTGTGAAAAGAACAGACATGCAATCACACTAGGTGGATCCATATGTGGTTTATGAGAAGAACACACATGCAATGACACTGGTGATCTGTGGTTTGTGAAAAGAACACGCATGCAATGAATCTAACTTTGGTTAATGAAAAGAGCAGACATGCAATGACACTGGTGGATCCATGTGTGGTTTGTGAGAAGAACACACATGCAATGACACTGGGTGTGGTTCATGAAAAGAACAGACATGCAATGATACTGTTGGATCCATGTGTGGTTTGTGAGGAGAACACACATGCAATGACACTGGGTGTGGTTCATGAAAAGAACACACATCCAATGACACTGGTGGATCCTTATGTGGTTTGTGAGAAGAATAGACATGCAATGACTCTAGATGTGGTTCATGAGAAGAACAAACATGCAATGACACTGGTGTATCCTTATGTGGTTTGTGAGAAGAATAAACATGCAATGACACTAGGTGTGGTTCATGAAAAAACACACATGCAATGACACTCGTGTATCCTTATGTGGTTTGTGAGAAGAACAGACATGCAATGACTCTAGATGTGGTTCATGAGAAGAATAGACATGCAATGACACTGGTGTATCCTTATGTGGTTTATGAGAAGAACAGACATGCAATGACTCTAGCTGTGGTTTGTGAGAAGAACACACATGCAATGACACTGATGGATCCTTATGTGGTTTGTGAGAAGAACAGACATGCAATGACTCTAGCCGTGGTTCATGAAAAGAACAGACATGCAATGACACTGGTGGATCCATATGCGGTTTGTGAGACGAACAGACATGCAATGAAACTGGGTGGATCCATGTGTGGTTTATGAAAGGAACAAACATGCAATGACACTGGGTGTGGTTCATGAAAAGAACACACGTCAAATGACACTGGTGGATCCATATGTGATTTGTGAGAGGAACAGACATGCAATCACACTGGGTGGATCCATGTGTGGTTCATGAAAAGAACAGACATGCAATGATACTGGTGGATCCATGTGTGGTTTGTGAGAGGAACATACATGCAATGACACTGGGTGTGGTTCATGAAAAGAACACACATCCAATGACACTGGTAGATCCTTATGTGATTTGTGAAAAAGAACACACGTGCAATGACTCTAGCTGTGGTTCATGAAAAGAACACACATGCAATGACACCGGTGGATCCATGTGTGGTTTATTGAAAGAACACACATGCAATGACTCGGGTGGATCCATATCTGGTTCATGAAAAGAACACACATGCAATGACACTGGTGGATCCATATGTGGTTCATGAAAAGAACACACATGCAATGACATTGGTGGATCAACATGTGGTTTATGAAAAGAACACACATGCAATGACACCGGTGGATCCATGTGGTTTATGACAATAACACACATGCAATGAACTCTAGTGGGTCCATGTGGTTTATGAGAAGAACACACATCCAATGAACTCTAGTGGATCTATCTTGGCATAATTTGATGTATGCCATGATGTATTTCATTGTACAAGACACCCACTTTCTATTTTTATACTACTCAGTTTTGCCCTTGGTTTTTTGATACTACTCAGTTTTGCCCCCTCTCTCTATCTTTCGTAAAAGCCCAAACATGTGCTCACTCTGTCTGCTACTCCCTGATTGGTTGTCACAGTTGTCACGCGGATCGTGCGCACCAACCGTTGATTCTGTGTGATCCAACGATGATCATTGAACACGGCGTGCCCTTCATGGTACAGCGTGAGATAGCACAGACGTCTCCCTCAGCGAGACTTCTACAAGAAGGAACACGAAGCCATCCATGGAAAAAGTCGTCGAGCGGTCATGTCATGTTTAATCAAGTCTGAAAAGCCTACTACTGCTACTACTACGCCACAACACATGCGTCATCGAGTGCACGGTCGTCGATGGACAGCTGCAATTTATTGCCACTTGATTTTAATAAGACATATCCCATTTTTTACACAACGACTCTTAATCTCACTTCCAACTGGGCCCCACCGTAAGAAGCTTGCACGCGCTAGCCAGAGGCCGAAGAGCTGAGCTCGACGAGACCTAACGTCTCCGCCTTCATCGAGTCACTCGCAGTCATCAACACATCCCTCTACTCGATCTAGCACAACCCCACAAATCTCGCCGTACACCCACCTACGTTCCGCTCTACATTTCCACTTTTAACTATCGCCAATTTTAGGGCCGTGTCAAACTTCGTACATAGAAATTGTGTATGCGCCCTTTGTATGCGGCTCAATACAGAACTGCCATGCATGGCCCAGGAAAAAACGTGACGTACCGTGCAGTAGACTGCACGGCGCGTTGCACGGTGGTGCAACGAAACGTGCCTTGCTTCCATCCACCTTAACTATAGAGCCCCTCTCTGCACACCCACTCTCAGTCTCGCTCACTCACCCCACGCAACCCTCTCCACTATCCCACCAGCATCTGCAAACTCCCGAGAATACCCCGTCTGTGCTGGCGATAGCGGAGGAGGATACGGTGGCCATCGTCGCCTCCGAGGCCACCGGTGAGGAGGCCCCCGTCTCCTCGCCGGTCCCCCTCGACACGTTGAAAGCAGCCGTCATCCCTGTCCAGGCCACAGTCGAGGCATCGATGGCAGTCGTTGTTCCCATCCAGGCCACCGTCCCCACTACCGACATAGTCGCCGAAGAGGAGCCCCGTGCCGGCGAGGAGGCTCCTGCCGGTCACAAGCAGATCCAGCACTTCATGGGCACCTATGATCCAGATAATTACATGGCTCCGCTGAACCCCTACGACACCGGCATCGACGACCCATGGTCAGAGGTAACTAGAGTTTGCTCCCCTCCCCTGGTTCTTCTACCGTTCCCATCGTTGGATGCTAGATCTTGGTTTATTAGGATTCTCTTGTTCGCATTTCGATTTCTCAATATTCTTACATCATCTACTCCCCCATTTTCCTTTTCTTCCAATAGGTTTCCAGCAGCGACGTCTGCAGCGATGACGAGTCTAGGCACACCAAGACTCGTCAGGTGCTGAGGAGGCTGCAGGCCGGCCAGTACGACGCCTTCTTCGCTGGCGGCAACTACAGCTGCCCCTTCTGCATGGGGATCGGCTTCTGTTGGGTGAGTCTCGCCGGCACTGACTTCAACTCCTTACTGAAGCATGCAGAGGCCCCGGGCTCCAGCATCCACAAAGGCGGCGAGACCGTGAATGTCAATGCCTACATCGCTGAACACCAGGCTCTCGACATTCACCTCCGAAACCTCTAGCGGGTGGCCATCAAAGAGGGTCGCATGCCTCCAATCAGGCCCAAGGCCCCCAAGATCAAGGGACTGGGCAGCAAGAAGTGGAGGAAGCGCCGGAGGAAGGAGGCGGAGGCGCGGGCGCATGAAGGAGGGGTTGAATGTGTCTGCTGCTGCTAAGCAGCTTCTTTTGATTTTCTATATTTTGCTTGCATCCTATTTCTGGTTGAATGCATCGAACCTCGTTAAGCAACCTACTTTCTACTGCTATATCCTATTTAGATGCGCACAACTATATCTACATTTGTTTTGTTTTCTGAATGAATGTATTCTGCCTGGTGTGATTTGCTGCTCTATGTTTGCTACCTGATCGGAGGCAAAAAGATGTCCAAAAGGGAACAAATTATCAAAGAGAGAATCTTCTCTAGATTTGCTACCAATTTGGGTAAAATGAAACATATTTGTTTAGCGAGAGAGGAAAAGGGTACTCTTTCAAACTGCCAGTTAACGAGCTACCATCTTGACAAGCTACAAGACACATACATAAACATAACACAAAGAGGGTTAAATTTATTTTACTACTCTTACTTGAGGCGCTAGACATCTTGATAAGATAAATGAGTTCTACAAAATAGAAACATAACACTAAGAAGTAAAATTTAATTCACTTCTCATCAGCCCACTTGAGGCGTTTGCCATCGTTCCTAGGCGACCAACTGCGATCATTCCAGGTGGATCTTATATTATTGGAACTCCACAGCTCACGAAATGCTTCGTCCCACCTGGGATCTGAATTGCCTTCCCTATCTTCAGCGTCCTGCAACACAATTAGCGGTGCATCATAGACCTGATTGTTGCCGCTAGAAGATGCTGCCTCTCTGTTTGCTGCTTCACTTACAGCCTCTCTGTCAGCTGCTTCTGCTTCAGCTGCAAGCTCTCTTTCAGCTGCTTCAGATGCAGCCATTTCCTTTGCATATGCAGCTTCAAACTCAGCTATTCTGCATTTTCTACAAAGGTCTCCCCTAAGCTCGTCTTCCCTCTTTCAAATAGGGCAAAACACGAGGTAACGTAGAAAAAAATGGATCTTCTTGTACAGCTGGTAGGTCACGTAAGCATCTATGGCTGCATACTTCAGGTTTATATCAGACAACGACCACTCGTCCCAGAAATCGTGCCTATCCGTAGGGAAATCTGCCTTCATTCTATCGTACGACTCATCGAGGATTCTAGTTGCGAGTGATGCCATTCCATCCTTCCTCGAGCCCCCTAGGATCTTGACAAGACTCTGAATATCGATCCAACAGCGAGGGAATTATAATTCCCTCTCGATAAAATTTCGAAAAATCAGTTGTATTGTCGACAGTGCAGAAAACAATTCCCTTTTCTACAAGGAACTGGCGTAGCGCTGGACAATTCCTGTCAGTCCTGAAAGTATGTAGTTTGTCATCACCATAACTACAAATATTTTGTCAATGCAAGATCATCATCTGAATATAATTTTGAAAAGTTTAGTAAATGCAAGATCAAGACTCTCAACATTGTCTTGTCATAATTTATTTGGTCCTAAATAAAATCCAGTAGTTACAAGATGAGCAAATGGATAAAGAACAAGAGGAGAAAACCCTAAAAGCGGTTAGCTACAGAGAGCAGATCTACAAATCAGGAGAGGTGGTAGACGAGGACATGTTTCCTCATGGCTAGTTGAACGACAACGTCTTCACTCCCTTCATATGGGTGCTCCGTGATGTACTCGAGGTCCAATCCCACAAACTTGTCCTCATCATTCTCAAGCCAACCCTCGTACATCCTCAGGACTTGCACCACTGTCTCCTCCTCGTTGGTGTAGACAACGTTTATCTTCTTATTGTAATGGGTAGTGAAGCTTGTCTCTAGAGTGCGACGACCTTCGATGGCGGCAAGGAGAAGATGGAAGAAGACAGATGACAGGAAGAAGGAGAGTGGTTTTTGTGAGGCAGGGGAACGGTGGAACCGTCAATGCGCTTTTAAGGTAGTGGTCAACATCAGGGACGGAAGTCCAAGGAGAGACGTGTGGCGGTGGCCGTTCCAGCTTCTGAGTAAACAAAAAATAATTATAACGCCGATACATGTGCCATGTTTGGCACGTCAATACACTAGGCCGGTGGTGTTGTCCTATCCACTGTGCCAGCGCTGCAAGCCTACGTGACAGCCACCCCGCCTAAGCGACGGGAGTGACATAACAGCGAGAACTGACAAGGGGGGCCCAACTTGATGGCCGTTAGCCTGATATTTTGTATTGAAACGTAAAGGTGAATTCGTGCCGAAAAGACCCTCTGAGTATTTGACATGCCAAATTTGGGCAACGCAGCTGATTGTAAGCAACTTGGGTACCGCGTTGCCTGGACACCCCAACTTTCGGGCCGCAAAATGATATTCTCCTTGTGCGGTGGGGAGGTGCTTGTCGACGAGGGTGGTGGCAGTGCTCCTGTTGCGGGCGGTGCAGGCCTTCTCCTCGGTCGCTGGCGGTGCTCCTGCTACTGGCGGGGCAGGCCTCCTCCTCCTAGGTCGCTGGCGGGGCAGGGTGGGCCTCCTCCTCCACAGGCTCCGGCGCGGCGGTGGCGGGCCTCCTCATAGGTCGCAGGCAGGGCGGGGCTCTCCTCCACAGTGGCTCCGGCGGCAAGGGCGGGTGCTAGCTAGGGATTGCACGCGGGCGAGAAAAGGGAAGAAATGGATTGATAAGGGGATTAGGGGAGGCCGGACTGTTATTTAGCTAAGTGTGAAAATTTTGTGGCGCATTACTATGATATGCACCACAGAATCTTTGGACATAGTCCAAAACAGCGCGGCGTCATAGTTTGACAAGAAACACATACATGTCCTTGTAATCTTGCTTGCCAGCTCTAAACCTGGGGCAGCTAGATTCGAATCCTGGCTGTCTCAGACTATTTTTCCTTTTTTAAAAAAATATTTTTAATTATATATGTTTAAAAGCAAGAACATATACACACATGCATATTTATTAAAAAAAGCAAGAACATACACATGCATATTTATTCAAAAAACCCTCCCCGAATCATATATATATGTGCTTGTCACACACAAATGTGAATTTGTATGCCCACACGAATATCACGTTATATCTTTTAGTCTCTAACTAATATATATTTGCGAGCACACGTGTGAATTAATACACAAAAAAGTCACACAATTGCTAGAGTTTCTTCACAATCTTCTTGCCCTTTTTCATCGCGGTTGAATACTTTAGCCCGTGCACTTTGAGATTTCTTCTTGTGAATGGACAACCTTTAGTAGGTAGTGTGGTCTTCCTTCTTACTATAGTGGTAGTAGGCATGTTGAAGTACTTGTCGAATTCCTCTTCGATCATCGGATCGTCGTTCTTGTCAAAGTCTTGCTCGTTGGCGGCTCCTTCCATTCCAATGATGCTCCTCTTGCTCCTCCTAACTACAACATGGTTGGTCTTTGACGGATCGGTAATAAAAAGCATTGATTAACTTGGCTAGCGAGTACCCAAGGATCATTTTTTGTGGAGTCGTTCTTCGCAGATTTGGCATTTGGTATAACCATGGTGGTGAAATACCGGCCTTCTTTTTCCATGTTCTTGGCCCATCTAACACGGAACATCGGTACGATCTCTCCACAATAGTCGAGCTCCCATGTCTCCTCAATCCTTCCGTAGAATATTTACATGATCGTAGTCTCGTCATCAGATAAGGATAGCATAGTTACTCCTGAGTTTTGATATTCACTATTCCTGTCCTTTTCCTCGGTGTACAATCTGTAACCATTTATGTCGTATGACTGATAGGTCCTTAGGTTGTGCCCTGGGCTATGCGACAAGGAGAATATGAGTTTTTGATCTTCCATAGAAGGCGTCTGTGGGGGATTGTCCAGTAGCCTTTTCTTGAACCAACCTGTGAAGCTAGAGTTGTGCTCTCTGGTTATGTCTCCCTTCTTCCTCGGCCGGCCTTGGTCGACGTACTCCTGCTCGATTAAGCTTTTGTGTTCTTCCACCCAAGGGCCGACCAATTCAATGTGCTATAGCACGACTCGGTGTGCCCAGTCAAAGTCGGCGCGTCGACCATTAATGCCGACATGCAGTGAGCGGTAGCCCTCGCGATGACCATATCCAGTAAGCATGTCGAAGTGCTTCTTGGTGGGTATTCCAACATCCTCGTTCTTGGTGGTTAGATAATTCTTGCAGAAGGAGATGCACTCGTAGATCAAAAAGCCCTTGGCTATGCTTCCATCTAGACGGGACCTATTGCGAATGAATCCTTTGATGACACCGTTTAGCCTTTCAAACGGCATCATGTTGTGCAGGAATGTCGGCCCAAGCTGGATAATGTCATCCACGACATGAACAAGTAGATGCACCATGATGTCGAAGAATGCGGGCGGGAAGTAAATCTCGAGCTCGCATAGTATCACCATGATCTCTTCCTGTAGCTTGTCGAGCTGCTTCACACCGATCGACTTCGTAGATATGATGTCGAAAAAGTTGTAAAGGGCAAACAGCGTCTCACGGACATGCTCGTCCTGTTGGGTTTGCAGCATAGAAAACAAAAAAATTCCTACGATGAGAACTATACGCCAAGATCTATCTACTAGATACAGAACAACGGGTGGATATACATCCATGGAGAACTTACCCTCGAAGACAACAGAGTTTTGTTAACGAGTTGGAACTCGTGGATGATGTAGTCATACGCTTGCCGATCTCAAGATCGTGTGGAAGTCCGAGCGCCGCAAATCAGTAGCGCATCCGTCCTCGCACACACGTTCAAGCCACCGGACAACCTCCACCTCCTCGCTCCAGCGAATCAGCGGAATCAGCAACTCCTTCCAGACGCAAGGCCACCGGGAACATGTATCTCGCTAATCTAAGACCATGGGGGAATATCTAGAGGGGGAGAGAGATCCTTCACGAGGAGGTGTGCTTTGTGAGGGAGGAGAGGGGGGAGAGGGGGCTCCTCCCCTCCCATGCCCGGTGGCCAAGGGGGGTGCCCCCACCTCTTCCTCATTCATGTGGTGGAAGCTCCACTCACATCAATTCAAGCTCCACCCAAAATTCCACTCACATGCATTAAATTTCCACCAAATTTAATGCAACTCTCAATTAATAAAACTCTTTTATTTATTTTATTCAGAATTTTGTTAATTAATTTAATTAACAAACATTCACATAAAACTCATTGCAACATTTCAATATCACATGCAGAACCACTTTCTGCAATTTCACCCGAAACAATTCCTGCGCTTTGCAATCCTTTCGTCTGAAACATATGTGCTCCAAAATGGTGTCTGGCAACCCTTAAGTGTGTCAACCTACGGTTCGTGAATAATGCAGGCATGATTGAGACTCCTCTCAGATCAATAATCGGAAGCGAGACCTGGAGATCCATACTGACTCCTGCACATTCAACGATGACTTCTGTGATCGTGAGAACCTTTAACACTAGTAACTTAATCCCTTTGTCTCATGATATAATACATGTCCGAGATTCGATCATCGGTATCCAAATACCTAGTTTGATCTTGTTACCGACAAGCACTATTTTCTCGTTCCCGTGATATAACATTCTAGTGATCACATCACTTGCTTCCAAGCTATCTTAATGTGATATCACCGAGAGGGCCCAGAGTATATCTATCCGTCATCGGGATTGACAAATTCCACTCTTGATCTATGAGCCTCAACATAACACCTTCATAGCACCGAACCCACCTTTATAGTCACCCTGTTACGGTGTGACATTTGATGTTATCAAGATACTCTTTCGGTGTTAGCAATTAACATGATCTCATGGTCTAAGGACTAAGATTACTTCGTATGATGTTATAGCAATGTAAACATAATGACTTTGATCATAATGTTGTACTTCGGATGAATGTTCATCACATCATTTCAAAAATGCTGTGACCTTGTTATTAACAACATCCAATGTCCATGATCAGGAAACCTTGATCATCTTGTTAATGAACGAGCTAGTCTAGAAGAGAGGCATAACTAGGAACCCTTTTTTGTTTATTAAACACACATGTATTGATGTTTCCTATCAATACAATTATAGCATGCAAAATAAACATCTATCATATACAAGGAATACATAATAACAACTTTATTATTGCCTCTCAGGGCATATTTCCTTCACGTCCATTATCCCATGGATCACAATGGGTAGTATCTTCATCATCAACACGTGACCGTCGTGAGACTTTATACCGTTGAACCTATTCTTCGCCATGTCCAGATATCTGATTAACTTCCCCAAGTAACCGTGAGGAACTTTCACTCCTAGGAGACACCTGAAAAACTGCTCGAGCTCCGCCTGACTCAGAGTGAAGCAGGCAGCACGAAGCACCACCTCATTCTTCTTAACTCTTTTGCGTTGACCTTGAGTCCCTTCCTTATTATCATCATCATCACTATCAGGGTACTGAAGATCTTTCTTAATGCCAAGCAATTTAAGGTCCTTTCTTGCTTTTGGCCCATCCTTGGTCCTCTCCGGCATGTTGAGTAGAGTGCCAAGTAGACTCTCGATAACGTTCTTCGTGATGTGCATTACATCGAGGCTATGGGGCGTGTGGAGAACCTTCTAGTACGGCAGGTCCCAGAAAACAGATCTTGCTTTCCATACATCCAGCAACGGCTTTGTCTTTTCTCGCTCTTTTCCCGGTGCAGAGCAATCTACCCAATTATTCAAAACCTCCTCGATTTCTTCGCCGCTCCTCGTACGCGGGGCACTTTCGCGCTCATCTTTACCATTGAACAGGTCACCGCGTTTTCTCCACGGGTGATCCATGCAGAGCCACTTTCGAGTACCTTGGAACACGGTTTTCGAAGACCCGGGATCCCTTGGTAGTTGGAGATGCGGGGCCTTATCCATGCACTTGACACATGCATTGTGTCCGTGGGTCACCTTGGACAATACATATGCGTTACCAGGATAGGGATGGCAATGGGTACCCATGACCTCCGTACCCGCCGGGTAAAAATCCATTAGTAGTACGGGTATGGGACAAAAAATACCCATGGGTATCTAAATGGGAAAGTTTCATACCCATCGGGTACATCGGGTACAGGTGTGGGATCGTAGAACCCATACCCGCGTACCCATCTACCCATCCAAAATTTGATAGATGTGGCCTTGGCAATATACTAAAATTCTTAATTCGTCTTAATCATGCATTAACTCTAGCTAAGTCGTCTCGTACTTTCTAGTTCCACGATCGCTCATAGGTTTGTTAGGATCGCTTTACCTCCCAAGTGACTGTCGCCATCCATATCTTCTTTATGTGATCATATCCTGATTCTCAAGCTTGTTTATGTGATCACATCCTGATTCTCATGTGATTAGTATCGGTCTCTTATTTCTCATACCACCATAACTTCGTAAGCAGCAGGGTTGCCGCAAGACTATTGGCTACTCTATTCCAGGTTTGGCTGATGTTTATAACGTGTCGATGTTTGTGATGTCTTACTATTTTTTCTAATTTCAGGTGTTGTAAAGATGGGTATTTTTACCCATGAGTACCCATTTACCCTACCGGGTGACTAGTATAGGAAAATGTTATACCCATTGACAGGTATAGGTATGGGTGATGGGTATGATTAGAGGGGACGGGTAAGGGTATGGGTGGCTCCCCCCGTGCCCATACCCTGCAGGTGCTATCCCTAAACTAGGATAGTCCTACACCGTCATGAGCAACACGGCTCTCAGAGGGAAATATTCTTTAGTGTAGGCGTCCCACGTACGGGATAGCGTCTCGCACAATGTGTCTAACTCCTCTCTCAACAGCCCGAGATACAGATGCATATTGATACCTGATTGTTTCGCCCCTAAATAAGAATGATCATGCGTACGTACCTTTGCTTCGTGCACAGCCATGGGGGGAGGTTGTATGGCCATACAAACATAGGCCAGGTGTTATGTGTGCTACTCTAGTTGCCAAACGGATTGAGTCCATCGGTGCTCATACCCAGCCTGATGTTCCTTGCATCACCACTGAACTCTTTGAAATCGATGTCCAATGCATTCCACTAGCTAGTGTCTGAAGGGTGTGTCAGGATCTTGCCATTCTCCGGATCATCTTCGGGTTTCTCCCTTTCTGCGTGCCATTGCACGAGCTTTGCTTCCTTAGGATCTACAAAATATCACTGCAGACGGGGGTGATGGGAAAGTACCATACCACTTTTCGAGGAACTTTCTTGTTCCCTCTCTTGTACCGTCCTTGGCTGCACACGGACATGTGGTTCTCTCCGCATACTCATTTCGATAAAGTGTGCAATCATTGATGCAGACGTGGTATTTATTGTGTGGTAGGTCAAGAGGGCACATGATTTTCTTGGCCTCCTTGATACTTGTTGGCAATGTGTTCCCCTTAGGAAGTTGGTCGTGCCAATATTTCATGTTCGTGTTGAAGCTCACATTGGTCTATTTGTGTTCGGCCTTCATCTCCAGAGCCTCGAGCGTTACACTCAATCGTGTATCCTCAGGGCGACACCTAGGATACAATAGTAATCCCGTCTATCTCCATTTATGCTAGCTTGGCTTTCTCTCTAGTTGTAGCTTTGGCGTTGCTCGTCTCCTTGAGGAGCAGTTCTTGAACATGAGGGTCCTGCAAGGCCGAAGTTAGAAGCGTCTGGGTGTTCGCGTCTTCTCCTTCTTCATGATGATCATGCCCGTCGGCATCTCCTTCTTCATGATGATCATGTCCGTCGGCATCTCCTTCTTCATGATGATCATGTCCGTCGGCATCTCCTTCATGATGATCATGCCCGTCGGCATCTTCTTCATCATGATGATCATGCCCGGGAGACTCTTCGTCGTCTCGCCCGCCCACGTCTTTGTGACCACCATGTAACACCCTCGAATCAGCCATATGCAAGTTTTAGCGATTCCCGCCAAACCCACATAGAAACGATTCAAAGATGCCCACCAGCCACTTGCGTGCGGGTGGAAAACGAAGTAATATCATTACACAATAGTCCACGATGGAACCCACAAAACTTACATATACAACAACGACTCATCGAGTCAAGAATACAAATATACAATACAAAGATCCAAATCACCTTGAAAACGATACAACATTCGAGTACGGATCAGATGCAAATGGGGCTAAGAGCCCTGAAGAATAACCAATGGCGTCCATAACCCTGACCAGGCCAAGTCGGAAGGGTAACCCTGCTAACGACGGAGAACTTATACCTATCAAACAAAAGGGGTGCCAACAAAGGGCAAAGGAAAAAGGGAGAGGTCAGTACTGAGGCCAGTACACGGCGAGTCTAGAATTCGGCGGCTCTCACCTACATAGGTATGGTGGACTGAAGCGGCAGCGAAGCATGCACTAAACAACATATAGAGACTCGATCCAAATGTCGGCTATTAGAGAGATAAGAAAGACTTATTCCGAACCACCCTGATACTAACACCAATCATACCCATCCTAGTATTTCCCCTTCGAGACCAAATGAGGAAGTCAAACCAAGGAACTCACACAGTTGGCAGTTTTATTCATTCCATTATAGTTGCAGCACTTACTAGTCAGATATAGATATCATGAGTCATCCTGATATCATAAGCAATGGGCAGTTTTAGTTAACCATTCCATTTTAGTTGCAATACTTACTAGTCAGATGCAATTAGCTAGAGATAGCTGTGGTTGGAACTTTTATTTACTCATTTCGTTGTAGTGAAACTGATTACTAGACATGTCAAAGTCAAATTTATAGCACTACTTTAGCTATGGTTGTTTATGATCGAGATACTGTGCTCCAAGTCATCCATAACCACGGACACGGCTTTTAGAAAGATTTACCCTACAGGGGTGCACAAATAGCAACACACGCACGATCAACCTCGCAAAACCAAATAAAAACCCAACGAGGCTTTCACGACAAAGCAATCACAAGATTCATAAAATATTTCTAGGGGCCACCCCATTAAGCTACCCCAAACGAAGTTGGCTAGCTCCGAGACGTACCCAAGGTTTGCGTCAATGGTTGTAAACGACTAGGAACCCGAAAGTGTGACTCGGCTTGTCGATACCGCGAAAACACTACGCAATCATAATAGTACAGGTGCTCCATGCACAATCGTAAATAAAGTAGTAGAGCAAGGCATAAGTATAGGATAGTAATAAAGCCCCAAACTAGTTTGTGGCCCCAAGAAATAAGAAATGAATCAAACTCTGGCTAAGGGAATTCATGGTCCCACATGCGGACAGTGCGATAGTCAAGGAATAGGTATCAAGTACTTCGGGCCTACGGGACACAAGTGAGCGGTTAAAAACCAAATATTAGCTATTTCCCACCGGTGCCTCTGCATTAGTTATATCTATTCCCAGCAATTTAATATCAAGTTGTGATTAAAGCCATGATCATCTCCACCATTAAGCATGTGCCAATTCCCAACAAGGGTGGAACATCGACGACACAAAGCAGCACATGAGCAAGAAACTTCGACTCGCAAGGCCGACTGTCTACCAAACAACAGGCAATAGGATGTGTCCAAGGCAATATAGAGGCTACAAGGAATATAAATGGTGCACGGGAACTAAAGCATCGCAACACGGATAGCAATAGATCAATAGGAGGAAGTAAAGACTACAAATGTAAAATAGGTAGAAAGGGGGAGATTGCTCGCCTGGAAAACGCTGCCGAAGATACATTATCTTAAGAACTTGTCCATACTCGCATCAACTCAACGGCCTAATCCGCTAAGAACCAAAGCACTAAAAGAAATACCGGATGCACTATTTAATACTACGGTAGAAGATCGGGCATGTTTATGTTATGATGCATGACATGGCAAAGATGCGATGCAATTAGGCAATATTAAGCGGAACTGGGGTCCCGACAATTAATTAATAGGTTCATGTTGTTTAGATACCCCACAATCTAAATGTTGTTTTAACATGATGAACCCGCAAGCATGGCAAGGAGTGTGCTACACAATTTTAAATGGAATCAGGACATATAAATATTAATCACTCGCTTGTATTCCATATGTTGCATATTAGGTTTTATGCAAACTATGCCCCAACCACAATATGCAAGGTGCAAATAGGAATATGGATGGCATATTTGGATTCTATGAATTTTTCTGATAAACTTTCATATAAAATGCCTTTTATTTCGGGTTACCAATTGGGAGTTATGGTTTATACAAGACAAAGGCATTTTCTGGAATTTCAGAAAAATAAACAGAGGATGGGTCCGATCTAGGAGTTGGATCGCTACCTACAGCACTGGGCGATGGAAAAGCAGATGGGCTGGCCCGTCTTTGACTGGTAGAGTACTGGTGGCCTGTTGTCCTGGCATCTTTAGTCATTGACGGCTAGGTCCCGGCTGTCAGAGGCTGAGGAAAACAGGCAAAAAGATTGGCTTATTAGCCTGACCAAGATTCAAAAAGAGATCTAAAGAGTTGGAAAAAGGCCACGAACCACTGGGCTAGCTTGCAGATGGTGATGACCAGAAGGCACATGACCTTTTGAAGTAGCTCGCAGCAAAGTAAACTATCCCTGGGCGCACGCCGGAGATGCTCCTGGTCATGATTAAGGCCGACCCGGGGCGTGGAAGACAATGCGTTTGATATGAAAGGCTCCAAAGAGTCATTAAGTGGAGTCTTTGGAGTCCCAGGGCACTGAAGCACCAGTACCAGCGACGTGAACCTATTGAACACGATGGTCACATTGGCAGGACACCTAAGAGGGCGAGAGCAATAGAGGAGAGGTCCAGGAGGTGAGCCTTCTCACCTGGGTTCTGTTGGAGGTGACTAGGAGGTCGGGGAAACAGCAACGCCACCTGAATCGGTGCCGGAACATGGTAGTCGAAGTAAGGAAACGGCGACCGTGTTGTCGATTTTAGGCGCCCCATGGTGAATTAATCGGTCTAGGAGGACAAGGTGTCGGGGCGCATCTTCCGGTGTGCTCGGCTCAGACAGGGGTGGACGGAGGCAGTGGGTCCTTGTGGAGGCAGAGCCGGCGGCGCTCGGTGTGCTTGCATAAGAAGAAAGCTGAAGGGGAAAATATGTGGCAGTGGGAGCCAGGGCTGCTGGGGGCTCGAGGATAAGATCGCGCGCGGTGGACGAGGTGGTGATGAGAGAAGACGGCGCGGGGACGGTTACCTGCCCTCTCTGTTCTCTACAGAGAGGAGAGGTCGGAACGAGGATGACGAACAGTAATAGAGTGTTCTCTCCGCGAAGCGGTACGTGGTTCGGGCCAAAAGAAGGAGGGAGGTGGACTCCGGGTGGGCTAGAAGCTGGGCTGCAGCCAATGGGCGCACGGGGTGGAGAGGGTAGTTGGGCCCCGCCAAGCTGTTGGGCTATAGGAGAGGTTGCTCACTGCCTCTCTCTCTTATTTTTTTACTGTTTATTTCTTATTTGTTTTGTTTAGTGTTCTTTCACAATTTCTAAGATCCACTTAATTCAACATACTTTTGAATAGTTAAAGATATATTTGAACCAGGGAAATAGGCATAGTAAAGGTGATAAGAGGTTATAGAAAAGAGAGAAGAGATGCCCACATGTAACATGTCAACTAGGGCATTTACGAGAATATGAATGAATAAAAGCATTTAAAAAATAGTGGATCCTGGATCCCAACTTTGTAGAAAACAAAATAGAGAGGTTTTAAAAGAGGAAGAGAGTAATGTGATATCAAGATCACACAAGCCAGACAAACGAATGCAATGCTGATATGATGCTCAAATGTAATATGGCATGATGACATGAGCATGATATCATGATGATGCACAAACTAAAAACAAACAGCAAGCGATTTTCTAGTAGTGATTTTATCGGGGTGCTACAATTCGACACCACTAACAATTGATCTCGCCCTCGAGATCCGCCTCATGGTACAGGGAAGAAGGCCGATGATCTGAATCTTCTTGCTCCGTGTAGATCCTCATGACACCACTAACATAGATTCTTCCTCCGTCTTGGAATCGACGACACCACCAACAAGGGGTCGTCATTCGCGTTCGCTGAGAGAACACTCCGGAGGAACAAAAAAACGAAGGTAGAGATCTCAAAAGGGAAGGCCACCTCTAACTTCTATGGAAGGAGTAAAGTTGCTTGATCCATCAATTCAATGTACAAGAGCGAATGATAAGAGTAGTCAGATGGTTATCAGTCCAGCGCGCACCCAAAGCATTACTCTACACATGAATAGGAGAATTATGCAACCAACTCTCAGAATTAGACTAAAGATATCGACAAGCGATGTACAGAGAACAAAGGAGTGATGCAGGCTCTTAATTGGATCTGCCACAGATAACGTCGCCATGTTGGAAACCACCGGAAGATTTAACAGAAAAATATTTAGTGGATTTCAGTCCGCTCAAAGGTACCACAGATGAAAAATTCATCAGATAACATGAAGACCGGATGTAGCAACACTGTTACAAGAGGAAGGAAGCGAAACCCTGAAGGTACAACAGAAACCCAACCACGAGAAATCCTAGACTTGAAGAAGGTAAGAGAGTAGATTCAAAACCCATAGAGGTAAGAGGAGAATAGCATAGGGGTAAGGAGTAAAAACAGACCTACTCAGATCTATCCAACCGATTTTGCAAAATAGTTTTGACACTCTACTTCGCCCGTTAGCTAGGTTATCCTACAGGCTGGACCAGTGGGGTATCGCAACTGCTGAGCTCTGATACCACTTTGTAACACCCTCGAATCGGCCCTATGCAAGTTTTAGCGATTCTTGCCAAACCCGCATAGACACGATTCAAAGATGCCCACCAGGCACTTGCGTGCGGGTAGAAAACAAAGTAATATCATTAAACAATAGTCCACGACGGAACCCACAAAACTTACATATACAACAACGACTCATCGAGTCAAGAATACAGATATACAATACAAAGATCCAAATCACCTTGAAAACGATACAACATCCGAGTACGGATAAGATGCAAATTGGGCTAAGAGCCCTGAAGAATAACCAATGGCGTCCATAACCCTGCCTAGGCCAAGCCGGAAGGGTAACCCTGCTAACGACGGCGAACTTATACCTGTCAAACAAAAGGGGTGTCGACAAAGGGCAAAGGAAAAAGGAAGCGGTTAATCGAGGCCGATTACATGGCGTCGAGAATTGGCTCGCCTACATAGGTATGGTGGACTGAAGCGGCAGCGAAGCATGCACTAAACAACCTATAGAGACTCAATCCAACTGATGGCTATTAGAGAGAGATAAGAAAGACTTATTCCGAACCAACCTGATACTAACACCAATCATACCCATCCTGGTATTTCCCCCTCGAGACCAAACGAGGAAGTCAAACCAAGGAACTCACACAGTTGGCAGTTTTATTCATTCCATTATAGTTGCAACACTTACTAGTCAGATATAGATATCATGAGTCATCCTGATATCATAAGCAATGGGCAGTTTTAGTTAACCATTCCGTTGTAGTTGTAATACTTACTAGTCAGATGCAATTAGCCAGAGATACCCCAAATCCAGCAGTGGTTGGCACTTTTATTTACTCATTCCGTTGTAGTGAAACTGATTACTAGACATGTCAAAGTAAAATTTATAGCACTACGTTAGTTATGGTTGTCTATGATCGGATATTGTGCTCCAAGTCGTCCATAACCGCGGACACGACTTTCAGAAAGATTTACCCTATAGGGGTGCACAAATAGCAACACACGCACGATCAACCTCGGAAAAACCAAATAAAAACCCAACGAGGCTTTCACGATAAAGGAATCATAAGATTCATAAAATATTTCCAGGGGCGACCCCATTAAGCTACCCGCAATGAAGTTGGCCGGCTCCGAGACGGACCCAAGGTTTGTGTCAATGGTTGTAAACGACTGGGAACCCGAAAGTGTGAATGGGCTTGTCGATACCGCGAAAACACTCCGCAATCCTAACAGTACAGGTGCTCCACGCACAATCGTAAATAAAGCAGTAGAGCATGGCATAAGTACAGGATAGTAATGAAGCCCCAAACTAGTTTGTGGCCCCAAGAAATAAGAAATGAATCAAACTCTGGCTAAGGGGATTCATGGTCCCACATGCGGATAGTGCGATAGTCAAGGAACAGGTATCAAGTACTCAGGGCCTACAGGACACAAGAGAGCGGTTAAAAACCAAATATTAGCTATTGCCCACCAATGCCTCTGCATTAGTTATATCTATTCCCAACAATTTAATATCAAATTCTGGTTAAAGCCATGATCATCTCCACCATTAAGCATGTGCCAACTCCCAACAAGGGTGGAACATCGACGACACAAAGCAGCACCTGAGCAAGCAACTACGACTCGTAAGGCCGACTGTCTACCAAACAACATGCAATAGGATGTGTCCAAGGCAATATATAGGCTGCAAGGAATATAAATGGTGCACGGAAACTAAAGCATCGCAACACAGATAGCAATAGATCAACATGAGGAAGTAAAGACTATAAATGTAAAATAGGTAGAAAGGGGGAGATTGCTCACCTGGGAAACGCTGCCGAAGATACATTATCCGAAGAACTTGTCGATACTCGCATCAACTCAACGGCCTAATCCGTGAAGAACCCAAGCACTAAAAGAAACACCAAATGTACTATTTTATACTACGGTAGAAGATCGGGCATGTTTACGATATGATGCATGACATGGCAAAGATGCGATACAATTAGGCGATAATAAGCGGAACCGGGGTCCGGACAATTAATTAATAGGTTCATGTTGTTTAGATACCCCATAATTTAAATGTTGTTTTAACACGATGAACCCGCAAGGATGGCAAGGAGTGTGCTACACAATTTTAAATGGAACCGGGACATATAAATATTAATGCCTCGCTTGTATGCCATATGTTGCATATTAGGTTTTATGCAAACTATGCCCCAACCACAAGATGCAAGGTGCAAACAGGAATATGGATGGCATATTTGGATTCTATGAATTTTTCTGATAAACTTTCATATAAAATGCTTTTTATTTCGGGTTACCAATTGGGAGTTATGGTTTATACAAGACAAAGGCATTTTTTGGAATTTCGGAAAAATAAACAGAGGATGGGTCCGATCTTGGCCTGTTGTCCTAGCGTCTTCAGTCATTGACGACTAGGTCCCGGCTGTCAGAGGGTGAGGAAAACAGGCAAGAAGATTGGATAATTTGCCTAAACGAGATTCGAACCAGAGATCTACAGGGTTGGACAAAGGCCATGAACCACTGGGCTAGCTTGCAGATGGTGATGACGAGAAGGCACATGACCTTTTGAAGCAGCTCGCAGCAAAGTAAACTATCCCTGGGCGCACGCCGGAGATGCTCCTGGTCACGATTGAGGCCGAACCAGGGCGTGGAAGACAACATGTTCTATATGAAAGGCTCCAGAGAGTCATTAAGTGGAATCCTTGGAGTCCCAGGGCACTGAAGCACCGGTACCAGTGACGTGAACCCGCTGAACACGATGGTCATGTCGGCAGGACACCTGAGAGGGCGAGAGCAACAGAGGAGAGATCCAGGAGGTGAGCCTTCTCACCTGGGTTCTGTTGGAGGTGACTAGGAGGTCGGGGAAACAGCAGCGCCACCTGAATCGGCGCCGGAACATGAAGGTCGGAGTAAGGAAACAGCGACCGTGTTGTTGATTTTAGGTGCCCCAAGGTGAATTGATCAGTCTAGGAGGACAAGGTCGTCGGGGCGCATCTTCCGGTGTGCTCGGCTCGGACGGGGGTGGACGGAGGCAGTGGGTCCATGTGGAGGCAGAGCCGGTGGCGCTCGGTGTGCTTGCAGAAGAAGAAAGCTGAAGGGGAAAAGATGTGGCGCTGGGAGCTAGGGCTGCTGGGGGCTCGAGGATAAGATCGCGCGCGGTGGACGGGGTGGTGATGAGAGCAGACGGCGCGGGGACAGTTACCTGTCATCTCCGTTCTCTACAGAGAGGAGAGGTCGGAAAGAGGATGATGAACAGTAATGGAGTGTTCTCTCGCGGGAAGGGGTACGTGGTCTAGGCCGAAAGAAAGAGGGAGATGGACTCCGGGTGGGCTAAAGCTGGGCTGCGGCCAATGGGGCGCACGGGTGGAGAGGGTAGTTGGGCCCCGCCGAGCTGTTGGGCTATAGGAGAGGTTGCTCACTGCCTCTCTCTCTTATTTTTTATTTTTTACTGTTTATTTCTAATTTGTTTTGTTTAGTGTTCTTTCACAATTTCTAAGAGCCACTTAATTCAACATACTTTTGAATAGTTAAAGATATATTTGAACCAAGGAAATAGGCATAGTAAAGGTGATAAGAGGGAATAGCAAGGAGAGAAGAGATGCCCACATGTAACATGTCAACTGGGGCATTTACGAGAATATGAATGAACAAAAGCATTTAAAAAATAGTGGATCCTAACAAGTGGATCCCAACTTTGTAGAAAACAAAATAGAGAGGTTTTAAAAGAGGAAGAGAGTAATGTGATATCAAGATCACACAAGCCAGACAAACGAATGCAATGCTGATATGATGCTCAAATGAAATGTGGCATGATGACATGAGCATGATATCATGATGATGCACAAACTAAAAACAAACAGCACGCAATTTTCTAGTAGTGATTTTACCGGGGTGCTACACACCATGTCCTCTCAGCACCTCATTGAGGTCGCGCATGAAACCGCGCCTCAGAAGGTGACCCTCCAATTTTCCAGAATCAGGGTCGATCCAGCGCTGGAGTTTGCATGTTCGACATGGACATCATATCATGGTCTTGTTGTTCTGAATCATGTCCTCCTTCACGTCTTTCTTGTAGCTAGCAACTCGACTTTGCTCATCATGACAACCATGGTTTCCTGAGCAGTCACAATAGAGAGTAGGTTAGAACCACACCATATGCACACACACATGCATGGTAGCCGGAAAAATTTGGCATGACCTTTCCAAAAGTAGGACATATGGGTAGTGCAAAATTTTGCCGAAATGGAAATAAATCAACATTTCGGCAAACATCCATGCACCACACCGGGACAACAACAAGCAAACAACAAAAAACTTCCACACAATGCAAACATTCATGCACCACACAAGCTTCATGTATAAACATCGTCTCGCCATGCATCGCGCACACCGCCTGTGCGACAAGCTTCACCTACAAAACATGCATATTCATGGACAAGTACTCACCTAGTAGATTCAATAATAGCGAGACGAGACCACGATGAGAGAGTGTGGAAAAATAGATCTACAAGTTGGTGGAGAGGAAATTAGTGAACAAATAGAGATGTGGGATAGAAAAGTAAGTGTGTTTTAGATCTACAAGTTGGAGGGAAGCTTCCCTTTACGAATATATGAACTAAAGTAGGTTTAATTATAAGAAAATGGAGAAACTATGGGCAAAATAGGGTGGGAGGGAGGAGGAAGACGAGCTGCTTGTGGAGAAGGGAAGAAGAGATGTAAAATGGGTGGTGGTGGATAGAGAGGGGTGAGCTGTCACCTTTTTGCACATGGATCTGGACGATATGCGCCACAAAAGTTTAAATTTTTGTGGCCGCGGTGGGACCAGCGTCAACTTTCTATGGCGCATATGGTGATATGCGCCACAGAAACCAAATGTTTTTGTGGGGCATATCTACATATGCGCCACAAAAAGAGGGTCAAAAAGATTCTGTGGTGGGACCCGCCTCCACTTTCTGTGGCGCATATGTCTATATGCGCCACAAAAATAATAATTTTTGTGGCGCATATGTCTATATGCGCCACAGAAAGTTGGTCGCCCAACCCGGTGGCAGGTTCCACATAATTTCTATGGCGCATGTTTTATGAAATGCGCCATAGAATTCAATTTTCGGTGGCGCATTTTTTTACGTGCGCTACTGAAATTTTTCTGTGGTGCATGGTTCTACATATGCGCTGCAGACTAGCATGTCTATCTTTAGCTGTTTTCCTAGTAGTGCAAGCTTCAGGTTCAGTATGACACAGGCGCAGGTTCAGGTTCAGAACGACACACGTGCAGGTTCAGCAGCGCTTCCACTTCCTGATCAGACGCGGCTAGCAGCGATCACAAGGAAAAAATCAAATCCAACTCCGTAGCTTTCTGGTTCATGCCTTGTTCTATGTCCCAGCCATCGAAAGTTTAATCCTCCATAGCGGCACCAATAAAACCCACCTATTTTTATTTCTTTTACCTATGTAACTTTGTTTTGCATGGTCAAAAACCTCATATGTGTTGCTTGTTCATGATACGAAGAAGCACTTTAGTGGTCTCCTATCTACTTTGTTTACTTCTTTATCTAGATAATAACTGGAGATCGACCCCCACTTCTTCACCATATATGAAATGTCTTTTTCCTCTTTGCTCTCTGTCCATCAGTACATACGATGTCTCATCTCGGGACTGTTCTTGTATTTGTTCTTCTCTAATTTGCCTATTCCATTATTTTTTCCATATCTCTTTTGCTCTAGAAATACAAATGGGGTATCTATTTTAATCAAAAGACAATATGAGGAACAATAATATAGTCCCTAATTTTCCTTTTGAATAATTAAAATTGTCAAATCCATTTTTATGTTCTAAAAGTAATTAAAGATTCCCTAAATCCTATCTTTTAAACCATAATTCAAAATAAAAAGTATTTTATATGAAACTTTATTAGAAAATACATAAGTTCTAAATATGCCATCCATGCTTATGTTTGCACCGTGTATCATGTCATTCGGTGCTAGTTTTGAATATCATCTATTAAGTAACATATGAGTAATTGAGAAATGCTTATAATAATTTCTCCACTTCATTTAAAATTGTGTAATCCACCCATGCCTTGCTTTTGTATGCTAAACAACATTTAATTTTGGTGGTTAGAAAATAATTTGAACCAATTAATTAATTCTCGAGATTTCAATCCCGCTTAAACTTGCTAAGTCGCGCATCATCTTGCCATGCCATGCATCATATCATAATCATTCCGGAGCTTTTGCCATTGTATTAAATAGTGCATCTGATGTTTCTTTTAGTGCTTTGCATCTTCCCGGATAGGATGATGAGATGTTGTGAGTTTCGACAAATTCTTCCGATATGTACATTCGGCAGTGTTTCCTAGGTGAGCATTCTCCCTCTTTCTACCTATTTTGCATTTATAGTCTTTACTTTCTCCTGTTGATCTATTGTTATCCGTGTCACGGTGCTTTAATTTTCTGTACTATATATATTTCTTGCAGCCTTTATATTGCCTTGGACACCTCCTATTGTTTATTGTTTGTTAGACAGTTGGCCTTACGAGTCGTAGTTGCTTGCTCAAGTGCTGCTTCGCATCGCCAATGTTCCACCATTGTTGGGGGTTGGAACTTGCTTAATGGTGGAGATGATCATGGCTTTCATTATAACTTGTTAATTAAAATGCTGGAAATAGATATAATGCAGAGGCATCGGTGGGCAATAGATGTTATTTGGTTTTTACCCGCCCACTTGTGTCCCCTAGGACCCGAGTTCTTCACACATGTTCCGAGATTGAGCGCGCTAATCACAGGTGGGTGGGTGGGCACCCCATCGGCTTACTACCTGATTTCAAAGTACTATACTGGGAACCACAAACTAGTTTGGAGCTTTATTACTATCATGTACTTATGCCATGTTTTACTGCTTTATTTACGATTACGCGTGGAGCGCTTGTACTGTTTAGGAACCCCGTGCCACGTTTTCGCTGTATCGACAAGCCCAGTCACACTTTCATGTTCCTAGTCGTTTACAGCCATCGCCACATACCCTAGGTCTGTATCAAAGACGGCCGACTTTGTTGCGGGTAGCTTACTGGGGTGGCCCCATGTACTTGCTCTGGGTCTGGGAAACATCGTGTCCGAAGCTCTGTCGCATACCGTTGGGTGTATGTTCATGATCTTTCTCATGTCGGATCTGACAACAAGGGTTGAAGTGCGTGTGGATACTTCGGTGCACCCCTGCAGGGTTAAATCTTTTTGAAAAGTCGTGTTCGCGATTATGGACGACTTGGAGCACAGTTTCTCGATCATAGACAACTATAACTAAAGAATTACTGTTATAATGTGACTTGGATCTGATATAACCAGTAAGTTAGATAACCACCACGGAATGAATGAATAAAACTGCCAACTATGTGAGTTTCCTTGGAAGGACTTCCGCGTTTGGTCTCGAGGGGGAAATACCAGGATAGGTATGTTTGGTGTTAGTAAAAGATTGATTCCGGATAGGTCTTTCTTATCCCTCTCTAATAGCCAATAGATGTATCGAGTCTATATAGGTTTTGTAGTGCATGCTTTGTTGCCGCTTCAGTCCACCATACCTATGTAGGCGAGAGCCGCCGAATTCTAGACTCGCTGTGTACTAGCCTCAGTATTGACCGATCCCTTTTTCCTTTGCCTTTGTCGGCACCCCTTTTGTTTAACAGGTATAAGTTCGATGATGTTAGCAAGGTTACCCTTCCGGCTTGGCCTGGGCAGGGTTATGGATGCCATTGGTTATTCTTCAGGGCTCTTAGCTCGATTTTGCTTCTTATCCGTACTCGGATGTTGTATCGGTTTTTAAGGTGATTTGGATCTTTGTACTGTATATCTGTATTCTTGTCTCGTTGAGTCGTTGTTGTGTATATATGTTCTGTGGGTTTCATTGTGAACTATTGTGTGATGATGTTACTTCGTTTTCCACCCGCACACAAGTTCCTGGTGGGCATCCTTGAATCGTTTCTATGCGGGTTTGGCAGGAATTGTTGGAATCTGCACAGGGCTTATTTGAGGGTGTTACAAAATGGTAACAGATCTCAGCAGCTACAATACCCCACTGGTCCATCTTGTAGGATAACCTAGCTAATGGCCGATGTAGAGTGTCAAAACTATTTTGCAAAATTGGTTGGATAGATCTGATTAAGTTTGCTTTTACTCCTTACCTCTATGTCTTCCCCTCTTACCTTTCCGTGTTTTGATTCTGTTCTCTTACCTTTCTTCTAGTCCAGGAATTCTCGTGATGGGGTTTCAGTCATACATTCAGGGTTTCGCTCCCTTCCTCTTCTAATAGTGTTCTGCATCGGGACTTCACGCTATCTGAGGAATTTTCATTTGTTGTACCTTTCAGTGGATCAAAATTCACTAAAAAATTATTTGTATCTTCCGGTGTTTTCTGACGCAAAGACATCTACATTAGATCCTATGAGGAATCGGCATCACTCCTTTATTTCCGAACATCGCTTGTGAAGATCTTGAGTCTAAATTCCGAGAATGGGTTGCACAATTTTTCTATTGCATGTGCAGAGTAATAGTTTGGGTGCGTGATGGATTGGCCCCCATGCTGACTACTTATTCTATTCGCTCTTGTACATTGAAGTGGATTAGGTTGCACTTTTTCTCTCCTCTCACGAAAGTTAGAGGTGGACTTAACTTTTGAGACCTTTACATTTGTCCTTTGTTTCTCCGGAGTGTTCTCTCAATGAACGTGAGCAACAACCTTTTGTTGGTGGTGTCGACAATTTCAAAATAGAGAAAGAAGTCTTGTTAGTGTTGTCGCGAGGATTTACACAAAGCAAGAAGAATCCGATCATCACTCTTCTTCCCCGTACCACGGAGCAGATCTCGGGATGAGATCCATTGTAGTGGTGGCGCATTGTAGCACCCTGGGAATTCCCAATTAGAAATTGCTTGTTCTTTACTCTATTGCATCAACATGCATCATCATCATATTCATCATGCCACATTGCATGGAACATAATTTAAATTGTTGCATTTAAATTGATCACTTGTATTTGGATCTTGATATTTGTATTTGATCCTTCTATTTACCTCTCTACATTTTATCCTCCCTCTATTCGTTGGTGCCATTTGATATGGAACCACAATTTCTAAGTTATACCATTTGACGAGACGGGGGAAGAGAAACAGGGCACTGGCCGTGAGGCTCTCCATTGCTGCTTGTGGTTGGGTCAAACCACAAGAGAGGTAAGATATCAAGTCGGTTTGGGTGGTGCTGGTACCTATGATCAAGGCATCCAGGGACTGACGTGCTGGTCTGCTACTCTTGTGCGCACGTGACACTGGTGCGCTAGCTACAACTACTAGGGCTTAGCTGTAGGGTTTGGTCTAGCTAGGTGAGGTGGTGGTGTGTGTTGAGCTCGTTCGGTTTAGCCAAAACACCAAGAGGGTGGTAGATAGATGGGGCACAAAAATAGTTCTTTCTTTCTTTTGTTGGAATTGGTTTTTATTTAAATCAAGCTTAAATAGAAGCTTCCAAAAGACCCATAAAAACAAAAGAACAAGGATGTGGAGAGGATGTGAGGTAGTGGTTCTTGGTTTGAATTTTCCACTCAATTAGGATTCAAACTTGCAAGCTCCTCACAAAACCAAAAGAAAACAAGATAGGGAAAGATGGTGAGATCAAAGATATGCTTTCATGGGCCATGCACAAGCAATAAATGCCAAAAATACTAGATGTGAGTATAACTAGGTCACATATGGGCATTTATTAACACATGCTTCCAAAATATGGAAATAAGGCCAAGCTAGAAGAATGGAGTTTGTGTCCCATATGGAATATACACATATTTGAATATAAATTGGCCATGCTAGTGTGTGTGTCCCACTAGATGCATAAACAGCCTCAATATATTCAAACATGAGCATACATTCAAATAGAACCCATATGGAAGCTAGAGAATTTATTCTACTCACATGGCATGCAAAGGTGGACATGAGGCTCCACATACTTAATATTGTGAAAAAAACACATGACACATATGGGAGCACGTATAAATAGAAGTGGATCCATCTTACTACATATGAGCTAGACATAAATAGCAAAAGAAATGCAATGGCTCATATATAATTAGGATGGTGGAATTATAAGGTGGTGACAAGAAAGGTGGTAGAGTTGAAAGAGATATGCCCCCAACTCAACTTAGGCATTAACCAATATATCAAGAACCAACTGCAAGGTATCAAGAGGAAAATTCAATTAATAAGAATACACATGCATATGAAGGAAGAACCAAATAAAAGGTTTTTATATGATGCTCAAATGCAAGGTGGCATGGTGACATGAGCATGATATAATGATGATGCATTACTAGGCAAGTAGCATTACAATTGTTAGACAATTTGGATGCTACAACTCTCCCCCACTAAACAAGAATCTCGCCCTGAGATTCCTAGGAAAAGAAAAAGACCAAGGAGAGGCAGGTGTTCGGAATGAAGGTGATCCTTATGTTCCCAAGTTGATTTATCGACGAAATGGTGTGACCATTACACCTTGTAGAACTTGCTAGACTTGTTGCGAGTCTTGTGTTTTGCTTCTTGAAACAAAGCACTTGAAGAACCTGGAGGAATGTTGTGAGACGAGAAAGATAGGATGTACATAGCTTCGGTGCTCTCGAGAAACATGATAACAGAATAGAACCACTTCTTGAAAGATTTTGGAAAGGCAATGTATCGAGGAGAGAAAAGAAAGACACGTCGTTAGGATTAAAGATCAACAGATGCACATGAATATGATTGTTTGTCTCGCTAGAAGAAAAGGTCAACTTTGGAGAAGTTATCAACCACTACGAAAATAGCATTGTTTCTTTCTTTGGATTTAATAAATGAAGAAACAATATTTCCTTCAAACAATGAGTCCCTTAATATCAATGGAAAGATTTTGGTTCAGAATTCTCGGATTAGATTCTTCTTGCGCCGGTAAGAACCAAAGGATCACGCAATTGAGGTGCATGGATTATCTTCAAGAGAAGGAGGCAATACAATTTTATGGTTGAATCCTGAGAAGAAGTTGAATATTGAAGATCTAGAGTTATTGTTGAGATGCTTATTGCTTTCCTTAAACATGAGGTTAATGCAACAGACTTTGCGATTGATGGCATCAGCCATAATTGGCTTTACCAAAAGAAAATAATTGCCAAAAGAAGTTAGATATATCTTCCATCCATCGTATTTGACAATGTCAAGCTCCGGTAAAAAAGAATAGGACAGAGAAGATTTTGCATTTGCTTCCACCAGATCATTGAAGATTTTGCTCCATGTTGGAATAGATGAGACCATAGACAAGAGATTGTTTCCCATGTTTGTCAAGATAACACTTCAGAAAACAAGGACGGAAGTAAAAGTTTTGAGGGATAAGGCCACTTTTGACTTCCGTGGAATTTGTGAAATCCCATTAATCCACCAATTCAATGTACAAGAGCAAATGATAAGTTTAGTGGTAAGGTCATGACTCCATCCCGCACTCAAATCATTACTCTACACATGAATAAGAAAATTGTGCAACCCAATTCTTAGAAATTTAGACTGAAGATCTTGACAAGCAGAATTCATGAAGCTCCATATGACAACAAGGAGGTGATGCAACCACTTCGTCAGATCCAAAATAGATAAAGATGATGGTGTTGTTGTTGTGTTGGAAGTTTGTTAAGGGGTAACCCCGTGGGTGGCCCAATCTTCACGGATCTCATGGTCAAATCGATGGGAAAGCGAGGGGAAAGGGAGAAGGTAGCGGAAGCAGACGCACACCTTGTGAAAACACGATGAACACACGCAAAACTCACACGATACAAGGCCGATTGCTCTCACCGGTGGCCACCGGTCTGATAGAATCCTCGCAAGGAAAGATCGGTCAATGTGCTCCCTCGATCCCACGCGGAGAGGGAAGAACACCTTGGAGAGGGTCTTAACGTCTTGGTAAAGGGACACCGATGCCAAGGCCTTGTACAACGAGGGAGGCGCGATGCAAACTCCAACGAGGTGGTGATGATAGTCAATCCCCTTTGGTAGAAGGGGATGAGGCAAAACTAGAGATTCCACAAAGGGGGTTGTCTATAGTCTATCATCTATGCCTAAGGGATACATGAGGGGTGGGGGCTCTATTTATAGGCCAGCCACTAGAATGGGGGTAGTTTAGGCAAAGGGGTAAGTAAAGGGAATATTCCAGGGCATCAAACCCAGATCCGTGCGTAGACGGGATTTCCGACAATAAGTCCGGCGACACCAGATCTGGCACCGGGATTTCCGGCGGACGCCGATATTTCCGGCCGGCACCGATTCGGTGTTCTGCATGCGTTTCCGGTGGGCGCCGGTCTAGTCCGCATGGTCGCCGTTTAAGACGGGTCCGGTCTGCCGTTTGGCGCCGAAATTCGGTGGATCCGGTTGCGCCGGATGGTATGCCAGTTTGGCTATGCCTCTTCCAAGCCTCCGTCTTGTCGAGCGTGAGTCCTCGGGCTTCCTCCCCTATCTCCGTACTTGGCAGTGTGAACCTATCATTGTCATATGACGGAATATGAAGTAGTATACGATTCAATAGGGTAGAAATTGGGCTCGCATAAAGGAACGGATTCACCTTTGGAGTCCATGACGACTTGGCATAAGTTGGAGACTTTGATGTGGCAACAATCGTAGGTCGGGCTACATCATCTCCCCTCCTTCAAAAAGAGTCGTCCTCGACTCTACATGCTCATCACAAAGTAGAAGATGTCAAGAGACCTTCTTGATCCTGGGGTTCACCATATAGTCGTCCTCGGGAAGATTGAATTGACAACCCCTCAATGTTCCTTCACCTTCCATGAAGCCTACAAAGCACAACACAAAAGCGAAGCAACACTCAAAGCGTAGCCAATTCATAAAGATTATAGCATGAGTCCTCAAGTAGAGTGAAGTCATCTTATGATGTAGAGATAGCTCGGTGAGGAGCAGCCATAGGTAACTCTCTACGATTCGTCTTGTCAACTCTTTGTCCATAGAGGTTGACGCGGAAGCAATTGTACCTTCACACAACAAAGACCAAGCAACATATGTTTGTGTGTGATAGAGGAGCATGTCATTTGTGGCATGTCCATTCTTGTTCCCAACACTATTAGCACAACTCAAGTATAGCAAAAGGGATGCATATGCAAGGTCAAAGTGCATGGAAATCGTTTGAACATCATCCAAATGTGGGAACTCAAAAACTCCATATAACATCTTAGTGTGGCACTCAAAGCAATTGACTAAGATGTGGACCAACATCTTTGATGCAAGAGTAGGAGAATTCGGCAAAAACACATGTGAAAGAATATCCAAAGCAACATCATTATGTGTGCAAACCAACCATTGGAAAGAACAATTGTTCAATATGTTGGATGCCATACACATATCATCAAAAGCCAAAATCATGGGGGTATGAGTATCACAAGCGGAAGCAAAAATGACATGTTTGCAAACAAACCATATGAAAGAGCAAGTGGTCCTTATGTTTGTTGCAACAACAATACGAGACTTGGAAGCTCTCGTGACAATACATGCTCAAATTGGCATTATGGTTGCACACAAAACATCGAAAAGAGAAATTGTTCAACATTTTGTGGCAACACATAAAGCATCAATATCCAATAGCAACGAAACATGATTGTCACAAGGTGAAAGAATACCATTAACATGCTTGCAAGCAAACCATAGGAAAGAGCAATTTTTCAACATGAATGATGCAAAGCATGCAAAAGGTATCAGAGCTGGGTTCGATCTTGAACTCACTTGGGGATGCTCTCTAGAGCTCTTTTTGTCAACTCGTGCTCAACCGAGGTTGACATTCTTGTGCGGGTACCTACACACATCAAACACAAAAGGAAGAACGTGTGTGCATGGTAGAGAAACACATCATCCATCATGACGTATCTCTTCTTATGCACTTCACCATTAGTGTCAATCAAGTGTGAAATAAATGCATGGTGAATATGCAAGTGGGGAACATGCTTATCATGGCAATCATCAAAATCTCCAAAATTTGAGAAAGCTATGGGGGCCATCTCAATAGAAACCATATGAGAATTATTGTTGCAAGCAAAACAAGTGAAAGAGCAATCATCCATATTACAAGCAATGGGAGAGATTGTAAAACATTCATGGCAAAGCATGGTTCTAGGGGTACCATTGGTAACATCATTGCAAGCAAAACATTGGAAAGACCAATTGTTCAACAAAGTGCAAGCAACGATATCATCAACGTAATGTTTAGAGCATGGCATGTCTATGGCAACATCATCACAATCAAATAATTTCACATGCTCAACATTATGCAAAGGCAAAGTATTGCATGGAAATATGAATGAAGCATATGTGATATCACAAACATTATCCATAGCATGCCAATCATCACAAGTCATCATGTCCACTAGCGGGATCATGGCATCATCAACACCCTTATTTTTACCTTGTTCATACCTCTCATATGAAGTGGGTGTTGTGGTAGCATTGGCCTCCATGTGGGCGACTTCTTCATCCAATATGGGGATGACATCATCTTCATCCACCATGTACATCTTCTCAGTTGGAGGCATCATTATCTCCAAGCTTGGCGCTTCTTGATCCATGGAACCTAGCACATCATGAGAAAACACACTAGAGGTAGAGGGTAAGTCATTAGAAATCAAAGTGGTCTCACATGACCTATCGACTACCACTCTCAACTCATTCGGTGTATCACTCATGTCCTCCAAATGGAAGCACTCAATCTCACGTATGGTGGAGTCACTCATCTCACTCTTGTTTTCACTCAAGTGGGTTAAGTGGCTCTCATACTCACATGGGATTGGTACCACATCATCACTCAAGCATGTATGGGTAGGCTCGGTTCTCTCAACTCCTTGACCTCCTTCGGTGAAGGGAAAATCCCATGCTCACCATTCTTGACCTTGTCGTCGGCGTCTTGCACCTTGGCTTGTGTAGTCCTCTTGACGTACTCGTCCAACTTGGTGAAGTAGAGGTCTTTGTCCTCCTCATCCATGAAGTTGCATGCGTCATCTAGGACGTCAAGTCTTGGCATTGAAGCTTGATGGCGTGGAGGAGAACTTGCTCTTGGTGCCATTTTGGTGGTGGCACGAGTAGTTGAAGGTGCCTTATGATGGTGTCGACGGAGATCATTGGAGTGCCTTGCCAAAGGTTGATGTAGATGGCGCACTTGGTCATCCACATGACGCTCACGACGATGCTCCTTGTTCTTGGCACTCTTCTTTTCATGGTGGTGCCTTCTTGATCTTGGTTGAGAATTATGGATGGTGCTCAACATGTATTCTTCGTCTTCATGACGAAGATGCCTTGAACGACGTCTTGTATCCTCTTGATGTTGGCGATGATCTCTAGAGGATGTATGTCGATGAAGATTCTTGCTTCGTGGCGCTCTTTTGGAAGATGATGTTGGGGCGCCACTCTTCTTGTAGGCGGTGGCACTTGTTGCCTTGGAGGTTGTTGCACTTGACGCCTTCGAGGTTGTGGTGCTTGGCGCCTTGGAGATGGTGGTGCTTGGTGCCTTGGAGATGGTGGTGCTTGATGGCTTGGAGGTGATGGCTCTCGTCGCCTTGGAGATGGTGGTTGTAGAATCCCAATTGTCTAACAATTGCAATGCTACTAGCCTAGTCTATATATATGCTACTTCCTACATATATTTGTTGCATCATGATTGTATCATGCTCATGTCATCATGCCACCTTGCATTTGAGCATCATATAAAACCCTTTTCATTTGGTTCTTATCTCATATGCATTGTTAGTTGTATTTGCCTCTTGATATATTGTATTTGGTTCTTGATAAATGCTTGATGCCCAAGTTGAGTTGGGGGCATATCTTTTATTCAACTCCACCACCTTTCCTTGTCACCACCTTATAATTCCAACATCCTAATTATCCATGAGCTTTTACACTTTTCCTTTGGAATTTAAATCTAGCTCATGTGGGTTGGGATGGATCCACTTCTATTTTTCCACCTGCCCTCACACTAGCATCATGTTGTTTTCACATTATTGATATGTGGAGCCACCTTTGCATACTTGTGAGTGGAACCCCTTTATCTAGCTTCCAGATGGATTGTTTTGAGATATTTGCTCAGGTTGGAATATTTTGAGGATATTATGCACCTAGTGGAACATACACACTAGCATGTCCAAATTATATTCAAATTTGAGCATCTCCATCTACTCCACATGGAACCTCCTTTTTAATTCCTTTTCCTTGGCCTTTACTCCATATTTTGGAATGCATATGAATAAATGTCATGGGACTTTATTATTGTTTTAACAAAATAGACATGGCATTTAATGCTCATGCATGGGCCATACAACCATCACCACCATTCTATTATTTTGGGATTTACTTGGTTTTTGAGTGGATCTTCTCTTTTGAGCTCTCCTTCTCTCAAACCTCCTCACCTTGATCTTTGTTTCCTTGCCATGTGCATCAAGATCCTCGCCTCACTCCATATCCATCTTCTCCCCCCTTATGCTTGGTCACGCACATGATCATGAAACACCTAAAACCCTAACCTCACCACCTCTTCTCTCATCTCACTCTCCTTGCCATCACCACACCCTTGATGGATCTTGTTAGATCATACCCCAAAAACCCTAAAACCCTACCCCTACCTCTCCTTATCCTTCTCCACTCACCCATTCCACCCCATGTCACCCTCATGATTTTGTTCACGAGAAACCCTAAAACACTAGCCACCCCATCCTCCTAACCCTAACCATGCCAAGCTACCCTTCCTAGCTTCGGTTACCCCCTAACCACCAAACCCCCACGTCACCCTCCTCTAGTCCTTCTCCCCTCTCCACTCGTTGCTACAGGACAAGAGAAGGAGGGAGGAAAAACCTAGCCCGATCACCTCCTCCTCATCTTTTGCAAAAGCTACCATCCTCCCCATGTGCTCTCCCATCCTCCTTCATCTACCGCACCACCTCAACCACCTCTGATCCTATCCAGGAGGCGCCAGGTCCCTCTCTCCCTCCCTTCTTCTTCCTCTCCCTACCACCTCCCATGGCCGTGGCCTCAACCCTAGCTCGGCCCCCTCTATACCGGCTCGAGATGGTGGCCGCCAAGCCTGTGCGAGGCGCCAGGAGACTCCCCGGCGTCCTCTTCTTTGACCTGAAAAGGACCCCCTCCAGCAGGTCGCCGGAGTTGCCGCCGTACACACCATGTTCCCGAAGCTCGGTGTCGCGAGCGCTGCCGCCGATCCCCTCCTCTCCAGCAAGCCTCTTTCGCATGAGCGCCCTCTGGTGAGCCCCCCTACTCGCCGGACTTGCTCGCCTCCTCTCTGGTGCCCCGTAGCGCCGCCGCCATCCGTCGAACAGCCGGCGCGCGCGCAGACGCCGCCTGACCTTGCCGCTCGCGTCGCCGCCGCCGCCGCTTGGTCCGCCTCTGTTCCTCGTCGTTCCCCGTGCACGTAGACCTCCTCCGGCGACGCCACCTGAACGAAAGTCGTAGGCCGCAGATCACTCTACATTTTTTCCTTTTTACGGCACGGCGAAACTCGCTGCCGTTTAGCCGCAGTCCTGACCGCAACGCAGCCACACGCAGCTTCTCTGCTGACGACGAGCAGCCGCCAGTCCGGCGTCGCCGTCGCTTTTGTAGAAAAGCCCCGGAGGTTTTTCCCGCTTTCACCCGCTCCTCCGAGCCCACCTGTCAGCCCCTGTGCCGTTTTACAAAAAGGGACCCCAGTTTCCTTTGTTTCACACCCGTGCTACCCCGGATCCCCCACGTGGCAAGCCCGCTAAGCGCGGGCGTGTGGGACCGTCTGTCACCACACCGTCTGTCAGCCACCATGAGAAAACACCGACCCGGCCAACCGTTCGCCTGCCCTCTGAGTCGTGCCAGGCCCCCACGTCCGTGTGTCTCAGGCTAGCTTCCGTTGAGTGCAAAAAGTCCCTGTTTCTTTTTCTGTTTAACAAAAATATTTTTGGTTTTTGTTTAAATGATTTTAAATTCTGTTTTTAATAACTTTTAATTGCTAATTCCAAATAACACAAATAATATATGTTTTTGAATCAGAAAAATGTGAGGATTTCAAATATACCATTTAAAATATCTTTTGAGCAATTTAATTTTTTCGAAATTATTTAAATGTAATAAAAAGGCCTTTTCATAATTAATTAATAACTTTAATTCTACAACTCCAAATTTGACAAATAATATGTCTAAATCGATCAGCGCGACAAGCCCGTTCTAACTATGCATTCCATGTTCTGAATTACAGCATGCATCATATAAATATAAAGTATACAACAACTTATATGGGAGCAAAACATGGCTAAAACTCAATAAAATGCTTTATTCTTGTACCCCACACCTCACCCATGCCATGCTACATTATTGCCATGTAAATTGTGCATCATTCATCATGGCATACTTGTTTGCTTGTCGCATTTTATTCATACGCTTGTGCACTTTATTTATGTTGGCCCTTGTTTGTTTGATTCTTCTTTCGAATAGACGCCGAGCAGGGAAAATACCAGGAATCCCAGGAGTACTACCCAGATCCTTCTCTCGCTTCAACTGAGCTGCCAGGCAAGCACTACCACATGCTTGCATACATATAATACCTATTGCCTCTATCTTATTCTTGCATCATTGAGTCGTGATTGCATTAAATTGAATCCCAAGTACTGCATAGTCTTTATTTTTAAACCCCACCGAGCTTGTTCCTCCATCCCATGAGCCATTACTACAGGAGTTGTTTGAGCCATGCGAGTCGTAGAAAAGCATGTGTAGGGTATGTGAGTGTCTGATAGATAACGAGGTACCTAAACAACTTAACCTGAGTAGTAATGCGATAACTAATGAAAGAGGCACCGGTGGACAATATCTGCTATTTGGTTTTTCATGCTCACTTGTGTTCCGTAGGACCCCGAGTACTTGATTCATGTTCCTTGACTATTCGCACTATCCACATCCGGGAGGCCTTATGGACCCCCCTGAGCCAGAGCTTGATTCATTCTTATTTCTTGGGGCCAGAAAGTGGTTTGGGGCTTTATTACTATCCTGTACTTATGCCATGTTTTACTGTTTTATTTAAGATTGTGCAAGGAGCACTTCTACTGTTTAGGGATCACGGCACGATTTCGCGGTATGGACAAGCCCAGTCACATTTTCGGGTTTCCAGTCGTTTACAGCCATTCTCGCAAACCCTGGGTCCGTCTCGGAGCCGGCCAACTTCGTTGCGGGTAGCTTATTGGGGTGGCCCCCTGAAATATTTCTGAATCCTGTGATCGCTTTGTCATGAACACCTCGTTGGGTTTTGATTTGGTTTTTCCGAGGTTGATCGAGTGTGTGTTGCTATTTGTGCACCCTGCGGTAAATCTTCTGGCCGTGTCATGGTTATGGACGACTTGGAGCACAGTTTCTCGATCATAGACAAGTATAACTAAAGTACCGTTTTTAATCTGACTAAATACTTGTATAGTAAATAGTGCAACACTCATGGAATGGTTAATAAAACTGCCAACGGATGGGTTGTTCGTCCGCTTTCTCGTTGGTAAGCGAGAAGGAGGATGGATCTGTTACTTTATACTGTTATAACTGTTGTTACTAATTAACGGACATCCGTCTATCATTGGTTAGGCGGATGGTTAGCGAGTTTCTATAGACTTGTTAGTTATTATCTTTTGCTGCAATTGCGTTACCCCAAGTATATGTCCCCTTTAGACGCATAAAGACTTGTTGAGTACCCCTAGGGTCTCACACGATAAATTGTTTGATTCAGATGAACAGGTGTATTCGCAAGATGGATACTAGATGGAGGAGACGGATGATGTTGGCAACGATCACTCGGTGTAGAGATTCTAGGGATGGGGATCCTCAAGATCTGTGGGCGGGATGTGTTTATTTATGTGGCATCTTATGCCGATTTGCTTCTTATCCGTACTCGGACCTTGTTTTCCGCTTCCACCTGATACTCTGATGTTTGATGTATGAGGAGCTATCCTAAACTATTATCTCTATCTCGGATATTTGGATCTTGCCGTATGGCGTTGCAATATTTCTATTTCTTTTAGATGGAATGGCTCTGAGAACAGTTGTATGGTGGCTTGCATACATACTCACTTGTGTATGTAGTTGATCCCTTCGCCTGCCGACTACGCCGCTCGTTCTTGTCCCGATGTTCTGGAAGTGGTTAGGACGGCCGATGGGTCTACCTGTGGGTGGCCCCTGGGCCCCCACCGTACTATTTTAACCACTTTCGCTCATCCAGGCGTGCAACTTAGAGCGTAGTGTTCGAGGTAGTTATAGTGGTGCATGACGCCATGTAGGTGGTGGCGCTTGACGCCTTGGAGGTGGATCATCGAAGTAGGTGGTGCCCTTTGGTGAGGCACACTTGGCCTTGAAGGTCATGGTTTCTTGATGATGCGCCTCCGCTAGCTTGGCGTAGTATTCCTCCATCTCCAAGCGGTGGAGGTATTCTTCATGGCTCATGGAAGAGCCCTCGAAATTGGAGATGTTCGCCATATCCTCCATGCTTGGTGAGGCGTCGTCGTTGTAGCACTCGAAGTCGTCCATGCTTGGAAGTCATTGTTGATGTAGTACTCCATATCACCCAAGTATGTGGATCCATTGTCGGTGTAGTGTTCCATGCATGATGAGACATTGTCGAGGTAGAGCTCCAATTCCTCCATGCTTGAGGAGCCATAGTTGATGACGTGCTCCATGTCTTCCATGCATGTGGAGTCATCATAGCTGCAATGCTCCGGGTCCTCAAAGCATGTGGAGCCAATGTCGGTGTAGTGCTCCATCATGTCATCTATACTTGTGGAGTCGTAGTCATGGTGGCTCATCATGGATTCTTCATATATATCATCCTCAGTTCTGGAGTCCCTAGACATGATTCACAAGACCAAGTGGTGTATATGGAAGTGGTAGGGGGGTTAGGGATGCAACGTCAAACCTTACTTTACCTTGGAAGATAGTATCGTGCAAGTGGTCACACTTGAGAGCAATCAAAACCAAGCAAAGTGAAGTTCACGCGGAACACCAAAACCAACTAACCACTAAAAAAACAGACACAAAGCTTATGGTGGATAGGTATGGAAGGTGGAGTGTCCAAGAACAATCCGAAATCAAGATATTGTAATGGCAAGTAAAGAACCACGATGATCACAAAGCAAACAAGTCAATCCACAAGATAGGAATTATGTACAAGGAAACACACACGGTGGGATAAATGGGACTTGTGCAACAAAGAAAGTGAGCTAAGAACCAAATGATTACCTAGCAAAGACTATAATCTCGTGTCGCACAAGTGCAAGAAAAGACGCTAATCGATTGCAATAAATTGGTGGGCTACAAGATATGCACAATAAGTACCACCTATTTGATGTTCATCGAGCTTGTGCTTCCTATTCTATGAGGCACTTGTTTTTTCTTTTTCTTTTTTTCTTTTTCTATTTTTTTCTCTTTTATTTTCTTTTTCTTTTTCACTTGCCTCTTGTGCCAACAACTATACAAGATAACTATATGAGATAGCATGCTCACAACTTTTGCTCGGTATTCTACAAGTATCAAATGTACATATCCCAAGCAATAATAGGAGGAACTAGTCTCAATAGGTGTTTGTTGAATGCAAAGATAGTGTGGCTCACAAAGGGATGCAAGTGGGGAGAAGTCACGGAATGTATATACCTTTCCTCGCTGATCTTCACCCTTTATTGGTGGATTCCGCCTTGCTCACGGAATTGGATGGAGTATATAGCATGAACCACGGATATGATGATGTAGAGCTCCTTCTCCTCTTCAAAACAAGCTAAAGAACACTAAAATCCGAGTTCGTATGCAAAAGTTATGCTCAAAACAGTGCAGGGTTGAATCTGTTGGCGGCCTGATGTAGCCCAACATACGGAAACCACCTTTGGTCCACATAATGCCACGCTAATCATCACTCCAAAGGTGAACTCCTTCCATGCTTTGTCTTTCATTGGTTATTATGCGAATGGAATCCTACTTGAGACAAATGCCCATGATGTGACTAGGTCCATGAACATGATGCCAAGGAGATGCAGCAAGGATGGCTCTAGAGCCAAGCCAACCAAGCAAGAGGCCTGGAAGAGAAGACGCAAGAAGCTGCTGAAGCAGGACCGGAGTCTCCGGACCAGCAGACCGGAGTCTCTGGTCTACCACACCGGAGTCTCTGGAACAGCAGACCGGAGTCTCCGGCCCGTCTCTGGCCTGTCTCTGGACCGAGCCCCGAACCAATGCCTGGGACAGTCAGTGACCCCCTCCGGAGGTTGAACCGGAGATTGACCGGAGTCTCCAGCCTAGACCGGAGTCTCCGGACCGCTACACCGGAGTCTCCAGACCGAGCACCGTGGGCCTGCACGCCTCAAGTTGGGCTTGTCCCATGTAACGTCCCAAACTTCCTATTTATGCCTGTTTTACCCCTAGCTCGTGGCTGGCCTATATATATGCCCCCACCCCCTCCTTGAAACCCTAGAGATGATGATGAATTAAGGCATGTGCCTACCCCTAGATGGGAACCCCCTCTCAATAGTTAATATATGAGTTGTACAAGGCCTTGGATTCGGTGCCCTTCTCCATGTTGTCAAGACCCTACTCAAGTGTTTGGTCTCTCCCTATCAAGGATTCTAATAGTGCTTGGTCTCTCCCCTTTGGGATTCTACTTGGTTGCTACTCTCTCCTTGGTTTGGATTCTACCGTCCGCTTGCCGATCTCTCCTTTGGTGATTCTACCGCAAGGTCTCTCGCTGAGGATTCTATTGGATTGGTTGTTCGAACAAACGGGAGAAAATTGAATTGGGTGTGATTTGGCGTGTGTTTGTATCTTTATCTTGCATTCGAGTCGTGTTCATCATGTTCATCGTGTTTTCCCTCACTTCCGCATAAAATCCGTGAAGATCGGGCCACTCCAAGGGTAAATCCACAAGGAGACTCCGGTCTGAGCAGCTCCAGTGGCTCCTTCTTCATGCTCTGCTCCTTGTTCTCCATCCTTGGGTGCTTGGTGATGTGTCGAAGCTTCGTACCTGATGATGCATAGGGTAGTTGCATGAAGTAGCATACCATCCAAGGAGGTGTCAAATTGGCACGAGGAGAGCGAGTTCGACAGCTTGTAGGAGTTTGGCTCGGGCACGAGTCATGGGTCCACTTGGGGGACTTGTTGGTGTAGATGTAGGAGCGTCCGTAGGACGGGCCGCATCAGCTCCCCCCCTTGGGAAAGAGTCGTCCTCGACTCTTCATGGTTGTCATCTTGAACATCCCCAAGGTAGGGTGAGAGATCCTTGACATTCAATGTATTGCTTGCAAGCTACTTGAAGGTCGGTATGTCGATGATGTAGGCGTTGTTGTTGATTCCTTTGATGACCTTGAAGGGACCATCTCCTCTTGGCTTGAGCTTGGAGTCACGTTCTGTGGCATCCCGCAAAACCACTACTAGAAAATCGCGTTGAATTTGTGCATTGCATCGTCATCATCATGCATTGTTCGCATAAAACTATTTTCGCAAAGCCTGTTTTGTTTTCTAAAACGCCCCATCTTTATTCAAACGCAAAGCCCGGTTCTCCGGATTAATTATTTTGGCCGCTATCGGTTTGCATACGGCCCGTTTAAAACAAATAAAAAGTTTAATTGTTTTTAGCAGGGGCAGTCGAACGGGCCGTTTCAACCCGAACGACCACCCCCAGGAATTTACAAACGGTCCACCTAATTCCTAAACCTACCAAACTACCTACCCAGCCCTCCCCTCCACCTCACCCCAGCCAACCCCTGGCTGCCACCTCACCCTTTCTCCCCCTCTACCCAACCAGGAACTGCCACCTCAGCAGCCCCTGGCTCCTCTCTCCCTTTCCTCTCCCTCCACCGGCCCCACCTAACCCTGGCCACCCACTCACACCACCACGCACTCACCCAGACACACCTGGCCACCTCCCACTTACAGCCCGGCCCCACAGGCGCGCCTGTCCCACCCCTAGGCCGACCCCACCCTCCGGCCCACAGCCCCAACCCACCATCCCCACCCCGCCAGCCCGCTCACCAACCCACCCGCCCCCACGCGGCGCAGCAACCCCCCCCCCGTCCGACTCGCCCAGGCCCCGTCCGCGCCGGCCGGACCCGCGCGCCGGCGAGCCTCGCCTCCTCCGCTCGCCTGTCCCTGGCCGCCCCGTCCGCCCCGCACGGCTCTCCGACCTGCGCCGCCGCGCGCGCGACCTCGCCTCCGGCCCCGCTTGTCACGGACGCCGGCGACCCCGAGCCCTCCCTCTCCGGCGCCCACCACCGCCTCCGTCAACGCCGCCGTCGTCCCGACCCTCCCCGCGACCTCCTGCGGCCCGCCGCCTGCGCCCGCCGGCCGCGGCCACCGCTCCGGCCATCCTCTGCCTCGCCATCCTCCCCGGCCCGCGACCCTCCACCTCGCCCCGGCCCAAGCTCCTGCCGATTCGAGTCGACCCCGCGGCCTCCGCTGCCCTCGCCGGCGCGGCGTGCAGCGTCTGCCTCGCGCCGCCATCCGCTGTCCCCGACCTGGGCTTCCTCCGCCGCGTCCGCCGGCGGTTCGCCTCCCCGCGCTCGGCCCCCTCTGTCCCACGCCGTCGCCCTGTCCCGACCCCGCTCGGCCACCGCCTCTTCCGACCCCCGGTGTTCAAGACTGGCCTCGATAAGAACTGCGTGTAAGCCGTGTACTCGTGAGGTGACAAGATACTACAAGATCTCCAGCCGACAGGGTATCGAGAGAATGAGCATGGTGACGCTCGATGGACCACCGACAAGTACTTCGACATGGACCCCAACGAGACACCGCCAAAACCCAAGTCCTCCACCCCGGACCCGGAGGATCCCCGGACGCCGAGACACGAACTCAAGACCGATCCCGAACCCGCATGCCAAGATCTACTTCACGGATACGAAGACCCCGGGGCGACAAGTACTCTTTCCCGGATGCGTTGCTCGAGAACCCGGACGGTAAGGCCACCGAAGCAGAACATCAAGATCTTCGTCCCCGAACGTCAAGACCGCCGACACGTCGCGGGCGACAAGAGCGACAAGAACCAAGTCACGCTTCCGGATGCCGAGGTCACCGACGTAACAACAAGATCTACTTCGGACACCGTATGCGACAAGATCTACCCGATGTCGAGAACGATCCCGGAGCCGAGAACGATCCCGTCGAACCCTGGACCCTGAGACCGACCCCGAACCTCGGTACCAAGATCGCCGAACCCTAATGTGTGAACCTTCTTCCGAGCCCTTATTTTAATAAATGTCATCTATATAAATTGTTGCATATTAAATTGTCATGTCGCATGCATATTTGTGTGTTTTGGGGGCCTTATGCCGATTCACCTTATAAATAAATATGGGGCCATATCTGGGCAAATCTAGTCTCATATTGGCCTCATTTAAATTGGTGTAGCGAGCCGGTGATATATTTTGCCTGTTATTACAACATTTAATTTGCGGGGTAGATAAATAACTTGAACTTTAACTAAATGCCGGGACCCCGTTAAGCTTAATATTGCCTAATTGCATCGCATCTTTGCCATGTCCTACATCATACATGCATCATGCGGTCTTCTCAGTAACCTTAAATAGTGCATCCGGTGTTTCTTCTAGTGTTTTGCTTCTTCATTGGACTAGGCCGTTGAGTTGATGTGAGCTTCACCGATCTTGGATGAACCCTCGGCAATGTTTTCAGGCGAGCATCTCCCCCTTTCTTCCTATCTTACTTTTCTAGTATTTATTCCCTCCTGTTGATCTATTGCTATCTGTGTTGCGATGCTCTAGTTTTCGTGCCCGTGATATGCCTTGCAGACTCATATTGCCTTGGACACATCCTATTACCTGTTGTTTGGTAGATAGTTGGACTTGCGCGTCGTAGTCGTTTGCTCAAGTGCTGTTGCGTGTCGCCATGTACCGCTTGATTGTTGGAGTATTGTCACTGTTTGATGTTGGAGATGATCATGGCTTTACCTATCGTTCACTTTAATTCTGTTTAACCACTAAAATTGAAGTAAGTAAGCGAGGCATCGGTGGGTGATAGATAATATTTGGTTTCCGACGCCACTTGTGTCCGTAGGGACCCAGTACTTGATACTGTTCCTTGAATATTCGCGCTATCCACATCCGGAGGCTTATGGACCCCTGAGCGAGAGCTTGATTCATTCTTATTTCTTGGGGCCACAAACTAGTTTGAGGTTTTATTTACGATCCTACCTATGCCATGCTTTCTTGCTTTATTTAAGATTGTGCGAGACACCTTTGTCTGTTTAGGATCGTGGCCCGATTTATTGTGTCGACAAGCCCAGTCCACACTTTCGGGTTCCCGATCGTTCTGCTACCACAACCTTAAGCCCGTTTGAGCCGGTAACCGTTCTGGGATCTACTTAAAGGGTGGCCCCAAATATTTCGAATCCTGTAATTGCTTTGTCGTGACTGTCTCGTTGGGTTTTGATTTGGTTTTTCAGGCATATCGAGTGTGTGTTGCTATTTGTGCACCGCAGGTTAAAACTTTCAAAGCCGTGTCCGCGGTTATGGACGACTTAGACACGATATCTCGATCATAGACAACTATAACTAAAGTAGTGCTATAAATTTGACTTTATAATGACTAGTAATCAGCTTCACTATAATGGAATGCTAAATAAAACCGCCAACAATTGCTTGTTTGGGTGTCGCTTGCGACCATTGTACCTGACTAGTAAGTATTGCAACTACAACGGAATGGCTAAATAAAAGTCTACAACCAAGCTTTGGGTTTTGGGTTTATCTCATGCTATCTGTACCTGATTAGTAATTGTTGCAACTATAACAGAATGGTTAACTAAAAGTGCCCATCGCTTATTTTATCGGGATGACTATCTACACCGACTAGTAATTCTTTGCAGCGATAAGCGAATAAATAAAGCCGCCAGCTGTGAGTTCCTCGATTGACTTCCTCGTTGGTCTCGAGGGAATACCGGATGGGATTGTTTGGTGTTAATCTAGGGTTGGTTCGAATAGGTCTTTCTTACCTCTCCGATAGCCGCCATTGCATCGAGTCTCTATAGGTTGTTTAGTGCATCTTTTGCCGCTTGATCCACCATACCTATGTAGGCGAGGGCCTTGAATTCTAGCCTCATGGTGTCTTGGCCTCGATCTTGACGCCTCTTTTCCTTTGCCCTTTGTCGGCACCCTTTGTTTAAGCGTGTTTGAGATCGGCGTCGTTAGCGAGGTTACCCTTCCGCTTGGCTGGCAGGGTTATGGGCGCCATTGGCTATTCTTGAGGCTCTTAGCTCAATTTGCATCTTGTCCGTACTTTCGGACGCTCTATTATTTCAAGGTGATTTGGATCTTTGTCTTGTATATTCGTATTCTTGACTCATGGAGTCGTGTTGTATATATATCTGCTCGTGGGTCCCATCGAGGATTGTTGTGTAATGTTATTACTGCTTTTCCACCGCACGAAAGTGCTGGTGGGCACCTTTGAATCGTTTCTATGCGGGTTTGGCGAGAATCGCTAAGACTTGCATAGGGCCGATTCGAGGTGTTCTGAGTGGTATCGAGCTCGTGATTGCGATACCCCACAAGTCCAGCCTGTAGGATAACCTAGCTAACGGCCGAAGTAGAGCGTCAAAACTATTTTTCAAAATCGGTTGGATAGTTCTGATTAGGTCTGATTTTACTCTTACCCCTCTGCTGCTCTCCTCTTACCTCTACGTGTTTTGAATCCGAACTCGTCTCTTTCTTCGAGTCCAGGAATTCTCGTGGTTGAGTTCCGTCGTACCTTCAGGGGTTCGCTTCCTCCTTTGGTAACGGTGTTGCTACATCTGGTCTTCATGCTATCCGAGGAATCCTTTATCTGTGGTACCATTCTTTGTTCCTTGTTTGTGCCTTCCGGTGTTTTCCGACGCGACGACATCATCTACGGAGATCCGATCTGATGCATCACTCCTTTGTTTCTGAACCTCGCTTGACGAGATCTTCAGTCTGATTCCGAGAGTTGGTTGCATAATCCGCTTATTCGTGTGCAGAGTAATGGTTTGGGTGCGCGATGGACTGATCACCATCCGACTACTCTTATCATTCGCTTTTGTACATCGAATCAGTGGATCCAGCAGTTTTACTCCGTCCACGGAAGTTAGGGGTGGCTTTATTTGTTGATACCTCTACCTTCGACCTTTTGGTTCCGGAGTGTTCCCTCAACGGTCAGGATCAACGACATCTTGTTGGTGGTGTCGCCGTTTTCAAGACGAAGAAAGCATCATTGTTAGTGGTGTCGCGAGGATCTACACGAAGCGAGAAGACGCAGATCGCCGACCTTCCTTCCGGTACCATGAGGCGGATCTCGAGGGCGAGATCCATTGTTAGTGGTGTCGAATTGTGGCATCCCGCAAAACCACTACTAGAAAATCGCGTTGAATTTGTGCATTGCATCGTCATCATCATGCATTGTTCGCATAAAACTATTTTCGCAAAGCCTGTTTTGTTTTCTAAAACGCCCCATCTTTATTCAAACGCAAAGCCCGGTTCTCCGGATTAATTATTTTGGCCGCTATCGGTTTGCATACGGCCCGTTTAAAACAAATAAAAAGTTTAATTGTTTTTAGCGGGGGCAGTCGAACGGGCCGTTTCAACCCGAACGACCACCCCCAGGAATTTACAAACGGTCCACCTAATTCCTAAACCTACCAAACTACCTACCCAGCCCTCCCCTCCACCTCACCCCAGCCAACCCCTGGCTGCCACCTCACCCTTTCTCCCCCTCTACCCAACCAGGAACTGCCACCTCAGCAGCCCCTGGCTCCTCTCTCCCTTTCCTCTCCCTCCACCGGCCCCACCTAACCCTGGCCACCCACTCACACCACCACGCACTCACCCAGACACACCTGGCCACCTCCCACTTACAGCCCGGCCCCACAGGCGCGCCTGTCCCACCCCTAGGCCGACCCCACCCTCCGGCCCACAGCCCCATCCCACCATCCCCACGCGGCCTGCCCGCTCTCATCCCCTCCCTCCCGCACGCGGCGCAGCAACCGCCCCCGCGTCCTCCTCTCCCTGGCCGCGTCCGCTCCGGCCGACCCCGCGCGCCGGCGAGCCTCGCCTCTCCTCCGCTCGCCTGTCCCTGGCCGCCCCGTCCGCCCCGCACGGCTCTCCGACCTGCGCCGCCGCGCGCGCGACCTCGCCTCCGGCCCCGCTTGTCACGGACGCCGGCGACCCCGAGCCCTCCCTCTCCGGCGCCCACCACCGCCTCCGTCAACACCGCCGTCGTCCCGACCCTCCCCGCGACCTCCTGCGGCCCGCCGCCTGCGCCCGCCGGCCGCGGCCACCGCTCCGGCCATCCTCTGCCTCGCCATCCTCCCCGGCCCGCGACCCTCCACCTCGCCCCGGCCCAAGCTCCTGCCGATTCGAGTCGACCCCGCGGCCTCCGCTGCCCTCGCCGGCGCGGCGTGCAGCGTCTGCCTCGCCGCCATCCGCTGTCCCCGACCTGGGCTTCCTCCGCCGCGTCCGCCGGCGGTTCGCCTCCAGCGCTCGGCCCCTCTGTCCCGCGCCGTCGCCCTGTCCCGACCCCGCTCGGCCACCGCCTCCTCCGACCCCCGGTGTTCAAGACCGGCCTCGATACGAACTGCGTGTAAGCCGTGTACTCGCGAGGTGACAAGATACTACAAGATCTCCGCGTCGACAGGTATCGAGAGAATGAGCATGGTGGCCTTTCGATGGACCAAACAAGTACTTCGACATGGACCCCAACGAGACACCGCCAAAACCCAAGTCCTCCACTCGGACCGGAGGATCCGGACGCCGAGAGACACGAACCCAAGACCGATCCGAACCCGCATGCCAAGATCTACTTCACGGATCACGAAGACCGGGCGACAAGTACTCTTTCCGGATCGTTGCTCGAGAACCCGGACGGTAAGGCCACCGGCGAACATCAAGATCTTCGTCCCGACGTCAAGGCAAGCGACGTCGCGGGCGAGCAAAGGCGACACGAACCAAGTCCCGCTTCCGGATGCCGAGGTCACCACGGAACAACAAGATCTACCAGCGGACACCGTGCGACAAGATCTACCCGATGTCGAGAACGATCCGGAGTAGAACGATCCGTCGAACCACGGACCACGAGACCAGGCCGAACCTCGGTACCAAGATCGCGAACCCTAATGTGTGAACCTTCTTAGAGCCCTTATTTTAATAAATGTCATCTATATAAATTGTTGCATATTAAATTGTCATGTTGCATGAATATTTATGCGTGGTTTGGGGCCTTATGCGATTCACCTTATAAATAAATATGGGGCCATATGCGGGCAAATCTAGGCACATATTGGCCTCATTTAAATTGGAGTAGAGAACCGGTGATATATATTGCCATGTTATTAAAACATATAATTTGCTTGGAAGATAAATAACTTGAACAGTTTAACTAAATGTCGGGACCCAGCCCGCTTAATATTGCCTAATTGCATCGCATCTTTGCCATGTCCTACATCATACATGCATCATGCGGTCTTCCGTGTAACCTTAAATAGTGCATCCGGTGTTTCTTCTAGTGTTTTGCTTCTTCATGACTAGGTAGTTGAGTTTATGTGAGCTTCGCCCCGATCTTCGGATGAACCCTCGGCAATGTTTTCAGGCGAGCATCTCCCCCTTTCTTCCTATCTTACTTTTCTAGTATTTATTCCCTCCTGTTGATCTATTGCTATCTGTGTTGCGATGCTCTAGTTTTCGTGCCCGTGATATGCCTTGCAGACTCATATTGCCTTGGACACATCCTATTACGTTGTTTGGTAGATAGTTGGACTTGCAGCGTCGTAGTCGTTTGCTCAAGTCTTTGCGTGTCGCCATGTCTGCTTGATTGTTGGAGTATTGCACTTTGTTTGATGTTGGAGATGATCATGGCTTTACCTATCGTTCACTTTAATTCTGTTTAACCACTAAAATTGAAGTAAGTAAGAGGCATCGATTGGGTGATAGATAATATTTGGTTTAGAGCCCACTTGTGTCCCGTAGGACCGAGTACTTGATACTGTTCCTTGAATATTCGCGCTATCCACATCCGGAGGCTTATGGACCCCTGAGCGGAGCTTGATTCATTCTTATTTCTTGGGGCCACAAACTAGTTTGAGGTTTTATTTACGATCCTGCGAGGAGCCATGCTTTCTGCTTATTTAGGATCGTGGCCCGATTTGTATGTCGACAAGCCTACCACACTTTCGGGTTCGATCGTTCTGACCGCCTCCACAACCTTAAGCCCGTTTGAGCCGGTAAGCTTCGCGGGATCTACTTAAAGGGTGGCCCCTCAAATATTTCGAATCTGTAATTGCTTTGTCGTGACTGTCGTTGGGTTTTGATTTGGTTTTTCCGAGGCATATCGAGTGTGTTGCTATTTGTGCACCTGCAGGTTAAAACTTCAAAGCCGTGTCCGCGGTTATGGACGACTTGGAGCATGTATCTCGATCATAGACAACTATAACTAAAGTAGTGCTATAAATTTGACTTTATAATGACTAGTAATCAGCTTCACTATAATGGAATGCTAAATAAAACCGCCAACAATTGCTTGTTTGGGTGTTGCTTGCGACCATTGTACCTGACTAGTAAGTATTGCAACTACAACGGAATGGCTAAATAAAAGTACCGACAACTGCTGGGTTTTGGGTTTATCTCATGCTATCTGTACCTGATTAGTAATTGTTGCAACTATAATGAATGGTTAACTAAAAGTGCCTTGCTTATTTTATCGGATGACTATCTACACGACTAGTAATTCTGCAACGATAAGCGAATAAATAAAGCGCCAATCGTGTGAGTTCCTCGATTGACTTCCTCGTTGGTCTCGAGGGGAATACCGGGATGGGATTGTTTGGTGTTAATCGGTTGGTTCGAATAGGTCTTTCTTACCCCTCTCGATAGCCGCCATTGCATCGAGTCTCTATAGGTTGTTTAGTGCATCTTCTTGCCGCTTGATCCACTATACCTATGTAGGCGAGGGCCGAATTCTAGCCTCATGCATCGGCCTCGATCGACGCTCCTCTTTTCCTTTGCCCTTTGGCACCTTTGTTTAAGGGTTTTGAGATCGGCGTCGTTAGCGTGGTTACCCTTCCGGCTTGGCTGGCGGGTTATGGACGCCATTGGCTATTCTTGTGGCTCTTAGCTCAATTTGCATCTTGTCCGTATTTCAGACGCTCTATTATTCAAGGTGATTTGGATCTTTGTCTTGTATATCTGTATTCTTGACTCATGGAGTCGTGTTGTATATATATCTGCTCTGTGGGTCCCATCGAGGACTGTTGTGTAATGTTATTGCCGTTTCCACCCGCACGAAAGTGCCTGGTGGGCACCTTTGAATCGTTTCTATGCGGGTTTGGCGAGAATCGCTAAGACTTGCATAGGGCCGATTCTGAGGGTGTTACACGTTCCTTGGGGAAGCGGTCTTTGCTTAGGTGTATCCACACAAGGTCACCTTCTTCAAAGATCAACTCCTTCTTGTCCTTGTTTAACCTTGAAGCTTGGCGAAGGACTTGTTGTTCGATAGTAGCTCTTGTTTCTTCATGAAGCGTCTTCATAGCTTGTGCACGCTTCTCGGCGTCCATGTTCGTGCGCTCATGGAGAGGTAGTGGTAGGATGTCGAGTGCGGTTAGGGATCGAAACCATAGACGATCATGAATGTACTCATCTTGGTTGTTGAGTGCTTGGCTCGATTGTAGGCGAACTCGGCGTGTGGAATGCATTCCTCCCAATCCTTCAGGTTTTTCTTGATCAACACACGAAGGAGAGTTCCGAGGCTTCGGTTGATAACTTCGGTTTGGCCATCAGTTTGAGGATGCGATGTGGATGAAAAGAGGAGCTTGACGTCGAGCTTGGCCACGAGGGTCTTCCATAAGTAGCTCATGAATTTGACGTCGTGGTCGGAGACGATTATCCTTGGCACACCATGAAGAAGAACGATTTCCCTGAAAAACAGATTTGCAACATGTGAAGCATCGTCGGTCTTATGGCACGGTATGAAGTGTGCCATTTTGGAAAAACGATCCACAACAACAAATATAGAATCATGACCATGCTTAGATCTAGACAATCCTAACACAAAATCCATGCTAATGTCGGACCAAGGGGTATGAGGAATAGGCAATGGCATATAAAGACCATAAGGGTTAGCTTGCGACTTAGCTTGAACACATGTCGTGCATCGCTGAACGTAGCGCTCCATGTCACGCTTCATCTTGGGCCAAAAGTAGTGAGTGGAGAGCATGTCCAATGTCTTGTTATGGCCAAAGTGACCCATGAGGCCTCCACCATGAGATTCTTGGAGAAGCAAAAGTTGAAGCGACGACTTCGGAATGCATAGCTTGTTTTGTTTAAATAGAAATCCCTCATGCAAATAGAAATCATCAACTCCTTTGGCATTGGAGCACTTTGCGAAAATTGGTTCAAAGAACGGATCGGAAGCATACAAACATTTTATTTCCTCAAGACCCAACATGTTGATTTCAAGTCTCGTAAGAAGGCTTGTATGTTTGTGAGACAATGCGTCCGCAACTACATTATCTTTGCCCTTCTTATACTTGACAATGTACGGAAAAGACTCCACGAACTCAACCCACTTAGCGTGTCTCTTGCTCAAGTTAGCTTGGCCTTTGAGATATTTAAACGACTCGTGTTCGGAATGTATGATAAATTCCTTGGGCCAAAGGTAGTGTTGCCAAACTTGAAGGACACAAACTAAGGCAAAAATCTCTTTGTCATAAATCGGATAATTGAGGCGAGCACCATCAAGTTTCTCGCTATAGTAGGCTATAGGATGTCCGTTTTTCATAAGGACTCCTCCAATGCCAATACCTCTAGCATCACACTCTATCTCAAAAGTTTTTGTGAAATCCGGTAACGTAAGGAGAGGTGCTTCGGTGAGCCTCTTTTTAAGTTCATCAAAAGCTTTTTGTTGTGCTTTGCCCCACACGAAGGTGACATTCTTTTTGGTTAATTCATTAAGGGGGCAAGCAATGGTTGAAAAGTCTTTCACAAAGCGACGATAGAAACTGGCCAACCCATGAAAACTTCGGAGTTCACTCACATTTGTTGGGATGGGCCAATCTCGTATGTCCTTTACCTTGGAAACATCAACTTCAATTCCCTTCGAAGAAACGACAAATCCAAGAAAAATCAACTTGTCTTTAGCAAAAGTGCACTTGGGAAGATTAGCATAAAGCTTTTCATGTCGAAGGATTTGCAAAAGTTCCTTGACATGTGTTATTTGGTCCTCAAGTGATTTGCTATAAACAAGAATATCATCAAAATAGACAACAACACTTTTTCCAATGAGAGGACGCAAGATATGATTCATTAGGCGCATGAAGGTGGATGGGGCATTAGACAAACCAAAGGGCATAACCAACCATTCATAGAGACCAAGTTTGGGCTTGAAGGCGGTTTTCCACTCATCACCTTTAGCCATGCTTATTTGATGGTAACCACTACGAAGATCAATTTTCGTAAAAATAGTGGCTCCACACAACTCATCAAGCATGTCATCGAGACGTGGTATGGGATGTCGATAACGCACGGTGATAGCATTGATTGGACGGCAGTCCATGCATAACCGTAACGTATCATCCGTCTTTGGAACAAGAATCACGGGTACGACACTTGTACTAGCGCTAACTTGGATCAAACCTTTGGAGACGAGTTGGTTAATTTGACGTTCGATCTCCTTCGTCTCCTCCGGGTTCGTGCGGTAGGCGACGCGGTTGGGAAGTGGTGCACCGGGGATGAGGTCAATGCGATGTTCGATGCCGCGAAGAGGAGGTAGTCCATGTGGGAGCTCTTCGGGGAACACATCCTTGAATTCCTGCAAAACACTCATCAAAGATGGAGGAACATTGGTTAATTCATTAGTTCCTTGCGCTAGTCCCTTGCAAAGGAGTACATAGTGCAAGATGGATGGGTTGTTCCGAACATCTCTCATCTCACTTTTGGTTGCAAGGAGAACACTCTTAGTTTTTCCACTCGAGTTTGGCTTGTGGCTCTCACTCACTATGAGGTGGTTCTCTATCTCACCGCTCTTCTCACAAGTAGGTGTTGTGCTTTGCGCCATCGCTAAAGCCTTTGCATTGTCCGCAATTATTTGGCTAGGAGTCATCGGTTGCAAAACACATGTTTTGTTGAGCCATTTGAAGGTGTATACATTGGTGCGACCATCATGTTGAGCAGCCTTGTCAAATTTCCACGGTCGACCAAGAAGCATGTGGCAAACTGTCATAGGAACCACATCACACTCCACCGTATCTTTGTAAGGACCAATGGCGAAGGAGACCGATACGGTATGCTTGATTTTCACGGACCCTTGGTCACTTAGCCATTGCACGTGGTAGGGGTGCTTGTGCGGATGGAGGGTGAGATTGAGCTTCTCACACAACTCGGTGCTAGCAAGGTTGTGGCAACTCCCTCCGTCAATGATCACCTTGATAGATTTGCCATTGATGTCGGCTCGTGTTTGGAAGATATTGGAGCATTGGTCTTCATGCTCTTGTGCTTGAGTGGTTAAGATCCTTGTGACGACAAGCGATGGACTTGCGTCATGTTCACACATGAGGAGTTCTTGATCATCTTCCACTCGTTGCCTTGCCATTGCTTCCTTGACACGGGCATCAAATTCATCTTCACTCAAGTACTCTTCATCACCATTGTCATGGATGAACAAGACTTTATTGTTTCCACATTCGGCCGACTTGTGTCCTTTACCTCCACACTTGTAGCATTCACCGTTGAAAGGTGTATCACTCTTTGCTTGCTTGCCACTTGGGGGAGTTTTCCTTGAGGAAGTGTGGGATTGAAGGAAGGCTTGGAGGTACTTGAGGAGCTTCCATTGAAAGTTGTTGGTGTAGCGGTTGAAGCTTGCTTGTAGGTGAAGTACGTCTTGGGCTTGTTGTACTTGATGTCCTCTTGCACTTGACGTTCAGCCTTTGTTGCTATGTGCACAAGCTCAACCATGGTGTTGTATGTTTGGAACTCGACGGTGCGCTTGATTGGGTGATTCAAGCCAATAAGGAAATGTGCCATTGTTTTCTCCATGCGCTCATCAATGTTGGCGCGAATCAAGTTGAGTTCCATTTCCTTGAAGTACTCTTCCACGGTCTTTGTCCCTTGACGAAGCGCTTGAAGGTTGTTGAAGAGGTCACGCGTGTAGTGCGCGAGGATGAACCGGGATCTCATGTGAGCCTTCAAGTCATGCCAAGTTGTGATTGGCGGCTCTTGTCTTGCATCATGAGCAACTTTAACTTGTTCCCACCAAAGGTTGGCGTAATCATCAAACTCAAGCGAAGCCATGGCGACCATTTTCTCGTTGCTATAGTTGTGCATGCAGAAGATCTTGTCGACTTTGAGTGCCCACGAGAGGTATTCTTTGGGGTCATTGGATCCAGTGAACTCGGGCATTGTGAACTTGAGCTTGCCAAAAGTTTCTTCATCATTGCGGTCATTGCGACGAGCTTGGTGACCTTGTTGATGATCTTGTAGTTGGGGAGGTGGAACTTGGTTCTCGTGTCCTTGTTGCGGAGCTTGCTCTTGATATTGTTGTTGAGGAGCTTGCTCTTGTTCTTGGCGCGTTTGTTGACGTGGTTGAGGCGCTTGGGCCTCATGGTGGTGAGGGTGTGGAGCATCTTGACGCGGTTGATGACGAAGAGGAGACTCGTTCCTCGGTTGGTGATGTTGGTTAGGCACATTGGCCTCACGGCAAAGAACATGGTCACGAGCCTCTTGACGTGGTCGGCGTCGCTCAATTTGTATCACTTGACGCTCCAAGTTTTGTTGAGGTGGAGGACGCGCCTCGTGATGACCATGGTGTTGGTGCGGACGTTCATGACGTTGATGATGAGGAGGAGGATCTTGGAGAACTTCACGTCGACGACGAGCTTGATTCTCCAAATTGGAGTCATCACTTGTTGTGTCAAGTATGTGTCGCGGTCGATGGTGGTAGACTTGCAGTTGCACTTGCGGTTGCGCTTGTGGTTGCTCTTGTTGGATCACTAGTGCCCTTGCATGATGACGGTGTGCTTCTTGCCTTGCTCGTGGCCTTGAAGAGAGGTCACCATCATAGCTTGACGTTGCAGCGTGTCGTGGGGAAGGTACGTAGTTTGAAGAGGTTCCATCTTCAACCATGGGGGCATCATTGCGTGTTGGAGCACTTAGATGTAGATCTTGTTGAAGGGGTGCATGACGACGCGAAGAACTTGAAGAGCTTGAAGCACGTGAACGCGGTCTTGCCATTCCGTCGATGAGGCGTCGAAGATTGTCATTTGTTTCGGCGACAGAGCGTTGAAGCGCTTCATTTTGGTGGCCGAAGATGTGATGCATTGCATGCATTTGTCGTTCGAGGCCATCGAAGCGGTTGTCGATGTTCTTGAACTCATCTTGCGTCTCGCCAAATTGTTCATCTTGTCTTGTCTCAAGGGCTTGGCAACGTTCACGGAACTCTTGTCGGACGATGAAGTGACTTGCACGCGTCATGTACGGAGCTTGATCTTCTTCTTGGGGAGGTGGTTGGCTCGACTCACCAGTACTATCCATCATGCAAGACACACAAGTATTGTATATGGAAGTGGAATATGGTGGTGTTAGCCTTGTACCTCACCTTGGGGATTGCACCAAACTAGAAACCACAAGTGAGAGCTATAAGCGTGCAAAGTGGAATTGCAAAGAAAACTCACACTAAAGAAAGAACTAACTCTCAAAAGCTTGTTGGTGGTAGGTTAGGATTGTGGAAAGCCAAAGAACCAACCAAAAGAAAGGGGATAGTCAAAAGTGGGTAAAATCCAACAAAACTCGAGTCAAAGGCAAAGGTCAACAACTCAAAAGGGTGACGGGAACCTACGACTATATACACACATGCGGAGAAAGTTGGGATTGACACGACTATGAAAATGAGCAAACAAAATGTCCTAACGAAGACTAAGCTCGTTGTCGTGCCAATGCAAGGAGAGACCATGGCTCGTTTGCAAAGAGGAAAAATGAGCAACGGATTTGTGCACTTGTCCTGGGCGCTCTTCTTTCTCTCTTGCTTACAAGCTTTGAGACTCTCTTTGGCAATGGGAGACTATTTTTCTTTGTATCTTTTTCTTTCTTTTGCTTTTTTTGCTCTCCCTTGGTGCTACCTAGTCACACTTGATATTGCTCTTGCACTCTCACTATCCAAGGACAAATGCACAATGCTCAAGCAAACACAAGATGAGCCACTCTCATAGGATAGGTACACACAAAGGAAGATAGGGGTTACCAAGGTGACGCAAGTTATACCTTCTTTGATGATGAACTTGGCGTCGGTGGTGCGGAATGATGTTCGTGGGCCGTGGTGTCGATGAGCGTGGGGGTTGTCGATGCGGAAGCTTGTTGTTAGTTGACGACACGCACAAGGGCACAAACAAACAAGAAGAAATTAGCCAATGCAAGATTAGAGGCAAAACTGTCAAAATCAGGCGTCAGGCCGGAGACTCCGGGGTTTCAGGCCGGAGACTCCGGTCCAAGCCAGAGACTCCGGTGTGGGTAGGCCGGAGACTCCGGTGTAGGCCAGAGACTCCGGTCTGGAGTCAGATCGCGAACTGCTCGTGTTCTTGAGCAGAAATCCACGCCTTAGGTCCTCAAATCCACGAAAAATTGGCCAAATTGGGCTGGGAAAACGGAGGATAAAGCTGGACCAACACCTAAGACAAGGTTTGGTCGGATCAAAACCACAAATAACACTCCAAATCAAGAGATCGATCCAAAGGCAAATTTGGGCTGTTTTTTGGGGATTTTCGAATTTTTGGTGGATAGAAGAAAAATCTGTGGGGGAAATCGTGAGCAACGAAGCTCTTGCTACCAATATGTTGAGGGCAAACCTCTAGGGTGGCCTGATATTTCACGATTCCCTTTCAAATCGAGGATGGAGTGCGGGGAGAGGAGGGGAGGATGAACACGACGAACGCACGCAAGAGGAACGCGATGAACACTCACACACAAAACCACGATACACACCAATAGCTCACGCCGACGGTGACCGGTCCGACGCAATCCCTAGGATCAGCGTCGGGCGGAGGACTCTCTCGAACCGGCATGGCAAGATGGGAGACTCGGTGAGATCTTGACGTCTTGGCAAAGGGACACCGATGCCAAGGCCTTGTACAACACGAAGGCACGATGCAAACTCCAACGAGGTTTGGGGATATTGGTGCTCTTTGGTCAAGGAGCATGAGGCAAGAATTAGATAGATCCACAAAGGGGTTTCCACTAATTCCAATATCATGCCTAGGGTTTACAATAGAGGTTGGGGACTATATATAGGCCAGCCACACAGTCAGGGGTACTTTAGGAATAAAAGACAAGTTCTGGACGGACTAAGGGGTACATGGGCCGCAGGCCCAAAGGCCTTTTCATGCCTGGTGACGGTCGGACCGGAGACTCCGGTGTGGTGGACCGGAGACTCCGGTCTGGACCGGAGATTTCGGTCGGTCTCTGGACCGGCCTCCGGAGGGGCCTTCAGATTGTCCTAGGGCCCTATTCTGGGGGCAGACCGGAGGTGGGGCCAGAGCCTCCGGTGTCTTCTGACCAGAGACTTTGGTGGACCGGAGACTACGGTGTGCTGTGACTGAGACTCCAGGCAGCTCAGCTCTGCTTCATGCTCTGCTCCTTGTTCTCCATCCTTGGGTGCTTGGTGATGTGTCGAAGCTTCGTACCTGATGATGCATAGGGTAGTTGCATGAAGTAGTATACCATCCAAGGAGGTATCAAACTGGCACGAGGAGAGGAGCGAGTTCACCTTAGCTTGTAGGAGTTTGGCTCGGGCACGAGTCATGGGTCCACTTGGGGGACTTGTTGGTGTGGATGTAGGAGCGTCCGTAGGATGGGCCGGATCAGACTCCAAGGCCTTAACCGGAGTCTTGATACCAATATGTTGAGGTAAAACCTCTAGGGTGGCCCGATCTTTCACGATTCCCTTTCAAATCGAGGATGGAGTGCGGGGAGAGGAGGGGAGGATGAACACGACGAACGCACGCAAGAGGAACGCGATGAACACTCACACACAAAACCACGATACACACCAATAGCTCACGCCGGCGGTGACCGGTCTGGTGCAATCCCTAGGATCGGCGTCGGGCGGAGGACTCTCTCTCGAACCGGCACGGCGAGATGGGAGACTCGGTGAGATCTTGACGTCTTGGCAAAGGGACACCAATGCCAAGGCCTTGTACAACACGGAGGCACGATGCAAACTCCAACGAGGTTTGGGGATATTGGTGCTCCTTGGTCAAGGAGCATGAGGCAAGAATTAGATAGATCCACAAAGGGGTTTCCACTAATTCCAATATCATGCCTAGGGTTTACAATAGAGGTAGGGCACTATATATAGGCCAGCCACACAGTCAGGGGTACTTTACGAATAAAAGACAAGTTCTGGACGGACTAAGGGGTACATGGGCCGCAGGCCCAAAGGCCTTTTCATGCCTGGCGACGGTCGGACCGGAGACTCCGGTGTGGTGGACCGGAGACTCCGGTCGGTTTCCGGACCGGCCTCCGGAGGGGCCTTCAGATTGTCCCAGGCCTGTGCAGGCAGACGGAGGTGGGGCTGAGACTCCGTGTCTTGGACGGAGATTTTGGTGGACCGGAGACTCCGTTGTGCACAAACCGGAGACTCCGGTCTGAGCAGCTCCAGCGGCTCCTGCTTCATGCTCTGCTCCTTGTTCTCCATCCTTGGGTGCTTGGTGATGTGTCGAAGCTTCATACCTAATGATGCATAGGGTAGTTGCATGAAGTAGCATACCATCCAAGGAGGTGTCAAATTGGCACGAGGAGAGGAGCGAGTTCACCTTAGCTTGTAGGAGTTTGGCTCGGGCACGAGTCATGGGTCCACTTGGGGGACTTGTTGGTGTAGATGTAGGAGCGTCCGTAGGACGGGCCGCATCAGACTCCAAGGCCTTAACCGTGAGCTATTGGTGTGTATCGTGGTTTTGTGTGCGTGTGTGTTCTTCGTGTTCTTCGTTCGTGTGTTCGTCGTGTTCATCCTCCCCTCCTCTCCCCGCACTCCATCCTCGATTTGAAAGGGAATCGTGAAAGATCGGGTCACCCTAGAGGTTTTCCCTCAACATTTGATGTTATATTGAGTGCCCCATTGTCATCAAGACATTGGACATGGTAGGGGTGAGGGTGCTTATGCATTGCAACTTGAGTTTCTCACAAAGCTCCATACTTGCGAGATTTTGGCAACTACCTCCATCAATGATCACTTTTATGGACTTGCCATCAATTCCGGCACGAGTTTGGAAGATATTGAGGCGTTGGCCCTCTCTTGGGGTGGAGTTTGTCGTCGATATTTGAGCTATGACAAGTGCGGGGCCCGGATCATGCTCGCATACAAGTGTGTCATCCTCTTCCATTGCGGCCGTCCTTGCAATAGCACGTTGAGTGAGAGCTTCAAATTCCTCTTCACTCACGGAGTAGGTTGCACCATTCTCATCCGTAAGCATCACTCATGAGTTGGTGCACTCATATGACTTGTGACCTTTCACTCCACACTTGAAGCGAGTGACTTGACTATCGGATGTCGTGTTGGAGGAGGGTGCTATCACGGTCTTTGCTTGCTTGGATGAGCTCGTTGCTTGGTTTGTTGGCTTTGCGGGAGCATTTGCATTGATGGACGCAAAGTATGACTTGGACTTGTCGTATGAATTCTTCTTTTGCAAGTGCCGCTCGGCTTTGGTAGCTTGATGGAGGAGCTCGGTGAGGTTCTTGTACGGTTGAAAGTCAACAATCTTCCTTATTGGGCAGCTCAAACCGTTGAGGAACCTTGCTATGGTTTGCTCTTGGAGTTCTCTCACATCAGCTCGCATCATGGTTTTCTCCATTTCCTTGTAGAACTCTTCAATTGACTTGGTGCCTTGTTTTAAATTTTGTAGCTTGTCGAAGAGATCTTGTTGATAATGCTCGGGGACGAAGCATGTGTACATCACTTCCTTCATCTCAGTCCAAGTTTCAATTGGAGGTTCCTCGTTATTCTCTCGGTTCTTTTGGAAGTCTTCCCACCAAACATTTGCATAGTCCTCAAACTAAAGGGATGCCATTACAACTTTCTTCTCTTCGGAGTAGTTGTGGACTCGGAAGATCTTGTCAACTTTGATCTCCCAATCAATGTATGCATCGGCGTCTTCTTCTCCCTTGAACTTGGCAATAATGAACTTGAGCTTCCCAAACTTGCCCTCTTCATGTTCACGGTGGTAGTTGCGGCGATCTTGCCTTATGCTCGCTTCACTTGGTGCACGTGGTGGTGGATGAGGAGCTTCATTTTCTCAAGGACACGGTTGAGGAGGAGCTTGATGCGCAAAGTCTCTTCTACGCGTTTGCTTGGGATCATTTGCATTCATTGGTTGTTGATGACGATGGTGGGGTTGAGCATAGAGGTTGTTGCATCTCGCGTGGTGTGCAGCCTCGTCATCATCACTTGTATCCCATTGTGGTGCTCGATGAACTTGTTGTTGATGGCGATGGTCATGGTTCGGGTGTTGGTGCCTATCAACGCGGTTGTGTTCACCATGGCGTTCTTGCTCTTGGGGTGGTGGTGGCGCTTGTACCATAGCTTGTTGTGGAGGGCAACCATGTTCTTCTTGGTGTTGTGGATGCACCTGGTGATCATGGTGTCGATGATGTCTTGCGTGGTGCGGTTATTGATGTTGTGGCTCAACCACTTGTTCATGGCGATGACGAGCTTGATGTTCCCCATTGTGGTGGTGGGGTTCTCCATGATGAGAATGGGAGCGCGAGGAGTCGCCATGATGACTTGAGGAGCGCGCGCGAGACAAACTTGACAAGCTTGAATGGTGTCCCTAACGGTTGATGAGGATGGCAATAGCTTCGTGAAGAGCTTGGAATTGAGTATTGTGCTCCACTTGGTGTTGCCGATCACGGTAGTCGAATTCTCGAAAAGTTTCATCAAGCCAGTTCTCAAGCCTCTCAAATTGGGCATTGAATTCTTGGCGTTGCACCCATAAGTTGTGGCGTGTGGCAAAACCATCTTGGTTGTTGAAGTTGGCATCTCCGCTTTATCCGCTTTCCCTAGACATGTTGTTTGACTACAAGTGAAACGAGTGTGGTATTGGTGGTATGGTATGTGTTACCTTGCCTCACCAAGTCAAAAATTGGAAAGGTTGTTCTTGCCGAGAGCAAAGCGAATACAGAAGACACACACACACAAAGGCCTATGGTGGATGGGTAGGAAGGTGGATAGTAAATGGAACAACCAAACGAAAAGGTTATTGTCAAAAGTGGGTAAAATCCAACAAAAACAAGGTCAAAGGAAAAGGTCAAAAGGGTGACGAGAACCTACGACTATACACACACGGTGGAGATTAATGTGGCAAACATGACTATGAAAATGAGCAACGAACAAAATTGGTCCTAGCGAAGACTAATGCTCGGCGTCGTGCCAACACTAGGAGAGACCGTAGCCCATTTGCCAAAAGATGGAGAAGCAACGGATTTGTACGCTTGTATTTCTCTTGCTCGCACTCTTCCTTAGAAGCTTTGGACTCTCTTTTGTATTGGTATCTTTCTCTTTTTCTTTTGCTTAGAAGCTTTTTTTTGTACCTCTTTCTTTGCTATGCTATGGAGTCAAGTTTTTGCTATTGCCTCTACACTATGACTTATGCAAGAGCAAGCACACAATGCTTTGGCAAACACAAGATGAGCTACTCTCGATAGGTTAGGTAACACACAAAGGAAGAAGGGCTTGACAAGGGTGGTGCAAGTTATACCTTGTGGTAATATCGCACTTGCAACCATTGGTTGAGGGATGGTTCGAGTTCCATGGTGTCAATGTTGAGTGCAGGGTGTTGTGGAAGCTTTTGTTAGTTGACAGACACGCACACGAAACACAAACGTCAAAAGGAAATCAGTCGAAAAAAGGAAAAGGGGGTCAAAAAATTTGTCAGTGCCGGAGACTCCGGTGTTGATGGTCTGGACACTCCGGTGTAGGCCGGAGACTCCGGTCTTGCGAGACTCCGATCTTCTAGTCCGGAAACTCTAGTCTGGAGGCAGCGCAACGAACAACTCGTGTTCTTGAGCGGAAACTTGGCCCTTGAACCCTGAAATCCAGAAAATTTCGACCAAATTGGGCTGGGAAACGCAGGGCACAAGTAGACCAACTCCAAAGACAAGTTTCTATTGGACTAAAACCACAATCAACTCACCAAAACGAGAGATCGATCCAAAAGCGATTTGGGTCTATATTTTTGTATTTTTCAGTTTATGGTGGAAATCGAAGGGCGAAGTCAAATATGTGGCAACCAAAAGCTGCTGATACCAGTTGTTATGGGTCTCCTTGTGGATTTACCCTTGGAGTGGCCCGATCTTCACGGATTTGAGGCGGAAGTGAGGGAAAACACGATGAATACGATGAACACAACTCTAATGCAAGGTAAAGATACAAACACATGCCAAATCACACCTAATTCGAGGTGCTCCCGTTGGTTCGAACAACTAATCCAATAGAATCCTCAGCGAGAGACCTTGCGGTAGAATCACCAAAGGAGAGATTAGCAAGCGGACGGTAGAATCCAAACCAAGGAGAGAGTAGCAACCAAGTAGAATCCCAAAGGGGAGAGACCAAGCACTACTAGAATCCTTGATAGGGAGAGACCAAACACTTGAGGAGGGTCTTGACAACTTGGAGAAGGGCACCGACTCCAAGGCCTTGTACAACTCATAGATTTACTATTGAGAGGGGGTTCCCATATAGGGTTAGGCACATGCCTTAATTCATCATCATCTCTAGGGTTTCAAGGAGGGGTGAGGGCATATATATATAGGACAACCACGAGCTAGGGGTAAAACAGGCATCAATTGGAAGTTTGGGGTGTTACATGGGCCAAGCCTAGCTTGAGGCGCGCAGGCCCACGTTGCTCGGTCCGGAGACTCCGGTGTAGCGGTCTGGAGACTCCGGTCTAGACCGGAGACTCCGGTCAACCTCTGGAGGCGATCACTGACTGTCCCAGGCACTGGTTCGGGGCTCGGTCCGGAGACAGGCCGAAGACTCCGGTGTGGTAGACCGGAGACTCCGGTCTGCTGGTGCGGAGACTCCGGTCCTGCTTCAGCAGGTTCTTGCGTCTTCTCTTCCAGGCCTCTTGCTTGGGTGTCTTGGCTCCAGGGCCATCCTTGCTGCGTCTTCTTGGCATCATGTTCATGCACCTAGTCACATCATGGGTATTTTTCTCAAGTAGGATTCCATTTGCATAATAACCAACAAAAGGCAAAGCATGGAAGGAGTTCACCTTTGGAGTGATGATTAGTGTGGCATGATGTGGACCAAAGGTGGTTTCCGTATGTTGGGCTACATCATAACCCAAAAGTTTTAGATGAGTCTTGGAAGTTATTACCTCTGTAATAACCGCTCCTTATCCTTTTTATTTGCTTTTTGTGCCAAGAGTAACCTCTAATGAGAGAGAAGTAATGCTTGGAAAAGTTGTTGTCCCGAAACAGATTTTTATGCTTCGCTGTAAACATTCGTGTAAAATCTCTGTAGATCGGTTTGAGCTGTCATTTTTTGTGCTTCTGCCCTAGGTTGTTATCCAACTTTCGTTAGTTCAACACTTTTCGATTTCAGCAACAGAAGGTCTTCGAAAAAATTGGTTTTTACCTGCTGGTCTGTTTTGACAGATTTTTGCCATTATTTGCATTTGCTTCTTGTTGATTCCTTTTTGGGTTCTTTTTGGGGAATTGAGGTTTTTGAGGGAAGTGCTACAGTATCTTGTGTTTTAATGGAAGTTTTATTGGTGTTGAAACTGAACCCAAAGACTTATTATCTTGAGTACACTAATGTTGCTAATAAAGATTGTGTGAAGTTTTGTATAAAGGAAAATTTTCAGGTGTAAGGAGAGAATGATGTAATGAGATGAATAATGGACTAAAGCTCAAGCTTGGGGATGCAACACCCGTGTCACCCCAAGAAATATTCAAGAAGTACAAGCGTCAAAGCTTGGGGATGCCCAAGGCATCCCCTTCTTCATCAATAAAAATCTCAGGTTTCTTCCAAACACTTCATTTTTATTGTTTCATGCACAGTTATGTTGTTCTTGGAGCGTCTTCGGTTTTTGTTTTTGGTTTTCATTTGCTTGGTTTTCTTAGTTTGCTTGAATAAATTGGTTGGACCCCCTCTTTCATACATTAGTTTTCAAATAAGATTGGTTTGGATTGGAAAAGAGTAGGAAAGTTCATGCTTAAGTGGTAAAAAAGGGAGCTTGTTTTTGACTGTGGCCTATGCTTTGTCATTTCATGCTTGATATTGTTTTGGCTTTATGCTTAGTGATTTTTGTTGTAGCATGACATGTTATAAACACAATTGATATTGATTAATGTGCCTTGAAAGAATCATGTGTTGTTTTAGCATATTAAAGCATAGTATTGTGGTATTCTCCTTTGATGCTTTATTTGGGTTGACTTGGCGCATGGTCACACCATGTTATGACTATCCCAAGTCACCATAGCCTTTACGATCCTTTATTTTTCGACTTGTAATATCACTTTATGCTTTAATTAATGATGTTTTGTCGCTTTGCATGATTATGGCCATTATTGCTCTCTTAGTTGGTCGCTCCCAGTCTTTTGCTAGCCTCCATAACCAAGTATGAGTTCCACTCATGCATCCAACTCCAAATAAAACCAAGATATTCCAAAGAGTCCACCACACCTAACTATTAGCACTTGTTATTCCAAGTATATTCTTGTTTTTATCTACCTTCCAAATTAAATTTGTTATGAGAAAACTAGTGATTAAAGCTCTCACGAACTTGATGGCACACTTTACTTTTTTGCACTTAATAATCTTGAACCATTGTGTCCATCTTTGTTGCGTATATGCTTGCGCTTTATGATTCAAAGTTAGCAGAACCATGTATCATGGGGAACGCTTTCAACATTGCACTTATTATTCCGTTGATATCATGATTCTTTTGCTTATGGATCCCGGCGGTATGAAATAAAAGGGGAACTTGTAAGATCATGGATTTTGTATGTGTGTTAGAGAAAGCGCTGTAGCTAGCCTAAGCCATGCCTAATCATGGTGGAAACTTGCAGCATAACCATAATGAGCACTCTATGAGGCATCCTCAATAAAAACCTATGCAAATAGCAAATAAAAAGATCACTGAGATGCTCATTGTCTGCTTGCCTTGTCATTTTGATTATGGGATAGCTCCTGTATCATGTGCAAGGGTTACCCGTTGATGGTTCTCTATGATACATATGTACTTACAATGACAAGAGCTTACTTGTGACTGAAGTTGAGTAACATGAGGTTCGGTACTCGTAAGTAAGGGGCATGAGATTTCAACTTATAACTTGTCAAGCATATCCTCTTAGTTATGTCACTTTAACCTTAATCACCTAAAGATGGCAATGATAGGGGCAATGAGAGCTGAAAGCTCATAAGTACCATAATTTTTGGATGCTCTTTATGAAACTTGAATCCCTGCTTCCTTCTATGAAGGCATTTCTTTTACTTTTATGTTGAGTCTCCATCTTCTATCTTTATGCATCTATTGAGAGAGCATAGTGGCTATTCTTAGTTCTACGTGCATTGTCCCAAGACTTGTTGATTGATTCATAACTTTGATATTGCTTGTTCTTAAACTATTTGTATCTAGTCACCCTTATGAACTTTGAAGGTGTCCTATGCATTTATGTTTTGCTACTCTATGAGGGACAATCTGAATACCATTCTCATTATGCTTTCTTTATGTGAAACAAACAAACGTCTTGCAAAGCATTGTTATTCATAAATCTTTTGTTTGTGCCTTTTCATGTTACAACATAGTTGCTATGTCTTATTGTTAGAACTATATCTTTCATGCTATATTGAAGTACTATGATCCCAGCTATCAATATTTTACAAATACTTTGATCAAGTTTATGATGATGCATGTCACCTCAAAAATTATTCTTTTTTTTTATCACTTACCTACTTGAGGACGAGCAGGAGTTAAGCTTGGGGATGTTGATACGTTGCTAACGTATCTATAATGTTTGATGTTCCATGCTTGTTTTATATCTACTTTCTTATGTTTTGTCCACACTTTGGAGTATTTTGATACACTTTCTTGGACTAACCTATTAACAAGATACCACAGTGCCAGCTGTCTATTTTCTGTTGTTTTTGGTTCCAAGAAAGTCAGAAAATGAATATTCTTGGAATTGGACGGGACAAAAGCAAAGTCAATATTTCACTGAGGGGGACACAGAGCCAGAAGACGAGACGGAGAGGGGCCAGAGGCCGGCCACACCACCTGGCCGTGCGGCCAGGCCTGGCCCGCGCCAGGGGGTGGTGTGGCCGCCTAGGGCACCCCCTCAGCCTCCCCTTTCGCCTATAAGATGCCACCGATATAGAAACCTTAAGTACCCGATCAAAATTCCACGAAAGAGTTTGTAGCCGCCGTCATCTCCATCCCTAGATCTGGAGGGATCTGAAGCGCTTCCCGGCACCCTGCCGGAGGGGAGAATTCACCCTGGAGGCCTTCTTCATCACCATGCAAGCCTTCGGTGTGATGTGTGAGTAGTTCATCCTTTGACTACGGGTCCATGTAGTAGCTAGATTGATAGGGTAAAGGTGCCCGATCTTTTGATGAGACGATATCTGTCGATTATGGTGGAGGTCAACATTGACGATCCGACTACAAACATGGGTGTTGCAGCACATTGCTCATATATTCAAAATCTTGCTCCGTGGGTGCTACAGCACATTGCTCATCATATGCAATAAGAGCCAAAGTATCTTCATCATAATCACTGGCAGAATCGTATCCACCATACTCAAGAGCAATCATCACACGAGAGGAGGCACAATCACGTGCAAAGTGACCAAGTCCACCACATTTGCGGCACTGAATTTGGCTGGACTTGCCCGTAGATGCCATGGAGGACGCAACACTCGGGGCTAGTCCCGGAGTAGACTTTCGTGCAGCAAACGGGGGTGGTGTAGATGCTGCAGATCGCTTGGATGTGGTTGCTGGAGGTGTAGGTGCAGCATCCCGTGACGCTGAATTCGGTGATCTCCAAGTAGAACGCCCTGCAGAATAATTAGTTCGTATCGCCTCACGTCAATCCTGCACTTCACATTCAGCATTGCAAGCAAGATGGAACAAACGGGTAATAGTGTGATAAGATTTATATCTAAGAATGGTCTGAATTTCCTTATTTAACCCACCTACGAATCGTGCCATTAATGCTTCATTATCCTCCTCTATACCACAACACAGCATGCCAGTTTGCAACTCCTGATAGTAATCCTCAACAGAATTTTTGCCTTGATCTAGACGTGCTAATTTCGTAAGCATGGAACGTTGATAATATGGTGGAACAAAACGAATACGCATAGCATGTTTTAAAGCATCCCACTTAGTGATTGGATTAGCATGATTAGCACGACAATATTCAGACCACCATATGGAAGCAAAACTAGTGAACTCACAAGTAGCAGCACTAACACGTCTATCGTCGGGATAATTTAAGCATGCAAAACGCTGGTCTAATTCTAATTCCCAAGAGAGTATGCATCAGGATTATAGCGACCATTAAACGTAGGAACATTTAATTTCAGTTTAGCAACATGGTCATCATCACGTACCAACGGAAAAGGAGGTGGACGACGAATGTGGGGATTGTATTGCCTAGGACGACCAGTTGGCTGATCAACTGTGAAGTCGTCCACGTACTCGCCCTCGTCCTCATCTTCCCCGTAATAATCATCCAACTATGCATCATGGGCCTGTGTGACACCCGTAGCTCCTGCGCGCAGCACAATGCCATGACGGCGGCACCGCCGAAGTTTGTGCCGGATGTTTGAGAATGCGCTGTGCATGTCCCAACAAGTTCGGTGTAGGAGCCACGCTAGTCGGTTGTGGAGGAGGCGCGCGAGACATCGGTGGTGGAGGTAAGCGTGCTAGCACCTCCTGGAATTTAGCGTCGAGTTTGGTGGTGAAGGCGGTCTCGAGTCCCTCGAGTTGCTCCATCGTGTCAGTAAAACGCTTGTCCACATCCTGCATATGGTCAGCCAAAAGTGTGGTGACGTGAGCCTGCAAGGCTGCACCCTCCAGTGGCTATGTCTCAATGTTTTCTGGTGGCATGATTAGTACGCAAAAAGTACAGGTATATAATAGAGATACAACAGGAATAGTGGTGGAAAACGCTTAATCTGTCAAGCAAACCAATACTCTTACCCGTTCTTACCCTGCAGCAGGTGGTAACCAGCAACCGTCGTGATCAAGCTTCAAGAAGATTGAATAGAGGGATTTCCAGGTGGTGTCAACGCACGGTGTAGGAATATGTGGAGTTCTGGGCGGCTGCAATATCTATAGACACAAATTCAAAACAACAATGCAAGGTTGAATAACAACTCAACGACGGTACTGTGTTGGTCCTAGACTATCCCAAGCTAGAGACACGAGCCTAGAACACTACGAGTCACGCCGCGACACCGAAAAGCAATAGGCACCAGTGCTCTGAGCAGCTGATGACCCACAAGTATAGGGGTGTATCGCAGTATTTTCGAGGGAAGTGAAACCCAATTTATTGATTCGACACAAGGGGAGCCAAAGAATATTTATAAGCCTTAACAACTGAGTTGTCAATTCAGCTGCACCTGAAAACAATCTTGCTCATAGCAGTTTATCAGTAGCAACAGTTTTGTAGTAGGAATAGTAATGTAATAGCAGTAGTAAAAGTATAGACGATAGTAACAATTGCAGTAAACAGTAGGATTAGAGCGTGGTAGGCATAGGGATGGATGGACGGGCATTGCATGGACAAGACAATTCATATAGCAATCAGAACATGGGGCAATTGCAGATAAATAAGATAAAGCATCCAAGTACTAGATAATCATAGGCATGTGTTCCATATATAGTCATACGTGCTCGCAATGAGAACTTGCACAACATCTTTTGTCACCGACCCGTTTGCAGTGGGGCCTCAAGGGAACTACTGGCAATTAAGGTGCTCCTTTTAATAGAGCACCGGAGCAAAGCATTAACACTCCGTGAACACATGTGATCCTCACATCAAAGCCATTCCCTCCGGTTATCCCGATTTCTGTCACTTCGGGGCCTTTGGTTCCGGACAACAACGTGTGTATACAACTTGCAGGTAAGACCATAAACAATACTATCATAATGAATCAATAACATGTTCAGATCTGAAATCATGGTACTCGGGCCCTAGTGACAAGCATTAAGCATAACAAGTCGCAACAAAGTCAAAAAGCACTAATAGAAGATACTAGGCACCATGCCCTAACAATCTGATGCCATTACATGAACGATCTCATCCAATCCCTACCATCCCCATAGCCTACATCGGGGGATTACTCACTCGTAGATGGGGGAAACATGGATGGTCGATGGAGAAGCGATGGTGATGATGATGGCGGTGATCTCCTCCAATTCCCCGTCCCGGCAGGGTGCCAGAATGGAGTTTCTGGTTCCGCATCGTGGAATCTGGTGGTGGCGGCGGAGCAAAACTCTTTCTAGAAAAATGTCGACCCCCCCCCCCCCCCCCGAGTTTTTAGGTCAGAAGGCAACTTATAGGCGAAGAGGGAGATCGAGGGGGTGTCTAGGGCGGCCAGACCACCCCCTGGCATGGCCAGGCCCAGCCCACGCGGCCAGGTGGTGTGGCCAGGCCCCAGCCCCACTCCGTCTCGTATTCTGGCTCTGTGAGTCTTCTGGCGAAATAGGATTTTTGGCATATTTTCCGGGATGTTTTCCTTATAGTTGATTTTCTGCACAAAAACTAGACACCAAGGTAATTCTGCTGAAAACAGCATCAGTCCGTGTTAGTTGTATCCAAATCACACAAGTTTAGAGGAGAAACAATAGCAAAAGTGTTCAGGAAAGTAGATACATTTTGGACGTAGCAACTCCCCCCAAGCTTAGCTTATTGCTTGTCCTCAAGCAATTCAGTTAAAAACTGAGTGCGATAAAAGAAACTTTCACGAACACATTTGCTTCATATGATGTATATATTCTCAGCATGTGATCAACTACTTAGACAATTCATAATAAGGAGTATGCAACTAAGTTTACTTAATAGGCATTGCAAGCTATCAAGAGATTCCAACTCAAAAATAATAAGTAGCATGAAACATAAACATAAGCAATATTACTCATAACAAGGTATGATAGAGTGGTATCTCGCTTGCCTTTGATTGTGAATGCCAAGGAACCTCTAAAGTTCAGGTGAAGACTAGAAGTAAAGATATCAAAGATACAAGCATGAAAGTCATAACACAATTAATCTAGTAATGAGACAAGCATATTATACTAAGAATGACAACTATGCTCTCAAGAAAGTGCTCATAGAATAGGTGATGACTCAACAAGGAAATGAAAAAGTTTTGAATAGTTTGAAAGGCTTCCAAATGCTGAAAGTATGGTACTCATTAGCTTTGAGCTCTCATTGCCCCTATCATGAGCATCTTTAATATGGTTAAGGTGAAAGTGAGGTCCAATCTGAGTTATATGCTTGATAGACTATAAACTGGAAATCTCATGTCCCTTGTACGAGGGCCGCTCCTCATGCTACTCAACTTTAGTCACCGGTAAGTTCTTGTCATTATAAGTACATGTGTATCATAGAGAAGCGCCAACGGGGTACCCCTTGCCCGATGATACGGAAGAATCCCCATATCAAAATGACAAGGCAAGCAGACAACGAGTATCTCAGCAATCTTCTTATTTACCATGGGAATATGGTGCTTTTTTTCTCTCTTTCCTCTTTTCATGTATCTCTCTTTTTTTCTTTTCTTTTTCTCAATAGATATCTCTCTTTTTTTATAAGAAGAATGCTTCATAGATACTCATTATGGTTACGCTACAGGTTTCCACCATGATTAGGCATGGATTAGACCAGCGACCTAGGTGTTTCTCTAACACACATACATAACTCCATGGACTTACAAGCTCCCCTTTTATTTCACACCGACGACATCCGCAAACAAAAGAGCATGATATCAACTAGGTATATATTTATAGGTGTTGAAAGCGTTCCCCGTGATGACCGCAGTTACGCTAATCCCACCTATAATTTGCAAGCATATAACTTTCATGGACAGTCACAATGGTTCAGGTTTATTAAGTGCAAGAAATAAAGTGTGCCATCAAGTTCATGAGAGCTTTACTAACTAACTTTCTCATAACAAGCAAACATTTTATTTGGAAGAAAACAAGGCATATTGAATATGCATGGAACAACAAATGATGTTAATAGGTAGGTATGGTGGACACTTTTGGCAATATTTGGTTTTAGGGAGTTGGAAACACGAGTAAAACATACTTAGTGTAAGTGAAGGCTAGCAATAGCAAGGGAGCGACAAACGAGAGAGCAATAGTTGTCATAATCATGCTTGCAACAAAACAGGACTAATCATGGCATGAAAGTGATTCAAGACCCTCAAGGCAAAATAATTCATCGAGGCTTAACTGATTATTTCAGTCATATGCATGCGTGAGCATGTGCCAAGTCAATTCAAGTGAAACATTCAGAGGAGGATACCACAGTGTCATACCAAGTTATGAATAGAGTAATGCATGCAAACATTCATATGACATGCTACAAATTATTAGCGGGCTGGAGCTAATCATAAGAAAGCAAGAACTACTAAGCATCCATAAATAACATACACCCTACATGAACAGGCTAAGCATGCCCACAATGATGACTATATGTACAAAAATGAAAACAAATAGAGTTCGTTACCAGCCTCTTACCACACCTCAAGTTGTCATTAATCCTCATTATTGCCCTTCACTTGTGTGGCTTGAATAATAACATGAAACCAAATTACACTGAGGACTGTTGAACCCTGCAACAAACTCACAAAACCAAAGAAGAACAACAAATATTTTTGGTGTTTTCGATTTTTTTTTTAAAAACAAGAACCAAAAAGGAAGAACAAGCAACGCAAAATCTTTTTGGGTTTTTTCGAATAGTTCAAACAAAGCAAAAAGGGAAAAGCAAACCAAGGCAAAAAGAAGAAGAAGCAAACAAAGAGAAACAATAGAAATATTTTTGGTCTTTTTGTGTTTTAGAAAGCAAAAGCAAAGAAAGAACAAAAACTAAAAATAGAATGAAACATGAATATACAAAGTACCGACACAAAATGATAAGGAGATGAGTGTGATGTCGGTGTACCTCCCCCCAAGCTTAGGCTTTTGGCCTAAGTGGGTGTCAATCCCAAGCTGGCCAAGATGGAGCGCCTCCGTAGTACGGTGAGGAGGTACCCTCGTCCTGGTGCGAGCTCGAGGACGCCCCACCGTAGTGCGTAGAGTAATCGTAGGAGGGCACATCCTCCTGGTGGTGCCTGTGGAAACCTAGCAAGCGGAGCTGCTCGTACACCTCCTCCTTGGAGCGCGACCACGGCCTCCTGTGAACACTGAACAAAGTAGATTGCGGCAAAGGAATCTCCCTTTCATCCCCGTCAGTAAATAACATCCTGTATACTAAACTATCCATATCAGAGTCAGTAGTGACGAAGTGATGTGTTTTCATGGCAGCAAGGTCAAGACTTTGTGGTGCCAATATAGTATCATTTGGATCCACATAAAGCTCTAATGCATTGACCATACGTGAAGCGATGATGCCCCCATAAATAGGTCCCCTAGCAGCTAGGCGGCGAGCAATAAGAGAGCTAAGATTGTACCGAGTATCATTGTTAAGTGCAGCAGCAAGGAAGGCTAAATGATAATTGGAGATATTACTCGTATTCTCCCTACCAAGAATGCTAGAAGTAAGATAATAGGCAAAGTATCTAAGAGCTGGAAGTTGGATGTTTCTTATCTTCCCGCGCTGAGCTACGCGGTCATCGTCATTGGTCACCCCTCGATAGAGCTCCAGCAAATCAGCGGGTCGCCCTTGAATCTTCTTCATGGTCCCTGCCATGCCTACACCTATAATGCTACAAAATCTTTCCAATGGCATGGTAAAAGGCAGATTATAGATTCTGAAAGAGACAGTTGACTGGTAGGGGGTGTTAGTGAAAACGAAACTCTCAACAAAAGTTTTGGTGAGCATAGCGTATTGCTCACTGTCATCTTGCATGTATGAGGTCAAACCAACCCTCTGAATCAATAGCAAGAAATCATCGAGAATCCCTACAGCTTGTAAGAAGGTATAGCAAGGAAAAGTAGATGGGTGAGCATCCCCATCATCTCCTTCATTACCAATTCGAGGTGCAATGAGATCTTCGTTGTATGATGGCCTAAACTGAGAGGCTGATCTTGAGGGCCTTGACCTCCTGGGTGTGTCCCTCTCAAATATTTCTCCAAAGGTATGGTTGTTCATCTTTGATATTCTAAAATTTAAACATCTATTAAACAAGTGATTGCAAAGTGAATATATAATGAAGGGCACTACTCATAGGGACTTGTAGAGGCCTAAACATGCATCAAAACTATATCTCTAAGCAATGAACAAGCTTACAAGCTCTCATAACATTTCACCTACAGCAGCAAAATACTCAAGATATAAACCACTAAACACAAATCTACTTGGACAAGCGGAGGAGTCACATACTGGAGAACAATTGCTCCAAATTTCAGAAGCAAAGATGGGCTGAGCAAGGAGATCAAAAAATCGAGGGCAAGAACAGCAAGAATGCGATTTCGAGCAATGAACTGGTGTTTTCTCGGGAGAGAGAAGAAAGTGGGAAGTGAGAGAGTGAGTGGAGGTCCAGGGGTGGCCCACACCATGGCCAGGCGTGCCCCTGGGCTGGCCGCGCCACCAGGTGGTGTGCCTGCCTGGTGGGCCCCCCTGGTACCTTCCAGGCACTCCTCTGCCCCTTTTTTCACGTAAAAATTTAATATGAATTTTCTGGAATTTTTCGAGACACTTTATTTTTGAGCAATTTTTAGGTATAGATGAATGATTTTCTGACAGAAAAAGGTTTTTGGAATGATGCAAAGACAAAACAAGGCTAAAACTTTAGAAGTTCTAAGACAGTCTAACATGCAAGCAACTAACAATAGAAAATTAAACTAAACGAAAGCACAAACTAAAATAGATAGAATAGAAGTAAGCGGAGATAATCATGGTGAAAACATTGTTTTGTTCAATGAAATACTTTTGTTAACAAGGTTGATCAGGTGTTGTTACCAAAACAATTTTATACGAAACAAAACTTTGTATTCCACTAATGATTATGTTACCTCAACCTTGATAGGAATGGTCCCAATCATAATAGTTTCAAATTTTTATCTTGGTATGGGACAATATATCTCTCCAACTTGAATGCCCTCAACATGTTCAATTGAATTTAAACCATAAGTCCTATCAATCTTCTTGGGAAAATAGACAGCATGCTCCTTGTCATTAAAATTAAAGGTTACCTTTCCTTGATTACAATTAATAACAGCTCCTGTAGTATTAAGAAAAGGTCTCCCGAGAATAATAGACATATTATCATCCTCGGGCATTTCAAGCACAACAAAATCAGTTAATATCAAGCAATTATGAGCCACTTGAACAGGTACATCCTCACATATACCAACAGGAATAGTGGTAGATTTATCATCCATTTGCAAAGATATATCAGTTGGTATCATTTTTCCAGTTGAAGTCTCTTATAGAGAGAAAAAGGCATGACACTAACTCCTGCTCCCAAATCACACAAAGCAGTTCTAACATAACTATTCTTAATAGAGCAAGGAATAGTTGGAATCCTTGGGTCTCCAAGTTTCTTTGGAACCTTACCATTAAAGGAATAATTAGCAAGCAAAGTAGAAATTTCTTCATTAGGGATCTTCCTTTTATTTGAGACAATATCCTTCATATACTTTGAATAAGGAGGCAATTTAATAGCATCAGTCAAAGGAATTTACAAGAATAAAGGTTTCATCCACTCACAAAACTTATTATAGTGTTCATCTTCCTTTGACTTGTGTTTCTTATCAGGGAAAGGCATAGGTTTTTGGACCCAAGGCTCTCTTTCACTACTATGTTTCTTAGCAACAAGATCTTCTTTAGTGTATTTAGTATTCTTGGTGTGCCTTTTAGGTTCTTCTTCAACTTTTTCTTTATCAGGAACATCATTTTCTTCATTACCACTTTTAGTTTCAGCATCAGAGACAGATATAGTATTAGGATCTTTAGCAGGTTCAGAGGGTTCTACAATAGTTTTATGTTTATTTTTTCTTTTCTTATGAGTAGTACCACTATTTTCAGCTTGTTGAGAATCCTGCTCGATTCTTTTAGGATGCCCCTCAGGATATAGAGGATCCTGGGTAGCAGCACCACTTTTAGTTCTAATTTCATAAGCATGTTTTTCTTTAGCAGCATTAACTAGCAAGTCTTTTTGTACCTTAATAAGCTGATCAATTTGAGTTTGAACCATTTGAAAATGTTTAACAAGCATTTTAACATCATTAGAGGTTCTTTCCACAATATCCTTCAACTCAACAATAGCTCTAGATTTTTCCATTAGATGATTTTGCACCCTTTTATTAAAATTATCTTGCTTAACAATAAAAATATCGAATTCTTCTAAGCATTGATCAGGAGGTTTAGAGTAAGGGATATCACCTTCATCAAAATGTTGGAGAGAGTGTACCTCAATAGTGGATGAATGGGGAATTGGCTTACATAATTCTTCTATAGGAGGTAAATTCTTGACATCTGCAGCTTTAATTCCCTTCTCCTTAAGACATTTCTTAGCTTTCTTCATCACTTCATCATTTAGTTCAATAACTCCCCTCTTCTTAGATGTTGGTATAGGCGCAAGAATAGCTGGTTCAGGTATAGCTGGTTCAGGAGGAGTCCAATCTTCATAATTCTTGCTTATTTTAGCCATTAATTCCTCAGCTTCCTTGGGAGTCCTATTCCTGAAAACACAATCAGCACAACTATCCAGGTATGTCCTAGATTCTTCAGTCAGTCCATTATAAAATATATCAAGAAGCTCATTCTTAGGTAATGGACATCCAGCCTGTGCATGAATCAAAGCACAAAACCTTGCCCATGATTCAGGCAATATCTCTTTTTCTCCCTGTTTATAATCAAAAAGTTCCTACAAAATAGCATGTCTAGCACTAGGAGGAAAATATTTCTGCAGGAAAGTACTAATCAAGCAATCAGGGCTATCAATAGATCCACGAGGTAAATTATTAAACCAAGTTTTAGCTTCTCCTTTTAGTGAAAAGGGGAAAATCTTAGCAACAAAGTAGGTGCGCATCTTAATATCATCAGAAAGCAGGCCACTCATGGTAGAAAGCTCAGTCATATGTGCTACCGCACTTACATTCTTAGTCCCACAAAAAGGTTCTTTCTCAACAATAGCTATGTAGGATAGATCAAGAGAGAAATCATAATCTTTATCTTTAATGTTTATGGGAGAAGCGGCAAACTTAGCATTAGGAGCCAATTTGCGTTTAATGGTACACCTCTCAAGAAGACTCTTAGCAGCACTCCTATCATGGATGTTTTGACATTCTTTAATAAATTCATCGGTCATCTCAATATAACCGTCTTCAATATCATAGCTTTCTCTAGACTCAGCTGAACTAACAGGTGTAGTAGTGTCTTCATTAGGAGTTTCAGTATTTCCAGCTATAGTTCTAGCAATCGTAGCATCTAGGAAAGGACCTAATGAACCACTCTTATCAAGCACAGTAGAAGCAGCATCATAAGTATCAGAAGTTTCAGATTCAGCAGTAGTAGCAGTGTGTAGCATGTGTATGTGGTGGTGCAAGGAACTTACTCATAACAGATGGTGAATCAAGAGCAACAGAGGTGTTCAGAACCGTACCTCTTCTTGTAGTGGATGGTAAAATAGGAACCTTGCCATCATGAGACTTACCCATGATGGACGGATGGCAGTGAACAATAATAATTCCAACTGGACTTGATAAATAAAGCTATGCTCCCTGGCAACGCGCCAGAAAATAGTCTTGATGACCCACAAGTATAGGGGGTGTATCGCAGTATTTTTAAGGGAAGTGAAACCCAATTTATTGATTCGACACAAGGGGAGCCAAAGAATATTTATAAGCCTTAACAACTGAGTTGTCAATTCAGTTGCACCTGGAAACAATCTTGCTCACAACAGTTTATCAGTAGCAACAGTTTTGTAGTAGGAATAATAAAGTAATAGCAGTAATAAAAGTAAAGACGATAGTAACAATTGCAGTAAACAGTAGGATTAGAGCGCGGTAGGCATAGGGATGGATGGACGGGCGTTGCATGGACAAGACAATTCATATAGCAATAAGAACATAGGAAAATTGCAGATAAATAAGATAAAGCATCCAAGTACTAGATAATCATAGGCATGTGTTCCATATATAGTCATACGTGCTCGCAATGAGAACTTGCACAACATCTTTTGTCCTGCCAGCCCGTTTGCAGCGGGGCCTCAAGGGAACTACTGGCAATTAAGGTGCTCCTTTTAATAGAGCACCGGAGCAAAGCATTAACACTCTGTGAACACATGTGATCCTCACATCAAAGCCATTCCCTCCGGTTATCCCGATTTCTATCACTTCGGGGCCTTTGGTTCCGTACAGCAATGTGTGTATACAACTTGCAGGTAAGACCATAAACAATACTATCATAATGAATCAATATCATGTTCAGATCTGAAATCATGGCACTCGGGCCCTAGTGACAAGCATTAAGCATATCAAGTCGCAACAAAGTCAAAAAGCACTAATAGAAGATATTAGGCACCATGCCCTAACAATCTGATGCCATTACATGAATGATATCATCCAATCCCTACCATCCCCATAGCCTACAGCGGGGGATTACTCCCTCATAGATGGGGAAACATGGATGGTCGATGGAGAAGCGATGGTGATGATGATGGCGATGATCTCCTCCAATTCCCTGTCCCGGCAGGGTGCCAGAACGGAGTTTCTGGTTCCGGATCGTGGAATCTGGTGGTGGCGGCGGAGCGGAACTCTTTCTGGAAAAACGTCGAACCCCCCTGAGTTTTTAGGTCAGAAGGCAACTTATAAGCGAAGAGGGAGACCGAGGGGGTGTGCAGGCGGCTGCACACCCTAGCATGGCTAGGTGGTGTGGCAGGCCCCACTCCGCCTCGCTTTTCGCCCGTGAGTCTTCTGGTGAAATAGGATTTTTGGCATATTTTCCGGAATTTTTCCTGATAGTTGATTTTCTGCACAAAAACTAGACACCAAGGTAATTCTACTGAAAAGAGCATGAGTCCGTGTTAGTTGTATCCAAATCACACAAGTTTAGAGGAAAAACAATAGCAAAAGTGTTCGGGAAAGTAGATACGTTTTGGACGTATCAAAGGGCGGAATGGCCCTGATACCAATTGTAATACCTTGGACCCTACGCTCTAAGCAACAAGTCAGGATGAAACCAAAGTGCATAAGGTGTCCTACTGCGGAGGCCCAAGGGCCACCCACGTGTAGGCCCTGTCTAAGCAGAGCAGGGCACGGTACCGGCCAACCACCCTATCCACTTTGCAAGAACATCATATCAAGTGCGAGCAGCGTAGCCGACATGTATGCGAACAAAACATACACAAGTGTGTATGTCGGCGACATACAAGAGTATATCAGAGCAATTCCATCTACAAAGAAAGGAAATATTGCAACGACATACGACAAGATCCAAATATCCTAGATAGATATAACAGTTTAGGATACATCCTCATACATCACACACCAGAGTATCAAGCGGAAAACAAGATCCGAGTACGGACAAGAGGCAAATTGGCATAAGATGCCCCTAAAATAAGCACATCCCGCCCACAAATCTCACGGGTCTCCATCCCGGGAATCTCTACACCTGATGATCGCTACCATCGTCATCAGTCTCCTTGACCCAATACCCTTTATGTGAGTAAACCTATCCATCTAAACCAAAACATATATCGTGTGAGACCCTAGGAGAACTCAGCAAGTCTTAATGAATCTAAAGAGAACAACTTAGGGTGACACAATTGCAGCAAAAGATAATATCTAAACAGTTTTATAGAGACACGCTACATCATCCATCCAACCAAAGATGGACGGACGCTCGTTAATTAGTAACAATAGTGATATAAGTAATATAAATAAACATTGCTTGCCCTCCTTCTTGCTTACCGACGAAAAGGCAGAAAAACATCCCATCTGTTGGCAATTTTATTAACCATTCCATGAGTGTTACACTATTTACTAGCCATGTCTTAGTCAAATTAAAGGCAGTACTTTAGTTATAGTTATCTATGATCGAGAAATTGTGCTCCAAGTCATCCATAACCGCGGACACGGCTTTCAGAAAGATTGACCCTGCAGGGGTGCATAAATAGCAACACACGCATGATCAACCTTGGGAAAAACCAAATAAAATGCAACGAGGCCTCACAACAATGCATTCATAGGATTCATAAATTATTTCAGGGGGGCACCCCAATAATCTACCTGCAACAAAGTTGGCCGGCTTTGAAACAGGCCTAGGGTTTGCGCCAATTGCGGTAAAAGACTGGGAACCTGAAAGTGTGACTAGGCTTGTCTATACCGTGTAAACACTCTGCATCCTAAATAGTACAAGCGCTCTACGCGCAATCGTAAATAAAGTAGTAAAGCATGGCATAAGTACATGATAGTAATAAAGTCCCAAACTAGTTTGTGGCCCCAAGAAATAAAGTGTGAATCAAGCTTAGGCAAAGGGGATTCATGGTCCCACATGCGGATAGTGCGATAGGCAAGGAACATATATCAAGTACTCGGGGCCTACGGGACACAAGTGAGCATGGAAGAACCAAATAACAGTTATTACCCATTAGTGCCTCTTTCTTTAGTTATCCTTATCCCATTACTAGTCATTTTAAGTTGTTTAGGTACCTCATTATCCAAAGACTCTCACAAACATTACACATGCAATTCTACGACTCGCGTGTCTCAAACAACTCCCGTAGCAATGGCTCATAGGATGGAGGTACAAGTTTTGGTGGAGTTTAAAAGTAAAGGCTATGCAGTACTTGGGATTCCAATTTAATGCAATCGTGACTCAGTGATGCAAGAATAAGATAGAGGCATAGGTGTTATATGTATGCAAGCATGGGGAAATGCTTGCCTGTCAGATCAGCAGTAGGGTAACCAGGATCTGGATAGTACTCTTGGTTCTCTTGGTAGTTCCCTTGCTCAGCGTCTATCCGAAATAAAAGCCAAACATACAAAGGCTATAATAAATAAAGTTCACAATCATATGAATATATACGACAAGTAAACAAGTATTTTATGATGTAATGATGCACAATTGCATGGTATAACATATCATGGCATGGGTGAGGTGTGAGGACAATAATAAAGCACTTTAATTAATTATTTAGGCATGTTTTGCTCCCATAAACATTGCTGTGTTAATTATATTTACATGATGCATGCTTCAATTCATATCATGGAATGCATATTTAGAACGGGCTCGTCGCGCTGATCGATTTAGACATATTATTTGCCAAAATCGGAGTTATAAAATTTAAGTTATGAATTTATTAAGAAAAGATATTTTTAATAATTTCGAAATTTTAAATTGCTTAAAAATTATTTTAAATAGCATATTTGAATTCCTGGCATTTTTCTGATCAGAAAAAATATATTATAAGTACTGTTTGGTTTTATGAATTAAAAGAATATTAAATGCAAAATAATTAAAATAGGGTCAAAAATTAAAGGTTTGACTAGTTAGAGTTGACTCTGGTCAAATTTAAATTTATATTTGAAAATTATCTATATTTTATTTTGAAAGTTTTGTCAAATTCAAATTATTTAAAAATATATGAGTTTTTTTGGATTTAATCATTTCCTGGAATTTTTATTATTTAGAAAAGATTCTGAAAACTTTTCATAGTGGGGGCAGACCTAGCATGGTCGGTGTGGGTGGAGTGCAGGTGCAGCCACACCCTGCGTGCGTGACCAGCAGCGCCGTGACACATGGGCGAGCTGGGGAAGCGTGGGGTAAGGTTTGAAAACTACAGGAGTGTTTCTACAAAAGTTTCCGGGACGGTTCTCTGACAAACAACTGAAACAGCTTCGCAAAAATCAGCTAGCTGACCTTGACTTTGGTTGAAGATGGCGAGGAAACGATGCAGATTTTGGGGACTCCGCAAAACAAAAGTTTTAGATCTACTCCAAAGCTACAACTGTGCCCAACGGAGTTTCTTCAACCGAGGAACAACTAAGTTGGGAACGCATTGGGAACAGGGGTCAACCACTGCTGATGTTCGATAGAAGAATGGTCGCCGCTGCGGACTGTAGATCGACAACGAAGGAGTAAACTTTCGACGAGGATTCCGATATTGGTGGTTCATCATTTGGCACGTACGAGGGCTCGATTTGAAGAGGGTACATAGCTCTACCAGATGGTACCAACAACGCGGGCTAGGGCGGTCTTCTCACGAAGCAAGCTTGCTCACAAGATGCAGCAAACACGGAGGCGTGGTTGTTGTTCCTGCAGAGCGCGGCATGCGCGGCGAGCAGGCTGGCGAGCGTGTGACTGAGAGGGGTGATGCAGAAGCTGGGACATGGAGAGGGGCTCACCTAGGGTGGGCGTCGGGGCGGACGGATCAGGCGACGACGAGGGACGGCGACAAAGAGGTGGCGACTGCACCGGGATGGTGGCGGGGAGAAGTTCCCGCCCTTCTCCTCCTCGCTCCAGGTACTGAACACACTTTGGCTGCTCCTCGCGCAGCTCCTAGCGAGGTGGCACGGCGACGAAGGCAGTAGTGCGGTGACAGGGACGACTGCTGGTTTTTAGGTGGCCATGGCGACCTAGCGACAGAGAGGGGAAGGCTCGATCTGGGGTAGGTGGAAAGGGTGGATAGGGTTGGTGCTAGCGATGTCGTGGCTCGCTTTATGCAGAGGGCAAGGAGAGGGCATGCATGAGGCATGTCTGATGCTCGGCTGGCGATGCACATGAGCGATACGGGGGAAGAGAAAACAGGGCACCGGCCGTGAGGCTGTCCACTGCTGCTTGCGGTTGAGTCGAACCACAAGAGAGGGAAGAGATCGAGTCGGTCGGGTGGTGCTGGTACCTGCGATCAAGGCATCCAGGGACTAATGTGCTGGTCTGCTGCTCTTGTGCGCGCGCGGCGCTGGTGCGCCAGCTGCAGCTGCTGGGGCTTAGTATAGGGTTTGGTCTAGCTAGGTGAGGTGGTGGTGTGTGTGAGCTGGTTCGGTTTAGCCAAAACACCAAGAGGGGGTAGATAGATGGGGCACAAAATATAGTTCTTTGTTTTTTTGTTGGAATTTGTTTCTATTTAAATCAAGCTTAAATAGAAGCTTCCGAAAGACCCAGAAATCAAAAGAACAAGGATGTGGAGAGGAGGTGAGCTAATGGTGCTTGGTTTGAATTTTCCACTCAATTGGAATTCAAACTTGCAAGCTCCTCACAAAACCGAAAGAAAACAAGATAGAGGAAGATGGTGAGATCAAAGATATGCTTGCATGGGTCATGCACAAGCAATAAATGCCACAAATACTAGATGTGAGAACAACTAGGTCACATATGGGCATTTATTAACAATGCTTCCAAAATATGGAATTAAGGCCAAGCCAAAAGGATGGAGTTTGTGTCCCATATGGAATATACACATATTCGAATATAAATTGGCCATGCTATTGTGTGTCCCACTAGATGCATAAATAGCCTCAAAATATTCAAACATGAGCATACATTCAAATAGAACCCATATGGAAGCTAGATAATCTATTCTACTCACATGGCAAGCAAAGGTGTCCATGAGGCTCCACATACTTAATATTGTGAAACCAACACATGACACATATGGGAGCATGTATAAATAGAAGTGGATCCATCTTACTACATATGAGCTAGACATAAATAGCAAAAGAAATGCAACGGCTCATATATAATTAGGATGGTGGAATTATAAGGTGGTGACAAGAAAGGTGGTAGAGTTGAAAGAGATATACCCTCAACTCAACTTGGGCATTAACTAATATATAAAGAACCAACTACAATGATGCAGCCCGTCCTACAGACGCTACTACATCTACAACACCAAGTCCAAGCTCGTCCCCAAGTCACCCAAGAAGACAGACGCGAGTGATACTACCACTCCCAACTGCGGTCCTACCGTGCCTCAGTACTACCGCTCATCCTCAGCGGTACTACCGGCCATGACTGAAGCCCACGTCATCGCCTCTGGATGCCCCGGTATCGGTTTGCGGTACTACCGCCCCCAAGCGGTACTACCGGTTACCCAACCGGTACTACCGGACCTGGAGCTCGACAACAGTTGAAGCCCGGAGCTACCGCTCCCTGAAGCCGCTAGCGCTTCGGTCCGGTACTACCGGACTCGAGGACCGGTACTACCGGTCAAGACTGGGCATGCGCGCCTCAACAGCTGGGCCACAGCCCATGTACCCCCTTATTATGTTGCAACCCTAGTATTATGCCCAAACTACCCCTATGTAAGTGGCTGGCCTATAAATAGAGCCTCCACCCCTCATGTATCTCTTAGGCATAGATGATAGACTAAAGACAACCCCTTTGTGAAATCTCTAGTTTTTCCTCATCCCCTTCTACCAAAGGGGATCGACTATCGTCAGCACCTCATTGGAGTTTGCATCGCGCCTCCCTCGTTGTACAAGGCCTTGGCATCGGTGTCCCTTTGCCAAGACGTCAAGATCCTCTCCAAGGTGTTCTTCCCTCTCCGCGTGGGATCGAGGGAGCACATTGATCGATCTTTCCTTGCGAGCATTCTATCGGACCGGTGGCCATTGGTGAGAGCAATCGGCCTTGTATTGTGTGTGTTTTGCGTGTGTTCATCATGTTCTTCGTGAGGTGTGCGTCTGCTTCCGCCACCTTCTCCCTTTTTTCTAGCTTTTCCATTGATTTGACCACGAGATCCGTGAAGATCGGGCCACCACGGGGTTACCCCATAACATCTGGTATCAGCAGCTTTTGGTTGCCACGGATTTCCCTCGATTTGGTCTTTTCCCCATAAATTCGAAAATTCCACCAAAAATAGCCTCAATTCGTGTTTTAGACCGATCTGTGATTTGAGTTTGTTTTGGTAGGTTTTGGTCCGTAGATTACTTGCTAAACTTGTTGATCTACCTTCCCCTGCGTTCCCATGGTCTAATTCCATCATTTACCCCTCCGATTTGGTGTTTTTCTTGAAGATTTTCTGTCCAAATCGCCCCAAAATCGCGAAAACGCGTCAAAACTGGGTGTTTCTGCGACATTCGTTACTACCGGGGTCAAAACCCGGTACTACCGCACATCCCCGGTACCTAAAAGGTACTACCGGGCCACCGGAAGACCAGTACTACCGCTCAGAAACCCGGTACTACCGCCCGGTACAGAGAAAAAACAGCAGATTCCCAGATTTCAGCCTCTCACCGTTTTGAGCATAACTTTTGCATACGAACTCGGATTTTGCTGTTCTTTAGCTTGTTTCGAAGAGGAGAAGGAGCTCTACATCATCATCTAAGTGGTTCATGCTATCTACTCCATCCAAATTCCATGAGCAAGGCGGAATCCACCATTAAAGGGTGAAGATCGGCGACGAAGGGTATAAAAATTTCGCCACTTCTCCCCACTTGCATTCCTTTGTGAGCTACACTATCTTTGAGTTCAACAAACACCTATTGAGACTAGTTCCTCCTATGATTGCTTGGGCAATGCACATTTGATACCTTGTAGAATTCCGAGCAAAAGTTGTGAGCGCGCTATCTCATATAGTTATCTTGTATAGTTGTTGGCACAAGGAAGAGGCAAGTGAAAAATAGAAAAGAAAAAGAGAAAAAATAGAAAAAGAAGAAAACGAAAGAAAGAAACAAGTGCCTCATAGAATAGGAAGCGCAAGCTCGATGAACATCAAATAGGTGGTACTTATTGTGCATATCTTGTAGCCCACCAATTTATTGCAATCGAACTAGCGTCTCTTCTTGCACTTGTGCGAAACGAGCTTATAGTCTTCGATAGGTAATCATTTGGTTCTTAGCTCACTTTCTCCGTCGCACAAGTCCCATTTATCCCACCATGTGTGTTTTCTTGTACATATTTCCTTCTTGCGGATTGACTTGTTTTGCTTCATGATCATCGTGGTTCTTTACTTGCCATTACAACATCTTGAGTTCGGATTGTTCTTGGACAGGCCACCTTCCATACCTATCCACCATAAGCTTTGTGTGTGTGTGTTTTTTTAGTGGTTAGTTGGTTTTGGTGTTCCGCGTTAACTTCACTTTGCTTGGTTTTGATTGCTCTCAAGTGTTGCCACTTGCACGATACTCTCTTCCAAGGTAAAGTAAGGTTTGATGTTGCATCCCTAACCTCCCTACCACTTCCATATACACCACTTGGTCTTGTGAATCATGTCTAGGGACTCTGGAACCAAGGATGATATATATGAAGAATCCATGATGAGCCACCATGACTACGACTCCACAAGTATAGAGGACATGATGGAGCACTACACCGACAACGGCTCCGCATGCTTTGAGGACCCGGAGCATTGCACCTATGACGACTCCACATGCATGGAAGACATGGAGCACGTCATCAACTATGGCTCCTCAAGGATGGAGGAATTGGAGCTCTACACCAACAATGGCTCCACATGCTTGGGTGATATGGAGTTCTACATCAACAACGACTCCCCAAGCATGGACGACTTCGAGTGCTACAACGACAATGCCTCACCAAGCATGGAGGACATGGCGAGCTTCATCCACTTCGAGGGCTCTTCCATGAGCCATGAAGAATACCTCCACCGCTTGGAGATGGAGGACTACTACGCCAAGCTAGCAGAGATGCATCATCAAGAAACCATGACCTTCAAGGACAAGCGTGCCACACCAAAGGGCACCACCTACTTCGATGATCCACCTCCAAGATTGTAACACCCTCGAATCGGCCCTATGCAAGTTTTAGCGCTTCCCGCCAAATCCGCATAGAAATGATTCAAGGACGCCCACCAGGCACTTTCGTGCGGGTGGAAAACAAAGTAATATCATTACACAATATTCCATGATGGAACCCATAGAACAGATATATATACAGCAACGACTCACTGAGTCAAGAATACAGATATACAATACAAAGATCCAAATCACCTTGAAAACGATACAACATCCGAGTACGGATAAGAAGCAAATTGAGCTAAGAGCGCTGAAGAATAACCAATGGTGTCCATAACCCTGCCCAGGCCAAGCCGGAAGGGTAACCCTGCTAAGAACGTCGATCTCAAACCTGCTAAAACAAAAGGGGAGCCGACAAAGGGCAAAGGAAAAAGAGGAGCGTCAGTACTGAGGCCAGTACATGGCGAGGCTAGAATTCGGCAGCTCCTGCCTACATAGGTATCATGGGCTGAAGTAGCAGCGAAGCATGCACTAAACAATCTATAGAGACTCGATTCAACTGTCAGCTATTAGAGAGGGATAAGAAAGACCTATTCGGATCCAACCTGATAGTAACACCAAAACATACCCATCTTGGTATTTCCCCCTCGAGACCACACGAGGAAGTCAAACCGAGGAACTCACACAGTTGGCAATTTTATTTATTCCATTATAGTTGTAGCACTTACTAATCAGATATAGATAGCATGAGTCATCCCAAACCTAGCAGTTGTTGGCACTTTTATTTCATTCCATTGGAGTTGTGATACTTACTAGGCAGGTATAACATGGCACGATACACCCCAGTTCCACCAGTTGTTGGCACTTTTATTATCCATTCCATTATAGTGAAGCTGATTACTAGTCACATATTAAGTCAAATTTATAGCACTACTTTACTTATGCTTGTCTATGATTGAGGTACTGTGCTCCAAGTTGTCCATAACCACGGACACGACTTTCAGAAAGATTTACCCTGCAGGGGTGCACAAATAGCAACACACATACGATCAACCTCGGAAAAACCAAATCAAAACCCAACGAGGCTTTCACGACAAAGCAATCATAGGATTCATAAAATATTTCAGGGGGCCACCCCATTAAGCTACCCGCAACAAAGTTGGCCGGCTTCGAGACAGACCCAAGGTTTGCGCCAATGGCTGTAAACGACTGGGAACCCAAAAGTATGACTGGGCTTGTCGATACCGCGAGAACACTCCGCAATTCCTAAACAGTACAGGTGCTCCACGCACAATCGTAAATAAAGCAGTAAAGCATGTCATAAGTACAGGATAGTAATAAAGCCCCAAACTAGTTTGTGGCCCTAAGAAATAAGAAATGAATCAAGCTATGGCTAAGGGGATTCATGGTCCCACATGCGGATAGTGCGATAGTCAAGGAACATGTATCAAGTACTCGGGGTCCTACGGGACACAAGTGAGCGTGGAAAAACCAAATAACATCTATTGCCCACCGACGCCTCTGCATTAGTTATATCTATTCCCAGCATTTTAACAGTTGCATTTAAAGTCATGATCATCTCCACCAATAAGCAGCTCCACCATTTAGCATGTGCCAACCTTCCAACAACGGTGGAACAACAACGACGCGAAGCAGCACTTGAGCAAGCAACTACGACACGCAAGGCTGATTATCTATCAAACAACAGGCAATAGAATGTGTCCAAGGCAATATAGAGGCTGCAGGGAATATAATTGGTACACGGAAACTAAAGCATCGCAACACGGATAGCAATATATCAACAGGAGGAAGTAAAGACTATAAATACAAAATAGGTAGAAAGGGGGAGATGCTCGCCTAGGAAACACTGCCAAAGGTACACCGGAGAACTTGTCGATACTCGCATCCACTCAACGGCCTCATCCGTGAAGAAGCAAAGCACTAAAAGAAACATCGGATGCACTATTTAATACTACGGCAGAAGATCTGGCATGATTATGATATGATGCATGGCATGGCAAGATGCGGTGCAATTAGGCAATATTAAGCGGAACCGGGGTCCCGACAATTAATAGAAGGTTCAAGTTATTTAGGTATCCCGCAATTTAAATGTTGGCTTAACAAGGCAAAACATGACATCGGTTCGCTACACAAATTTAAATGGAGCCATTATTAGGCTAGAAACGCCCGCATATGTGCTCCATATTTAATTATGAGGTGAATCAACCAAGTACCCCCAAGCAAATAAACATGTATGCGAGCATGGATGAATTAATATGCAACAAGATATATTATATTATAAAAATAGGGGCTCGGATCGAGGTCACACATCTAGGGTTGAAGATCTTAGGGATTCCGAGGGTTCGACGGGGATCGGTCTTCGGGTCCAGGAAGAAGATCTTATCGTCCATGATGGAGGACTTGGTTTTCCATGTTGATGGCCTATCGGATGCCACCGATTTCGGTACGGTCTTCGATCTTCAACTTCTCGTGTCGATCTCGGGTTATCATTCTTGGAATTATGCCCTAGAGGCAATAATAAAGATGTTATTATTATAATTCTTGTTCATGATAAAGTTTATATTCCATGCTAGAATTGTATTAAGCGGAAACTTTAATACTTGTGTGGTTTGTGAACAACACCGTGTCCCTAGTACGCCTCTATGGACTAGCTCATTGATCAATGATGGTTAAGGTTTCCTAACCATAGACATGAGTTGTCAATTGATAATGAGATCATATCATTGGGAGAATGATATGGTGGACAGACCCAAACTAAGCAAAGCTATTAGATCGTTTCATCGTGTTCGTCTTTGCGAAGCTTTTCTCATGTCAAATATTGTATTCCTTAGACCATGAGATAATACAACTCCCTGGTATCGGAAGAAAGCTTTGAGGTCATCAAACGTCATCCTATGAGAGGGTGATCATAAAGGTGTCTCTCAGGTGATCGGAAAGTATCTTGGGTTGTATGTATCGAGATGGGATTTGTCCTCCCAAGTGGAGAGATATACTTGGGCCCACTCGGTAATCGATATCAACACCGCTTGCAAGCATGTGGTTAAGGAGTTAATCACAAAGTGATATCGGATTACGGAACGAGTAAAGTACTTTGTGAACGAGATTGAACTAGGTATGGCGATGCCGATCGAATCTCGCAAGTAAAATATCGCGAGACGAAGGGAATATGTATATGGGATTGATTGAATCCTGGCATCGTGGTTCATCCGATATGATCATCGATGAATGTGGGACTCAATATGGGTGCCTGCACCCGCTGTTGATTATTGATAGAAGATCATGTGCGCATATTCTCGAACCCGCAGGTCACACACTTAACGTGTCTCGACTAGGATAGATTGGATACTTGGTTTATGAATTTTTGTTCGAGTCTCGGATGGTATCCGGGACATCATGAGAGGTTCTGAGTGGTCCGGAGAATAAGATTCATATAAGGCGATTACAGTTTTTGGAGTTCGAAATTGTTAGGATTAATCGGTATTGTACCGGAAGCTTCTAGAACCTTCCGGAAGGGGACCAACGTGGCCCCACCTTCCGGGAGGGGGCATGGGCCTATGAGGGACTGTCCTAGCCGCATTGGGCCAGGGGCACAAGGCCCCATAGGGCCCAGCCGATCCTAGATAAGTTTAAACTCGTTTAAACTAGAGATAGGGTTTCTAGATAAGGGAAAGTTTAAATCGTTTAAACTAGAGATAGGCTTGGAGGATGGGCAAGGGCTGGCCGCACCCCCCCTCTATATATATATATAGAGGGCTGGTGCGCCCCCTCCCCCCCCCCACACACACACCTTCCTCCAAACCCTAGTAGCCCTGCTGCCTTCCTCTCTCCCTCCCGATTGTTTGTAGGCGAAGCCCTGCTGCAGAAATTCTCCACCATATACACCGCGCCGTCGCGTTGTAGATCCAATCTATCTCTCCACCATACTTGCTGGTACGAGGAAGGAGGAGACGTCGAGGTGCTGCACGTGTGCATCTCACGGAGGCACCGCCACTTGTGGTGCTAGATCGGATCGGATCGCGAGGAGGAGAAGCGAGTATGACTACATCACCCACGTTCCGACGAACGTTCCGCTGTGCGAATCTTCAAGGGTATGAAGATCTAATCCAATCTCTCTCGTTGTTTGCATCTCCTAGATTAGATCTTGGCTTTCCCTCTGTTCGCTTCGTAGAAAATTTTGATTTACTATGCGAAACCCTTCGGGTATCAGAGCTAGATCTATGCGTAGATGTGATTCACGAGTAGAACGCAACATGGTTGTTGCGGGCGTTGATGTTTTCTGTTGCAAGCCTCTTGTTTGTGTTCTTCTTATGACGCGGGATAGTGAGATTGAAGCGGTCTAGGCCAACCTTACGCGACGTCGTTCGCGAGACCGGCTCCGCACTTGACGTGTGGCTTGTACCACACATGTGGCTTGTGGATGTCAGTTTCTCTCACTATAGTTGTCATGGGATTAACACCGTAGTTTGGCAACCATAATATCACTGTTGTGGCTTTCCGTAGGTAAGAATCGTTCTTAGCATCTACTCCCATGAGCCACGTAAAACATGCAACAACAAAGTAGAGGCGTCTAACTTGTTTTTGCAGGGAGTGTTTTCTGTGATATGGTATGGCCCAAGATGTGATGTGTATATTGTATGCGATGATCATGTTTTGTAATGTTTCACGACTTGCATGTCGATGAGTACACAACCGGCAGGAGCCATATGGTTGTCTTTATAATTGTGTATGACCTGCGAGTCAACTTCTTATACGCCATGTAATAGCTTTACTTTATCGCTAAGTAGTTAGCAATAGTTGTAGTTGCTATTCGTGGTGGAGGCAATCATGGTGGAGTGATGGAGATCATGCCGGAACGCACAAGATGGAGATCATTGCGCGAAGATTGGCTATACCATGTCACATAAAGTTATATGCATGTGATGTTTATCCTTTTATGTATCTTATTATGCTTAGATCGCGACGGTAGCATTATAAGATGATTCCTCACTTAAAGATCAAGATAAAAGCTGTGTTCTCCCCAAGTATGCACCGCTATAAAGTTCGTCGTGTCCAAGCATCACGTGATGATCGGGTGCTATAGACTCTACGCTCACATACAACGGGTGCAAGCCAGTTTTGCACACGCGGAAATACTTAGGTCTAACTTGACGAGCCTAGCATGTACAGACATGGCCTCGGAACACAAGAACCGAAAGGTTAAGCATGAGTCATATGAATGATATGATCGACACTTTGTTGTCCACCATTGAAACCACATCTCTTCTCGTGAAGATCGGATTAGGTGTGGTGAATTTGGATCGTGTTCACTAAACAACTTGAGGGATGTTGAATTTAGTGGGAGTTCATCTAGTAATTTGATTAAGTTGAACTATTTATCATGAACATAGTCTAAATTGTACTTGCAAATACTGTAGATCACATGGCCAAGTCCAACTTCAACTTCAACGTTTTTGCTGAGAAAGAAAAGCTTAGAAACAATGGGTCTAACTTCACCAACTGGTTCCGCAATCTAAGAATCATTCTGTCTGGCGGACAAAAGGACTATGAGAAAGCGTTAGGTAACCCCTGTTGCAAGCTACCGATGAGAAAGCTGTCTATCACCACGCAAAGATGATTATGGTGTGATTAAGAGCACCATGTTGTTTGCTATGGAACCGAACTTCAAAATCGTTTTGAAAACTATCCGGGCCCTTTGAGATTCTCAAGAGCTGAAAACCATGTTTGAGACTCAGGCCCGCTCGAGAGATATGAGATCTCCAGAAGTTCTTTAAGCGCAAGATGGAGGAAGGGAGTTAGTTAGTGAGCACGCCATTAAGATGTCGGGCTACACTCAACGCCTTTGAGCAAGCGGATTGCAAGATTCCAGAGGAGCTCAAGATTGACGTGGTTCGCAATCACTCCCTCCTAGCTACAAAAGTTTTGTAGTGACTCACAATCAGATTGGTTCCACTAATACGATCACCGAGCTCTTCGCAAAGTGAAGGCTGGAGGTGGACATCAAAAGGATAATCATGTGTTAATGGTCAACAAGCCCTCCTTTAAGAAAGGTAAAGGTGCAAAGAAGCCCTTCAAGAAAAGCGGCAAGCGTTGCCCCTCGAGAAGAAGCTCAAGTCCGGTCCTAAGCCGACACCGAGTGCTTCTATTGCAAGGACAAGGGTCACCGAAGCGCAATCGTCCAAGTACTTAGCGGACAAGAAGGTGGCACCATCAAAGGTATATTTGATATACATGTTATTGATGTTTTCCTTACTAGCCCTCGTTGTAGTGCACGGGTATTTGATCTTGGTTCAGTTGCTAATATTTGTAACTCAAACAGAGCTACGGAATAGACGGCTTGCGAGGATGAGGTGACGATCTTGGCGTTGGCAACGGATCAAGAGTTGATGTGATGGCCGGGCACGCTCTCCTTAGTTTTACCTTCGGGATTAGTCTTAAACCTTAATAAATGTTATTATGTGCTGCGTTGAGCATGAACATTATTTCTGGATCGTGTTTATTGCAAGACGGTTATTCATTTAAATCGGAGAATAATGGTTGTTCTATTTATATGAGTAACATCTTTTATGGTCATGCACCCCTTGTGAATGGTTTATTTCTTCTAAATCTCGAAAGGGATGAAACACACATCCATAACATTGAGGCTAAGAGATGCAAAGTAGATAGTGATAATACTACTTATTTGTGGCAATCGCGTCAGGTCATATTGGTGTAAAGCGCATGAAGAAACTCCATTCTGATGGACTTTTGGAGTCTCTTGATTTTGAATCATTTGACACATGCGAACCATGCCTCATGGGCAAGATGATCAAAACCCCGTTCTCCGGTATGATGGAGCGAGCAACGGACGTGTTGGAAATCATACATACCGATGTATGCGGACCGATGAGTGTTTCGACGCGCGGTGGATATCGCTATTTTCTCACTTTTACCGATGACTTAAGTAGATATGGGTATATCTATTTAATGAAACATAAATCTGAAACGCTTTGAAAAGTTCAAAGAATTTCAGAATGAAGTGGAGAACCATCGTAATGTAAAGATTAAGTTTCTACGATCCGATCGTGGGGGCGAATATTTGAGTTATGATTTTCTCACGCATCTCAAAGCAAGTGGAATCGTTTCACAACTCACGCCACCCGGAACACCACAGCGCAATGGTGTGTCTGAACGCCGGAATCGAACCCTATTAGATATGGTCCGATCGATGATGTCTCTTACTGATTTGCCGTTATCATTTTGGGGTTATGCATTAGAAACCGCTGCATTCACTTTAAATAGGGCTCCATCTAAATCCGTTGAGACGACACCGTATGAGCTGTGGTTTGGTGCTAAACCTAAGTTGTCGTTTCTTAAAGTTTGGGGATGCGAAGCTTACGTCAAGAAGTTGATGCCGGACAAGCTCGAACCCAAAGCGGAGAAATGCGTCTTCATAGGATACCCTAAGGAAACTATTGGGTATACCTTCTATCACAGAACCGAAGGCAAAGTGTTTGTCGCAAAGAACGGTTCCTTTCTTGAGAAGGAGTTTCTCTCGAAAAAAGTGAGTGGGAGGAAAGTAGAGCTAGACGAGGTTGTTGAACCTTCTCTTGAATTGGAGAGTAGCGCAGCACCTGAAATTGTTCCAGTGCCGCCTGCGCCAACAATAGAGGAAGGTAATGACAAGGATCATGAAGGTTTGGACGATGCTGCTACTGAACGTCGCAGGTCGACAAGGTCGCGTGCCCCTCCTGAGTGGTACGGCAACACTGTCTTGACTGTCTTGTTAGTAGAAGACAGTGAACCTACGAACTATGAGGAAGCGATGATGAGCCCAGACTCTGAGAAATGGCTAGAAGCCATGAAATCCGAATTGGGATCCATGAGCGAAAACCAAGTATGGACTTTGGTGGACCCTCCTAGCGACCGAAAGGCCGTTGAGTGCAAATGGATCTTCAAGAAGAAAACGGACGCGGATGGTAATGTTACCGTCTATAAAGCACGGCTTGTTGCGAAAGGTTTTCGACAAGTTCAAGGTGTTGACTACGATGAGACTTTCTCTCCCGTAGCGATGTTTAAGTCCATTCGGATTTTATTAGCAATTGCTGCGTTTCATGATTATGAAATATGGCAAATGGATGTCAAGACTGCTTTCCTCAATGGCAACATTGATGAAGAGTTGTATATGATGCAACCCGAAGGTTTTCTCGATCCTAAGGATGCTGATAAAGTATGCAAACTTCAGCGTTCCATTTATGGACTGAAGCAAGCATCTCGGAGTTGGAACCTTCGCTTTGATCAAGTGATCAAGAGCTTTGGATTTGTTCCAAATTGCTCTGAAGCTTGCATCTACAAGAAAGTGAGTGGGAGCTCGTGGCGTTTACGGTACTATATGTGGATGACATATTGATTATTGGAAATGACATCAACATGCTTAACGATGTGAAGAGTTATTTGAACAAGTGTTTTTCAATGAAAGACCTAGGTGAAGCTGCTTATATATTGGGCATCAAAATCTATAGAGATAGACAAAGACGCTTGATAGCTTTAAGCCAGAGTACATACCTAGACAAAGTTCAAAAGGTTCAGAATGGATAAGGCATTGAAAGGTTCGGTGCCTATGTTGTCGAGGAAGATATTGAGCAAGGCTCGGTGTCCACTACGTAAATGATAGGGAAGCTATGAGCAAAGTGCCTTATGCCTCCGTAGGTTCCATCATGTATGCCATCTTTGTGTACTAGACCGGATGTGTCCAATGCTCTTAGTTTGACGAGCAGATATCAAAGTGATCCAGGAGTGGAACACTGAACAGCCGTGAAGAACATCCTAAGGTACCTAAATAGGACTAAAGAAATGTCCTTAGTCTATGGGGTGATGAACAACTCGTCAGAAAAGGTTACGTCGATGCTAGTTTCGACACCGACAAGGATGATTGTAAATCTCGAGACGGGATACGTGTATATTTTGAATGGAGGAGCCGTGAGGAGAAGCTGCAAGCAAAGCGTGATCGTGGGATCTACTGAGAAGCGGAATACATGGCTCTGCAGAAGCGTCAAGTGAAGGAGTTTGGATCAGAACTTCATCATCGAGCTTGGCGTGGTTCCAAGTGCATTGGACCCACTGGAGATATTGTGTGACAACACTGGCGCCATAGCACTCGCTAAGGAACCAAGATATCATCCAAAGACCAAGCATATCAACTGCAAGTTTCATATAATCCAAGATTATATAGCAGATGGAGATCTAAAGATCAGCAAAGTACATACAGATCTGAATGTCGCAGATCCATTGACTAAACCTCTTCCACGTGTAAAACATGATCAGCACCTCAGTGCCATGGGTGTGAGATTGTTGCCAAATGTAAACTAGATTATTGACTCTAGTGCAAGTGGGAGACTGTTGGAATTATGCCCTAGAGGCAATAATAAAGATGTTATTATTATAATTCTTGTTCATGATAAAGTTTATATTCCATGCTAGAATTGTATTAAGCGGAAACTTTAATACTTGTGTGGTTTGTGAACAACACCGTGTCCCTAGTATGCCTCTATGGACTAGTTCATTGATCAATGATGGTTAAGGTTTCCTAACCATAGACATGAGTTGTCAATTGATAATGAGATCATATCATTGGGAGAATGATATGGTGGACAGACCCAAACTAAGCAAAGCTATTAGATCGTTTCATCGTGTTCGTCTTTGCGAATCTTTTCTCATGTCAAATATTGTATTCCTTAGACCATGAGATAATACAACTCCCTGGTATCGGAAGAAAGCTTTGAGGTCATCAAACGTCATCCTATGAGAGGGTGATCATAAAGGTGTCTCTCAGGTGATCGGAAAGTATCTGTTGGGTTGTATGTATCGAGATGGGATTTGTCCCTCCCAAGTCGGAGAGATATACTTGCCCACTCGTAATCGATATCAACACCGCTTGAAAGCATGTGGTTAAGGAGTTAATCACAAAGTGATATCGGATTCTGAGCGAGTAAAGTACTTGCTGTGAGCGAGATTGAACTAGGTATGGCGATCCGGCGATCGAATCTCGGCAAGTAAAATATCGCGAGACGAAGGGAATATGTATATGGGATTGATTGAATCTGGCATCGTGGTTCATCCGATATGATCATCGATGAATGTGTGGAGTCAATATGGGTGCCTGACCCGCTGTTGATTATTGATAGAAGATCATATGCGCATATTCTCAAACTCAGGTCACACACTTAACGTGTCTCGACGCTAGGATAGATTGGATACTTGGTTTATGAATTTTTGTTCGGAGTCTCGGATGGGATCCGGGACATCACGAGAGGTTCCGGAGTGGTCCGGAGAATAAGATTCATATAAGGCAGTGCAGTTTTTGGAGTTCGGAATTGTTCCGGATTAATCGGTATTGTCGAAGCTTCTAGAACCTTCCAGAAGGGGACCAACGTGGCCCCACCTTACGGGAGGGGGCATGGGCCTATGAGGGAGTGTCCTGGCCACATTGGGCCAGGGGCACAAGGCCCCATAGGGCCCAGCCGATCCTAGATAAGTTTAAACTCGTTTAAACTAGAGATAGGGTTTCTAGATAAGGGAAAGTTTAAATCGTTTAAACTAGAGATAGGCTTGGAGGATGGGCAAGGGCTGGCCGCACCCCCCCTCTATATATAGAGGGCTGGTGCTCCCCCTCCCCCCCCACACACACACACCTTCCTCCAAACCCTAGTAGCCCTGCTGCCTTCCTCTCTCCCTCCCGACTGTTTGTAGGCGAAGCCCTGCTGCAGAAATTCTCCACCATATACACCGCGCCGTCGCGTTGTAGATCCAATCTATCTCTCCACCATACTTGCTGGTCCGAGGAAGGAGGAGACGTCGAGGTGCTGCACGTGTGCATCTCACGGAGGCACCGCCACTTGTGGTGCTAGATCGGATCGGATCGCGAGGAGGAGAAGCGATGACTACATCACCCACGTTTACGACGAGCGTCATGTCAGGCGAATCTTAAAGGGTATGAAGATCTAATCCAATCTCTCTCGTTGTTTGCATCTCCTAGATTAGATCTTGGCTTTCCCTCTGTTCGCTTCCGTAGAAAATTTTGATTTACTATGCTGCGAAACCCTTCACTCATGTACAATGGTCGGTCTTGTCCGCGGACGACCTTGTTGATGGTTCGTTGTCACTGCAGCTCATGTCGTCAGTCAAACTTGGCTAAACAGGGTGGTACATCTCACTAGCAGGTTCTCCTCACAGAAACCACACCTACCAGAACAACTCGCTTAAAGAGGCAAGGCGGTGGGCGTAGGCTCACATGGTACTTGACAGGGCACGCAGGAAATCTCGGTGAAGGGCTCGCCAGGGACGGACTCTGCGGCGGCGTGATTGTCCGAGGCGGCCGGATGCGGGGCACGCAGACCGCAAGGAGGCAGAGGGGCGGCGGGGCGACGCTGCTCGTGGGACGACGAGGAAGAACACCTCCCGGGGCGGCGAGGAGCTCGAGGCAAAGCTGGTCCTAGTGGCGGAGCGAAGGCTCGAGCGGCGGCCGGAGAGGAGACGCGGAGCGGGGTGGATGGCAAGGTTGGCCGAGGAGGCTCGCGGGTGGAACGGTGCTGGGATGCAGAGAACATGGCAGCACCCTAGAGGCACGCGGGAACTGAGGCCGGTTGATGAGGAGAGGGGAGGCGCGCTAGCGGCAGCTGAGATGAGGAGGACTACCTAGCAGCGCCTCTATCGAGCAGGGAGGAAGAGATCTCTTGGCTCGGGAACAAGGAGAGCGAGGTGCGGGGACGAGCGGCTTGGTCAGGATTGGGGATCGAGGCAAGAGGGAGGGGGTGCGGGGCAGAGAAAGGTGGGTGGGCCCCGTGTGTAGGGAGAAAGAAAGAGTGAGGAGCACTGGGAATGGTAGCATGTCGACGGGTGGGGCTGGGTTGCTCGCGTCGCTGCAACGTGTGTGTGGTGGCTCTAGGGTGGTTGTGCATGGCCATGTGAGTGAGTGGCGGCGGCAGCGTGTTAGGTCTAGGATTTAGCCAGTTAGGGCTTGAGTCTAGGTTAGATCTAGGTTTTAGACGGGCCGAGTAGTAGGTAGTCTGGCCCGGTTGGGCCTCTGACCTGATCAGCTAGACTGCCTCCCCGGTCAAAACATTGTTTTATTTATTATTGTTTTGTTTTATTTTAAACATCTTTTGTAAATAATTTTTCGACAAAACAAAATATCCGGAAGAGGCCGGGGTTTTAATTTGAAATAAAGACAGGGAAGATTTAGAAAACAAATATAGGCTTTTAAAAATATTTTTAGACAAAAAGATGCACGATGACATGATGATGCTCAAATGCAATGTGGCATGATGACATGAGCATGCGGTCACGATGATGCAGAAAATAAAAACAACACGTGATTTTCTAGTAGTGGTTTTATCGGGGTGCTACAAAGATGTCAAGCATGGACACCTACATGGCGTCATGCGCCACCATCTCCGAGGCGACGAGCACCATCACCTCCAAGCCGTCAAGCGCCACCACCTCCAAGGCACCAAGCACCACCATCTCCAAGGCACCAAGCACCACAACCTCGAAGGCATCAAGTGCAACAACCTCCAAGGCAACAAATGCCACCGCCTACAAGAAGAGTGGCGCCCCAACATCATCTTCCAAAAGAGGCGCCACGAAGCAAGAACCTTCATCGACATACATCCTCTAGAGATCATCTCCAACATCAAGAGGATACAAGATGTCGTTCAAGGCATCTCCGCTATGAAGACGGAGAATATATGTTGAGAACCATCCATAATGCTCAACCAAGCTCAAGAAGGCACCACCATAAAGAGAAGAGTGCCAAGGACAAGGAGCATCGTCGCGAGCGCCATGTGGATGACCAAGTGCGCCATCTAGATTAACCTTTGGCAAGGCACGCCAATGACCTATGTCAACACCATCAAAGGGCACCTTCCACTACTCGTGCCACCACCAAAATGGCACCAAGAGCAAGCTCCCCTCCACGCCATCAAGCTTCAACGCCACGACTTGACGTCCTAGATGACGCATGCAACCTCATGGATGAGGAGGACGAAGACCTCTACTTTGCCAAGTTGCACGAGTATGTCAAGAGGACTACACAAGCCAAGGTGCAAGATGGCGACGACAAGGTCAAGAATGGTGAGCATGGGATTTTCCCTTCACCAAAGGAGGCGCACGGAGTTGAGAACACCAAGCCTACACCCATATACTTGAGTGATGATGTGGTACCAATCCCATGTGAGCATGAGAGCCACTTAGCCCACTTGAGTGAAAGCAAGAGTGAGATGAGCGACTCCACCATACGTGAGATTGAGTGCTTCCACTTGGAGGGCATGAGTGATACACCAAGTGAGTTGAGAGTGATAGTTGATAGGTCATGTGAGACCACTTTGATGTCTAACGACTTAACCTCTACCTCTAGTGTGTTTCCTCATGTTGTGCTAGGTTCCATGGATCAAGAAGCGCCAAGCTTGGAGATGATGATGTCTCCAACCAAGAAGATGTACATGGTGGATGAATATGCTGCCATCCCCATACATGATGAAGAAGTCGCCCACATGGAGGCCAATACTACCACAACACCCACTTCATATGAGAGGTATGAACAAGGTAAAAATATGGGTGTTGATGATGCCATGATCCCACTAGTGGACATGATGACTTGTGATGATTGTCATGCTATGGATGATGTTTGTAATATCACATATGCTTCATTGATATGTCCATGTGATACTTTGCCTTTGCATAATGTTGAGCATGTGAAATTATTTGATTGTGATGATGTTGCCATGGATATGACATGCTCTAAACGTTACGTCAATGATATCATTGCTTCCACTTTGTTGAACAATTGCTCTTTCCAATGTTTTGCTTGCAATGATGTTACCAATGGTACCCCTTGGACAATGCTTTGTCATGGATGTTTTACAATCTCTCCTATTGCTTGCAATAAGTTGGATGATTGCTCTTTCACTTGTTTTGCTTGCAACAATAATTACCATATGATTTCTATTGAGATGGCCCCCATATCTTTCTCAAATATTGGAGATTTTGGTAAATGCCATGATAAGCATGTCCACCACTTGCATACTCACCATGCATCTATTTCATACTTGCTTGACACTAATGGTGATGTGCACAAGAAGAGATACGTCATGATGGATGATGTGTTTCTCTACCATGCACACACGTTCTTCCTTTTATCTATGATGTGTGTAGGTACCCGCACAAGAATGTCAACCTCGGTTGAGCACGAGTTGACAAAAAGAGCTCTAGAGAGCATCCCCCAAGTGAGTTCAAGATCGAACCCAACTCTGATACCTTTTGCATGCTTTGCATCTTTCATGTTGAAAAATTGCTCTTTTCTATGGTTTGCTTGCAAGCATGTTGATGGTATTCTTTCACCTTGTGACAATCATGTTTCGTTGCCATTGAATATTGATGCTTTGTGTGTTGCCACAAAAATGTTAAACAATTTCTCTTTTTGATGTTTTGTGTGCAACCATAATGCCATTTTGAGCATGTATTGTCATGAGAGCTTCCAAGTCTCTTGTATTGTTGTTGCAACAAACATAAGGACCACTTGCTCTTTCATATGGTTTGTTTGCAAACACGTTGCTTTTGCTTCCGCTTGCAATACTCATACTCCCATGATTTTGGCTTTTGATGATATGTGTATGGCATCCAACATATTGAACAATTGTTCTTTCCAATGGTTGGCTTGCGCACATAATGATGTTGTTTTGGATATCTTTCCTCATGTGTTTTTGCCGAATTCTCCTATCCTTGCATCAAAGATGTTGACCAATGTTTTAGTCCATTGCTTTGAGTGCCACACTAAGACGTTATATGGAGTTTTCGAGTTCCTACATTTGGATGATGTTCAATTAACTTCCATCCACTTTGACCTTGCATATGCATTCCGTTTGCTATACTTGAGTTGTGCTAATAGTGTTGTGAACAAGAATGGACATGCCACAAATGACATGCTCCTCTATCACACACAAACATATGTTGCTTGGTCTTTGTTGTGTGAGGGTATGAATGCATACACGTCAACCTCTACCACCCAAGAGTTGACAAGACGAACCGTAGAGAGTTACCTATGGATGCACTTCATCGAGCTATCTCTACACCATAAGGTGACTTCCTTCTACTCGAGGACTCATGCTATAATCTTCAAGAATTGGCTACTCTTTGAGTGTTGCTTCGCTTTTGTTGTGAACTTTGTAGGCTACATGGAAAGTGAAGGAACATTGAAGATCTACCACATCAAACTACTCGAGGACGACTACATGGCGAACCCCAGGATCAAGAATGTCTCTCGCCCACCTCTACATGACGAGTGTCTAGAGTTGAGGACGACTCTTTTCAAGGGGGGAGCTGATGCAGCCCGTCCTACGGACGCTACTACATCTACGACGCCAAGTCCAAGCTCGTCCCCAAGTCACCCAAGAAGACAGACGCGAGCGGTACTACCGCTCCCAACAGCGGTCCTACCATGCCCTGGTACTACCGCTCAGCCTCAGCGGTACTACCGGCCATGACTGAAGCCCACGCCTTTGCCTCTGGACGCCCCGGTATCGGCTTGCAGATTATCGCTTCTAAGCGGTACTAGGTTTCCCATCCCACTACTACACCTGGAGCTCGACGACAGCTGAAGCCTGGAGATACCACTCCCTGAAGACGCTACCGCTTCGGTCGGTACTACCGGACCCGAGGACCGGTACTACCGGTCAATACTAGGCATGCGCGCCTCAACAGCTGGGCCACAACCCATGTACCCCCTTATTATGTTGCAACCCTAGTATTATGCCCAAACTACCCCTATGTAAGTGGCTGGCCTATAAATAGAGCCCCCACCCCTCATGTATCCCTTAGGCATAGATGATAGACTAAAGACAACCCCTTTGTGGAATCTCTAGTTTTGCCTCATCCCCTTCTACCAAAGGGGGTCGACTGTCGTCACCACCTCATTGGAGTTTGCATCGCGCCTCCCTCGTTGTACAAGGCATTGGCATTGGTGTCCCTTTGCCAAGACGTCAAGATCCTCTCCAAGGTGTTCTTCCCTCTCCGCGTGGGATCGAGGGAGCACGTTGACCGATCTTTCCTTGTGAGGATTCTATCGGACCGATGGCCACCGGTGAGAGCAATCGGCCTTTTATCGTGTGTGTTTTGCGTGTGTTCATCGTGTTCTTCGCGAGGTGTGCATTCGCTTCCGCTACCTTCTCCCTTTTCCCTCGCTTTCCCATCGATTTGACCACGAGATTCGTAAAGATCGGGCCACCCATGGGGTTACCCCATAACATACAATGTATCAAGAGGCAAATTCAATTAATAAGAATACAAATGCAATATGAAGGAAGGACCAAATAAAAGGTTTTTATATAATGCTCAAATGCAAGGTGGCATGGTGACATGAGCATGATATAATGATGATGCATTTAATGACATGTAGGAAGTAGCAATATATGGACTAGGCAAGTAGCATTACAATTGTTAGACGATTGGGATGCTACACTCCGGCCCCGTACACGTAACCCTAACCCTAACCCGTGGACAGAGCAGGCCGTGGAGGAACCGGCGTCCGCGGGCTCGTCTACGAGGTGGAACTGGCGTCCATGAGCTCGTCTGCATCCGCCCGCCATCCCTCGTCATCGACCGCCCTGTCCACCGCGCCCTTGTCAAGGTGAGCTTCCCCTCCCTCGGTAATATGGAGTATTACTATTATCTGTCACTAGCTAACTTACTTTTATGGTGTATTACTGTTATCTGAGCCACTTACTTGCTTTTCTTGAGCCACTATTATAGTGTATTACTGTTATCTGTACTACATTTTCATTAGATTCAAAGACATCTTCAAGGTCTTCCACTTATCTCGGCTGGATAAAAGCATTGTCTTCCTGGTATCGCTAAGCATATAGCATGATCTCATTGTAGAGAATACCCGGAAGATCATGATAATGGACCCCTTCTACATGGATGAGATCACCGTCCTCACCCCTGGGAATTGGGTGATTGTCTCGAAGCATATAGAGGATTTTTGGTAAAGAACGTCCATAAGGAAGTATTTCTGATGCCATACTTTCCGGAGTAAGTAGTCCTTCACTACCTGCCATTACATTAATTCTTTCGTAAATTTCCTTTATCTAAGGATGACGAATTGTTTTGCACAGAGGAAAGCACTGCAACCTCATCGTCATGCAACCCTATTATTTGCAAAAGCATTGCAACCTCATCGTCATGCAACCCTATTATTTGCAAAAGCACTGCACCCTCATCGTCATGCAACCTTATTATTTGCACGTGACTTACCTCGACTCGGGGAGTGCGGTTCAGAAGGACTACACCAACATCAAGGGTATTCTTGATAAGTCCCTCAACGGCTTCGCCGCCAAGGTCTTTAGCCCCCTCAAAAAGGAGAAAAAACAAAAGGTTGCTTCACGTGCTTCCACAAAACCGAGTTCCCTTGCCTCAAGCCCTCGGAGGAACATAATGGGATGGAGGCTTGGTACGCCATCCTTCAGACGAGGGATTACGTCAAATATGAACAAGACCTCTTGTTGTAAGAGTCTCTCCAGAAAAGGGGCATAGACATAGCGAACACCACTAGTTTAGAGGTGAGAGCTGAGTTCCATGCCATCCAGCGGAAGATTTGCACCATCATTTCGAGGGATGTGACCACTAAGGGGGGCTTGTTCCACGCCGGCTTCATACAACCAACAAATCAAGAGATTGAGTGTCGCTTAGACTTGTGTGCTAACACGCGGACATTCAACATGCTGGAGGGCGTTCGTCCCTTCCCGCTGAAACCCTCTTGTTAGAGTTAGTTCCTGAACTTGTGTCCTACAAATCTTAGTCCTAAACTAACTTGCCGTTTTTCATTATTCCTTAACTATTGATGATTTCCTTTTTTATAGCTATATGTTGCATATATGTTACATGTCTATGAATTTGCCAAATAACCACTTACATTTTTCCTTGTGTGTGTACATAGATGACGTGGTATGTCGTGTACAAGGGTAAGGTTTCCGGAGTCTACAACGATTGGGAAGATTATAGGAGGCAGGTCCACCATTTCAGTGGCAACAACTACAAGGGAAACAATACCTTGGCGGAGGCGGAAACCCGATATGCCAACTATCTAGCGCGAGAGAGGAGGGAGATGTGGAGGAGCCGAATGACCCCCTTCGTCGTGATGATGCTCACTGCCACTGCCTTTCTAGTCTATGTCATCCTTGTTTAGCTACTTTGTGCAACTTCGAGGACTTGTGTCTATGTTTGTGTAATATTGATACATATGCATGTGTTGGGAGTCTTGTTGCTACACACTTGTGTTATTGAGGATGTCCTAGCTATATTGAACATCTGGTGCATACTACTACTATGTCCTATGTTAATATGCATTTTGTTGTCATTATCGTGTATACTGTATTCCTGTATTCGTTCGTGTATTCTGTATATTTATTTGTGTACTTCCTTTTTCTCTATTACGAAATATCGTTGGCGAACAAATTATCTTACCCCAGGCGAATATCTATGCGCCAGTGCTAGGGGACCTTATCCCCGGCGAATTGGGATACTCGCTGGTGGTATCTGCTATTAGCACCGGTGCTTCAGGTTATTCTCTGGGCTAACCCTTATCCGGGCAAATTCGTCCACTCGCTGGTGGTATGTGCTGTTATCATCAGTGAATGGTGATATTCGCCGGTGGTAATGCATTACCACCAGCGTGATGGTCATCGACAAACCGAAACTCGCTGGTGGTAGATGATTTGGGTGCGTCGACGGTGAGCTTTTTTCTAGTAGTGTCATGTATACTTCTAAAATTTCCAGCATGCATCTTGGTGACTATGTACAACTTTTCCCTTCTCAATAATTTTTGAAGGCTCCTGTTTAGAATTGAGTATGTGATATGGGAAGAACTAATTTCTTTACATTATTTTCCTTTTTAAGATACGATTAGAAAACAATTAACTGTAGCTAGAGTCACTAGATTGAACTGTATTATTCCTTCCAATGCCTTTCTACAACTTTGGCCTGAGACTAGAGATCAATCGAGAGGTGAGAGGAGAAAGCATTGAAAAATAAGCATAGAGCATATCAGTATGGTGGATTTAAAGGGTGATCTTTTTTCCTTGCATGTAGTCATTTTGTTGTGTTTTCTTCCTTTATCTCCATCTGTTCTACACTTTCAATTAAAAACAAAAGGTTAGCTCTCTATTGTATTCCGCTTGCAATCCGTTGAGTTCACATTTCCCCTATCAATATGGGACATCCTATGATTTGTTAAGCAACTGTTTATGAATACACATGTCAATTCTAATATTTAATTTTCATGGTTTCTTTCTTCAATCATGTGTGTGTCTTCTTTTACCTTTGGAGGCCTCAACTTATTTGGTGATTTAAATAAATTTGTTTGTCGGTCTTGCAGATTGGCTAGGACTACTAAAAATGACCGAGAAAGATAATCATACTATCAACTAGGCATCTACATATATTCATTTTCCTTTGTTTTATATTCTTCACATTTGAAGGTACCGATAGTTCAATATTGATTATTAAAATATAGAGTATGCCATGCACAATATATTTGCGGCGCCTCCTGCAGGTGTATTTTGTGTCGTATATATAATTAATAAGCTCTTTTAGTGCACAATGGGTTCTCTATTTTGTTTAGTATATATGCCAATGGGTTCTCTCATTAATAAGTCATGTACTCTTCAACATATCCGTCTGCCAACTTTATTCATACCACCAACTTACAAAAAATGATCATCACCATTTATACTCCACATGTTTCTCATTTTAAAGTATACTAGGACAAGTGCCTATGCTTTGCAACGGGAACCCATCAAATTGTGAGAAAATCTATCTATGTATACATAAAATGTCCTGATAGTCCCATCACTCATTTAATCCAACACGTGTTACCAAGAAGTTGTAGCGTGTATTAAAAGAAGTTGATGGTGTGTATTAGCTCGTAAATTCTGATGTTCAGGTAACCAAACATACGTCAATCAGTGAAATATTGTTTACAGTCGATCTATAAAACAATCCAAATCTGAAGAAAAAGTATGCAAATTACAAATAATTATCTATATAGAACAATAAAATTGTGGTGGTTTACCCAAACATACAATTGAATTATTGGTTAAATAGCATGTTCGTGATATTCCGAATAGCCATTCCTTTGCTGGTCTAAATGACAATAGTCATCTCGCTTAGAAAACTTAACAACAACATAACTAAATCTCTAATTCCTGCAAGCTGGTATTAAAGATCAATCAATAAAATAAAAATGTACATATCCATATCCATGTATAAGGTCAAATGCACGCTGGATTCTTTATCTTGGTGCTTTCAAATAACTACTTTATCATACTATCATTTCTACTTAATTCCATTCTAATCCTTCCCTTTGCTCCGCTAAAACCCTTCCTCTCTGAAAGAAGCAAGAGAGTTCGGTACATGGAAATACTTTATATCTTTAAAGAAATTATAGAACATGCATAATAGCAAATGTTAGTAGGATGCTTTGGCAAAACTCCAGAAGCGTTTCCGTTTCAAAAACTCCATATTTTTTCACCAATCCAAAAACTCAGAAGAAATTGAATATCCCACGCAATTCAAATGTTGCATCATTTAATCTTAAATTGCTTTAAAGTGAAACATACCCATCCTATCTTATGTGTGCTAGTTTTAGCAACTACCAAAGACCAGATTTTTGTGCGTAAGTGTGCACACACGTACATAGCAATGCTAATAATTTCTTGGAGAGAAAAATATACCAATTTGAGAAGATGATAATAATTAGATATAATAATTACTTTAAGAGAAATAAAATCTAAATGTGTGGTAAAAAGAATCCATGTCCAAGGGTGGTAGTATGAAAGAGGACGTACCACCATCACAACTACGACCACCACAAGCTCTGAGTTATGTTTTGTAGAATCTGGCCTAGAAAAATGTTAGAAGATCTCGTTAGTTAAGAATTTTAAAAAATACTACAGAATATCCTTGCACATTGCTAATAAATAAGAGATATTTGTAAAAATTATATATCTCGGCAGTTGATTTCGTATACTAAATGTTGAGGATATGCTATATGGGTATCCGCATAGCATGTCACCAATTCGCTTAACCCGGGTGGCCCATAGTTGGTAGCAAGGCCTATGGCCTGCTGGGCGGGCGAGTTAGACGGATCCCGAAGGGAGGCCCATGCCGGATAAAGGAAGGCTACGCAGGAGTCACCAACATACTCGGAGCCTTGGAGTACAAGACACGAAAGACTAGTTCGTATTAGTGTAGGACTCTTTACCTTGTCCGGCAAAGACCTTTTCCTGTAAACCCTAGGTCTTGGCGCCTTTATAAGCCAGCTTGATGGAGCCTTTAGAGCAAACACAACCTCTTAGATTGCTACGTGCAACGTGCAACACCTCGCACAGCGAACCTATCTTTGTAACTCGGTGTATTGCCATTATAGTGATTTATAGCAGGAGTAGAGTTTCGCCACCGTTGTTGGACTTGAACCTGAGTAAGCTGTGTTACCTCGTACCCGCCAACTCTCCGCCTTACCCCACGTCTCTAAACACGCACTGTGAGGAACCCTCCATGGCGTACTCGTCGGCAATACCACGACAGTTGGCGCCCACCGTGGGGCAAGAGGCGCTTCGAGCTCTACATCGATCTCTTCGCAGGAATCGGTGATACCGTAGCCATCGGTCGCGTTCTCTTCTCCAGCAACATCCTAATCGTCTCTCCAGATGAGTTCTGGGTGCCGGCGAAGACGAACCGCACGCGCTGCTCCGTCATCCCCTTTGGAGACATCCACATCTTCATCGGCGAAACTGACTCGGGTCCTCGCTCCCAGGAAGTCGGAAACTCGTCAAGCCCTGCACGGACCGCCTATGAGTAGGACATGTTCACAGAAGGATCTGGGCCATACCTGTCAACACCCGGATTTTTAATCCCAGATGCCTGTTATGCCATACATCGCAATCCCAAGATTATCATTTTTGCGAGACATAACAGATTGAATATCATAGTACATCATCCATTACAAACCATAATAAGGTCTTACACAAATAAAGGATCTCATGATCCAGTCTTAGTAGAAACAAATAGCGGAATAATAAGCGTAGCGGTGGGCTCCATCTTCAGGGTCACAGGCAATGCTGATGATGGGAGATGATCCTAGTTGTTGTAGTTGTCCTGCTGTCCTTCTTCCGAATAGTCCTCCTCATAGTCTGGCCACGGGAATAGCCAGGGACAAAGCCATGAGTACTCTTTAAGTACTCGCAAACTATCACTAACAAGTAAGATAGTTCTAGTAGGAATGCTAAGTTCTAAGTTTATTCGCAAAGTTAAGTTTGAAACCTAAGCTGAGTTCAGAAACAAAGAAAGATAAAATAAAGTTCTAAATCACCTAAGTGGGAACTTAGTTGTCATAGTCACAACCATGATGTGGTCAAGTCATGTCACAATTCATTTCATAAGTCATTTTGAAAACATCTGACAACGGAACAGTATGGCCACTCCAACTGTCCATAACCGCGGACGCGGCTATTCGAATAGTTTGACACTCTGCAGAGGTGGTACATTTTCACCACAGCATTCGATACATCCGTTAGGGATAACCCTGAATCATCATACTTAGTATGCGGATAATCAATCATAACCTTTCCTTTACACACTCTAGTATAAGCACCTCTCATATGAGCTTGGCCTCCCAGCCATGGCCATCTGCCATCCTGGGCACTGCATAGGTGGACAACATCAAGAGGTAGCCTCAGCTCAAACCTCTCCCGCGAGGGAACCAATACTAATGCATATAAACTTCCGCCTAAGCCCTACCCAATTTAGGTATTGTGGTTGTACGGTAAATTTGGAATGGTATCGCATCCGAACCCAACCATCAGTTTTTATAAAGGGCTAAGGCTCATGCCTCAACATTTTCATCATCGTAAATCATTTTTGTTTCTCAACACATGTCAAAACATCTCAATAGAATGACTCATCATTCCAAGGTTTTCATAAGCATTTTTCACCAAGTATTCCCATCTAGAGTGATCAAGTTTTTGGTTTAGCTCCAACTACTAAGTTAAGAGTGTTCACTAAGGTACGATGCTAATCTCAATCTCATGCCATAGAATGACATCTAGTATAGGCCAAGTTTTATACTCTTTATGCTATCTAAACTACTTTCTAAAATCTCACAAAGCATTACTAAAAGTAAAGAAAACTTTGGTAAAGTAAAGGGTAAAACTTGTAGGTAAAACTTGGGATGGGTATAAATCAAAAGGAATAACCAAAGCATGCCTAATGCATCTTGCTTAGGTTATCTTGCTTGCAAGGGTTAGCTTGCATTGTTAATGATGGCTTGCCTTGGTTGGTGCAGTGGTTGAAATTCTCCTCGTCTTCTTCGGGGTAGAACTCCTCCTCGTAGACTTGGTCGGTACTATCGTCTATAAATATATACGGAATACACAATCACCAAACAATACTTAACTAGTCTATTTAGCACACTAAGGCACATATTTGATGATCTAGGACCATCACACTCATCACAAGATTTAATGAACTAGTTTCATTTATTTTATTCGAGAAATGTAATTTCTACTCATTGAAATAAATTAAGATTTAATATTCTCCAATTAAAATATGGGATCATGTGAACACATGTCATCACCACATATTCTAATACATGGAAATGTGATTTAAATGTTGGATCACATTTTATAAAGTTTAGGATTCATATTTAAATGATTTAAAGTGACTAGAAATGCCTATATAGCATTATTTTGGTACTAGTCCAAAGTCACTGCATGCAAACCTAAATATTATTACATATTCAGATAGGTATTATCAAATGTGATTTTTGAGAGTTGGAATCAACTCAAAAGCTATTATGGTTGATTTTTGAAAAATGTTTGAATGTAGAAAAGTCTATGTCTTGTTATTTTCCCTATATGTGATCTATAACTCTAATTGATTTAATCCAACGGGCTTGGATAGATATTTGAATTATCTTTCTAAAAAAATTGAATCATTCAATTTGGTTTAGTAGAACTCTCTGAATTGATTTTTAAACTAGTGGACAGAATTGAGTTTAAGTCTAAATAGAAAAATCTTTATTTGAATCTGCGGGCTAAGGCGGGAAACTAAATGGGCCGGCCCAGTGGCGCTCATGCGCAGAGGGCATGACAGGGGTCCACCGCAGGTGGTCGACTCTAACGCGAAGCGGTATGGGGCGATGTGGGTCGTGCGATTAGAATAGAGATCAACGGTCGTGGCTCATCATCGACGACAAACAGGTCGCCGGCGAGACTCAACCCTAGCGGCTCGGTGGGGGTCGATTGGGGGCTTACCAGGGCTCCAGCTAATGTGGCGATGGGGGCGATCGGACTGGTGGACGATGGCAGACTCAGGCGTGGTCGCGGCAGCTCCTGGGGTGGTCGCAATCGACGGGCCCCTTTCTCCTCTGCTGCGGCGAGCTCCAGCACAATTCCGGCGACTGAGGGCTCGAGCGGCTCTAGGGAAAGGTGGGGAATGATCAGTGGCGAGAGGAGAGGTGAATGGTGTGTAGAAATGCGATGGGGGTGCCCTCCTTTTATAGGTCGACAAGGGGACCGTGGGGTGCGACGGTGAGCTCGTCGGTGACGATGGTATAGAGGGCTAAAGGCATGGGCGGTGTAGGCGGATGGTGCTTTGCCTCCTGGCGGTCAGCTACAGCGTAAAGGCGCGGCTAGGGGCGGTGGTATGTGGTCGGGAAAGGTCGACGCTCTACGCGGCAGAGGCGGCATTCGACACGGCTTACGGCGCGTGCAGGTCGCGCAGCGGGAAAAGGGCATGTCTAGGAGTGTGCTGGGGTCAAGGCGGAGCGGCGCATGCAAGCTGAGGGCACGGCGTGGCTTGTGCAAGGCTGTCGAGGGCGGCGCTCTAGCATGGGCTGTGCATGGTGCAGAGGCGGAGAGCGCGGACGTTCCTCGGTGGTCTAGTGCTCGGCTGCGTCCGTGGGTGGACAGGGGGTCGCGGTAGGGTGTGGTGGAGCTAGGGGACGTGCTGGGTTGGCGCGGCTTGGTCTCTGGCGCATTTCCCACGTTTGGCCGGCGACGACCATACTAGGGCGGCGCGGTACTGGCGGTGCGGTGAAGGAGGGGGTTGTCTGCTGCTTAGTTAGGCTAAGAGGGGACAGAGGAGAGATGACAGGGTCCAGAGGGGGACAAGAACTTAATTAGCAATAGTATTAGTTAGGCCAGATGATTTTTGCCTGCCAAGTGTTCGACACAATGGCCGCAAGAAGATTTTATTTGAATTTTGAAATGATTTTTTGTGGGTGACTTGATCTCATGCTTGGTAGTCTGTGTTTGCTTGGGATTGTCAAGGTGAACTCATTTTAGTGGTTTTTGAAAAAGTGGGATCTATGCATATGAAATAGATTCCATGTTCAAAAGCCATTTAAAATTAGTGTTTAAATGTTTTTGTAAGATTTCAAAGTGGGTCTTGGTAGATCTTTACTTGTACTAGCAAGGGGTGAAAAGAGTTAGAAATATTTCTGTTAAGAATTTACTTCTATGAACACCTAAAGTGACCTAGTGGATTAAAATGGCCAAAGTGACTATTTGGTATTTTTATTCTTATTTGATTTCTTTTTCTTTGGATTTTGTTTCTAAATGATCTAGATGATGTGGCATTCATCTTTGAATCATTTTACAACCATTAGAACAAACAAACATGGCAATTTCAAACCATTCTATATTAATGCAGCACACATATGCATTCCTCATTATTTTAATGATAAAAAGTTTTTGTTAACCCTAAATTGGGTGATTTGAACTTGATTAACCTTGATTAAAGTTTTGGGATGTTACAATACCTATCCTTGGAGTATGGTGGCTCGGATGAGGAAATTTCAAGGCCCACCCAAACCGCCCCTGTGTAGGATATAAAGGTGGAAGGACCCTGCAAATCCGCTTGGCTTCCCCGAGCGTTAGAGATGCGCAGGTCACACTTTGTCGACGTCATCACCATATTCGATCTAGCTAGATGCGTTCAAAGGGATGGAGAACCTCCCCACGAATACCTCGCCAGATGGATGAGGGTGAGGGAAACCCTAGAGGGCGACCGCGCCGACGAGCTCGTATACCACTTTGTGGAAGGGCTCACACCCGGAACACTCCTCTGGCATACCCTCCGAAGGCGGCAAGCCGCAGGCCCTCTCACCGTTGATGAGATGGTTGCCATCGTCAACGAATACGCGGATGCCAATGAAGAGGCCGTAACGGCAATTCGTCGTAGCCAGAGGAGGAAACAACAACAACGGCCCGCCTCCATCACCCTCCACATCCGCCATCGTGAACACCGAAGCCAACTCCAACTCCATCCTTGACGCGCTTTACGCCGACATCGGTATGGATGGCGGTGGCTCATACGCTAACTCAGAGGAATATGATGTTGTTATGAGGGAGATCGAGCAGGAGATCGAGAAGGAGGAGCGCGCTGAAAAGACCAACACTTCCCACCAGGTGCTAGTCTCTATTGGGAGCGTGATGGAAGAAGACGGACAAGTATCGGAACGTGAGAGAGCTCCACCCATGCTAGCGGTCACCAGAGCAGCAGTAGCTAAGAAAGCCGCCGAGCCTCCAGCTCTGGCCAAAGCTATGCCTCCTCCGGTTATCCGCCCGCTACCGGCGTAGGAACTCACCACGGCCCCTAGTACGGCCTGGCAATCAAATCAGTCGCCAATGCCACCGTCAACATCAGCAGCTGGCAACCCACTAGCCACTCCAACCGACAAAGCAATCTATGACGCACTTCTTGTTGAGCCAATCATCATCGCCCATATCCGGAGCGTTACGGAGCTTGATGAGAAACGCACGGAAATCTTGGCAAAGGCCAAGTGCATCGTGGAGCAAGGCGCTAAGCTGGACGAAGACATGTCTAAGATGCAGCAATCCATCAAGGTAGCAAGAGCTATGGAGGCTGAGTACAAGCAATTGTTGTTAAAGCAAAAGTCAAAGAAAATGCCAGCTCATGTCGTCGAAGATCCCGACGTTCGGCAAAGGTTGGGGTATGTGATACGTCCATTTTGCATCACTATTCTATATCATAATTTACAGTTATTCATTGATATATTTCATATTAAGAGATGATACTTATATTATTTCATCTGTTTTTGCATGCTTGGTGACTTTTGGAGGATGGATCGCTGAAGTCAGGATTCTGATGGAAAAGGCACTATTTGCAGGCAAAATTCACGAAGATCAGAAAGTCCCAGAAAATATATGGAAAATCCTATTTTTCTAAAAGACGAAGGTAGCCATAAGGGGGAGTGGAGATGGGCCACAGGGGGCCCACACCACCCCCTGGCGTGGGCCACCCTTGGCCGTGCCACCAGGTGGTGTGGCCACCCTGGCCCACCTCTGGCTCTGCTCTTTGGCGTATATAATCCTCCCGAAACCCTAAGACTCAGGGAGCGACCATAGAAAGATTACACCGCCTCTGCGAGGCGGAAAACTACAGAGAGAGAAAGTGCTCTTTGGTAGGCAGAAATATGTCGGGGAAATTCCTTCCTGGAGAGAGGAGATCGTCGCCATCAACACCACCATCAAGCTGGACTTCATCGGGATCCTCATCATCATCATCTCCACCAGCACCATCATCACCACTTCGTACCATTGTAACAATTGGGTTGAATCTTGCATAGTTCTTAGGGGAAACTTTCTCGGTGTTGATTACTTGTTGTAGTTGATGCTATTGTGTGGAACCGTTGAATTATCGTTATGTTCAGATTGTTACTTGTCATTATTTAATCTCTGATCTTGATCCATATGATGTCTTGTGAGTAGTTCGTTTAGTTCTTGAGGACATGGGAGAAGTCATGTTGTTAGTAGTGGAATTGTGTTGAGAAAGATTCAATGGTTTGATAATTAAGTTGTGGTGTTATTCTTCTAGTAGTGTCATGTGAACGTCGACTACATGATACTTCACCTTTATGGGCCTAGGGGAATGCATTGTGTATTTGGCTACTAATCGTAGGGGTTGCCGGAGTGACAGAAACCTGAACCCCCGTTAGGAAACCTTTGCACAAGGGAGTGTAGGATCTCAGAGTTTAAGGTTGTGGTTAGGTTTTTATCTTAATTACTTTCTTGTAATTGCGGATGCTTGCAACGGGTATAACCACAAGTATGTATTAGTCCTAGGAAGTCCAGTACATTAGCACAGGTTCACCCACAAAATACTTATCAAACTAAAGAAGATTAATCAACTATATGAAGCGAAAGCACTTGACAATATTCCCATGTGTAATCGAGAACGTTTGGTCATCTTAAGTAATACAACCGGCTTGTCCTTTGCTAAAGAAAGGATTGGCCACTTGCTGCAATTATTATCATTGTCTTTTATTTACTCACACTTTATTTATCTACATTATCAAAAAAAACTAAAAATCTGTTTGCTAAGTATTTACAGAGAATTACTGCTCCAAGCCACTCGTCAACACCTTCTATTCCTCGTTGGGTTCGACACTCTTACTTGTCAAAAATACTGCGATACACCCCCTATACTTGTGGGTCACCAAGACTATTTTCTGGCACCATTGTCGGTGAGTGAAGCGCTATTGGAGAGTGGAATTGGTAAAGGAAACTTCTACTGTGAGTATTGTCTATTTCTGTTAGTTTCTTTATTTCAATATGGATAATTCACTTAGTTTCTTATTTCATAATTCTACTACCACTGCTAAGATAGTAGATGAACCTCCACCTGCTGAAAATGATACTTTTAAGATACCTACAAGAATTGTTGATCATGTTATGGATAACTACTATTTTGGAGATGGAACTGTCCATCCTGGTGATCATTTGCTCTTTATACAAGAATTATGAGGGTTGTTCAAGTGTGAAGGTATTACAACAGATCAAGTCAAGAAGAAGTTATTCTCATTATCGCTGAAAGGAAGAGCTGAGGAATGGTACAAGCTGCTGAAGAATGGTCAAGCTCTTGATTGGGAGGAAATTGTACCTCTCTTTTATTAAAAGTTTTATCCTCCTAGTGAGATTCATAAAGATGGGAATCAAATATACAACTTTTGGCCTCGTGACGGAGAGAGTACATCTCAAGCTTGGGGGAGATTGAAGTTACTAATGCTCAAATGTCCTATTCATGAGCTCCCCAACAGTATTATTATCAATAACTTTTATGCAAGGCTTTCTCTTCATGATAAGGATCTATTGGATGCTTCTTGTGCTGGATCATTTACACGCATGGAAGAAGAAGCTGAATGGGATCTTCTAGACCGTATTCAAGACAATGCTGAAGCATGGGAGAATGATAAAGGAAGAAAGTCAGGTACAAATTATGATTATGAATGCATTAAATTTTTTGTGGGAACTGATGACTTTCATAATATTAGTAATGCTTATGATCTAGACTCTCAAAGTATTGCAAATTATTTTAAGGCTTTTGCTTCTTATATTGAAATTCCTAAAAAGAAATGGAATAAGTATCATGAGCCATATAAATATATCGTTAATTGTGTTCCTGCAAGAGATATTGAAGTTTATACTGCTAATCATCTTTTACCTGAACCTTACATTGAGAAAATGCCTTTCCCAATCAAGGTAAAGGAACATTCTATGGTAGCTAGTATGGTTAATGAAAGTACAAACAAAGCTGTTGAACCTGATGAACAAATAGTTGTTGAACCTGTAATAGCAAATATGAAAGACTTTGTCACTAAATATGTAGAAGATGGACACACTATCCTCTTTAAGGATACTTCTAATATTGTCTCGCAAAGTAGAGTTAGGGGAGCTAGTGTCCCTATTTTCTCTATGAGAATAAGTGATCATTACTACAATGGTTCATGTGATAGTTATATCGTTAAATTTATGCATGATACTGAAAGTTATTATGAGAGAGGGAAAATTGTTCTTATGCATCTCAATAATATTAAGTTTCCTCGCTTTATGCTGAAAGCCTTTATGTTGCACTTGTTTTGCCTTCCTATGCTAGCAGCCTCTAGTTTCAACAATTTATTTTCTTACAAAATTCCCTTGCATAGGAAGTGGGTTAGACTTAAACATGTGTATTTTTGCTTCTTGATGCTCTCTTTTACTTCAAATCATATTCTTGTGTGAGCATCATTGAAATTATTATGCCCATCTTAATGGCTATAAAGAAAGAGCTTTTTGGGAGACAACCCAATATAATTTTGCTTTCAGTTGGTTTTTGTTGATTTGAGTCTTGGAAGTTATTGCTTCTGTAATAACTTCTCCTTATCCTGTTTTTTGGTTTTTGTGTCAAGATCAGCCTCTAATGAGAGAGAAGTAATATTTGGGGAAGTTGCTGTCCCAAAACAGATTTTTGTGCTTCACTATAAAAAATCGTTAAAAATCCCAGAACATCGTACTGATCTGTAAATTTTTGTGTGCATGCCCCAGGTTATTATTTAACTTTCGTTAGTTTTGCACTTTTTGATTTGAGCAACAGAATATTTTCCAAAAAATTGATCTTTACCTGCTGGTCTGTTTTGACAGATTTCTGCCATTTCTGCATTTGCCTCTTAAATCGAGTTCCTTTTTGAATTCCTTTTGGGGTTTTCGAGAGGAGTTATTTCAGTAGCTTATGTTTTGATGGATTTCAGTTGAAATTGAACTTAAAAGGTTTATTACCTTGCATACACTAATGTTGCTAATGAGAATTATGTGAAAGAAATTTCCAGGTTGTAGGAGAAAATGGTGTAATAAGATGGTGAATGGTTAAATGACTCAAACAATATGTTTAAGAGGATGAAGATATTGATCTTATTCAAGCGGTGACTCCAGAAGAATTTATTAAAGACCAAGTTCAGAGACCTGTAGAGTCCGTTTTTGAATAGGTAACAGTTCTGGTAAGAAAAGGTCCGCGAAAAATCTGTCAATTTATATTTTTGTAGTTTTTATCTAACATGGAAAGCAATGAGTAGAAAGAGGGACGGAAACGGATCCGGGGTGGCTCACACCACCCCATGGCGCGGGCCCACCTGGCCGTGCCACAAGGGGGTGTGGCCACCCCGGAGCCCGTCTCCGACCCGTTTTCTCTCAGTACCTTCCTTTTGTTGTTAAACTTCATAATATATAATCCCCCGGATCCTGATGCAGCCCATCCTACGGACGCTCCTACATCTACACCAACAAGTCCCCCAAGTGGACCCATGACTCGTGCCCGAGCCAAACTCCTACAAGCTAAGGTGAACTCGCTCCTCTCCTCATGCCAATTTGATACATCCTTGGATGGTGTGCTTGATGAGGATATATACAGGGATTATGATGATTCTGACTGCCTGAATTGGAAGGAAATATTGAGTCAAATCAATAATGACTATCAGGTGAAATCATTCCTAATTGAACCTGATGTTTTACTTAATGAGAACTTTATACTACCTAAGTCTATGCATATTTGTATGATCAGGTTTATTGATAACACAAGCGTTGCGCGAGGAGGAGGAGAGTTGCAGCAAGAAGGATAAGCGCTGATTTCCAATATCAACAAGTGCGTGAGGGAGGAGCGGGAGGCATGCGCACTAGGAGGCAATGAGGAAATCATGTATGAGCAAGAGAGAGAGAGAGATGACGCACCAAGAATTACATGTTTGAGGTGTTCCACGACGTTTGGACTACGTGCCAATAAGGCCGAACCCATATATGGATCGGTATGTATCAGTTTGAGTCGAACTGAGTCAGTTTGGACCAAGATATGGCTGTTTTTAGGCCCGTTTAGAGGGGAGGACGCCCCAGCCCTCATATAAACCTCCATAGCCATCACAAATTAGGGTTCAGACCACGTTAAAATATTTTGGAGTTGATTCTTTCATAGAACCTCTGAAATTACCCTGTGTTCGAATTCTACAACTATAATTGAGTGTGATCTGTTGTTCCATTGAGAATTAGTAGATTGCATACTACCGTTCATGGTCACGGCTGCGTGCGCAAGAGCGTGGTGTTGTGAATATCCTACAAGGTTCGAGAGCTGTTGCATTGGCATCAGGGATCGAGCGGGAGAGTTCATAGCTACAGGCTAGTTATCTACATCCACCATCATCACCGCCATCCTCTTACTGAGAAGATCAGGCCACCCCATATCATCTTGATATCAGAGCGCTGGGTTTACTCGGTGAGAAATATCATCTTGGTATCAGATTTCTAGTGTTGCCTCGGTAAGCATTCACAAATCCATCCATAGATTAGTTGTTTTTGTCCTATGTATAAAAAGCCACACAAAAATATTAGGGTTCAGCGTTTCTTGCCATAGCCTAGATAACACTGTTCGTGAGTTCTAGTTGTTGATCGTAATCCTTTTGTGTAGCCTTTCTTCTAAATCTGAGTCGTAGTTTTTGTCTAGTTTTCGTCTATTTTTGATCCGTTGTCGGAGTCCCTAGACTATTTCTAGACTGTTCGCCATGTTCTTGAGTCTTAGATCTACTAGATCTGTTTACCTTTATAGTTTTGGAGTTATAGATCCGTTTTAGGAAGAAAAAAGAAAACCGATTAGATCTCTATCTAGCTGTCCGTGCGTTTCATGTTGAAGCAAAGGCAGAAGTGAAAAAAAAACAAAAAAAAGACTCCCGATCGCTATCGCTTGACCACAGACGGGTCTCAGCCTTTGCGTGCGTGAAGCCTCAGGTTGAAAAAATATCGAAAAAAAAATTTCGGACCCCTCGCCTGACCACAGACAAGTCTGTCCTCATACGAGAATTTTTTGTGTCTGCCGACATCCTGCCGCGGCAGGATTTTGACCCTTTTTCTGCCGTGGCAGAGACCAATTCTCAGGTCAATTTTTTTTCTTTTTTGTTTATTTTTTTTACTGAGTCCACATAGCGTACCTATCCTTGTGAGCCTTAGTAAGCCTTTCTTTGTGTCTAAAACTATCCTACGAGACTAGCATGCTTAGTGCTCTGCGGGCTGCTCAGTTTAGCAATCTTGTGCCCGTTTCGTTGAGACATTGCTAGTGTCTCTCCTTGTGCATTGCAACACGAGTGTTTCTCTGATATACCTCACTTTATTGAGCTTATTTTCATAGTTGCAATTGCCCCATTTATCTCCATCGTGTGTGTTTCCGTGGGTCTTTCTCATACGATCAGCACTAGGACTTGTTTGCAGTGTAGTTAGGATACCATACCTATAGCTCCACCATAAATAACCTGTGTGCCCTGCGATCGTTCTCTATACCTTTGGTATTCACTTCATCACATCAGTGCATCAGTCTTTGATTTCGTTTGGTAGAGCATCTCTATTTACTTTGGAACGGTAAGATCTCCTTTCTTATCAGTTGTGAGTGAGTTGTGAGAGTTTCCACCATACTGATTTTGATTTGTGCACTAATGTACTAATCATGTCTTCTAGTAGTGTTGATGTGATGCAGAAAATGGAGGCAGGTGATGTTACAAATAATGTGGAGACCTACAGTTACAAATTCTTCGACAATTGGCGCTGTAGTGGAACTTTTTGGAAGGAAGAACGCGGTATTTTTGATGGTGATGGTCTTTTCCACCATAGTGTGATGATTGGTGAGCGATGTGCTTCCATTACCATTGATAGCAACTCTACTCTTAATTTGGTCAGCGTTGAAGTTGTACAAAAGCTGCAGCTACCCACAAGTGCTCGTGCGGTGCCATATCTATTGCATTCATCATATGGCACATTGCTGATTTCACACACCGCTGATGTTCCTATGACTTTTAAAGAGCGTACTGAGATTGTGCGCTATGATGTATCTCCTATACCACTTGATTCTTATCACATACTATTGTGGGAACCTTGGAGCAGAAGGTTTGACGCTCAAATATGTCCTGATGTTGGAAGGATTTCTTTCAAATGGAACATGAAGAGGCGTGCTATGCTCAGGATTGCAGCCGACAAATTTCATGAGTATCATCTTCTTCGCAAGGAGAGGACAAAAGAGTTTAGTTTGTCTGCTAAGTACAAGGTCATGATGAATGGTGACAATTCTATTATTTGTCATCTTGAACACGGTGTGCATTAGAACCCATGTGAGAATTAGAGCCACATAGCCAAGCTGAGTGAGAGTGTTATCAAAAGTGAGTTGTGTGATTCCACTAAACGTGAGGTTGAGAGCATCCATTCTAAGAGTATGAGAGAAAAAAAAACATCAGTGCAGTAGATGTTAATACATGTGATGATATTTCTACTAATGTAATCATCTCTACTCCTGGTATTGTTTCTTGTGCTATGAAGATTGCTTTTGAAGAAAGGGAGCAATCTATTTTACAACCTTCATCGTCGGACTGTGCATTGTCACTTGCGGAGGATGTTTTAGTACCTACTACAACTGAGGAGATTGTTGATGACATTTGTACTGATTTGGAGCTTCAGCCAACATGTGCGACATATTGTGAGTCTTTTCCTTTACTGAAGCCTCCTTGTGATTTGCATTGCACTAATGTTTCAACATCATGTGATAGTTTACTCAATTCAAATTTTGATCATGTGGTACTGATTATACATAATGAAATACTTGCTCGAATACCACCTACCGATATTGTGTATTCCATCATGCTAAATGAACCTATGAGTATGAGTTGTGTTATGGATAAGATTTCTGAAATTTCATTTCTGAATTCTAGCACATATTCTCCTTGTTTCACTTTCAGTCTGATTGGTGAATATAGCATGCATGAAAATTTTCTTGTGGATCACATATGCATTACTTGTGATAAAATCGCTGAACTGAACCAAGCTGTTTTCAGCCATATATGCAATGTGTCACAAAATTTTTGCTATGGCACAATAGTTCATGTTCGAAATATTATGGAAACACGTTCTAGTCTAGTTGACATATTGCAGCCAACACAAGTAATTTTACCTATGTTGGATTGTTTTAATCTTGCTAGGATAGAACCCAAGTTTTCGTATTCTTTGTGTTTGTCCCAAAAGTCTTTGTCTAGTTATGTTACTACTTTCTACTTCACTGATATTTGCAAATTAAGTTGCATCTTACTTACTAGACAACATGATCATGTTCATAATAATCAGAGTAGCGCAGTTGAAGCATGGCATGAATCAATTTGGTTTTCACACATACTGAATTGGTTTGATCTTGTGCACAAATTTGATCATAGATCTTCTTTGCGAAAACTCAATTTAATATTGAAGAACAAGATTATCCATTTAGTTGTTTTTCACCATGATCATGATACTTCACTTATACCTGCAATTTAAGTTGCTTGATGTATACTGGACATACTTTTCATGTGAATAACATTAATACAACATGTTATATATACATATACTTTGCGTACATGTTGTTCTTTTTGTTTCTCACACTTTCAGCTTACCTAAAGCCGAGGACGGCTTTTCATGAAGAAAGGGAGGATGATGAGGATATATCTGAGGATTATGATGATTACATTGCTGAACTGGAAGGAAATATTGAGTCAAATCAATAATGACTATCAGGTGAATTCATTCCTAATTGAACCTGATGTTTTACTTAATGAAAACTTTATACTACCTAAGTCTATGCATCTTTGTATGATCAGGTTTATTGATAACACAAGCGTTGCGCAAGGAGGAGGAGGAGGAGAGTTGCACCAAGAAGGATAAGCGCTAATTTCCAATATCAACAAGTGTGCGAGGGAGGAGCGGGAGGCATGCGCACTAGGAGGCAATGAGGAAATCATATATGAGCAAGAGAGAGAGATGGCGCACCAAGAATTACATGTTTGAGGTGTTCCACGATGTTTGGACTACGTGTCAATAAGGCCGAACCCATATATGGGTCGGTATGTATCAGTTTGAGTCGAACCGAGTCAGTTTGGGCCAAGATATGGCTGTTTTTAGGCCCGTTTAGAGGGGAGGACACCCCAGCCCTCATATAAACCTCCGTAGCCGTCACTAGTTAGGGTTCAGACCACGTTAAAATATTTTGGAGTTGATTCTTTCATAGAACCTCTGAAATTACCCTGTGTTCGAATTCTACAACTATAATTGAGTGTGATCTGTTGTTCCATTGGGAATTAGTAGATTGCATACTACCATTCGTGGTCACGGCTGCGTGCGCAAGAGCGTGGTGTTGTGAATATCCTACAAGGTTCGAAAGCTGTTGCATTGGCATCAGGGATCGAGCGGGAGAGTTCATAGCTACAGGCTAGTTATCTATCATCCACCATCACCACCGCCATCCGCTTACTGAGAAGATCAGGCCAACCCATATTAGTGCTACTTCATGCAACTACTCTATGCATCATCAGGTATGAAGCCCCAACACATCACCAAGCACCCAAGGATGGAGACCAAGGAGCAGATCATGAAGCAGAAGCCGCTGGAGCTGCTCAGACCGGAGTCTCCGGTCTGCGCACACCGGAGTCTCCAGCCTGCAAAAGTCTCCGGCCCGAAGACACCGGAGACTCCGGCCCTAGTAGTGTCTGGAAAAATCTGAAGGCCCCTCCGGAGGCTGGTCCGGAGGCTACACCGGATTCTCCGGCCTAGACCGGACTCTCCGGCCTCCACACCGGAGTCTCCGGTCCGACCGACACCAGGCATGAAAAGGCCTTTGGGCCTTCGGCCCATGTACCCCTTAGTCCATCCAGAACTTGTCTTTTATTCCTAAAGTACCCCTGTTTAAGTGGTTGGCCTATATATAGTCCCCCACCTCCATTGTAAACCCTATGCATGATATTTGGAATTAGTGGAAACCCCTTGTGGATCTATATAGTTCTTGCCTCATGCTCCTTTGACAAAGGAGCACCAAATATCCCAAACCTCGTTGGAGTTTGCATTGTGCTTCCGTGTTGTACAAGGCCTTGGCATTGGTGTCCCTTTGCCAAGACGTCAAGATCTCACCGAGTCTCCCATCTCGTTGTGCCAGTTCGAGAGAGAGGCCTCCGCCCGACGCCGATCCTAGGGATTGTGACCGGTCACCACCGGCGTGAGCTATTGGTGTCTATCGTGGTTTTGCGTGTGTGCGTTCATCGTGTTCTTCGTGCGTGAGCTCGTCATGTTCATCCTCCCCTCCTTTACCCGCACTCCATCCTCGATTTGAGTGGGATTCGTGAAAGATCAGGCCACCCTAGAGGTTTGCCCTCAACATATTGGTATCAAAAGCTTCATTGCTCACGAATTCCCCCACAATTTTTTCTTCTATCCACCAAAAATTCGAAAAACTCCAAAAAGAGCCCCATATTTGCCTTTGGATCGATCTCTTGATTTGGAGTGTTATTTGTGGTTTTGATCCGACCAAACCTTGTCTTAGGAGTTGGTCCAGCTTTATCCTGCGTTTTCCCAGCACAATTTGGCCAATTTTTCACGGATTTGAGGACCCAAGGCGTGGATTTCCGCTCAAGAACATGAGCAGTTCGCGATCTGACGCTAGACCGGAGTCTCCGTCCTACCCACACCGGAGTCTCTGGCCTGGACCAGAGTTTCTGGCCTGAAACCCCGGAGTCTTTGGCCCTGACGCCTGATTTTGACAGTTTTGCCTCTAATCTTGCATTGGCTAATTTCCTCTTGTTTGTTTGTGCCTGTGTGCGTGTTGTCAACTAACAGCAAGCTTCCACATCAACAAACCCCGCGCTCATCGACACCATGGCCCATGAACATCATCCTGCACCACCGACGCCAAGTTCATCATCAAAGAAGTATAACTTGCGCCACCTTGTTAACCCCTATCTTCCTTTGAGTGTACCTATCCCATGAGAGTGGCTCATCTTGTGTTTGCTTGAGCATTGTGCATTTGTCCTTGGATAGTGAGAGTGCAAGAGCAATATCAAGTGTGACTAGGTAGCATCAAGGGAGAGCAAAAAAAAGAAGAAAGAAAAAGATACAAAGCAAAAGAAAAAGAAAAATAGTCTCCCCTTGCAAAAGAGAGTCTCAAAGCTTGTAAGCAAGAGAGAAAGAAGAGCACCCAAGGCAAGTGCACAAATCCATTGCTCATTTTTTTCTTTGCAAACGAGCCACGGTCTCTCCTTGCATTGGCGCGACAACGAGCTTAGTCTTCGTTAGGACATTTTGTTTGCTCATTTTCATAGTCGTGTCAATCCCAACTATCTCCACGTGTGTGTATATAGTCGTAGGTTCCCGTCACCCTTTTGAGTTGTTGACCTTCGCCTTTGACTTGAGTTTTGTTGGATTTTACCCACTTTTGACTATCCCTTTTATTTTGGTCTTTTTTTGGCATTCCACAGTCCTAACCTACCACCAACAAGCTTTTGAGAGTTAGTTCTTTCTTTAGTGTGAGTTTTATTTGCAATTCCACTTTGCACGCTTATAGCTCTCACTTGTGGTTTCTAGTTTGGTGCAATCCCCAAGGTGAGGTACAAGGCTAACACCACCATATTCCACTTCCATATACAATACTTGTGTGTCTTGCATGATGGATAGGCACGGCGAGTCGAGCCAACCACCTCCCCAAGAAGAAGATCAAGGACCGTACAGGACGCGTGCAAGTCACTTCATCGTCCGCCAAGAGTTCTGTGAATGTTTCCAAGCCCTTGAGACGCGACAAGATGAACAATTTGGCAAGACGCAAGCCGAGTTTAAGAACATCGACAACCGCTTCGACGGCCTCGAACGACAAATGCATGCAATGCATCACAACTTCAGCCACCAAAATGAAGCACTTCAACGCTCTGTCGCTGAAACAAATGACAATATTCGACGCCTCATTGACGGAATGGCAAGGCCACGTTCACGCGCATCAAGCTCTTCAAGTTCTTCGCGTCGTCATGCACCTCTTCAACAAGATCTACATCCAAGTGCTCCAAGACGCAATGATGCCCCCGTGGTTGAAGATGGAAGTTCTTCGAACTATGTACCTTCCCCACGGCACGCTGCAACGTCAAGCTATGATGGTGATTTCTCTTCAAGGCCACGAGCAAGGCAAGAAGCACACCGTCATCATGCAAGGGCATTGGTGATCCAACAAGAGCAACCACAAGAAGAACCGCAAGTGTAACCGCAAGTCTACCACCATCGACCACGACACATACTGGACACAACAAGTGATGACTCCAATGTGGAGAATCAAGCTCGTCATCGAGGTGAAGCTCTCCAAGATCCTCCTCCTCGTCATCATCGTCATGAACGTCCACACCGACACCATGGTCATCACAAGGCGCCTCCCTCACCACACCGAAACATAGAGCATCAAGTGGTACAAGTTGAGCAACGCCTACCACGTCAAGAAGCTCACGACCATGATCTTCGTTGTGAGGCCCAAGTGCCTCAACATCGTCAACAACCGCGCCAAAAGCAAGAGCAAGCTCCTTAACAACAATATCAAGAGCAAGCTCCATAACAAGGTCGCAAGAACCAAGTTCCACAAGATCATCAACAAGGTCACCAAGCTCGTCGTAATGACCGCAACAATGAAGAAACTTTTGGCAAGCTCAAGTTCACAATGCCCAAGTTCACCAGATCCAGTGACCCCGAAGAATACCTCTTGTGGGCACTCAAGGTCGACAAGATCTTCCGCATGCACAACTAAAGCAACGAGAAGATGGTCGCCATGGCTTCGTTGAGTTTGATGATTACGCCAACCTTTGGTGGGAACAAGTTCAAGTTGCTCGTGACGCAAGGCAAGAGCCGCCAATCACAACTTGGCATGACATGAAGGCTCATATGAGATCCCGCTTTGTCCCCGCGCACTACACGTGTGACCTCTTCAACAACCTTCAATCGCTTCATCAAGGGACAAAGACCGTGGAAGAGTACTTCAAGGAAATGGAACTCAACTTGATTCGCGCCAACATTGATGAGCGCATGGAGCAAACAATGTCACGTTTCCTTATTGGCTTGAATCACCCAATCAAGCGCATCGTCGAGTTCCAAACATACAACACCATGGTTGAGCTGGTGCACATCGCAACAAAGGCTGAACGTCAAGTGCAAGAGGATATCAACTATAACAAGTCCAATACGTTCTTCACCTACAAGCAAGCTTCAACCGCTACACCAATAACTTTCAATGGAAGCTCCTCAAGTACCTCCAAGCCTTCCTTTAAGCCCACACTTCCTCATGGAAAACTGCCCCCAAGTGACAAACAAGCAAAGAGTGATACACCTTTCAATGGTGAATGCTACAAGTGTGGAGGCAAAGGACACAAGTCGGCCGAATGTGGAAACAATAAAGTATTGTTCATCCATGACAATGGCGAAGAAGAGTACTTGAATGAAGATGAATATGATGCCCGAGTCAAGGAAGTAATGGCAAAGCAACAAGTGGAAGATGATCAAGAACTCCTCATGTGTGAACATGAAGCAAGTCCATCGCTTGTCGTCACCAGGATCTTGACCACTCAAGCACAAGAGCACGAAGACCAACGCTCCAATATCTTCCAAATACGAGTCGGCATCAATGGAAAATCTATCAAGGTGATCATTGACGGAGGGAGTTGCCACAACCTTGCTAGCAACGAGTTGTGTGAGAAGCTCAACCTCACCCTCCATCCGCACAAGCACCCCTACCACGTGCAATGGCTAAGTGACCAAGGGTCCGTGAAGATCCAGCATACCGTATCGGTCTCCTTCACCATTGGTCTTTACAAAGATACGATGGAGTGTGATGTGATTCCTATGACAGTTTGCCACATGCTTCCTGGTCGACCATGGCAATTTGAGAAGGCTGCTCAACATGATGGTCGCACCAATGTATACACCGCCAAATGGCTCAACAAAACATGTGTTTTGCAACCAATGACTCCTAGCCAAATAATTGCAGACAATGCAAAGGCTTTAGCGAGGGTGCAAAGCACAACATCTACTTGTGAGAAGAGCGGTGAGAGAGAGAACCACCTTATAGTGAGTGAGAGCCACAAGCCAAACTCGAGTGGAAAAACTAAGAGTGTTCTCCTTGCCACCAAAAGTGATATGAGAGATGTTCGGAACAACCCATCCATCTTGCACTATGTCTGTTATGGGGTAACCCCGTGGTTCGCCATGTAGTCGTCCTCGAGAAGCTTGATGTGGCAGCTCTTCAATGTTCCTTCACTTTCCATGTAGCCTACAAAGCTCACAACAAAAGCGAAGCAACACTCAAAGAATAGCCAATTCTTGAAGATTATAGCCTAAGTCCTCAAGTAGAAGGAAGTCACCTTATAGTGTAGAGATGGCTCATTGAAGGGCAACCATAGTTAACTCTCTTCGATTCGTCTTGTCAACTGTTTGTCCATAGAAGTTGACGCGGAAGCAATTGTACCTTCACACAACAAAGACCAAGCAACATATGTTTGTGTGCGATAGAGGAGCATGTCATTTGTGCCATGTCCATTCTTGTTCACAACACTATTAGCACAACTCAAGTATCGCAAACAAAATGCGTATGCAAGGTCAAAGTGCATGGAAATTGTTTGAACATCATCCAAATGTGGGAACTCAAAAACTCCATAAAGCATCTTAGTGTGGCACTCAAAGCAATTGACTAAGATATGGATCAACATCTTTAATGCAAGAGTAGGAGAATTCGGCAAAAACACATGAGGAAAGATATCCAAAGCAACATCATTATGTGTGCAAACCAACCATTGGAAAGAATAATTGTTCAATATGTTGGATGCCATACACATATCATCAAAAGACAAAATCATGGGGGTATGAGTATCGCAAGCGGAAGCAAAAGCAACGTGTTTGCAAACAAACCATATGAAAGAGCAAGTGGTCCTTATGTTTGTTGCAACAACAATACGAGAGACTTGGAAGCTCTCATGACAATACATGCTCAAAATGGCAATATGGTTGCACACAAAACATCGGAAAGAGAAATTGTTCAACATTTTTGTAGCAACACACAACGCATCAATATTCAATGGCAACGAAATATGATTGTCACAAGGTGAAAGAATACCATTAACATGCTTGCCAACTAACCATAGGAAAGAGCAATTTTTCAACATGAAAGATTTAAAGCATGCAAAAGGTATCAGAGTTGGGTTCGATCTTGAACTCACTTGGGGGATGCTCTCTAGAGCTCTTTTTGTCAACTCGTGCTCAACCGAGGTTGACATGATCGTTCGGGTTCCTACACACATCAAACACAAAAGGAAGAATGTGTGTGCATGGTAGAGAAATACATCATCCATCATGACATATCTCTTCTTGTGCACATCACCATTAGTGTCAATCAGATGTAACATAGGTGCATGGTGAGTATGCAAGTGGGGAACATGCTTATCATGGCATTTACGAAAATCTCCAATATTTGAGAAAGCTATGGGGGCCATCTCAATATAAATCATATGATAATTATTGTTGCAAGCAAAACAAGTGAAAGAGCAATTATTCAACTTATTGCAAGCAACGGGCGAAATTGTAAAACACTCATGACAAAGCATGGTTCGAGGGGTACCATTGGTAACATCATTGCAAGCAAAGCATTAGAAAGAGCAATTGTTCAACAAAGTGCAAGCAATGATATCACCAACGTAACGTGTAGAGCATGGCATGTCTATAGCAACATCATCACAATCAAATAATTTCACATGCTCAACATTATGCAAAGGCAAAGTATCACATGGAAATATCAATGAAGCATATGTGATATCACAAACATCATCCATAGCATTCCAATCATCACAAGTCATCATGTCCACTAGTGGGATCATGGCATCATCAACACATGTATTCTTACCTTGTTCATACCTCTCATATGAAGTGGGTGTTGTGGTAGTGTTGGCCTCCATGTGGGCGACTTCTTCATCATGTATGGGAATGGCATCATCTTCATCCACCATGTACATCTTGTTGGTTGGAGGCATCATCATCTCCAAGCTTGGCGCTTCTTGATCCATGGAACCTAGCACATCATGGGATAACACACTAGAGGTAGAGGGTAAGTTGTTAGAAATCAAAGTGGTCTCACATGACCTATCAACTACCACTCTCAACTCACTAGGTGTATCACTCATGCCCTCCAAGTGGAAGCACTCAATCTCACACGTGGTGGAGTCACTCATCTCACTCTTGTTTTCACTCAAGTGGGCTAAGTGGCTCTCATACTCACATGGGATTGGTACCACATCATCACTCAAGCATATGGGGATAGGCTTGGTGTGCTCAACTCCTTGCGCTTCCTTTGGTGAAGGGAAAATCCCATGCTCACCATTCTTGACCTTGCCGTCACCATCTTGCACCTTGGCTTGCGTAGTCCTCTTGACGCACTCGTCCAACTTGGCAAAGTAGAGGTCTTCGTCCTCCTCATCCATGAAGTTGCATGCGTCATCTAGGACGTCAAGTCTTGGCGTTGAAGCTTGATGGCGTGGAGTAGAGCTTTCTCTTGGTGCCATTTTGGTGGTGGCACGAGTAGTAGAAGGAGCCTTATGATGGTGTCGACGGAGGTCATTGGCGTGCCTTGCCGAAGGTTGATGTAGGTGGCGCACTTGGTCATCCACATGATGCTCACGATGATGCTCCTTGGCCTTGGCACTCTTCTCTTTATGGTGGTGCCTTCTTGAGCTTGGTTGAGCATTATGGATGGTTCTCAACATATATTCTCTGTCTTCATGGCGAAGATGCCTTGAACGACGTCTTGTATCCTCTTGATGTTGGCGATGATCTCTAGAGGATGTATGTCGATGAAGATTCTTGCTTCGTGGCGCCTCTTTTGGAAGATGATGTTGGGGCGCCACTCTTCTTGTAGGCGGTGGCACTTGTTGCCTTGGAGGTTGTTGCACTTGATGGCTTGGAGGTGATGGCACTCGTCGCCTTGGAGATGGTGGTTCATGACACCATGTAGGTGGTGGCGCTTAACGCCTTGGAGGTGGATCGTCGAAGTAGGTTGTGCCCTTTGGTGTGGCACGCTTGGCCTTTAAGGTCATGGTTTCTTGATGATGCGTCTCCGCTAGCTTGGCGTAGTAGTCCTCCATCTCCAAGCGGTGGAGGTATTCTTCATGGCTCATGGAAGAGCCCTTGAAGTGGGTGAAGCTCGTCATGTTCTCCATGCTTGGTGAGGCGTCATCATTGAAGCACTCGAAGTCGTCCATGCTTGGGGAGTCGTTGTTGATGTAGTACTCCATATCACCCAAGCATGTGGAGCCATTGTCGGTGTAGTGCTCCATGCATGAGGAGCCATTGTTGATGTAGAGCTCCAATTCCTCCATGCTTTAGGAGCCATAGTTGATGACGTGTTCCATGTCTTCCATGCATGTGGAGCCATCATAGGTGTAGTGCTCCGGGTCCTCAAAGCATGTGGAGCCGTTGTCAGTGTAGTGCTCCATCATGTCCTCTATACTTGTGGAGTCGTAGTCGTGGTGGCTCATCATGGATTCTTCATAGATAGAATCCTCGGTTCCGGAGTCCCTAGACATGATTCACAAGACCAAGTGGTGTATATGGAAGTGGTAGGGGGTTAGGGATGCAACATTAAACCTTACTTTACCTTGGAAGATAGTATCGTGCAAGTGACAACACTTGAGAGCAATCAAAACCAAGCAAAGTGAAGTTCACGCGGAACACCAAAACCAACTAACCACAAAAAACACACACACACACAAAGCTTATGGTGGATAGGTATGGAAGGTGGCATGTCCAAGAACAATCCAAAATCAAGATATTGTAATGGCAAGTAAAGAACCACGATGATCACAAAGCAAAACAAGTCAATCCACAAGATAGGAATTATGTACAAGCAAACACACAAGTGGGATAAATGGGACATGCGATGGAGAAAGTGAGATAAGAACCAAATGATTACCTAGCGAAGACTATAAGCTCGTATCGCACAAGTGCAAGGAGAGACACTAGTTCGATTGTAATAAATTGGTGGGCTACAAGATATGCACAATAAGTACCACCTAGTTGATGTTCATCGAGCTTGCGCTTCCTATTCTATGAGGCACTTGGTTGTTTATTTCTTTTTCTTCTTTATCTTTTTCTATTTTTTTCTCTTTTTCTTTTATTTTTCACTTGTCTCTTCCTTGTGCCAACAACTATACAAGATAACTATATGAGATAGCGCGCTCACAACTTTTGCTCGGAATTCTACAAGGTATCAAATGTGCATAGCCCAAGCAATCATAGGAGGAACTAGTCTCAATAGGTGTTTGTTGATCGCAAAGATAGTGTAGCTCACAAAGGAATGTAAGTGGGGAGAAGTGGCGGAATTTTTATACCTTTTGTCGCTGATCTTCACCCTTTAATGGTGGATTCCGCCTTGCTCACGGAATTTGGATGGAGTAGATAGCATGAACCACTTAGATGATGATGTAGAGCTCCTTGTCCTCTTCGAAACGAGCTAAAGAACACCAAAATCCGAGTTCGTATGCAAAAGTTATGCTCAAAACGGTGAGAGCCTGAAATCTGGAATGTGTTGATTCCTTTCAGGTCCGGGCGGTAGTACCAATTTTTGGACCCCGGTAGTACCGGAAAAGTGCGGTAGTACCGCTTTTTCGGTCCGGTAGTACATGTTATACCTGGGACGTGCAGATTTGACGCGATTTTGCAATTTTGGGGCAATTTGGGCGGAAAATCTTGAGGAAAAACACCAAATCGGAGGGGTAAATGATGGAATTAGGCCATGGGAACGCAGGGGAAGGTGGATCAACAAGTTTAGCAAGTAATCCACAGATCAAAACCTACCAAAACGCACTCAAATCACAGATCGGTCCAAAACACGAATTGGGTTATTTTTGGTGAAATTTTCGAATTTATGGGGAAAAGACCAAATCGAGGAGAACTCCGTGGCAACCAAAAGCTGCTGATACCAGATGTTATGGGGTAACCCCGTGGGTGGCCCGATCTTCACGGATCTCATGGTCAAATCGATGGGAAAGCGAGGGGAAAAGGAGAAGGTAGCGGAAGCGGACGCACGCCTTGTGAAGAACACGATGAACACACGCAAAACTCACACGATACAAGGCCAATTGCTCTCGCCGGTGGCCACCGGTCTGATAGAATCCTCGCAAGGAAAGATCGGTCACCGTGCTCCCTCGATCCCACGCGGAGAGGGAAGAACACCTTGGAGAGGGTCTTGACGTCTTGGCAAAGGGATACCGATGTCAAGGCCTTGTACAACGAGGGAGGCGCAATGCAAACTCTAACGAGGTGGTGACGATAGTCGATCCCCTTTGGTAGAAGGGGATGAGACAAAACTAGAGATTCCACAAAGGGGTTTTTCTTTAGTCTATCATCTATGCCTAAGGGATACATGAGGGGTGGGGGCTCTATTTATAGGCCAGCCACTTACATAGGGGTAGTTTGGGGAATAACTCTAGGGTTGCAACCTAATAAGGGGGTACATTGCCTGTGGCCCAGATCTAGTGCGCGCAGGCACCATGGTGACCGGTAGTACCGGGTGGGAGCGGTAGCAGCTTCAGACAGGGCGGTAGCTTCGGCTCTAGTGGTAGGTGGTCTCCAGGTCTGGTAGTACCGGTGGTGCAGCCCGGTAATACCGCTTGGGGCCGGTAGTACCGCAAGCCGGTACCAGGACATCCAGAGGCGATGGCGCGGGCCTCAGTTGTGGTCGGTAGTACCGCTGAGGCTGAGCGGTAGTACCGGGGCGCGGCAGTACCGCAGTGGGGGAGCGGTAGTACCGCCCACGTCTGTCTTCTTGGGTGACTTGGGGACGAGCTTGGACTTGGCGTTGTAGATGTAGTAGCGTCCGTAGGACGGGCTGCATCAATGTCCTCCTTTGCAAGGGACTAGCGCAAGGAACTAATGAATTAACCAATGTTCCTCCATCTTTGATGATTTTTTTGCAGGAATTCAAGGATATGTTCCCCGAAGAGCTTCCGCATGGACTACCTCCTCTTCGCGGCATCGAACATCGCATTGACCTCATCCCCGGTGCACCACTTCCCAACCGCGCCGCTTACCGAACGAACCCGGAGGAGACAAAGGAGATTAAACGTCAAATCAACCAACTCGTCTCCAAAGGTTTTATCCAAGTTAGCACTAGTCCAAGTGTCGTACCCGTGATTCTTGTTCCAAAGACGGATGATACGTTACGGCTATGCATGGACTGTCGCCCAATCAATACTATCACCGTGCGTTATCGACATCCCATACCACGTCTCGATGACATGCTTGATGAATTGTGTGGAGCCACTATTTTTTCGAAAATTGATCTTCGTAGTGGTTACCATCAAATACGCATGGCTGAAGGTGATGAGTGGAAAACTGCCTTCAAGACCAAACTTGGTCTCTATGAATGGTTGTTTATGCCCTTTGGTTTATCTAATGCCCCATCCACCTTCATTCGCCTCATGAATCATATCTTGCATTCTCTCATTGGAAAAAGTGTTGTTGTCTATTTCGATGATATTCTTGTTTATAGCAAATCACTTGAGGACCATATAACACATGTCAAAGAAGTTTTGCAAATCCTTTGACATTAAAAGCTTTATGCTAATCTTCCCAAGTGCACTTTTGCTAAAGACAAGTTGATTTTTCTTGGATTTGTCATTTCTTCGAAGGGAATTGAAGTTGATGTTTCCAAGGTAAAGGACATACGAGATTGGCCCATCCCAACAAATGTGAGTGAACTAAGAAGTTTTCATGGGTTGGCCTGTTTCTATCATCGCTTTGTGAAAGGCTTTTTGACCATTGCTTGTCCCCTCAACGAGTTGACGAAAAAGAATGTCACCTTCATATGGGGCAAAGCACAATAGAAAGCTTTTGATGAACTCAAAAAGAGACTCACCGAAGCACCTCTTCTTGCATTACCGGATTTCACTAAAACTTTTAAGATAGAGTGTGATGCTAGTGGTATTGGCATTGGAGGAGTCCTTATGCAAAACGGACGTCCTATAGCCTACCATAGCGAGAAACTTGATGGTGCTCGCCTTAATTATCCGATTTATGACAAAGAGATTTTTGCCTTAGTTCGTGTCCTTCAACTGTGGCAACACTACCTATGGCCCAAAGAATTTATCATACATTCTGACCATGAGTCGTTGAAATATCTCAAAGGCCAAGCCAACTTGAGTAAGAGACACGCTAAGTGGGTTGAGTTCATGGAGTCTTTTCCGTACATAGTCAAGTATAAGAAGGCCAAAGATAATGTAGTTTCGGACGACTTGTCTCGCAAACACACAAGCCTTCTTACGGGACTTGAAATCAACGTGTTGGGTCTTGAGGAAATAAAATCTTTGTATGCTTCCGACCCGTTCTTTGAACCAATTTTCGCAAAGTGCTCCATTGACAAAGGGGTTGATGATTTCTATTTGCATAAGGGTTTTCTCTTTAAACAAAACAAGCTTTGCATTCCGAAATCGTCGCTCCAACTTTTGCTTCTCCAAGAATCTCATGGTGGAGGCCTTATGGGTCACTTTGGCCGTGACAAGACATTGGACATGCTCTCCACTCACTACTTTTGGCCCAAGATGAAGCGCGACATGGAGCGCTACGTTCAACGATGCACGACATGTGTTCAAGCTAAGTCGCAAGCTAATCCCTGCGGTCTTTATATGCCATTGCCTATTCCTCATACTCCTTGGTCCGACATTAGCATGGATTTCGTGTTAGGATTGCCTAGATCTAAGCATGGTCATGACTCTATATTTGTTGTCGTGGATCGCTTTTCCAAAATGGCACACTCCATACTGTGCCATAAGGCCGACGATGCTTCACATGATGCAAATCTGTTTTCAGGGAAATCGTCCGTCTTCACGGTGTGCCAAGAACAATCGTCTCCGACCGCAATGTCAAATTCATGAGCTACTTATGGAAGACACTCATGGCCAAGCTCGGCGTCAAGCTCCTCTTTTCATCCGCGTCACATCCTCAAACTGATGGCCAAACCAAAGTTGTCAACCGAAGCCTCGGAACTCTTCTACGTGTGTTGATCAAGAAAAACTTGAAGGATTGGGAGGAATGCATTCCCCACGCCGAGTTAGCCTACAACCGTGCCAAGCACTCAACAACCAAGATGAGTCCATTCATAATCCTCTATGGTTTCGAGCCCCTCACCGCGCTCGACATCCTACCACTACCTCTCCATGAGCGCACGAACATAGACGTCGAGAAGCACGCACAAGCTATGAAGAAGCTTCATGAAGAAACAAGAGCTATTATCGAACAACAAGTCCTTCCCCAAGCTTCAAGGTTAAACAAGGACAAGAAGGAGATGATCTTTGAAGAAGGTGATCTTGTGTGGATACACCTAAGCAAAGACCGCTTTCCCAAGGAACGCGACTCCAAGCTCAAGACAAGAGGAGATGGTCCCTTCAAGTTCCTCAAAAGAATCAACAACAACGCCTACATCATCGACATACCGACCTCCAAGTACCTTGAAGTCCCCCAAGTGGACCCATGACTCGTGCCCGAGCCAAACTCCTACAAGCTAAGGTGAACTCACTCCTCTCCTCATGCCAATTTGATACATCCTTTGATGGTGTGCTACTTCATGCAACTACTCTATGCATCATCAGGTACGAAGCCCCAACACATCACCAAGCACCCAAGGATGGAGAACAAGGAGCAGATCGTGAAGCAGAAGCCGCTGGAGCTGCTTAGACCGGAGTCTCCGGTCTGCGCACACCGGAGTCTCCGGCCTGCAAAAGTCTCTGGCCCGAAGACACCGGAGACTCCGGCCCTACCTTCGGTCTGACCCCCTACACCAGGCTCTAGGACAATTTGAAGGCCCCTCCGGAGGCTGGTCCGGAGGCTACACCGGATTCTCCGGCCTAAACCGGAGTCTCTGGCCTACACACCGAAGTCTCCAGTCCGACCGACGCCAGGCATGAAAAGGCCTTTGGGCCTTCGGCCCATGTACCCCTTAGTCCATCCAGAACTTGTCTTTTATTCCTAAAGTACCCCTATTTAAGTGGCTAGCCTATATATAGTCCCCCGCCTCCATTGTAAACCCTAGGCATGATATTTGGAATTAGTGGAAACCCCTTGTGGATCTATCTAGTTCTTGCCTCATGCTCCTTTGTCAAAGGAGCACCAAATATCCCAAACCTTGTTGGAGTTTGCATCGTGCCTCCGTGTTGTACAAGGCCTTGGCATCGGTGTCCCTTTGCCAAGACTTCAAGATCTCACCGAGTCTCCCATCTTGTCGTGCTGGTTCGAGACAGAGTCCTCTGTCCGAGGCCGATCCTAGGGATTGCGTCGGACCGGTCACCGCTGGCGTGAGCTATTGGTGTGTATCGTGGTTTTGTGTGTGTTTGTGTTCATCGCATTCTTCGTGCGTGAGCTCGTCATGTTCATCCTCCCCTCCTTTCCCCGCACTCCATCCTCGATTTGAGTGGGATTCGTGAAAGATCGGGCCACCCTAGAGGTTTGCCCTCAACAGATCCCCCGAGGTTCGTATATCGTGTTCTCGTCGTGTTTTCGTTTTGATCTGTTTCTGCCAGGAACTATTCTTAAAGTTTAGAAGCACAATGGTCTCCGCCAATGATAAGGGCAAGAAGACTGCATAAGAGGATGTCCAAGACTCTGAGCAGGAGGAGGAGATCGAGAGTGAAGTTGAAGAGGAGGCAAAGGAAGACCAACATCTGCACACCAGCACCACCATTGCAAGCATTGGAGTGGTGGCAAATCCTGCCAGGTTTAAAAGGACTGCACGGATGTCCACTGGAGGGAAGGTTTCGCGTCATTGCTTGGCTTCACGGTCACCTCCTCCACGCACCAGGAATCCCTTCCATACCCTTATCCATGAGCAGCAATTCCATAATATGCCCAAGGAAAAACTACCCTCCAATTGGGATATGCCTCGTTCTAACCATGCAGGAAAAGAAGACTTCAAGGAGGAAGAGTGGGGAAAGAATCGCAAGAGCTGGGATTCACAACCCGACATGATCATGAACCGCATTGAGCACAATTCGGAGTTGATTCGTACTCTCACCTTCGAGATTGAGGACTTGAGGGAATTGATTGAAAAGCTCATCGAGAGAACACGACCACCACCGAAGGAGTAATTCGTCATCAGGTTTTGGCATCCCCTTGGTTTGTTCCAAGCTTGGGGGAGTGTCGCGGTATCACATCTTTTATCTTTTATCTTTTTACCTTTTCAGTAGAGTCATATCATGAATAGAGAAGGTATCATGTAGGATGGTTTGCATTATGGAAGTATCTCTCCTCTAGTTAGATATCTATGTATCCCTTGGTGTGAGTGGTCGTTATGGAATATTAATGAGAAGTTTTATCATTTACTTTTTGCACATCTTATATTAGTTTTCAATTTCTGTTATATGATTGATCTTGTTGTTAGTATTGGTATCACTTTGGGATAATTAAGTAAATTTAGTTGGTTTTGGCAAAGTTGGCTCAGTCAGTAGCAACACTATTATGAGAATTCAATGAAAAAGATAAAAGTACTCTTAAGAAATATAATTTCATCATCTTTCTTTCTTGATTGGCTCATAAGCTTAGTATTCTATAGTTAAGATCTTTTGTGCTTCCAAGGAAGATTGCACATTTGTTTTTATCACTTGTATGTTTGTTTGTTTCCTTCAACTCTTATGTTTGCTACCCAGCCTTGCTAGCCTAAAACCTGTACTGAGAGGGAATGCTTCTCGTGCATCCAATCCTTAAACCAGAACCCATGCCATTTGTGTCCACCATACCTACCTATTAGCATTATTGCTATTCCAAGTAAATTCATGTTTTTACTACCTTCTGAATTAAACTTGTTATGTGAAAAATAGTGATTAAATCTCTCACGAACTTGAAGGCACACTTTACTTTTCTTGCACTTAATAAACTTGAACCAGTGTGCCCATCTATGTTGCGTATATGCTTGCATTTTGTAAGTTGTGAATTAGCAGAACCATGTTATCATGGGGAACGCTTTCAACATTGCACTTTATTTAGTTGATATCATGTTCTTTTGCTTATGGATCCCGGCGGTGTGAAATGAAAGGGGAGCTTGTAAGGCTCATGGAGTTCGTATATGTGTTAGAGAAACGCATGGGCGGCTGGTCTAAGCCATGCCTAATCATGGTGGAAACCTGCAGCATAACCATAGTGAGCAATCTATGAAGCATCCTCTATAAAAAAACCTATGCAAATAGGAGAAAAAAATCCTATGCAAATAGGAAATAAAAGGATCACTGAGATGCCCATTGTCTGCTTGCCTTGTCATTTTGATATGGGGAATCTTTCATATCATCGGGCAAGGGGTACCCCGTTGGCGGTTCTCTATGATACACATGTACTTACAATGACAAGAACTTACTTGTGATTAAAGTTGAGTAGCATGAGGAACGATACTCATAAGTAAGGGGCATGAGATTTTTAGCTTATAACGTGCCAAGCATATCCTCTTATTTGTTCACTTTAACCTTAATCACCTAAAGATGCTTATGATAGGGGCAATGAGAGCTGAAAGCTAATAAGTACCATATTTTTTGGAAGCTCTTTATGAAACTTGAAATCCCTGCTTCCCTCTGTGAAGGGCCTATCTTTTACTTTTTAGTTGAGTCAGTAAACCTATTCCTTTCTATCTCCGCAAGTATTTTGAGTTGTTGTGTTTCATTCATTCATATGATGATTTATTCAATCATGTTTTTTATGTTCCTTGTTTTGCACACTACTCTTATCTTAGTGAATATTACTTTGAAAGCTATCATTGAAAACCTCATCATGTTTGAATTCCTGCAAATTGTAACCGTTCTTTGACCAAGAACAAAGTTTGCCATTACCAATTATGATTTACTTTGTGTATCTTTATTGTGTTTCCTTTACTCATTGCAAGTTAAGTTATATAATAGTGAGTTGTCTTCTATTATGATTTATGTATTGATGAATGTGATGCTTCTTGTCCGTATTCTTTTATCGACACTTCACTCCATAAACCTGAGGTCATGTTTATTGAGCTCAGTTTTCGCTTGGGGACAAGCGAAGTCTAAGCTTGGGGGAGTTGATATGTCCATTTTGAATCACTATTCTATATCATAATTTACTGTTATTCATTGATATATTTCATATTAAGAGATGATACTTATGTTATTTCATCTGTTTTTGCATGGTTGATGACTTTTGGAGGATGGACCGCTAAAGTCAGGATTCTGATGGAAAAGGCACTGTTTGGAGGCAAAATTCGAGAAGATCAGAAAATCCCAAAAAATATAGAGAAAATCCTATTTTTCCAGAAGACGAAGGTAGCCAGAAGGGGGAGCGGAGATGGGCCACAGGGGGCCCACACCACCGGCGCGGCCACCCTGGTCGCCGCCACTGTGGTGTGGCCACCCTGGCCCACCTCTGGCTCTGCTCTTTGGCGTATATAATCCTCCCGAAACCCTAAGACTCGGGGAGCAACCACAGAAAGATTCCGCCACCTCTGCGGGGCGGAAACTACAGAGAGAGAGAAAGAGCTCTTTGGTAGGCAGAAATCTGCCGGGGAAATTCCTTCCCGGAAAGGGGAGATCATCGCCATCAACACCACCATCAAGCTGTACTTCATCAAGATCATCATCATCATCTCCATCATCATCTCCACCAGCACCATCATCACCACTCCATACCGCTGTAACAATTGGGTTGAATCTTGCATAGTTCTTAGGGGAAACTTTCCTGGTGTTGATTACTTGTTGTAGTTGATGCTATTGAGTGGAACCGTTGAATTATCGTTATGTTCAGATTGTTACTTGTCATTATTTCATCTCTGATGTTGATCCATATGATGTCTTGTGAGTAGTTCGTTTAGTTCTTGAGGACATGGGAGAAGTCATGTTGTTAGTAGTGGAATTGTGTTGAGAAAGATTCAATGATTTGATAATTAAGTTGTGGCGTTATTCTTCTAGGTGGTGTCATGTGAACATCGACTACATGATACTTCACCTTTATGGTCCTAGGGGAATGCATTGTGTATTTGGCTACTAATCGTAGGGGTTGCCAGTGACAGAAACCTGAACCCCCGTTAGGAAACCTTTGCACAAGGGAGTGTAGGATCTCAGAGTTTAAGGCTGTGGTTAGGTTTTTATCTTAATTACTTTCTTGTAGTCGCGGATGCTTGTAAGGGGTATAATCACAAGTATGTATTAGTCCTAGGAAGGTCAGTACATTAGCACGGGTTCATCCACACAACACTTATCAAACTAAAGAAGATTAATCAACTATATGAAGCGAAAGCACTTGACAATATTCCCATGTGTCCTCGAGAACATTTGGTCATCTTAAGTAATACAACCGGCTTGTCCTTTGCTAAAGAAAGGATTGGGCCACTTGCTGCAATTATTATCATTGTCTTTTATTTACTCGCACTTTATTTATCTGCATTATCAAAAAACCCTAAAAATCCGTTTGCAAAGTATTTATAGAGAATTCCTGCTCCAAGCCACTCGTCAACACCTTCTGCTCCTCGTTGGGTTCGACACTCTTACTTATCAAAAATACTGCGATACACCCCTATACTTGTGGGTCATCAGTATGACGGGTCTAAGCCGACAAAAGCCACCCCTTACATTGATTCAGAGGGGAGGTAGGTCATGCCAACTCCCGCCCTCAACATTGCCATCGCCAAGACCCTCTGAACAAAGACAGTCACGTAAGCAGTTGCTCAGGTGTACGACCTCGTCGCCAAGGCATGCAAGCAACAGGAAAAGGCCACCTCGCAGAGGCTACAGTCCAACCCGGAGCTTTGCCAGTCGACCCTGAACAACCGCAGAAGGCCCAAATCTCCTCGTGACGAGGGATCGCATACATGCTCTACAGAGCAAAGACGAAGGGAGGCACGCAACAGGACTGACGCCATCCCCATATCCTCCGACCATAGAGAAAAGGCTCGTCCCCGCCGGTCACCACCTCCACCACCATCTCGGCGTCACGAGGAACTAGAGCCGTGCCACCGCACAAGCATGCCACCGCCAAGGCGTCCCCAGGCTGGCATTGTTATACGTGACCAGGGTGAGCAGCCCCAGCATGGAGGAGAGCGCAGCGGCATTGAAGGACATAGGAGCAGGTCCCACAAGGAACCGCCACGTCCGACAAGTAACCATGACAGGCGTGAGGAATCGTAGGAGGGGCGCAGCAAGAGGGCTAACCAACCGCCTCCACCATGACCGTCACCACCTAGCAGCCATCATGGCGGAGGACACGGTGGATCTCATAGATCGTGCCACAACTCCCTCATGACGAAAAAGGGAACCAACCAGAGCCGTATGATGCGCGTACATGGCTGGACAAGATCCAAGAAGCTCGGGAGCTCCCATACCTTGGGCAATGTTGTTTCGGACCAGTGATACGGGCCACAACTTACCCCAAGGGCCTCCAGATAGACAAGACCATCAAACCGTACAACAGCACTGCCATGCCAACAACATGGTTGCTGGACTACAGCGAAGCGATCCAAATCGCAGGGGGAAACCCCAATGTCGCCGTCAAGTACCTCCCACTCATGTTGATCGGCACCGCCCGACAATGGATCGATGACTTGCGGAGAAATCAATATGCAATTGGTTGGACATACATGAAGCGTTCACCAAGAATTTTGAGGATATGTACAAGCGTCCCTGCACTGTCAGAGACCTGCAGTGGTGTGTGCAAGAAAAGGATGAAACCTCTCGTGCCTACCTCTCTTGCTGGCCAGATATGGAAAATTCCTGCGTAGGGTTGCACGAACAGACCACTATGGCCACCTTCATCGATGGTCTGGAAAAGGGAACTTTGCTCCGGCATACGTTAAAGCGCAAGCAAGACAACAACGAGCTCAACCTCAACGCAATGATCGCCATGGCTAGCGAGTTCGGCGCTGCTGATGACGACGCATGTGGATCGTTGCTGGCAATAGCAATCCGTACCCAGGCTAGGAAGAACAAGAATAACAAGCAGAAGAATCCGCCCGAAGAAAAGCAAGTAGGCCACATGGTCACCGCAACATTCACTGGCAGAGGTGGAGGCGGACGGCGTGGACGTGGTCAGGGCTAGCAGTGGCCAGCAGAGGAGTGACACTACACCCTCAGCGCCCCGCGTTCCCAAATGTATGAAGAGTACCGTGATATGCTGTGTTTCGTCCACCTTGACGCAAACGGCAAGGCCACCCACACCAACTGCCAATGCAAATTCGTCAACGATCTCAAGGAAAACCCTGAGTCCGGCTACAAGCAAAGTCGGGAGAACAAACCCCACGGAAAGGGCAAAGGGAAAAAGAAGGAGGAAGAGCCCAAGGAATCAAGTGATATGGATGAGGATGTGGACCCCAAATCTTTCGACAAGGGAGAGGATAAAGGGAAAAATGCCTTCGAAAAGAAGGCTCCATGTTACCACACCTTCCTTGGCGCCCCCACCGTTCGGGCCTAGAAAACCTCTCTGAGGATGCTGATGGCTACCCTCCCTCGGGTTCCCTAGTACGTCAGGTGGTCGGAAGTTCCAATTACTTGGGATAGGAAGGATCACCAAGAGCTTATCCCAACAGAGAACCAGTATGCCATGGTTATCAACCCTTTGATTGACGGCACATAGTTCACCAAGTGCCCCGTGGACAGTGGAAGCAGCATAAACATCATGTACTTGGATACACTGCACAAGATGAACTTGATGGAGACCTAGCTAAGGAAGAGCAACATCGTGTTCCATGGGGTTGTCCCTGGCCGACAAGCAAATTCCCTGGGCTGCATCACCCTTTCGGTCGCTTTTGGCGATGTTAACAATTACCACCAAGAACGCATGACCTTTGAAGTGGTGCCTTTCAAGAGCGTGTACCACGTCATCTTCGGACGCGACATCTTCCACTCCTTCCTCGCAAGGCCATGCTTTGTCTAGAACAAACTCAAGATTCCCGGACCAAATGGCGTCATCACCATTGACGGAAGCTTCACCAAGGCACTGGAGTGCAAGCTCAGTGAAGCTGCCTTCACCGAAGCAGTCCTCTACGGTGAGGAGTTCAAGGAGATCCAGACCTAGGTCGACGCCTCGGAGATGCCGGCTTCGAAGAAGCAGATCACTGCTGCCGAACCCACCTTCAAAGCCGCCATCAAGACCAAGCAGGTGGAGCTTGTCGAAGGATATTCCTCCAAGACCACCGCCATTGGCACGGACCTAGATCCCAAATAGGAAAGCGTGCTCGTCGAGTTCCTCTGTGAGAATAGGGACATCTTTTCCTAGCAACCTGCCGACATGAAAGGTGTACCTAGGGAACTTGCCGATCACAGCTTGAATATTGATCCTAATGCCAAACCGGTGAATCAACCTCTACGACGCTTTGGTGATGAAAGACGAAGGGCTATAGGCAAAGAAATAGCTAGGTTACTTAAGGCTGGCTTTATCCGAGAAGTTATTCACACCCGATGGGTGGAAAATCCTATACTTGTCCCCAAAAAGGGAACCAATGAATTAAGAATGTGCGTTGATTACACCGGCTTGAACAAAGTGTGTCTGAAGGATCCGTTTGCTTTGCCTCGCATTGACCGAGTCATTGACTCGACGGCTGGCTCGGAACTTCTGTGTTTTCACAATGCCTACTCAGGATACCACCAGATCCGGATGCGAAAGTCGGACCAACTGGCCACTTTGTTCACCACACCCTATGGCACGTATTGCTACATCACGATGCCCTTTGGGTTGAAAAACGCCTGTGCTACTTACCAGTGAATAATGCAATGTTGCCTACACGACCAAATAGGTCGCAACGTACACGCTTACGTGGATGACATCGCGGTAATGTCAAAAAAATCAAATGATCTTATCGCTGATTTGCAGGAAACCTTCGATAATCTTCGGAAATACAACATGATGTTGAACCCCAAGAAGTGTGTCTTCGGGGTACCATCCGGAAAACTATTGGGCTTCATCGTTTCGCATCGCGGAATCGAGGTGAACCCGGGGAAAATCAAGGTCATCCTCGACATCAAATGCCCGGCATGCTTGAAGGACATACAAAGGCTCACAGGCTGCGTCGCAGCAGTAAGCCCTGCTCTACAAGTTGCTCAAGAAGGCGGACAAATTCACATGGACGGACGAAGTTGACGCATCACTCCAGGAGTTGAAGAGAATACTCTCCTCCCCACCTATACTTGCAGCACCAGTGTTAAGGGAGCCTATGTTAGTTTACATGACGGCAACCAACCGAGTAATCAGCATCGTCATCGTGGTAGAGCGCAAGGAACAAACGCACGAATACGGAGTTCAGCGACCCGTTTACTATGTGAGCGAGGTCTTGACGGAATCCAAGCAGCGTTACCTGCACTACCAAAAGATAGCTTATGGAGTTTTCCTTGCTTCACGTAAGCTAAAGCATTATTTCCAGGAGCACCCTATCACAGTAGTGAGCAAGGCTCCACTGTCTGACATCATCAACAATAGTGACGCTACAAGGAGAGTGGCAAAGTGGGGCATTGAACTTGCCGCCTTTGAAATCACCTACAAGAGACGCGACGCTATCAAATCACAAGCATTGGTGGATTTTCTTATAGATTGGACAGAACTGCTAGAAGACACTCCTGTACCAGAGCCAGAGTATTGGGTCATGCACTTTGACAGATCAAAGCTACTCAATGGCTCGGGGGCTGGTGTATTATTACAATCACCAATAGGAGAGAAGTTACAATACGTCCTGCAGATCCACTTCAACGCTACCAATAACATGGCGGAGTATGAGGCCCTCATTCACGAACTTCGCGTAGCCAAGGATATTGGCATCAAGCGCATAGTTTGCTGTGGAGATTCCGACTTGGTTGCCTAGCAAGTAGCTGGCACCTAGAACGCAAGGAACCCTATGATGGCGGCATATCGAGACGAAGTAGACGAAATAGCCAAATGCTTCGACGGCTAAAAAGTCAAGTACGTCAAAAGGGAGGAGAATGAGGCGGCAGATCTGCTATCAAAGCTTGGATCAACTCGTCAACCAATTCCGCTAGGCATTTTCCTAGAATATTTACGGACTCCATCCGTGAAGGGAGCGGACCCCGACAAACCGGATGGAGTGGATTCATTTGTTAACACAGTAACTGTGACCTCTCCGGCTTGGACAAAGCCATTCATGAACTATCTACAAGACGAAACTTTGCCCGCCGACGAAGTCGAAAGCCGGCAAATAGTACGCAGAGCAAAAGGCTACATCATCATTGACGGCCAGCTATACAAAAGAAGTACCACATGAGTTTTCCTTCGATGCGTCTCCTAGCATCAAGGTATTGAAATCCTTAGAGAAATACATCTCAGAGATTGCGGGCATCACGCTGCTCCCCGGTTGTTGGTGGCTAAAGCCTTCCGACAAGGATTCTATTGGATAACTGCCAAGGCGGACGCAGACAAGTTGGTACAAACATGTCTTGGGTGTCAATTCTATGCAAGACAACCAAGTGTTCCAGCTAAAGAATTGCGAACAATACCAATAACTTGGCCATTTGCAGTCTGGGGGCTGGGCATGGTGGGACCTTTGTAGACAACACCCTCTAGATTCACACACTTTCTAGTAGCAGTGGATAAGTTCACAAAATGGATTGAAGCTAAACCCATTAAAAAGCTTGATAGGGCAACAACCCTAAAATTTGTCCGGGATCTAGTGGTGAGATTTGGTCTCCCACATAGCATCATCACCGACAATGGCAGAAATTTATCTCTCGGAGAAGTTGAGGAGTACTGTCATGAGAAAGACATCCGCCTTGACCTAGCATCTGTGGAACACCCATAGTCCAATGGGCAAGTTGAAAGGGCCAATGAATTAATTCTGCACGGAATCAAGCCACACTTAGAGGCACTGCTAGGTAGAGCAGCTGGAGCCTGGGCAGAGGAGTTACCATCTATCTTGTGGAGTTTACGAACAACACCCAACAGATCCACCGGCTTGACTCCTTTCTTCATGGTCTATGGAGAAGAAGCAATCCTCCCATCCGACATCCTCCACGATGCACCAAGAGTTTCTTCCTACAAGGAGGATGGCGCTGAAGAATCCAGACGCCTATCTGTGGACCTACTTGAAGAAGAGCATGTGCTGGCATGCCAAAGATCCGCCATCTACCAGCAGAAGCTACGTGGCTACCATAGTCGTCGTGTAAAGCATCACTCGTTTAAAGAAGGGGATCTGGTGCTTAGACTCAAGCAGGAGAAATCACACAAATTATCCTCGCCTTGGGAAGGACCATTCGTCATAAGCAAAGCATTTCTAAATGGTTCCTATTACCTCATTGATATCCACGAGTTGAAAGATAGGCCAAAAAATCGCAAGCGCAAAAAACGTGACTCCGACGATGATTACCCGGAGACAGATCGGCCATGGAACATAGCACAACTACGTCCCTTTTACACTTAGCACATTTATATTATGTAATAAGTTTCTTATATGATCAATGAAATAAAGCATTTGGTTCACTCATATTCTTTGAGTCTTTTACCTCCTTTAGTTGTTCATTTTTGGATCATATAAACTCCTTTATGCGCAAGTTTGCATTTACACTTGTGAAAATTCCGCCTACGGGTGTTAGCGTAAGTTTTCTAGTCTACATGTTTTCTAAAGTTTTTATGTGGATTCTGGAGTAGTGACTTCTCGGCACATAAAGACGGTGATTTTGTTCTTAGGTCCTTAACGGTGCTATTAAGCATCATCACCTAAGGGCATAGTTCTATGATGCGAGTCTTCCATCTCACGAAAGGTCAAGCATACAAACCAGAATAATGGATAAGCCAGCACTTGCTTAAAAAATATACACATGCTGGAAACAGATAAGTAGCAGGAAAACTTGAGTACAAGATTTTCCACCTTAGCAAAACATAAGTTTTTTTCTGTATACACATTGCAGAGATACATTTAATACAGACATTGTTTTTCATGGCTCTGCTGCAAGGGGGCTTCATGGTGGCATCATCAGGAGAGCCAGGCCAGGAGAGCTCGTCAAACTCGGAGGGAGATGGGCTAGACTCAGACGACGCCATATCTTCATCAAGGATCTCGGCAGGCACGAAGACATCTGCGTTGACCATCCTGGCAACCCTGGTGTCGAAGCCGGCAAGGGAATTCCAAATAGCATCGCTATCCATTTCCCTCCCTTCTTCATCCAGCTTGGGAAAGCCGGAGGTCACCAGGTTCATGTCGGCATTGTCGTAGTGTGCCTTGACCAAAGATAGCGACATCCTAGCACCAGCCCGAACACAAGAGACCTTCCAGTCCTTGACCTTCTCAGGAGCTCGGCACAGGATCTCCGTGTACTTGGCCGCTGAGTCTGCCCCCTTGATGTTAATCCCCAGAGGCTGGGCTATCTCTTTGGCCTGAGCAATGGCAGTGCTGACGAAGTTGCCGGCAATAATCATGCGTTCCTTGAGGTCTGGAGCACCTTCACCCAAGTTGGCTAAGCCAATAGGGGCTATGGTTTACAATAGAAACAAGGACCATGAGTTCAAAACAATCAAAGAATCATCCGAAATACAGAAATTGCCAAGACGGAGAAAGGTTACCGAAGATGCTCGTCTATGCTTGTGAGCATGACTCCTCCAATGCATCTCGCTCCTTCTGGACTGTCTTGTACACCTCAAGGTTCCTAGCGTTCTGCTCTTTGGCAGCTTGGTTCTGTTCCTTGAGTTGTGCAATCTCATCTTTCAGGCGTTGCATCTTGGAGTCGGCAGATTCTTGCAGCACCTTCATTGCTGCCTCATGGCCTTTGATGGCTTCGGCCAGGTCCTTCTTCAGAATTTTATTCTCATCATCAAGCTCTTGGATATGCTTGGATTGCTCGACGATGCTCTTGGCCTTGGCAATGGCTTCTGTAAGGCAGAAATCAGAAAGTATTATAAGAAGACGGCAGAGTCATGTTCATGAAGAAAAGCAAGGAGATGTTACAAGAAACAGACTCTGGCTATTTTTTATATGTTGCTTCAGGAAGGCTGTTTTACCCTGTTCAAGGTCCAGCTCCTTCCGCAATGCAGCAAACCTTTCATTGGCCGTGATCCTCCATCTATTCTCATTCTACAAACAAGCAAGCATGTTTAGCTTCTCCAGAGCATCTAGTCGGAACTATATGGTTTCAACTACACGCTCTGGGGCTACTGCACAAGATTTTAATCAACAAGTATGCTACTCTTAGAGCATCTAGCCGGAATTTTACTAAGCTTCCACCTAGACGCACAGGGGCTACACTATCAAGTTCTACTCTTAAAAAGTTCTTTGGAGCACTCAGGCCAATAACCTATGCTTATCCGCCTAAGAGCTCGGTGTCTATAGAGGGATATACTATGTAAAGTAAACAAAGTGAAGATCAAAAGACTTACGATGGCAATAAGCTTAAGATTGTTGGCCAGATGAGCATAGGAATCATGGAAGGTCCGGGCGTTGTTATAAATATCATCTGCCTATGCTATGAGATCATCTAGGCACAACGTCGGAGGAGTCACGACCAAACGAGTTGTTGAAGCGGGAGGTGTGGAGGATGCCCTAGCCACCTGTTGTGTCTTCAAAACAGTTGATGGCACTGATGTCTACGCACGCTTCTATTCTTGTAGATAGTGTTGGGCCTCCAAGTGCAGAGGTTTGTAGCATAGCGGCAAGTTTCCCTTAAGTGGATCACCCAAGGTTTATCGAACTCAGGGAGGAAGTGGTCAAAGGTATCCCTCTCAATCAACCTTGAAATCAAGATACAAGAAGTCCCTTGTGTCCCCAACACACCCAATACACTTGTCAGGTGTATAGGTGCACTAGTTCGGCGAAGAGATAGTGAAATACAAGTAATATGGATGATTATAAGTGGTAATTGCAATATGAAATAAGAGTGGCAGCAAACAAACATGTAACAGGACTGATTGTAAACGGTGTTTCAATGCTTAGAAACAAGGCCTAGGGATCATACTTTCACTAGTGGACACTCTCATATAAATATATTCTCTTCATGATGCTACCCTGAACTACTCTCCGGTTGGACGATGTAGGGCTATAACAACACACCTTAAAGTTCGCATTCCCCATCTAGATAACCCCTCACTGTCACCTTGAGCGCTAGATGGTTCCAACAAACACCACAATCTCATAGAAACATCCAACTCAAATTATACTCATGATAAGTATTTATGTAACCTTAGCCAAAGTGCCACACGGTATGCACACTGTCAACTTCACACACGTGGGGATAAGCATAGATTAATTAAAGCACTTGAGTAGCAGAATAGATCTATAGATTACAAAGCTCACGATCTCGATAAGATCACGCATAGAGAGAGATGAACACATAGCTACCGGTAGAGCCCTTAGCCTCGAGAGAGAACTACTCCCTCCTCATCATGGGAGTCAGCAACGGCGATGGAGATGGTGGTGGAGTCAATGGAGATGGATCCAAGGGCACTTCCCCGTCTTGGCAGGGTGCTGGAACAGAGACTTCTGTCCCCCTAATCTCCTCTTCGGTGGTGGCGGCGTTGTGGAACTTTTCGTGGAATTCTGATCTCGTTCTTAGGGTTTTCATCCCGGGAGGAATATATAGGCGAAGGGGCAAGGTCGGTGGAGGCCTGAGGGGCCCACACCACCTGGTGGTGTGGCCAGCCCCTAGCCCTCCTCTGTCCCTTCTTTGGACTCAGTCTCGTGTCAGGAAAAATAGGAACTTCAGGCTTTGATTCGTCCAATTCCGAGAATATTTCTTTTCTAGCTTTTCTAAAACCAAAAACAGCAGAAAACAGGCAACTAGCACTACACCATCTTGTTAATAGGTTAGTTCCAGAAAATGCATAAAAGTATCTCAAAATGTAGACAAAACATAAGATAGTTGATATAAAACAAGCATGGAACATCAAAAATTATAGATACGTTTACAACGTATCAGGCGCAGAGGCTCCCGCCTTAGTCGTTGCTTCCGCCTCTACCTCTTCCACCACTTGTTTCCCTTTCTCGGTGGCATGCTTAGCCAGAGCTTCAGCCACTTTAGAAGAAAGACTATCCTGCGTTGCCTGGCCACTAGGAGCAACGTCTGCCTCGATAGAGCCTAAGATATCAAGATCTGGATTGACATCTGTCTCCATGGTGGAGATCTCAGGGATGACGGAGGATGACGGCCCAGCGGGGCCAGTAGAAGGCTTAGCGGCAGGAGTAGGGGGAGCAGTAGCGGGAGAGTACTTGGCGGCCACGCCCCTGGTCAGCATGTCATGAAATGTTTTTTGACCCTCCAGCATCTCTGGATGATCGCTTCAAACTAACACCGGCTTTCCTCCTGAAACGTACTAAGTGTAAGTACAAGAGTTGAAAAAAGGTATGAGCTGAAAAATACAAGCCGGAGAATGAAAATACTTACTCCATGGCAGGAGCCTTGTGAGGGGAATGCCGGTGGATTTCTTCTTCTTCTCCGCCTCTAAGGCGGTAGTGGATCTGATGCAGCCCGTCCTACGGACGCTCCTACATCTACACCAACAAGTCCCCCAAGTGGACCCATGACTCGTGCACGAGCCAAACTCCTACAAGCTAAGGTGAACTCGCTCCTTTCCTCGTGCCAATTTGATACCTCCTTGGATGGCATGCTACTTCATGCAACTACCCTATGCATCATCAGGTACGAAGCTTTGGCACATCACCAAGAACCCAAGGATGGAGAACAAGGAGCAGAGCGTGAAGCAGGAGCCGCTGGAGCTGCTTAGAACGGAGTCTCCGGTCTGCTCACACCGGAGTCTCCGGCCTGCCAAAGTCACCGGCCTGAAGACACCGGAGTCTCCGGACCCACCTCCGGTCTGCCCTAGAACCAGGCACTGGGACAATCTGAAGGCCCCTCCGGAGGCTAGTCCGGAGACCGGCGGAGTCTCCGGCCCAGATCAGAGTCTCCGTTCCACCACACCGGAGTCTCTGGTCTGACCGTCGCTATGCATGAAAAGGCCTTTGGGCCTGCGACCCATGTAACCCCTAGTCCGTCCAGAACTTGTCTTTTATTCCTAAAGTACCCCTGTTTAAGTGGCTGGCCTATATAGTACCCACCTCCATTGTAAACCCTAGGCATGATATTGGAATTAGTGGAAACCCCTTTGTGGATCTATCTAATTCTTGCCTCATGCTCCTTGACTAAGGAGCACCAATATCCCCAAACCTCGTTGGAGTTTGCATCGTGCCTCCGTATTGCACAAGGCCTAGGCATCGGTGTCCCTTTGCCTAGACGTCAAGATCTCACCGAGTCTCCATCTCGCCATGCCAGTTCGAGAGAGATTCCTCCGCCCGACGCTGATCCTAGGGATTGCGCCGGACCGGTCACCGCCGGCGTGAGCTATTGGTGTGTATCGTGGTTTTGTGTGTGTGTGTGTTCATCGCACTCTTCGCGTGTGCGTTCTTCATGTTCATCCTCCCCTCCTCTCCCCGCACTCCATCCTCGATTAGAAAGGGGATCGTGAAAGATCGGGCCTCCCTAGAGGTTTGCCCTCAACATATTGGTATCAAGAGTTTCGTTGCTCACAATTTCCCCCACAAATTTTTCTTCTATCCACCAAAAATTCGAAAATCCCCAAAAAACAGCGCATATTTGCCTTTGGATCGATCTCTTGATTTGGAGTGTTATTTGTGGTTTTGATCGGACCAAACCTTGTCTAAGGAGTTGGTCTAGCTTTATCTTGCGTTTTCCCAGCCCAATTTGGCCAATTTTTCGCGGATTTGAGGACCCAAGGCGTGGATTTCTGCCCAAGAACACGAGCAGTTCGCGATATGACTCCAGACCGGAGTCTCTGGCCTGCACACCGGAGTCTCCAGCCTACCCACACCAGAGTTTCCGGCCTGAAACCCTGGAGTCTCCGGCCTAACGCCTGATTTTGACAGTTTTGCCTCTAATCTTGCATTGGCTAATTTCTTCTTGTTTGTTTGTGCCCATGTGCGTGTCGTCAACTAACAACAAGCTTCCGCATCGACAACCCCCGCGCTCATCGACACCATGGCCCACGAACATCATCCCGCACCACCGACGCCAAGTTCATCATCACCAAAGAAGGTATAACTTGCATCACCTTGTTAACCCATATCTTCCCTTGTGTGTACCTATCCCATGAGAGTGGCTCATCTTGTGTTTGCTTGAGCATTGTGCATTTGTCCTTGGATAGTGAGTGTGCAAGAGCAATATCAAGTGTGACTAGGTAGCATCAAGGGAGAGCAAAAAAAATACAAAAGAAAGAAAAAGCAAAAGACAAATAGTCTCCCATTGCCAAAGAGAGTCTCAAAGCTTGTAAGCAAGAGAGAAATAAGAGCGCCCAAGGCAAGTGCACAAATCCGTTGCTCACTTTTCTTCTTTGCAAATGAGCCACAGTCTCTCCTTGCATTGGCACGACAACGAGCTTAGTCTTTGTTAGGACATTTTGTTTGCTCATTTTCATAGTCGTGTCAATCCCAACTTTCTCCACATGTGTGTATATAGTCGTAGGTTCCCGTCACCCTTTTGAGTTGTTGACCTTTGCCTTTGACTTGAGTTTTGTTGGATTTTACCCACTTTTGACTATCCCTTTTCTTTTGGTTGGTTCTTTGGCTTTCCACAATCCTAACCTACCACCAACAAGCTTTTGAGAGTTTGTTCTTTCTTTAGTGTGAGTTTTCTTTGCATTTCCACTTTGCACGCTTATAGCTCTCACTTGTTGTTTCTAGTTTGGTGCAATCCCCAAGGTGAGGTACAAGGCTAACACCACCATATTCTAATTCCATATACAATACTTGTGTGTTTTGCATGATGGATAGGGACGGTGAGACGAGCCAACCACCTCCCCAAGAAGAAGATCAAGGTCCATACATGACGTGTGCAAATCACTTCATCATCCGCCAAGAGTTTCGTGAATGTTGCCAAGCCCTTGAGACGTGACAAGATGAACAATTTGGCGAGACGCAAGCCGAGTTCAAGAACATCGACAACCGCTTCGATGGCCTCGAAAGGCAAATGCAAGCAATGCATCACAACTTCGTCCACCAAAATGAGTCGCTTCAACGCCCCGTCGCCGAAACAAATGACAACCTTTGACGCCTCATCGACGGAATGGCAAGACCGCGGTCATGTGCTTCAAGCTCTTAAAGTTTTTCGCGTCATCATGCACCTCCGCAACAAGATCTACCTCCAAGTGCTCCAAGACGCAATGATGCCCCCGTGGTTGAAGATGGAACCTCTTCGAACTATGTACCTTCCCCACGGCACGCCTCAACATCAAGCTATGATGGTGACTTCTCTTTAAGGCCACGAGCAAGGCAAGAAGCACACCGTCATAATGCAAGGGCACTAGTGATCCAACAAGAGCAACCACAAGAGGAACCGCAAGAGCAACCACAAGTGCAACCGCAAGTCTACCACCATAGACTGTGGCACATACTTGACACAACGAGTGATGACTCCAATTTGGAGAATCAAGCTCGTCATCGACATGAAGCTCTCCAAGATCCTCCTCCTCGTCATCACTGTAATGAACGTCAACAACGACACCATGGTCATCACGAGGCGCCTCCTCCACATCAACAAAACTTGGAGCGTCAAGTGATACAAGTTGAGCGACGCCCACCACATCAAGAGGCTCATGACCATGTTCTTCGCTGTGAGGCCCATGTGCCTAACCAACATCACCAACCGAGGAACGAGCCTCCTCTTCGTCATCAACCGCGTCAAGAGGCTCCACACCCTCGCCATCATGAGGCCCAAGCGCCTCAACCATGTCAACAACCGCGCCAAGAGCAAGAGCAAGCTCCTCAACAACAATACCAAGAGGAAGCTCCGCAACAAGGACGCGAGAACCAAGTTCCACCTCCCCAACTACAAGATCATCAACAAAGTCACCAATCTCGTCGCAATGACCACAACAATGAAGAAACTTTTGGCAAGCTCAAGTTCACAATGCCCAAGTTCACCGGATCCAATGACCCCGAAGAATACTTCTCGTGGGCACTCAAAGTCGACAAGATCTTCTGCATGCACAACTATAGCAACGAGAAGATGGTCGCCATGGCTTCGCTTGAGTTTGATGATTATGCCAACCTTTGGTGGGAACAAGTTCAAGTTGCTTGTGATGCAAGACAAGAGCCGCCAATCACAACTTGGCATGGCATGAAGGCTCACATGAGATCCCGGTTCGTCCCCGCGCACTACACGCATGACCTCTTCAACAACCTTCGAGTGCTTGTCAAGGGACAAAGACCGTGGAATAGTACTTCAAGGAAATGGAACTCAATTTGATTCACGCCAACATTGATGAACGAATGGAGCAAACAATGGCACGTTTCCTTATTGGCTTGAATCACCCAATCAAGCGCATCGTCGAGTTCCAAACATACAACACCATGGTTGAGCTTGTGCACATAACAACAAAGGCTGAACGTCAAGTGCAAGAGGATATCAAGTGCAACAAGCCCAAGATGTACTTCACCTACAAGCAAGCTTCAACCACTACACCAACAACTTTCAATGGAAGCCCCTCAAGTACCTCCAAGCCTTCCTTCAAGCCCACACTTCCTCAAGGAAAATTGCCCCCAAGTGGCAAGCAAGCAAAGAGTGATACACCTTTCAATGGTGAATGCTACAAGTGTGGAGGTAAAGGACACAAGTCGGCCGAATGTGGAAACAAGAAAGTCTTGTTCATCCATGACAATGGTGATGAAGAGTACTTGAGTGAAGATGAGTTTGATGCCCGCATCAAGGAAGCAATGGCAAGGCAACGAGTGGAAGATGATCAAGAACTCCTCATGTGTGAACATGACGCAAGTCCATCGCTTGTCGTCACAAGGATCTTGACCACTCAAGCACAAGAGCATGAAGACCAACGCTCCAATATCTTCCAAACACGAGCCGGCATCAATGGCAGATCTATCAAGGTGATCATTGAAGGAGGGAGTTGCCACAACCTTGCTAGCACCAAGTTGTGTGAGAATCTCAACCTCACCCTCCATCCCCGCAAGCACCCCTACCACATGCAATGGCTAAGTGATCAAGGGTCCGTAAAGATCAAGCATACCGTATCGGTCTCCTTCGCCATTGGTCCTTACAAAGATACGGTGGAGTGTGATGTGGTTCCTATGACAGTTTGCCGCATGCTTCTTGGTCGACCGTGGCAATTTGACAAGACTGCTCAACATGATGGTCGCACCAATGTATACACCTTCAAATGGCTCAACAAAACATGTGTTTTCCAACCGATGACTCCTAACCAAATAATTGTGCACAATGCAAAGGCTTTAGCAAGGGCGCAAAGCACAACACCTACTGGTGAGAAGAGCAGTGTGAGAGAGAACCACCTCTGTAACTACCTCGGTGAATTACGCTCCTAGTACAAGCCTGGATGATCAGAAATGGTTGAAATAGTACGGTGGGGCCCAAATGCCACTCACAGGTAGACCTTTCGGCCGTTCCAACCATTTCCAAACATCGGGACAAGAACGGGCGGCGTAATCGGCAGGCGAAGGGATCAACTACATACACAAATGAGTATGTATGCAAGCCACCATACAATAGTACATCAGAGCCATTCCATCTAAAAAGAAAGAAAATATAGCAACGCCATACGGCAAGATCCAAATATCCTAGATAGATATAATAGTTTAGGATATCTCCTCATACATCAATCAATAGAGTATCCAGCAGAAGCGGAAGGCAAAATCCGAGTACGGATAAGAAGCAAATCGGCATAAGATGCCCCATAAATAAGCACATCCCGCCCACAGATCTCACGGATCCCCGTTCCCGGAATCTCTACACCGAATGATCGTTGCCCACATCGTCCGTCTCTTCCACCCAGTATCCATCTTGCGAGTGTACCTGTTCATCTGAACCAATAATTTATCGTGTGAGACCCTAGGGGTACTCAGCAAGTCTTTATGCCTCTAAAGGGGACACAACCTGGGATGACGCAATTGCAGCAAAAGATAAACCCTAGCAATTCTATAGATACTCGCTAACCATCCGCCTAACCAGAGATAGACGGATGTCCGTGAATTAATAACAACAGTTATAACAGTTATAACGGTAATCTTAACAGATCCATCCTCCTCCTCGCTTACCGACGAGGAAGCGGACGAACAACCCCCATCCGTTGGCAGTTTTATTATCCATTCCATGAGTGTTGCACTATTTACTAGTCAGGTACCTAGTCTAGTCAATTTAAAAGCGGTACTTCAGTTATGCTTGTCTATGATCGAGAAACTGTGCTCCAAGTCGTCCATAACCGCGGACACGGCTTTCAGAAAGTTTTACCCTGCAGGGGTGCACAAATAGCAACACACACTCGATATGCCTCGGAAAAACCAAATCAAAACCCAACGAGGCCACGACAAAGCGATCACAGGATTGAAATATTTCAGGGGCCACCCATTAAGCTACCATGACGAAGCTGGGGCTACTGAGACGGACTCAAGGTTTGGTGGGCGGTCAGAACGATGGGAACCCGAAAGTGTGACTGGGCTTGTCGACACTGAAACGTGTCTGGCCCTAAAAGACAAAGGTGCTCCTCGCACAATCTTAAATAAAGCAGTAAAGCATGGCATAAGTACAGGATAGTAAATAAAACCTCAAACTAGTTTGTGGCCCCAAGAAATAAGAATGAATCAAGCTATGGCTCAGGGGGGTCCATAAGCCTCCCGGATGTGGATAGCGCGAATATTCTTAGAACAGGAATCATGTACTCGGGGTCTTACGGGACACAAGTGAGCCTGAAAAACCAAATAGCGAATATGGCTCACTGATGCCACTTTCATTAGTTATCCCATTACTACTCAGGTTAAGTTGTTTAGGTACCTCGTTATCCATCAGACACTCACATACCCTACACATGCTGTTCTATGACTCGCATGGCTCAAACAACTCCTATAGTAATGGCTCATGGGATGGAGGAACAAGCTTCGATGGGGTTTAAAAATAAAGGCTATGCAATACTTGGGATTCAATTTAATGCAATCGCGACTCAATGATGCAAGAATAAGATAGAGGCAATAGGTACTATATGTATGCAAGCATGTGGTAGTGCTTGCACAGCAGCTCGATTGAAGCAAAGGGTGGATCAGGTAGTGCTCCGGTTCTCTTGATATATCCCCGCCTTTCCTATTCGAAGAAGAACCAAACAAACAAGGGCCAACATAAATAAAGAGCACAAGCATATGAATAAATGCGACAAGCAAACAATCATGCCATGATGAATGGTGCACAATTTGCATGGCAATAAAGTAGCATGGCATGGGTGATGTGTGGAACACAAGAATAAATCATTTTATTGAGTTTTAATCACATTTTATTCCCATATTAGTTGTTGTACTCTTTATATTTATATGATGCATGCTTCAAATCAAACCAAGGAATGCATAAACAGAAAGGTCTTGTCGAGCTAATAATTTTTAGACATATCATTTGTTAAATTTGGATTAATAAAACAAAAGATATTAATTATTTAAGTCCAAAGGGCAATTTGTTGTAATTTAAATAAACTTGGAATTTTAAATGTTCAAAATATATTTTGAAGGCTATATTTGAACTCCTCATATTTTTCTGATTTGAAAACATATATTATTTGTATTATTTGGATTTATATATTAAAAGTTATTTAAAACAGAATTAAATTTGAATTTGATTTAATTTGGAAAAGATTTAAATTTAAACAGATTAAACACAGAGACTTTTGTCACCCAGACGGAACCCATACAGACGGTGGGCCAGCTGGCCCAGGCTGCGCTGCTTGAAAGCTTCACTTTTTCTCACCGGCAGCAGGCGGGACCACGGCACGGACCCACACGCTGGGCGGACGCGAGGCTGCCACGCGGCTCAGAGGGAGGACTGCGGGTTAGGCGCGCGGAAACGGAGGGGCTTTTCTGCATAACTGCAATGAGGCAGACAGTTGGGCCAGGCTGGCCCGCGGGTTTAGGGTAACAAAACGGAGGGGGGTATCGGCAAAACGTCCGCCCGCACTGTTTTTCTTCTCTGCCGCGATCGACCAATCGGTGCGCGGCACGGGCGACGCGGGGTTCGATCCTGGGACGCGGGGGTGCGCGCTGCGGGGTGCAACCAGTGCGGCTAGGCTGGGTTTGGTGTCAGGTGGGGGTTACGCGGCTAGATAGGGCTTACGCGACGCAGCGAGCGTCTGACAGCGCTTCGTCGGTGCACCGAGGGTGCTCGACGGTTGGTCCGGCGCGAATCTAGGGCGGCACGTGAAGGGGACCATGTCCGGGGGTTGCGGCTCACCGAGGGCTGTCGATGTGGTCGGTTTCCGAGGCTAGGGATCGGCGTCGGCATTTAACCGAAGCTAGGGTTCGTGTCGGCCTCATGAGTACTTGGCGTCTGGTCTCCTCCTCCTCCTCGACGGCAAGTGCAGGCGGCCTCCTCGTGCTTCCTCGACACCTAGAGCTCCTCGCCACCGCTGCGAGTGGGAACGGAGGGGACCGGTGGCGGCGGGGGGGGTAGATAGGCAGTGGAGAAGAGAGAAAGAGGGCAGGCCTGGGTGGATCCAGATGACGAGAGGAGAGGTTGTGGGGGTGGTGGTAGGTGAGAGGAGGGAGGTACTGGGCGGGGTAGATGGGTAAAGGTGGCTCGGTGCCACCTTTCCTCCTCCTTTCACGTGCAGGGGCTGGGCACGGCAGGCGAGCAGGTGGTGGCGGTGGGGTAGGCGGGCCGGTCGGGGTGGTTGACTGGGGCCCCTAGGGCAGAGAGAGCAAGAGAGGGAGAGGTGAGGCTCGGGTCTAGGGTTGGAGTTATGGTAGGCTCGGGCTAGGATTTCTTTGAGAGGTGAAGGGGTAGCTAGGGTATGGTGGTAGCCTCGGGGTAGGGAGAGAAGAGGTGAGGCCGAGAGAGAGAGGTGGTGGACTTAGGGTTAGGTGAGAGGGGTGTGGTACATTTGGGGTTAGCTTAGATGGGGTATGGGGTAAGTAGGTGATTAGATAGGATCTTAGCTAGGGTTTTAGGAAGAGGGTTAAAGAGAGAGGTAGGTTTAGAGAGAGGAGAGGTTAGATGGAGTGGTCCTTGACAAGTTTAAGCATGCCCCAAGCAAGCTCCAACAAGATCAAGACTAGGAAAAGAGAGGACAAGGTGGTGGGGTTTATACAAGATCTACTCAAAATGCAAATACAACCCAAAGCTAGCAAAAGATGGTTCTTGCATGGCCCATGCAATCAGTTAATGCCATGCTTATTTTGTGAAAACAAGATTAATACATGGCGTTATTATTATGCATTACCAAAAAAATTGGAGTAAGGCCCAAGCAAAGGAATTTAGAAAGAATTCCAAGTGGAGTATATGGAGATGATCACATTGGATTATATTTAGGACGGGCTAGTGTGTATATGCCACTAGATGATTAATAGTCCAAACCATATCCCAACATGAGTTTCATTCCTTATTAATCCATATGGAAGCTAGGGAAAAGGGGTCCACTCACAAGGCATGCAAAGGTGGCCATGTGGCTCTCATATATCAATATTGTGAAAACAACATGATGCTAAGATGAGAGCATGTGGCAAAGAATTGGATCCATCCCAACCCACATGAGCTAGAAGTAAAACCAGTAAATGCCAAGCTCATATTTAGTTAGATGGTGAAATATAAGGTGGTGAAAGAAAAGGTGGTGGAGTTAATAAAATATATGCCCCAACTCAACTTGGCATTTAAACAATATATCAAGAACCAAATACAATATCAAGAGGCAAATACAATTAATAATGCATATGAGATAAGAACCAAATCAAAAAGGGTTTGATATGATGCTCAAATGCAAGGAGGCATGATGACATGAGCATGATATAATGATGATGCAACAATTATATATTGAAGTAGCCATTATATAGACTAGGCTAGTAGCATTGCAATTGTTAGACAATTGGGATGCTACAACTCTCCCCCACTAAACAAGAATCTCGCCCCGAGATTCCTAGGAAAAAGAAAACAACACAAGGAGAGGCGGTTGCTCGAACGAAGGTGACCCTCACGTTCCCAAGAAGAAGAAGAACGGAATGGTGCGACCACTACACCTTACAAAACTTGCTAGACTTGTTGCGAGTCTTGCGTTTTGCTTTAGAAACAGTGATTAGAAGAGTTGAAGGATTGTCGTGAGACAAGAAGGATAGGATGGACATAGCTCCGGTTTTCTCAAGAAACATGATAAAAGAAAAGAACCACTTGAGGAAGAAAAAGACAAGATGATGTATCATGGATAAAGAAAGACACATCATTAAGATTAAAGATTTACTGATACTAGAGAGGATGAATCTTTGTGTCGCCGGAAGAAAGAGCTAGATTGGAGAGGTTTTGAACCACTATGACAATAGCATCGTATCCTCTCTCGGATTTGAGAAAAGAAGTTCGGAAACAATATTGCCTTCAAACAATAGAGTCCCTTGATATGAACAGAAAGATTTAGCTAGACATCGCCGGATTAGATTCTTGTTGCGCCGGTAATACTCCGAAGGATCACGCAATTGAGGTGCGCGGATATAACTTCCAGAGATGGATGTGAAGCCAGATTACCACAGAAAAGAATTGATGGAACAGAGAGAGAGATAGCTTCCTTTCATCTTGTTTGGGGATGTAGAGCTCCGGTAGAAAGACGAGGATAGAAAAGAGTTTGCGTTTGTTTCCACCAGATAATCGAGGATTTTGCTCCGTGTAGAAAGGACGAGATCACCAACAAGAGATTATTGATTACTTTCTTCGAGAGAGCACTCCGGAAAAACAAGGACAGAAGTAAAAGTATCAAGGGATAAAGGCCACTTCTAACTTCCGTGGAATGAGTGAAATCACATAAATTCCCCAATTCAATGTACAAGAGCGAATGATAAGAGTAGTGGTATGGTAGCTAATCCATCCCGCACTCAAAGCATTACTCCGCACATGAATAAGAAAACCATGCAACCCAACTCAAAAGCATCAAGGTATTGACAAGGATAACTCATGGAACTCCGTTAGCAAACCAGGATAGATGCAAACGATACGCCGGATTCAAGATAGATAAGGGTGATGATGTCGTCTTGTCGGAAGTACCAAGCCACCGGAAGATATGAAGGAAGATCATGGAGACAACTGCACGATTCCACAGACAAAGAAAAAGATAGCACCACTTGAACAGAAGGATTACGAAAGATCTGAAAAGTCTTCATGGCCTCCGGTGGATTGAGCATAGATGGTAGAGAGAGAGGGTTTCACGAGATCACTTGACGAGACTGAGGTGAAAGAACTCCATGTTCTTGAAAAGATTGAGAGAGATTTAGCCTTTGGGAAAAATTTAGCGAGCAACGATGATAACTTGCCAACAAGGAACAACTCCGGATTGGTTGAAGATGGAAGATGGAATTAACAATGAACTTGCTGATTCCAGAATTGAAGCGATCTATTTAGCAGAAGGACGTGGCCGAGATAGGTGACTTGAAAAAGTCAGAGTTCTCACTTTGAGACTTTGCACACAGGCAGTGTTCTCAAGGCTTGAGAGAAAAGACATAGATGATCTTCCATGTCCTTCCATTGATATAGAATAGGCAAGCATATTATCAACATATACCACCAAGGATTAACAAGATATTCCTAGAATATCAAGTTCAAAAGGCGTGAGAAACGAACAAATGCTCGAAACACTTTCTGAGCTCAACGCTCTTTGAAAGATCATTATTACGAGCACGGATTCGTGTTGAAGAAGATGCACTGGAAGAATAGATTATCTGGTCCTTCGGAAGAAGAAGAGATGTCACCTGATTCACATTGTCGATTGGGTCACCGGTTACAAAGATAAAGAGATCTTGGATGGGAAACGATGATATAGCTTTGCTTATGGTATGAGCTATCAGAGACGAAAAAGATGTGCAGATATGGAGTTCAAAAAGATGTGGAGCGTGATGGACAGATGATAGACCGCCGTAGTGCCTTGAGAAGCTCCGGATTTCCAAGGATGCTGGAATAAGCATAGATAGGATCACGGTGTACCCAAAATCACAGGAGTATCTTTGGCAATCCGGAGTGGTAGCATTTTCCCATATTCCAATCGACACTATCATGAGTGGAATATAGCTATGCCGAGAACCAAATTACAATCACCAGCATCGGATCGACACATGTTATGTAATTAGCCCAAGAGAAAAGGAGATGAAAAGAAACTCCAAGATTAAGCGCCGGTGACAAAAGAATGAGTTAGCATGGACATGCTGATGAAAGAGAGATAGATAATGTTTCACACACAACTGAAAAGGAGTGTGGAAACACAGATGGATCAAAGAAAAAATTTCCGCATTTTTCGGCATTAAAATACCAATAGATGCGCAAAATCCCTTAGCAGATAGGGATTAGCATCAGATGCTTGCACAGAAGAACACCCTTTAAGAAGATGGCACCGGTTAACAAGGAGTCAGGTAGATCGCGCCGGTTTTCAAAAGCCTGTCAGTATGGAATGTACCAACAGTTGATAACCAAAGGCAGATTGTGATAACAACTTGGATGCAACAGTTAAACAAGGATTCACACACACACACACTTTCTATGGTACTACGGAAACCCAGAACACGTGAATCCTAGTTTGAATTTTAAGAAGAGCATTGAAAACGTTACACTTCCTTACCAGAAAAGGGTGGTGGGTGGGTAAGAAGAAAAGTGGAAGCAGTCCTACTCTCGCGTTTTATTTTCCCTAGTATACATAACTACCAAAAATATTTGCTAGACAAACAACGACCATTTGGCTGAGACCCTGAAGGTCGGGATGGCTCTGATACCAATTGTAACTACCTCGGTGAATTACGCTCCTAGTACAAGCCTGGATGATCAGAAATGGTTGAAATAGTACGGTGGGGCCCAAATGCCACTCACAGGTAGACCTTTCGGCCGTCCCAACCATTTCCAAACATCGGGACAAGAACGGGCGGCGTAATCGGCAGGCGAAGGGATCAACTACATACACAAATGAGTATGTATGCAAGCCACCATACAATAGTACATCAGAGCCATTCCATCTAAAAAGAAAGAAAATATAGCAACGTCATACGGCAAGATCCAAATATCCTAGATAGATATAATAGTTTAGGATATCTCCTCATACATCAATCAACAGAGTATCCAGCGGAAGCAGAAGGCAAAATCCGAGTACGGATAAGAAGCAAATCGGCATAAGATGCCCCATAAATAAGCACATCCCACCCACAGATCTCACGGATCCCTGTTCCCGGAATCTCTACACCGAATGATCGTTGCCCACATCGTCCGTCTCTTCCACCCAGTATCCATCTTGCGAGTGTACCTGTTCATCTGAACCAATAATTTATCGTGTGAGACCCTAGGGTACTCAGCAAGTCTTTATGCCTCTAAAGGGGACACAACCTGGGATGACGCAATTGCAGCAAAAGATAAACCCTAGCAATTCTATTGATACTCGCTAACCATCCGCCTAACCAGAGATAGACGGATGTCCGTGAATTAATAACAATTATAACGATTATAACGGTAATCTTAACAGATCCATCCTCCTCCTCGCCATCGACGAGGAAGCGACAACAACCCCCATCCGCTTGCGGTTTTATTATCCATTCCATGAGTGTTGCACTATTTACTAGTCGTACCTAGTCTAGTCAATTTAAAAGCGGTACTTCAGTTATGCTTGTCTATGATCGAGAATGTGCTCCAAGTCGTCCATAACCGCGACATGGCTTTGAAAGTTTTACCTGCAGGGTGCACAAATAACAACACACACTCGATATGCCTCGGAAAACCAAATCAAAACCCATCGAGGCAGTCCCGACAAAGCGATCACAGGATTCCGAATTATTTGTGGGGGCCACCCCATTAAGCTACCGGCAACGAAGCTGGCCGTCTGAGGCGGACTCAAGGTTTGGGTGGACGGTCAGAAACGATCGGGAACCGAAAGTGTGACTGGCTTGTCGATACCAAAACGTGTCCGCCCTAAACATGCAGTGTGCTCCTCGCACAATCTTAAATAAAGCAGTAAAGCATGGCATAAGTACAGATAGTAAATAAAACCTCAAACTAGTTTGTGGCCCCAAGAAATAAGAATGAATCAAGCTCGCTGGGGGTCCATAAGCCTCCGGATGTGGATAGCGCGAATATTCTTGGAACAGGAATCAAGTAATCGGGGTCTTACGGGACACAAGTGAGCCTGAAAAACCAAATAGCGAATATGGCCCACCGATGCCACTTTCATTAGTTATCCCATTACTACTCAGGTTAAGTTGTTTAGGTACCTCGTTATCCATCAGACACTCACATACCCTACACATGCTGTTCTACGACTCGCATGGCTCAAACAACTCCTGTAGTAATGGCTCATGGGATGGAGGAACAAGCTTCGGTGGGGTTTAAAAATAAAGGCTATGCAATACTTGGGATTCAATTTAATGCAATCGCGACTCAATGATGCAAGAATAAGATAGAGGCAATAGGTACTATATGTATGCAAGCATGTGGTAGTGCTTGCCTGGCAGCTCAGTTGAAGCAAAGGGTGGATCTGGGTAGTGCTCCTGGTTCTCTTGATATATCCCCGCCAGCCTATTCAAGAAGAACCAAACAAACAAGGGCCAACATAAATAAAGAGCACAAGCATATGAATAAATGCGACAAGCAAACAATCATGCCATGATGAATGGTGCACAATTTGCATGGCAATAAAGTAGCATGGCATGGGTGATGTGTGGAACACAAGAATAAATCATTTTATTGAGTTTTAATCACATTTTATTCCCATATTAGTTGCTGTACTCTTTATATTTATATGATGCATGCTTCAAATCAAACCAAGGAATGCATAAACAGAAAGGTCTTGTCGAGCTAATCATTTTAGACATATCATTTGTTAAATTTGGATTAATAAAACAAAAGATATTAATTATTTAAGTCCAAAGGGCAATTTGTTGTAATTTAAATAAACTTGGAATTTTAAATGTTCAAAATATATTTTGAAGGCTATATTTGAACTCCTCATATTTTTCTGATTTGAAAACATATATTATTTGTATTATTTGGATTTATATATTAAAAGTTATTTAAAAACAGAATTAAATTTGAATTTGATTTAATTTGGAAAAGATTTAAATTTAAACAGATTAAACACAGAGACTTTTGTCACCTGCATGCTTGCACTAGCTTCAAAGAATCGACAGGCGGGACCACGCACAAGCGGACCCACACGCTGGGCGACGCGAGGCTGCCACGCGGCTCAGAGGGAGGACTGCGGGTTAGGCGCGCGGAAACGGAGGGGCTTTTCTGCATAACTGCAACGAGGCAGACAGCTGGGCCAGGCTGGCCCATGGGTTTAGGGTAACAAAACGGAGGGGGGTATCGGCAAAACGTCCGCTGCCTTTTTTTCTTCTGCCGCGATCGACCGATCGGTCTGTGGCTGAAGCGTCGGGTTCGATCTCGACGGGGTGCACGCTGCGGGGTGCAACCAGTGCGGCTAGGCTGGGTTTGGTGTCAGGTGGGGGTTACGCGGCTAGATAGGGCTTACGCGACGCCGAGAAGCGTCTTGCAGGCAGCCCGTCGGTGCAGGGTGCTCGACGGTTGGTCCGGCGAATCTAGGGCGGACGGAGAAGGGACCATGTCCAGGGGTTAAGCGGCTCACCGAGGGGTGTCGATGTGTCGGTTCGGCTCGAGGCGCAGGGATCGGCGTGACGCAGACGAACCGAGCTAGGGTTTCGTGGTCGGCCTCATGGAGTACAGCAGTCTGGTCTCCTCCTCCTCGGCTCGACGGGCGGGCCTCCTAGGCGTCTCCTCGTGCTTCCTCGACACCTAGAGCTCCTCGCCACCGGCTGCAGGTAAGGGGAACGGAGGGGACCGACGGTGGCCGGCGTTGGGGGGGGTAGATAGAGACGGTGGAGAAGAGAGAAAAGAGGGCAGGCCTCTGGGTGGATCTGGACGAGCGAGGAGAGGTTGTGGGGGTGGTGGTAGGTAGCAGAGGGAGGGAGGTACCATGGGCGCGGGTAGATGGGTAAAGGTGGCTTGGTGCCACCTTTCCTCCTCCTTTCACGTGCTGGGGCTGGGCCTGCAGGCGGGGCAGGTGTAGGCGGGTGGGGTAGGGCAGGCCAGGGGTCGGGTGGTTTGGCCTGGGGCCCCTAGGGCAGAGAGAGCAAGAGAGGAGAGGTGAGGCTCGGGTCTAGGGTTGGAGTTAGGGTAGGCTCTGCTAGGGTTTCTTTGAGAGGTGAAGGGGTAGCTAGGGTATGGTGGTAGCCTCGGGTAGGGAGAGAAGAGGTGAGGCCGAGAGAGAGGTGGTGGACTTAGGGTTAGGTGAGAGGGGTGTGGTACATTTGGGGTTAGCTTAGATGGGGTATGGGGTAAGTATGTGATTAGATAGGATCTTAGCTAGGGTTTTAGGAAGAGGGTTAAAGAGAGAGGTAGGTTTAGAGAGAGGAGAGATTAGATGGAGTGGTCCTTGACAAGTTTAAGCATGCCCCAAGCAAGCTCCAACAAGATCAAGACTAGGAAAAGAGAGGACAAGGTGGTGGGGTTTATACAAGATCTACTCAAAATGCAAATACAACCCAAAGCTAGCAAAAGATGGTTCTTGCATGGCCCATGCAATCAGTTAATGCCATGCTTATTTTGTGAAAACAAGATTAATACATGGCGTTATTATTATGCATTACCAAAAAAATTGGAGTAAGGCCCAAGCAAAGGAATTTAGAAAGAATTCCAAGTGGAGTATATGGAGATGATCACATTGGATTATATTTAGGACGGGCTAGTGTGTATATGCCACTAGATGATTAATAGTCCAAACCATATCCCAACATGAGTTTCATTCCTTATTAATCCATATGGAAGCTAGGGAAAAGGGGTCCACTCACAAGGCATGCAAAGGTGGCCATGTGGCTCTCATATATCAATATTGTGAAAACAACATGATGCTAAGATGAGAGCATGTGGCAAAGAATTGGATCCATCCCAACCCACATGAGCTAGAAGTAAAACCAGTAAATGCCAAGCTCATATTTAGTTGGATGGTGAAATATAAGGTGGTGAAAGAAAAGGTGGTGGAGTTAATAAAAGATATGCCCCAACTCAACTTGGCATTTAAACAATATATCAAGAACCAAATACAATATCAAGAGGCAAATACAATTAATAATGCATATGAGATAAGAACCAAATCAAAAAGGGTTTGATATGATGCTCAAATGCAAGGAGGCATGATGACATGAGCATGATATAATGATGATGCAACAATTATATATTGAAGTAGCCATTATATAGACTAGGCTAGTAGCATTGCAATTGTTAGACAATTGGGATGCTACAACCTCATAGTGAGTGAGAGCCACAAGCCAAATTCGAGTGGAAAAACTAAGAGTGTTCTCCTTGCCACCGAAAGTGAGATGAGAGATGTTCGGAACAACCCATCCATCTTGCACTATGTCCTACTTTGCAAGGGACTAGCGCAAGGAACTAACGAATTAACCAATGTTCCTCCATCTTTGATGAGTGTTTTGCAGGAATTCAAGGATGTGTTCCCCGAAGAGCTTCCACATGGACTACCTCCTCTTCGCGGCATCGAACATCGCATTGACCTCATCCCCGGTGCACCACTTCCCAACCGCGCCGCCTACCGCACGAACCCGGAGGAGACAAAGGAGATTGAACATCAAATCAACCAACTCGTCTCCAGAGGTTTGATCCAAGTTAGCACTAGTCCAAGTGTCGTACCCGTGATTCTTGTTCCAAAGACGGATGATACATTACGGTTATGCATGGAATGCCGTCCAATCAATGCTATCACCGTGCGTTATCGACATCCCATACCACGTCTCGATGACATGCTTGATGAGTTGTGTGGAGCCACTATTTTTTCGAAATTGATCTTCGTAGTGGTTACCATCAAATACGCATGGCTGAAGGTGATGAGTGGAAAACTGCCTTCAAGACCAAACTTGGTCTCTATGAATGGTTGGTTATGCCCTTTGGTTTGTCTAATGCCCCATCAACCTTCATGCGCCTAATGAATCATATCTTGCGTTCTCTCATTGGAAAAAGTGTTGTTGTCTATTTCAATGATATTCTTGTTTATAGCAAATCACTTAAGGACCATATAACACATGTCAAGGAAGTTTTGCAAATCCTTCGACATGAAAAGCTTTATGCTAATCTTCCCAAGTCCGCTTTTGCTAAAGACAAGTTGATTTTTCTTGGATTTGTCGTTTCTTCGAAGGGAATTGAAGTTGATGTTTCCAAGGTAAAAGACATACGAGATTGGCCTATCCCAACAAATGTGAGTGAACCCCGAAGTTTTCATGGGTTGGCTGGTTTCTATCGTTGCTTTGTGAAAGACTTTTCCACTATTGCTTGTCCTCTCAACGAGTTGACGAAGAAGAATGTCACCTTCGTGTGGGGCAAATCACAACAAAAAGCTTTTGATGAACTCAAAAAGAGGCTCACCGAAGCACCTCTCCTTGCTTTACCGGATTTCACAAAAACTTTGAGATAGAGTGCGATGCTAGTGGTATTGGCATTGGAGGAGTCCTTATGCAAAACGAACGTCCTATAGCCTACCATAGCGAGAAACTTGACGGTGCTCGCCTCAATTATCCGATTTATGACAAAGAGCTTTTTGCCTTAGTTCGTGTCCTTCAAGTTTGGCAACACTACCTTTGGCCTAAGGAATTTATCATACATTCCGACCATGAGTCGTTGAAATATCTCAAAGGCCAAGCCAACTTGAGCAAGAGACACGCTAAGTGGGTTGAGTTCATGGAGTCTTTTTCGTACATTGTCAAGTATAAGAAGGGCAGAGATAATGTAGTTGCGGATACATTGTCTCGCAAACATACAAGCCTTCTTATGAGACTTGAAATCAACGTGTTGGGTCTTGAAGAAATAAAATCTTTGTATGCTTCCGACCCGTTCTTCGAACCAATTTTCGCAAAGTGCTCCAATGACAAAGGACTTGATGATTTCTATTTGCATAAGGGCTTTCTATTTAAACAAAACAAGTCATGCATTCCGAAGTCATCGCTTCAACTTTTGCTCCTCCAAGAATCTCATGGTGGAGGCCTTATGGGCCACTTTGGTCGTGACAAGACATTGGACATGCTCTCCAATCACTACTTTTGGCCCAAGATGAAGCGTGACGTGGAGCGCTACGTTCAACGATGCACGACGTGTGTTCAAGCTAATCCCTATGGTCTTTATATGCCATTGTTTATTCCTCATACACCTTGGTCCGACATTAGCATGGATTTCATGTTAGGATTGCCTAGATCTAAGCATGGTCATGATTCTATATTTGTTGTTGTGGATCGTTTTTCCAAAATGGCACACTTCATACCGTGCCATAAGACCGACGATGCTTCACATGTTGCAAATCTGTTTTTCAGGGAAATCGTCCGTCTTCACGGTGTGCCAAGGATAATCGTCTACGACCGTGACGTCAAATTCATGAGCTACTTATGCAAGACCCTCATGGCCAAGCTCGGCGTCAAGATCCTCTTTTCATCCGCATCACATCCTCAAACGGATGGCCAAACCGAAGTTGTCAACCAAAGCCTCGGAACTCTCCTTCATGTGTTGATCAAGAAAAACCTGAAGGATTGGGAGGAATGCATCCCACACGCCGAGTTCGCCTACAATCGAGCCAAGCACTCAACAACCAAGATGAGTCCATTCACGATCGTCTATGGTTTCGAGCCCCTCACCGCACTCGACATCCTACCAATACCTCTCCATGAGCGAACGAACATGGACGTCGAGAAACGCGCACAAGCTATGAAGAAACTTCATGAAGAAACAAGAGCTACTATCGAACAACAAGTCCTTCGCCAAGCTTCAAGGTTAAACAAGGACAAGAAGGAGATGATCTTTGAAAAAGGTGACCTTGTGTGGATACACCTAAGCAAAGACCGCTTCCCCAAGGAACATGACTCCAAGCTCAAGCCAAGAGGAGATGGTCCCTTCAAGGTCCTCAAAAGAATCAACAACAATGCCTACATCATCGACATACCGACCTCCAAGTACCTTGCAAGCAATACATTCAATGTCAAGGATCTCTCACCCTACCATGGAGATGTTCAAGATGATAACCATGAAGAGTCGAGGACGACTCTTTCCCAAGGGAGGGGAGCTGATGCCGCCCGTCGTACGGACGCTCCTACATCTACACCAACAAGTCCCCCAAGTGGACCCATGACTCGTGCACGAGCCAAACTCCTACAAGCTAAGGTGAACTCACTCCTTTCCTCGTGCCAATTTGATACCTCCTTGGATGGCATGCTACTTCATGCAACTACCCTATGCATCATCAGGTATGAAGCTTCGGCACATCACCAAGCACCCAAGGATGGAGAACAAGGAGCAGAGCGTGAAGCAGAGCACTGAGCTACTCTGACCCGGAGTCTCTGGTCTGCTCACACCGGAGTCTCCGGCCTGCCAAAGTCTCTGGCCTGAAGACACCGGAGTCTCCGGACCCACCTCCGGTCTGCCCCCGGAACCAGGCGCTGGGACAATCTGAAGGCCCCTCCGGAGGCCAGTCCGGAGACCGACCGGAGTCTCCGGCCCAGACCGGAGTCTCCGGTCCGACCGTCGCCAGGCATGAAAAGGCCTTTGGGCCTGCGGCCCATGTAACCCCTAGTTCGTCCAGAACTTGTCTTTTATTCCTAAAGTACCCCTGTTTAAGTGGATGGCCTATATATAGTCCCCCACCTCCATTGTAAACCCTAGGCATGATATTGGAATTAGTGGAAACCCCTTTGTGGATCTATCTAATTCTTGCCTCATGCTCCTTGACTAAGGAGCACCAATATCCCCAAACCTCGTTGGAGTTTGCATCGTGCCTCCGCGTTGTACAAGGCCTAGGCATCGGTGTCCCTTTGCCTAGACGTCAAGATCTCATCAAGTCTCCCATCTCGCCATGCCGGTTCGAGAGAGAGTCCTCCGCCCGACGCCGATCCTTGGGATTACGCCGGATTGGTCACCGCCGGCGTGAGCTATTGGTGTGTATCGTGGTTTTTTGTGTGTGTGTTCATCGTGCTCTTCGTGCGTGTGTTCATCGTGTTCATCCTTCCCTCCTCTCCCCGCACTCCATCCTCGATTTGAAAGGGGATCGTGAAAGATCGGTCCACCCTAGAGGTTTGCCCTCAACAGGATCGTTTGGAGACTCCACTCAGATTTCTTCTTCTTGGCCTCGGCAGCAGCGTTAGAGGTGGAGCTCTTCCGCTTTCGTGCTGCCGGAGCTAGTTGATCCTTGGAGGCATCGTTGTCGGACACCACCTGGATATCCTTCAGATTGGGATCATAAACCTGGGAGGCCATTTGATCCGCCGCCAAGGTCGCCAGCTGGGATACAGAGGAGTGTTAGATTGACAACTTCAAGTTGGGAAAACCTTAGAGCATGTAACGAGCAACAAACGAAATAGAAGCTACCTCTAGGCATGTGCCGCAATCGAACATGTCATATGTGATCTTGAAGCCCCGCTTCTTGTCCTTCACCTTGATGATGTCCTTAAGCCAGAGTTTGACGGAGTCAGTAGAGAAGTTATCCTGCGAAATTTGCATGGGATCCCTCCTGTCTTGAGTGTATTTACACATCAACTCGACGCAGTGCTGTAGAGGCTAGATCCGCCTAATGAACCAGCACATGGCCAGATCCAAGCCCGTCATACCTCCGTCTATGAGCCATTCAATCCACCTTACGGCGTGATTAGCTTCGTCGTCGGAGGGAAGGGAGGATGGGGTCTGCCATGCGGGCACTTCGGTGGCAGCTCCATCGACGAAGTCAGGATAAGTCTCAAGGCGGTCAGGTAGAGGAATATCTGGCCCGTAGAAATACGTGCGCTGCCAGTTCTTGCAGGACTAATGCCCAACGATGTCGGGGAAGCGCCAGCTAGGCCGGATCTTGAAGCTAATGGTTCCACAAATCCGCAATTCGTCCTTGGACTCTACGGACTCTCTCTTGATGGTAAAAAAGTACACGAACAGATCTAACCTAGGTTTTATGCCTAGGAATCCTTCACACAAAGCTACGAAGTTCCTAAGGACTAGAATGTTGTTGGGAGAGAGATTGTGGGGGAGTACCCGGAAGTGCCGGAAGACATCCAAGAAGAAGTCGGAGACTGGCAGGCTTACACCACATACGAGATGAGATTTGAGGTACACCTTCTCCCCGGTTTGGGGCGAAGGGACCACCTCGCCAGCCTGCACCGCCTGCCAGACCAACTCCTTCACCGCAGGGAGATATCCCTCGGTGACCAGCTCCTGCAGATCTTCGGTGGAGAGATCAGAGCCTCTCCACACCCCTTATGGGAATCATTTTCTTCTTCAGCGGCTTCGGGCGCCGCTCGTTCTTGGTCATCGCCGGGGGTTTCCATCACGGCGTTGATAGGGATGACCACCCCCTCCAGTGGGACGGTCACTCCCTGAGATGGCTCGGAGGTAGCCTCGGGGGTCGCCGTCGTTGAAGGGATGGAGCTGCTGGAGGCCATTACGACGGGGAGAAGGTGGAGGAAAGAAGGGCTCTGGCTAGGGTTTTCGTAGAAGAGCTCAAACGGTCGCGCGGCTGGAGGAAGACGAAGACTGGAATACGAATGCGGGTAAAAGAGAAATAAATTGACCGTGGTGAAAATATATAGGCCCCGTGTCAAGATTCGTGCAAAGGGATCTAATGGATGGAACGTTGCCAACGTCAAAGTGAACATGCATGGTAATTTCGCCACGTCCTCCATCTTTTGCCGCTCCGCCGTTTCGGATTTCGCGCGCGTGAAAATAGCTGATGATTAATTCCCTATTTCTGTGAGTTTCGAGGTAGCGTAGGCTGCACCCTACGTCATCCTCCTGACAGTTGTAGTGAAGGGTCACGTCCGAAGATTCCATCGAAGACGGAGACTGCCCAACTCTGGAAACGAAGACTCAAGGAATCTCCGGCTACATTGCAAAGACGGAGAGGATTGTAGGGTTCTTTGGGAGACCTTTGAGATATTGCTTGACGAACTGCCAGCATCGCTCAGACAGGATATTCAAATATCAATGGGCAAGATGGCGCAAGATTTCAAAGTCCTCCGGGGGCTACTTGATGTAGCCCATCCTACGGACGCTTCTACATCTACAACATCAAGTACCCCAAGTTGACACATGAATCGTGCTCGAGCCAAGCTTCTCCAAGCTAAGGTGAATTCGCTCTTGTACTCATGTGACTTCGATACAACCCTGGATGGATTGCTACTTCATGTCCCGACACTATGCATCATCAGGTACGAAGACACGGGCTAGAGGAGCGACACGGCAGCTAGCAGCTACCAGGAGACCCCGGTACTACCGGCCCCTGGAAGCGGTACTACCGCTCATGGACAGCGGTACTACCGCCCCGGGCAGAGAGATGGACCCGAATCCCCAGATCCCATCGGTACTACCGCACTCAGCAAGCGGTACTACCACGCGCACCTGAAGACTCATGCCAAAGCTTCTGCCCGCTCCGGTACTACCGCACCCTTCCAACGGTACTACCGCATCTGACCGGTACTACCGCTCAACCGACCGGTACTACTGGACACCCCAGGGCCTGCACGCTCCAGCTCGGCCCTTTGGCCTTGTAACACCCCTTTTTGATACTTTAGCTGCCTAAACTACCCCTAAACTTGTGGCTGGCCTATTTATAGCCCCCCACCTCTATTGTAAACCCTAGGCATGATATTTGGAATTACTGGAAACCCCTTTGTGGATCTATCTAGTTCTTACATCATGCTCCTTTGACAAAGGAGCACCAAATATCCCAAACCTCGTTGGAGTTTGCATCGTGCCTCCGCGTTGTACAAGGCCTTGGCATCGGTGTCCCTTTGCCAAGACGTCAAGATCTCACCGAGGTTCCCATCTCGCCGTGCCGGTTCGAGAGAGAGTCCTCCGCCCGACACCGATCCTAGGGATTGCATCGGACCGGTCACCGCCGGCGTGAGCTATTGGTGTGTATCGTGGTTTTGTGTGTGTGTTCATCGCATTCTTCGTGCGTGAGTTCGTCGTGTTCAATCTCCCCTCCTTCCCCTGCACTCCATCCTTGATTTGAGTGGGATTCGTGAAAGATCAGGCCACCCTAGAGGTTTGCCCTCAACATATTGGTATCAAGAGCTTCGTTGCTCATGATTCCCCCACAAATTTTTCTTCTATCCACCAATTTTTTTGAAAATCCCCAAAAAAGAGCCCCAAATTTGCCTTCGGATCGATCTCTGGATTTGGTGCGTTTTTCGTGGTTTTGGTCCATAGATCTGTTGCTTGGGGTATCGATCTACCGCCTTTGTGTGTCCCTAGCCCCAATTTTGTTCAGTTTTCCACCAATTTGAGGATTTTTGGGCCGATTGTGCGTTCAAGTTCAAGATCCACACGCCCAGGAATCCACGAAGCGGTACTACCGGCAAAATGAGTGGTACTACCGGCGAGCGGTACTACCGGCTGTTCTCAGCGGTACTACCGGTCACCCAGTACTCTTGGACTTTTGAGCGGTACTCGTCTCCGACAACAAAATTTTCACCCCCATTTTTTTGTTCGCTAATTTTAGTATTGGCTTGTTCGTGTTTCGCGTGCGTGTCGCCTTCCTAACTTTAAGCTTCCGCAACAATATTCACATCCCGTGCTCATCGACACCGCGACACCGAACATCATCCCAACACCGGTAGCAAGTCGTCAATACCAAAGGTATAACTTGCTCCACCTTGTTAACACTTCTTCCTTGTGTGTATCTATCCTATGAGAGCAACTCATTTTGTGTTTGCCTAAGCATTGTGCACTTGTCCATGGAAAGTGAGAGTGTGAGAGCAAATACAAGAGTTAACATAGTAGTATAGAAAGGGAGAATAAGAATCAAAAAAAAGAGAGAAAAAGAAAAAGAAAAAGAAAAATAGAAGGATACATAGTCTCCCAATACAAAGAGAGTCTCAAGCTTGTAAGCAAAGAGAGAAAAAGAGCGCGACCGAGGCAAGTGCACAAATCCGTTGCTTATTTCTCTTTTGGCGAACGAGTTGTGGTCTCTCCTTGCGTTGGCACGACACCGAGTGTAGTCTTCGTTAGGACCTTTTGTGCTCATTTTCATAGTCATGCTAACCACATTCGTCTCCACGTGTGTGTATCTTTGTGTTTTGTAGATCGTTTCCTTTTTGCTTTGATCTTTGGTTCTCTACCACTTTTGACAATAACCTTTTCTTTGGATCGTTTCAATTGGTTTTCCACAACCCTAACCTTCCACCCACAGCTTTTGAGAGTTAGTTCTTTCTTTAGTGTGAGTTTTCTTTGCGATTCCACTTTGCACGCTTATAGCTCTCACTTGTGGTTTCTAGTTTGGTGCAATCCCCAAGGTGAGGTACAAGGCTAACAACACCATATTCCACTTCCATATACAATACTTGTGTGTTTTGCATGATGGATAGGCACGGTGAGTCGAGCCAACCACCTCCTCAAGAAGAAGAACATGGACCGTACATGACGCGTGCAAGTCACTTCATCGTCCGACAAGAGTTCCGTGAACGTTGCCAAGCCCTTGAGACGCGACAAGATGAACAATATGGCGAGACGCAAGACAAGTTCAAGAACATCGACAACCGGTTCGACGGCCTAGAATGACAAATGCACGCAATGCATCATAACTTTGGCCATCAAAATGAACCGCTTCAACGCTCCGTCGCTGAAACAAATGACAATCTTCGATGCCTCATCGATGGAATGGCAAGACCATGTTCACACGCATCAAGCTCTTCAAGTTATTCGCATCGTCACACACCTCCTCAACAAGATCTTCATGCAAGTGCTCCAACACGCAATGATGCCCCCGTGGTTGAAGATGGAAGTTCTTCGAACTATGTACCTTCCCCACGGCACGCCGCAATGTCAAGCTATGATGGTGATTTCTCTTCAAGGCCACGAGCAAGGCAAGAAGCACACCGTCATCACGCAAGGGCATTAGTAATCCAACAAGAGCAACCACAAGAAGAACCGCAAGTGCAACCGCAAGTCTACCACCATCGACCGCGACACATACTTGACACAACAAGTGATGACTCCAATTTGGAGAATCAAGCTCGTCATCGACATCAAGCTCTCCAAGATCCCCCTCCTCGTCATCAACGTCATGAACGTCCGCACCGACACCATGGTCATCACGAGGCGCCTCCTCCACCTCAACAAAACTTGGAGCGTCAAGTGATACAAGTTGAGCGATGCCCACCACGTCAAGAGGCTCATGACCATGATCTTCACCGTGAGGCCCATGTGCCTAACCAACATCACCAACCAAGTAACAAGACTCCTCTTCGTCATCAACCGCATCATGAGGCTCCACATCCTCAACAACCTCATGGGGCCCAAGTGCCTCAACACCGTCAACAACCGCGCCAAGAGCAAGAGCAAGCGCCTCAACAACAATATCAAGAGCAAGCTCCGCAACAAGGACGCGAGAACCAAGTTCCACCTCCCCAACTACAAGATCATCAACAAGGTCACCAAGCTCGTCGCAATGACCGCAACGATGAAGAAACTTTCGGCAAGCTCAAGTTCACAATACCCAAGTTCACCGGATCCAATGACCCCGAAGAATACCTCTCGTGGGCACTCAAAGTCGACAAGATCTTCCGCATACACAATTATAGCAATGAGAAGATGGTCGCCATGGCTTCGCTTGAGTTTGATAATTATGCCAACCTTTGGTGGGAACAAGTTCAAGTTGCTCGTGATGCAAAACAAGCGCCGCCAATCACAACTTGGCATGACATGAAGGCTCACATGCGATCCCGGTTCGTCCCCGCGCACTACACGCGTGATCTCTTCAACAACCTTCAATCGCTTTGCTAAGGGACAAAGACCGTGGAAGAGTACTTCAAAGAAATGGAACTCAACCTGATCCGCGCCAACATTGATGAGTGCATGGATCAAACTATGGCACGATTCCTTATTGGGTTGAACCACCCAATAAAGCGCATCGTCGAGTTCCAAACATACAACGACATGGTTGAGCTTGTGCACATCGCAACAAAGGCTGAACGTCAAGTGCAAGAGGACATCAAATACAACAAGCCCAAGACGTATTTCACCTACAAGAAAGCTTGAACCGCTACACCAACAACCTTCAATGGAAACTCCTCAAGTACCTCCAAGCCTTCCTTCAAGCCCACACTTCCTCAAGGAAAACTGTCCCCAAGTGGCAAACAAACAAAGAGTGATGCACCCTTCAACGGTGAATGCTACAAGTGTGGAGGCAAAGGACACAAGTCGGTCGAATGTGGAAACAAGAAAGTATTGTTCATCCATGACAATGGCGAAGATGAGTACTTGAGTGAAGATGAATTTGATGCCCGAGTCAAGGAAGCAATGGCAAGGCAACGAGTGGAAGATGACCAAGAACTCCTCATGTGCGAACATGACGCAAGTCCATCGCTTGTCGTCACAAGGATCTTGACCACTCAAGCACAAGAGCATGAAGACCAAAGCTCCAATATCTTCCAAACACGAGCCGGCATCAATGGAAAATCTATCAAGGTGATCATTGACGGAGGGAGTTGCCACAACCTTGCTAGCACCAAGTTATGTGAGAAGCTCAACCTCACCCTCCATCCGCACAGGCACCCCTACCACGTGCAATGGCTAAGTGACCAAGGGTCTGTGAAGATCAAGCATACTGTATCGGTCTCCTTTGCCATTGGTCCTTACAAAGATACGGTGGAGTGTGATGTGGTTCCTATGACAGTTTGCCACATGCTTCTTGGTCGACCATGGCAATTTAACAAGGCTGCTCAACATGATGGTCGCACCAATGTATACACCTTCAAATGGCTCAATAAAACATGTGTTTTGCAACCAATGACTCCTAGCCAAATAATTGCGGATAATGCAAAGGCTTTAGCGAGGGCACAAAGCACAACACCTACTTATGAAAAGAGCGGTGAGAGAGAGAACCACCTCATAGTGAGTGAGAGCCACAAGCCAAACCCGAGTGGAAAAACTAAGAGTGTGCTCCTTGCCACCAAACGTGAGATGAGAGATGTTCGGAACAACACATCCATCTTGCACTATGTCCTCCTTTGCGAGGGACTAGCGCAAGGAACTAATGAATTAAGCAATGTTCCTCCATCTTTGATGAGTATTTTGTAGGAATTCAAGGATGTGTTCCCCGAAGAGCTTCCACATGGACTACCTCCTCTTCGCGGCATCGAACATCACATTGACCTCATCCCCGGTGCACCACTTCCCAACCGCGCCACTTACCGCACGAACCCGGAGGAGACAAAGGAGATTGAACGTCAAATCAACCAACTCGTCTCCAAAGGTTTCATCCAAGTTAGCACTAGTCCAAGTGCCTTACCCGTGATACTTGTTCCAAAAACGGATGATACATTACGGTTATGCATGGACTGCCGTCCAATTAATGCTATCACCGTGTGTTATCGACATCCCATACCACGTCTCGATGACATGCTTGATGAGTTGTGTGGAGCCACTATTTTTTCGAAAATTGATCTTCGTAGTGGTTACCATCAAATACGCATGGCTGAAGGTGATGAGTGGAAAACTGCCTTCAAGACCAAACTTGGTCTCTATGAATGGTTGGTTATGCCCTTTGGTTTATCTAATACCCCATCCACCTTCATGCGCCTCATGAATCATATCTTGTGTTCTCTCATTGGAAAAAGTGTTGTTGTCTATTTTGATGATATACTTGTGTATAGCAAGTCACTTGAGGACCACATTACACATGTCAAGGAAGTTTTGCAAATCCTTCGACACGAAAAGCTTTATGCTAATCTTCCCAAGTGCACCTTTGCTAAAGACAAGTTGATTTTTCTTGGATTTGTCGTTTCTTCGAAGGGAATTGAAGTTAATGTTTCCAAGGTAAAGGACATACGAGATTGGCCCATCGCAACAAATGTGAGTGAACTCCGAAGTTTTCATGGGTTGGCCGGTTTCTATCGTTGCTTTGTGAAAGACTTTTAGACCATTGCTTGTCCTCTCAACGAGTTGACGAAAAAGAATGTCACCTTCGTGTGGGGCAAAGCGCAACAAAAAGCTTTTGATGAACTTAAAAAGAGGCTCACCGAAGCACATCTCCTTGCGTTACCGGATTTCACAAAAACTTTTGAGATAGAGTGTGATGCTAGTGGTATTGGCATTGGAGGAGTCCTTATGCAAAATGGACGTCCTATAGCCTACCATAGCGAGAAACTTGATGGTGCTCGCCTTAATTATCCAATTTATGACAAAGAGCTTTTTGCCTTAGTTCGTGTCCTTCAAGTTTGGCAACACTACCCATGGCCCAAAGAATTTATCATACATTTCGACCATGAGTCGTTGAAATACCTCAAAGGGCAAACCAACTTGAGTAAGAGACACGCTAAGTGGGTTGAGTTCATGGAGTATTTTCCATACATTGTCAAGTATAAGAAGGGAAAAGATAATGTAGTTGCGGATGCTTTGTCTCGCAAACACACAAGCCTTCTTACGAGACTCGAAATCAACGTGTTGGGTCTTGAGGAAATAAAATCTTTGTATGCTTCCGACCCATTCTTTGATCCAATTTTTGCAAAGTGCTCCATTGACAAAGGAGTTGATGATTTCTATTTGCATAAGGGCTTTCTATTTAAACAAAACAAGCTATGCATTCCGAAGTCGTCACTTCAAATTTTGCTTCTCCAAGAATCTCATCGTGGAGGCCTCATGGGTCACTTTGGCCACGACAAGACATTGGACATGCTCTCCACTCACTACTTTTGGCCCAAGATGAAGCGCGACGTGGAGCGCTACGTTTAACGATGCATGCCATGTGTTCAAGCTAAGTCGCAAGCTAACCCCTATGGTCTTTATATGCCATTGCCTATTCCTCATACACCTTGGTCCGACATTAGCATGGATTTCATTTTAGGATTGCCTAGATCTAAGCATGGTCATGACTCTATATTGGTTGTCGTGGATCGCTTTTCCAAAATGGCACACTTTATACTGTGCCATAAGACCGACGATGCTTCACATGTTGCAAATCTCTTTTTCAGGGAAATCGTACGTCTTCACGGTGTGCCGCGAACAATCGTCTCCGACCGCGACGTCAAATTCATGAGCTACTTATGGAAGACCCTCATGGCCAAGCTCGGCGTCAAGCTTCTCTTTTCATCCGCATCGCATCCTCAAACCGATGGACAAACCGTTGTTGTCAACTGAAGCCTCGGGACTCTTCTACGTGTGTTGATCAAGAAAAACTTGAAGGATTAGGAGGAATGCATTCCCCACGCCAAGTTTGCCTACAACCAAGCCAAGCACTCAACAACCAAGATGAGTCCATTCATGATCGTCTATGGTTTTGATCCCCTCACCGTGCTCGACATACTACCGCTACCTCTCCATGAGCGCACAAACATGGACGTTGAGAGGCGCGCACAAGCTATGAAGAAGCTTCACGAAGAAACAAGAGCTACAGTCGAGCAACAAGTCCTTCGCCAAGCTTCAAGGTTAAACAAGGACAAGAAGGAGATGATCTTTGAAGAAGGTGACCTCGTATGGATACACCTAAGCAAGGACCGCTTCCCCATGGAACATGACTCCAAGCTCAAGCCAAGAGGAGATGGTCCCTTCAAGGTCCTAAAGAGAATCAACAACAACGCCTACATCATCGATATTCCGACCTCCAAGTACCTTGCAAGCAATACATTCAATGTCAAGGAACTTTCACCCTACCATGGAGATGTTCAAGATGATAACCATGAAGAGTCGAGGACGACTCTTTCCCAATGGGGGAGCTGATGCAGCCCATCCTACGGACGCTTCTACATCTACACCACCAAGTCCCCCAAGTGGACCCATGACTCGTGCTCGAGCCAAGCTTCTCCAAGCTAAGGTGAATTCGCTCTTGTACTCATGTTACTTTGATATAACCTTGGATGGCTTGCTACTTCATGCCCCGACACTATGCATCATCAGGTACGAAGACATGGGCTAGAGGAGCGACATCGGCAGAACTGCCAGAGACCCCACTACTAAGCCTCGAAGCGGTACTACCGCTCATGGACAACGGTACTACTGCCTCAGGCAGAGAGATGGACCCGAAGCCCCAGATCCCACCGGTACTATCAAGCTCGAAGCGGTACTACAAGACCTGAAGACTCACGCCAAAGCTTCTGCCCGCTCCAGTACTGCCGCACCCTTCCAGCGGTACTACCGCATCTGACCGGTACTACCGCTCAACCGACCGGTACTACTGGACACCTTAGGGCCTACGCGCTCCAGCTCGGCCCTTTGGCCTTGTAACGCCCCCTTTTGATACTTTAGCTACCTAAACTACCCCTAAACTTGTGGCTGGCCTATTTATAGCCCCCACCTCTATTGTAAACCCTAGGCATGATATTTGGAATTAGTGGAAACCCCTTTGTGGATCTATCTAGTTCTTGCCTCATGCTCCTTAACAAAGGAGCACCAAATATCCCAAACCTCGTTGGAGTTTGCCTCCGCGTTGTACAAGGCCTTGGCATTGGTGTCCCTTTGCCAAGACATCAAGATCTCACCGAGGCTCCCATCTCGCCGTGCCGGTTCGAGAGAGAGTCCTCTGCCCGACACTGATCCTAGGGATTGCGCCAGACCGGTGTATCATGGTTTTGCGTGTGTGTGTTCATCGTGTTCTTCGTGCGTGAGTTTGTCGTGTTCAATCTCCCCTCCTTCCCCCGCACTCCATCCTTGATTTGAGTGGGATTCATGAAAGATTGGGCCACCCTAGAGGTTTGCCCTCAACACTACTATTGGGGATATGCTATATGGGTATCCTTATAGCATGTCACCAATCCGCCTAACCCGGGTGGCCCATAGTTGGTAGCAAGGCCTATGGCCTGCTGGGCGGCCTAGTTAGACGGATCTAGAAGGGAGGCCCATGCCGGATAAAGGAAGGCTACGCAGGAGTCGCTGACATACTCGGAGCCTTGGAGTACAAGACACGGAAGACTAGTTCATATTAGTGTAGGACTCTTTAGGTAGAAAGGGGGAGATTGCCCGCCTGGGAAACACTGTCGAAGATACATTATCCGAAGAACTTGTCGATACTCGCATCCACTCCACGGCCTAATCCGCGAAGAGGCAAAGCACTAAAAGAAACACCGGATGCACTATTTAATACTATGGCAGAAGACCGAGCATGATGCATGTATGATGCATGACATGTCAAAGATGCGATGCAATTAGGCAATATTAAGCGGAACTAGGGTCCCGATAATTAATTAGAAGGTTCAAATTATTTAGCTACCCCGTCGTTTAAATGTTAACTTATCAGGCAAAACATGGCATTGGTTCGCTACACAAATTTAAATGGGGTTCATATAAGACTAGAATAGCCCGCATATGGTCTCCATATTTAATTATGAGGTGAATCGACTATACAACCCGGACCCGCAAAATATGTATGCAAGCATGTACAATTGATATGCAACAATTCATATATATGTCAATTTATAAAATAGGGCTCGGATAAAGGGGTCACACATTGGGGACACGGCGATCTTGGTTCCGAAGGGGTTCAGGTTTGGTCTTCGGACAGCGGGATCGGGCTTCGGATCCGAGGACGGGGTCTTGTCGTCCATGACAGGGACCTCGATGTTCCGCGGTCTTCGGTTCTGTGTGGCGATCTTGGCAGTCATCGGGTCCGGGTAGGAGATCATGTCGCTCAGGCTCGAAGAACTTGTCGGTAGGCCTTGTACAACTCACTCGTGGTCGATCTTGGGCTCGAACTCGTGGAGATTTTGTTATCGACCTCACATCATCGTGTTGTACCGGGTTCATGCAGTCAAACGGAGCCAAAATGCATCACATCGACGGAAGACAGATACGCAGCAGGGATCGCACGAGCTTGAGTAGGGTCCTACTTGGCCTGGCATGTAACTCCAGGAGGCGAACACGCGGATCTTGGTGAGCGCGCTGCTGCAGAGCAGCAGTTGGTCGGGAGGAGGCGCTCGGACAAGGTGGCTCTACAGAGGGGAGGGTTCGAGGAACACGCTGCCAAGCTCGGGACGGGGACGCGGAGGTGTAGCCGTGGATGAGCACGGAAGGAGGGCATGGCGAGCAGGGTCGGTCGGCGCAACTCGGGACCGGCGAGGCGGCGGAGCTTGCGGGGCAGAGGAGGTCCCGCAGTGGAACTCGCTGCCGATTGTAGCCGCCGGGTCGAGGGAGGATCGCGCGCGACACGCCTGGCAATGGGGACGGGGACAGAGAGCTCGAGGCCGCAGGGCTGGGAGCAGCTTCCGTGGACGGCCAAAGTCGGGGCAGCGGGTGCCCGTGGCTGTGCAGGGAGGTCGAGGTGACGTCAGCCAAAGAGGCCGCCTGCGAGGTCGGGTCTGGTCCGCCGGAGAGGAGCGCTAGGGAGGCGGCAGGGCCGAGCGGCACGGGGAAGCAGACGGTGGCGGTGCTCGTGGGATGAGACACGCAGAGCGGCCATGGTCTGCAGGGGCAGAGGCGAGGTCGACGACGGAGGCCGTAGGAAGAGGTGGCCGGGGAGGAGCTCCAGGGGCGCAGAGGCAGCCGGATGCGATGAGGAAGCAGTGCTCGGCGGCGGCTTGCAGAGGCGCGCGAGGTCGAGGGTCATCTCCAGCGAAGGGACGGCTCGACGGCATGTGGCCGTGGGTTCCGTGAGACAGCGGGGATCGGAGAGGGGCGGCCAGTCGCGGTGGCACGGTGAGGAGACAGAGGGCGGGGCGGCGAGGTGGAAGTGATGGGGACGGGAGCTGCAGGGGAGAGAGAGACGCGGGGATGGGGAAGACGTGTGGTAGGTGAGGACGGGGTGGGGTCGGGTTGCGGGCGGAGATCCCGATGCGGGGAGGTTGTCGGTATGGGGCTGTGGTTTCGATCGGGGAGGGTCTCGCGGGGTGTGCAGGCAGGGTCGTGTGTCTGTCGCATCGGTGCATTGCACCAAGCGTGCGTGCGTCGCTTGCTTGTGTCGCATGCGCTGCGCGCTGCGTGAGCCAGGCAGGTGGTTCGGGGTGAGGAGCGACGCGGTGGTGGACCAGGTGTGGTTGACCGCGTGCGATCGATGCGGGGTGGGTGCGGGTCGGAGTAGGTAGGTGGCTGGGTCGGGTTTAGGGGTAGGTGGGGTGTTAGGGTTTGGGTAGATCTTTAGAGTTTTTATCTGGGTAGTAGGCTGCTGCCAGCTGGCGGCCTCCCTAGGTTTTGTAAAACGTTTTATTTATTGGTTTTGTTTTAGAAGCCTTTTGTAAATTATTTTTAGACAAAACAAAATATCTGGACAGACCCGGTTTTATAATTTGAAATTGAGACGGAGGATATTTAGAAAACAAACATAGGCTTTTGAAAAATAGTTTTAGACAAACAGATGCAGGATGACATGATGATACTCAAATGCAATGTGGCATGATGACATGAGCATGCAGTCATGATGATGCAGAAAATAAAAAACACGCGATTTTCTAGTAGTGGTTTTACCGGGGTGCTACAATTCGACACCACTAACAATGGATCTCGCCCTCGAGATCCGCCTCATGGTACGGGGAAGAAGGACGATGATCAGAATCTTCTCGCTTCGTGTAGATCCTCGCGACACCACTAACAAAGATTCCTTCTTCATCTTGAATCGGCAACACCACCAACAAGGGGTAGTTACTCACGTTCGTTGAGAGAACACTCCGGAGAAACAAAGACAAAGATAAAGGTCTCAAAAGATAAGGCCACCTTTAACTTTCGTGGAAGGAGTGAAAATTGCATTGATCCTCCAATTCAATGTACAAAGCGAATGATAAGAGTAGTGGTATGGTAGCTACTCCATCCCGCACTCAAAGCATTACTCTACACAAGAATAGGGGAATTATGCAACCAACTCTCGGAATTAGATTGGAGATCTCGACAAGCGATGTGTAGAGAACAAAGGAGTGATGCTGGCTCTTCGTTGGATCTAACGTAGATGAGATTGTCGCATTGGAAAACACCAGCAGACACGAGAAGGAACAAAGAGAAGTCCAACAGATGAAGGATTCCTCAGATACCATGAAGACCGGATGTAGAAGCACCGTTACCAAAGGAGGAAGCGAAACCCTGAAGGTACGATGGAAACCCAACCACAAGAATTCATGGACTTGAAGAAAAGATAAGAGAGAAGATTCAAAACTCGCAAAGGTAAGAGAAGAAGAGCATAGAGGTAAGGAGTAAAAATATACCTAATCAGATCTATCCAACCGATTTTGCAAAATAGTTTTGACACTCTACATTGGCCGTTAGCTAGGTTATCCTACAGGCTGGACCAGTGGGGTATCGTAACTGCTAAGCTCTGATACCACTCTGTAACACCCTTGAATCGGCCCTATGCAGATTTTAGCGCTTCCCGCCAAACCCGCATAGAAACGATTCAAGGACACCGACCAGGCACTTGCGTGCGGGTGGAAAACGAAGTAATACCATTGCACATTAGTCCACGATGGAACCCACAGAACATATATATACAACAATGACTCCATGAGTCAAGAATATAGATATACTATGCAAAGATCCAAATCACCTTGAAAATGATACAACATCCGAGTACGGATAAGATGCAAATGGGGCTAAGAGCCCTGAAGAATAACCAATGGCGTCCATAACCCTGCCCAGGCCAAGCCGGAAGGGTAACCCTGCTAACGACGTCGAACTTATACCTGTTAAACAAAAGGGGTGCCGACAAAGGGCGAAGGAAAAGGAGGGCGTCGATCGAGGCCAGTACACGGCGAGGCTAGAATTCGGCGGCTCTCGCCTGCATAGGTATGGTGGACTGAAGCAGCAGTGAAGCATGAACTAAACAACCTATAGAGACTCGATAAACTGTGGGCTATTAGAGAGAGATAAGAAAGACCTATTTGGAACCAACCTTATACTAACACCAATCATACCCATCCTAGTATTCCCCCTCGAGACCAAACGAGGAAGTCAAACCGAGGAACTCACATAGTTGGCAGTTTTATTCATTCCATTATAGTTGTGGCACTTACTAGTCAGATATAGATAGCATGAGTCATCCTGATAGCATAAGTAGTGGGAAGTTTTAGTTAACCATTTAGTTGTAGTTGCAGTACTTACTAGTCAGATACAATTAGCATGTGACATCCCAAACCCAGCAGTTGTTGGCACTTTTATTTCATTCCATTGGAGTTGCGATACTTACTAGGCAGGTATAACATGACACGATACACCCCAGTTCCACTAGTTGTTGGCACTTTTATTATCCATTCCATTGTAGTGAAGCTGATTACTAGTCACATATTAAGTCAAATTTATAGCACTACTTTAGTTATGCTTGTCTATGATCGAGATACTATGCTCCAAGTCGTCCATAACCATGGACATGGCTTTCAGAAAGATTTACCCTGCATGGGTGCACAAATAGCAACACACACACGATCAACCTCGGAAAAACCAAATCAAAACCCAACGAGGCTTTCATGACAAAGCAATCACAGGATTCATAAATCATTTTAGGGGGCCACCCCACTAAGCTACCCGCAATGAAGTTGGCCGGCTCCGAGATGGACCCAGGGTTTGTGACAATGGCTGTAAACGACTGGGAACCCGAAAGTGTGACTGGGCTTGTCGATACCGCGAAAACGTTCCACATTCCAAAACAGTACATGTGCTCCACGCACAATCGTAAATAAAGCAGTAAAGCATGGCATAAGTACAAGATAGTAATAAAGCCCCAAACTACTTGTGGCCCCAAGAAATAAAGTGTGAATCAAGCTCAGGCAAAGGGGGATTCATAGAATCTCCTGTATGTGGATAGTGCGAATAGTCAATTTATAAAATAGGGTATGCAAGCATGTACAATTGATATGCAACAATTCATATATATGTCAATTTATAAAATAGGGCTCGGATAAAGGGGTCACACATTGGGGACACGGCGATCTTGGTTCCAAAGGGGTTCGGGTTTGGTCTTCGGACGCTGGGATCGGGCTTCGGATCCAAGGACGGGGTCCTGTCGTCCATGAAGGGGACCTCGATGTTCCACGGTCTTCGGTTCTGTGTGGCGATCTTGGAGGTCATCAGGTCCGGGTAGGAGATCATGTCGCTCAGGCTCGAAGAACTTGTCGGTAGGCCTTGTACAACTCACTCGTGGTCGATCTTGGGCTCGAACTCGTGGAGATCTTGTTATCGACCTCACATCATCGTGTTTGTAGCATCCCAATTGTCTAACAATTGTAATGCTACTTGGTCTAGTAATATAATGGCTACTTCCTATACATAATTGTTGCATCATAAATATATCATGCTCATGTCATCATGCCACCTTGCATTTGAGCATCATATAAAACCCTTTTGATTTGGTTCTTCTCTCATATGCATTATTAATTGTATTTGGCTCTTGATATATTGTATTTGAATCTTGATAAATGCTTGATGCCCAAATTGAGTTGGGGGCATATCTTTTATTCCACCCCACCACCTTTCTTTTCACCACCTTATTATTGCACCATCCTTTTTCACCCATGAGTTTTATTTTCTTTTGGCTTTGCATCTAGCTCATGTGGGTTGGGTTGAATCCAATTATCTTTTCCTATAGCTTGGCCTTACACCATATTTTGGAATGAATATGTATAAAGGCCATGGATATTTATTTTGTTGTCACAAGAATAAAACATGGCATTTATTACACATGCATGGGCCATGCAAATCTTCACCACCATCTTTTCCCCTTTTGTTTTCCCTTTGGTTTTGAGTGGATCTTCCCTTTTGTTAAACATCTCTTTCTCTCTCTCTCATACCTCCTCCTCTTGATCTTTGTCCTTGTTATGTGTATCAAGCCTTAACCTCTTTTAAACCATCACCTCATCCATGCATGATCATTTGAGGCTATATCTTATACCCACCTCTATCTCTCACCTCACCCTTCTCTTTTCACCTTGTTGGATCTTGAAATATCATAAACCCTAAAACCACCTAACCTACCCCTCTCTTTAATACCTCACCACCTTCTCTCTCTCTCTCTAGCTAACACCAACCCTAAGCTAAACCCTAAACATAAACTCACCCTCGCCTTCCTCTCTAAGCCATCACCACCACTCCTTCATCTACCCCACTCTCTACCCTAACCAACTTGAGCCACCCTAACAAAACCCTAACCGAGCCCTCCATCTAGCTAACCCGAGCCACCCTCTCTAGCTAACCCTAGCTACCCGACCCTCTCTCTCGGCCTCTCTCCCTTTCTCTATGCCATGCAGGCCCCACCTAGCTACCCCATCTACCCCCACTCCTAAGCCCTAGCCGAGGCTAGCCCTAGCTCGCCCGAGCCTCCTCTCTCCTCTCTCTTTCTCTCTTCCTGCCGAGCTCCCCTCACTCTCTGGCCCACCTGGCAGCCTCCACCTACCCTGCCCTGTCCTCCCACGCCGAGCCCCTGCTCGAGAGGACAAGGAGGAAAGGTGGCACCCGAGCCACCTTTTTCTTCTATTCTCTACTGATTCCCCACGGCGCATTCCCCTTCTACTTTCCTCTTTCCCACGTTTCCTCTGCCTCTCCCAGATCCACCCTAGGGACTTGCCCTCTTCCCCCTTCTTCTCCACCGACGCCATCTCCCCTCTCGCCGATCCCCACCAGTACCACCGCCGCTCCATCGTTCCGACCGGCGAGCGCGACGTGGAGGTGATCAAGGAGACCGAGGAGGTTCTTCTGCATCGCCCAGAACACGCCAGCGAGAAGACGACGCCCTGCTGCCGCCAGAACCCTTGCTGCTCCGCTGCAAACCCTAGATTCGGGTCGTCTGCAACCTCGCCGCTCTGCAGCTCCCCGCCTCGATCCGAGCCCTCCGTCGAGCCCACGGTGAGCCCCTGTACCTCCTAGACACCCCCCCCTCTTTGCTGCCGTTGTTTGGCCACGCCGAACCATACACAGAACACCCTTTGCTTGCGGCGATCAGCTGCGTCATTCGGCGCAGTCGCGCAGACGGCATATCTAGCCCCCATCCATCTTGCTGTCACCATCCCTCACCCAGCCGCATTGGTTACCGCCTCCGCGCGTGAGCCCCAGGTCCCTGAATCGAGTCCCACAGCTCGGCATTGTCACTGTCGCGAATCAAACTGACCATGGAGAGAGAGAAGAACAACAAGACGGTGGGGTGGTTGCAAATAGCCCCTCCTTTTTATTTTCGCCTCAACCCGCGGTACACCGAGCCCCACTAGTCAGCCTCCCTGTCCATTTTACAAAAATGCCCCCGCAGTTTTGAACACCCAACCAGCGGCCCAAAGACGTCCCTACTGTCACCATGGTGGTTTAGCCATAGCCCGTGGACCTCTAATGGCCCAGCTGGCTAGTAGCACCGCGATTAGAAAGCTTTTTTCAGGCGGCGTGTGCCGCCAATAAAGGCCCACCGTCGATGGCTTGGGTCGAATTCATCTTGGTGTAAAAAAGTTTCCCTGGTTATCTGTTTTAACAAAACAAATTCAAAATTGTTTAAATTCAAATTCAAATCTGTTTTTAAATAACTTTAATATTGTAAATCCAAATAATACAAATGATATATGTTTTGGAATCAGAAAAATGTGAGGAATTCAAATATGCTATTCAAAATAATGTTTGAGCACTTTAATTTTTCGAGCTAATTAAAATTACAATAAAATGCCCTTTTCTTAATTATTTAATAACTTTAGTTTTATAACTCCAAATTTAACAAATAATATGTCTAAATCGATGAGCGCGACGAGCCCGTTCTATCTATGCATTCCATGTTCTGAATTGCAGCATGCATCATATAAATATAAAGTATACAGCAGCTTATATGAGAGCAAACCGGGCGAAAAACTTAATAAAATGCTTTAATCTTGTACCCCACACCTCACCCATGCCATGCTACTTTATTGCCATGCAAATTGTGCATTATTCATCATAGCATGATTGTTTGCTTATCGCATTTTAATTCATATGCTTGTGCACTCTATTTATGTTGGCTCTTGTTTGTTTGGTTCTTCTTCGAATAGACGCTGAGCAGGGGATATATCAGGAATCCTAGGAGCACTACCCAGATCCGTCCCTCGCTTCAACTGAGCTGCCAGGCAAGCACTACCACATGCTTGCATACATATAGTACCTATTGCCTCTATCTTATTCTTGCATCATTGAGTCGCGATTGCATCAAAATGAATCCCAAGTACTGCATAGCCTTTATTTTTAAACCCCACCGAAGCTTGTTCCTCCATCCCACGAGCCATTACTACAGGAGTTGTTTGAGCCATGCGGGTCGTAGAACAGCATGTGTAGGGTATGTGAGAGTCTGATGGATAACGAGGTACCTAAACAACTTAACCTGAGTAGTAATGGGATAACTAATGAAACTGGCACCGGTGAGCAATATCTGCTATTTGGTTCTTCATGCTCACTTGTGTCCCGTAGGACCCCGAGTACTTGATTCCTGTTCCTTGACTATTCTCACTATCCACATCCGGGAGGCCTTATGGACCCTCCTGAGCCAGAGCTTGATTCATTCGTATTTCTTGGGGCCACAAAGTAGTTTGGGGCTTTATTACTATCCTGTACTTATGCCATGCTTTACTGCTTTATTTAAGATTGTGCGTGGAGCACCTGTACTGTTTTGGCTCATGACACGTTTTCGCTGTATCGACAAGCCTAGTCACACTTTCAGGTTCCCAGTCGTTTACCGCCGTCCACACAAACCCTGGGTCCGTTCTGGAGCCGGCCAACTTCGTTGCGGGTAGCTTAGTCGGGTGGCCCCCTGAAACATTTCTGAATCCGATCGCTTTGTCGTGAATGCCTCGCTATTTGTGTACCCCTGTAGGGTAAATCTTTCTGAAAGCCGTGTCCGCGGTTATGGACGACTTGGAGCACAGTTTCTCGATCATAGACAAGTATAACTAAAGTACCGCTTTTAATTTGACTAAGTACCTGACTAGTAAATAGTGCAACACTCATGGAATGGTTAATAAAACTGCCAACGGATGGGGGGGTTGTTCGTCCGCTTTCGCTGGTGTTTAGAAGGAGGATGGATCTGTTATTTATACTGTTATAACTGTGGTTCTTAATTAACGGACATCCGTCTATCTTTGGTTAGGTGGATGGTTAGTGAGTATCTATAGACTTGTTAGTTATTATCTTTTGCTGCAATTGCGTCACCCCAGGTTATGTCCCCTTTAGAGGCATAAAGACTTGCTGAGTACCCCTAGGGTCTCACACGATAAATTGTTTGATTCAGATGAATGTGTACTGCAAGATGGATCTTTGGGTGGAGGAGACGGACGATGTTGGCAACGATCACTCGGTGTAGAGATTTTGGGAACGGGTATCCGTGAGATCTGTGGGCGGGATGTGTTTATTTATGTGGCATCTTATGCTGATTTGCTTCTTATCCATACTCGGATCTTGTTTTCTGCTTCCGCCTGATACTCTGATGTTTGATGTATGAGGAGATATCCTAAACTATTATATCTATCTAGGATATTTGGATCTTGCCGTATGGCGTTGCAATATTTCTATTTCTTTTAGAACGAATGGCTCTGAGGACTGTTGTATGTGGCTTGCATACATACTCACTTGTGTATGTAGTTGATCCCTTCGCCTGCCGATTACGCCGCTCGTTCTTGTCCTGATGTTCTGGAAATGGTTAGGACGGCCAAAAGGTCTACCTGTGAGTGGCCCTTGGCCCCACCGTACTATTTTAACCATTTTCGCTCATCCAGGCATGTAACTAAGAGCGTAATTCACCGAGGTAGTTACAATTGGTATCAGAGCCATCCCGCCCTTCAGGGTCTCAGCCAAATGGTCGTTGTCAGTCTAGCAAATATTTTTGGTAGTTATGTATACTAGGGAAAAACAAAACGTGACAGTAGGACTGCTTCCATTTTTCTTCTTACCCACCCACCCACCCTTTTTCTAGTAAGGAAGTGTAACGTTTTCAATCCTCTTCTAAAATTCAAACTAGGATTCACGTGTTCTGGGTTCCGTAGTACCATAGGTTGTGTGTGTGTGTGTGAATTCCTTGTCTATTTGTTGCATCCAACATGTTATCACTATCTGCCTTTTGGTTATCAACTGTTGGTACATTCCATACCGACAGGCTTTTGCAAACCGACGCGATCTATCTGATTCGTTGTGTACCGACGCGATCTGTCTTACTCTTTGTTATCCGACGTTATCTTGTTTGGGGTGTTCGTTTCCGTAGTTACTAATCGTTAGGTTCATCTTAAGAAGAAGGTGTTGGGATATGTGTTTTACTTATTCATGTGCGGAGTAATGATTTGAGTGCGGGATGGAGTCGCGACCATACCACTACTCTTATCATTCGCTCTTGTATATTGAATTGGTAGAGTTACTAATCTTGATTCGTTAAGTGGTTTTGCGCATATAGTGGTATTGTAATGCCGAAATTTGCGGAAAATTTTTCTTTGTTAGCTTGTGTACCACACTCCTTGTTCAGTCGTGTGCGTTATGCTTATATCTTCTAGGTGCTTTGAACTTTGTTGATATTTTAATATCATCTTAGTAATTTGTATCCTTTAATCTTGGTTAATTCCATTTTGGTACTATTTTGGATTATTATTATTCTCCATTATGGTACTAACTTGTGTTTTATATCAATCACAGGATGGCACCACCACGCTGTTCTGAGGAGGACATACCACCTGAACTGGGGGCTGCGTTGACAAGTATTGCTAATGCCTTGGGTACAATACAGCAGAACCAACAACGTTTTGAAGAAAGTGTCAGGAGGAATGAGTTTGTTCCGCTACCTCCACCTCCCAAGCGAGGAGATATCAAAAGCTTCCTGAAGTTCAACCCGCGCCACTTTGAGGTGTCTAATCAGCCACTTGATGCGGATGATTGGTTGCGTGAGATGTCAAGGTTACTGGTGACTGCTGATGTTCCTGAGCAAGAATGGGTAAAATGTGCCACTCACCTTCTGAAGGGAGATGCAGCTCTGTGGTGGGAGAATTACCTCAAGGCAAACTACACTGGTTTTCAGCCTACTTGGGAACAGTTCACTGGAGCTTTCAAAGAGCAATATCTGTCAGAAATTGTCATGGAGAGGATGAAGGAAGTGTTTCTCAACCTCAAGGTGGCAATGACAATGTCAATACCTACATCGAAACTTCATGAATCTTTCTCGGTATGGTGGCGATGAGATCTCCGATGACAAGAAGAAGCAAAAGAGGTTCGCATAAGGGCTCAATGCATCGATTAAATATGCAATCACACATGCAAGGTCAAGGCCCTTTCTAGAACTCCAACATACAGCTCTGCAGGAAGAAGCAAGTAGGAAAGTGTTTGAGGAGTCAAAGAAACACAACCGTGATGCAGCAAGCTCTTCAGCTATGTCAGCTCCTTCTAAGCGTCATGTCTGGGTTCCTAACACCCCACCGTCGCTCCCGGCTCCACCAAGACCTTCAAGCTACGCGGCAAGGCCACCAAACTCCTTCACTGCTGCTCCCAGGGGCTACAACCACAACTACCCTGGAGCGCCTGGCGGAGTCCCTGGCTATGTTGCTCCACGTCCACCTGGTGCTTGTTACACTTGTGGAAACACTGGGCATCAACACTAGAACTATCCAATGAACAACAAAGCTCTTCCTCCACCACCTCCAAGACCTGCGGCAATCTCTCCTATGGCTCGTGCACCTCCACCTCGGGCTCTCAACATCAACACTAAGCCCGGGTCTACTGTTGCTCGTGCCAACTGTGTCAACGCCGCTCAAGCTGAGCATGCACCTGGAGTTGTGATGGGTATGCTTCCTGTTAACTCAGTCCCTGCACGAGTTTTGTTTGATTCTGGTGCTTCGCATTCTTTTGTTTCTCATAAGTTTGCGCATGAGCATGATCTGGATATGGTTCCCTTATTGCATCGTCTGGTGGTACAATCTCCTGGGTCAAACATGAGGGCTGCTCATATCAGCCATGGCAATCAAATTGAGATTGGTGGCTCTTCGTTCTCGGCGTCCTTAATTATTCTGGGCAATTCTGACATTGATGTTATCTTCGGCATGGATTGGTTAACAGCAAATGCAGCTGTGATTGATTGTGCTGAACGCTCGGTTTCTCTGAAAATTCCTGAAGGCCATATAGTTTATTCTCCAAGTCTGACTCCTGCTATTCAGCTTTTCTCTTTGGCGGCTCTGAATGATGATACTATGGAAGCTATTCAGAGAGTTCCGGTGGTCTGTGAGTTCCTAGATGTTTTTCCTCAAGAGTTGCCAGGTATGCCTCCGGATCAAGAGGTCGAGTTTGTGATTGAGCTTGAACCTGGAACCGCTCCTATCTCCAAGCGGCCTTATAAAATGGGTCCTGCTGAGTTGGCTGAACTCAAATGTTAGCTTGATGAACAAGAGAAGTTGGGTTTCATTCAGCACAGTACTTCTTCTTGGGGTAGCCCAACCATCTTTGTGAAGAAGCGAGACAACACTGATAGACTTTGTGTTGACTATCGGGATCTCAATGCTAAAACCATCAAGAATAAATATCCCCTTCCGCGGATTAATGATCTCTTCGACCAGCTAGCTGGAGCTGTGGTTTTCTCTAAGCTTGACTTGAGAAGTGGATATCATCAAATCAAGATTCACAAGGAATATGTTCCTAAAACAGCTTTCACCACCCGCTATGGCCTGTATGAGTACACGGTCATGTCTTTCGGTCTCACCAACGCACCTGCCACCTTCTCGAGGCTTATGAACTCGGTTTTCATGGAGTATCCTGATAAGTTCGTTGTGGTCTATCTGGATGACATCCTAGTCTATTCTAAGTCAAAGGAAGAACATGAAGAACACCTTCGGTGTGTCCTAAACAAACTGCGCGAGAACCGCTTGTATGCAAAGTTCTCGAAATGTGAGTTTTGGCTGCCTCAAGTCACCTATCTTGGTCACGTCATCTCTGCCAAGGGCATTGCCGTCAACCCAGAAACTGTAAAGACAATTGTTGACTGGCTTCCTCCTGTAAATGTCAAAGAAGTCCGGAGCTTCGTTGGTTTGGCTAGTTATTGTCGTCGCTTCGTTCAGAAGTTTTCGAAGATTGTGAAGCCTCTTACCGATCTCCTCAAGAAAGGCAAGAAATACCTTTGGACTCCTGCATGTCAAGCAAGCTTTGAAACACTCAAAGTGAAGCTCACTTCCACACCAGTCTTGATTCCTCCAGATACATCAAAGCCTTTCCAGATATTCTGTGACGCATCTTTGCAAGGATTGGGTGCGGTCCTTATGCAAGAAAACAAGTTGTTGCTTATGCCTCTCGACAGTTGAAGACGCATGAGATCAACTATCCTACACATGACCTTGAACTCGCAGCAGTTGTCTTTGCTTTGAAAGTATGGAGGCATTACTTGCTTGGCAACCGTTGTGAAATCTTTTCTTATCACAAGAGTCTGAAGTATATCTTCACACAGCCTGATCTCAACCTTCGTCGGAGGAGGTGGATTGAAGCAATCAATGATTTCGATTTGACCATCAACTACACTCCGGGCAAAGCTAATGTCATGGCCGATGCTCTCAGCCACAAAGCTTATGTCAGCAACCTCATGGTGGAAGAACAACAGCCTCTCTTGTGCGAGGAATTCCGCCAGCTCAACCTTGAAATTGTGGATCAAGGGTATCTTCTGAACCTTCTGGCAACCCCTCTCTTGGAAGAAAAATTTCGCTCCATTCAACTTGGGGATCCTTACACTAAAAAGATCATCTCCAACATTCAGCTTCCGAAGTATGAGTCCTTCCACGTCGATGACCAAGGCACTCTTTTCTTTGAACACCGGATGTTTGTTCCGAACTACCCGGGTTTAAGAGAGCAAGTCCTCAAGGAGGCGCATGATTCTATTCTTTCTATCCACCCGGGCAGCACAAAGATGTACATGGACTTGAAAACATAGTATTGGTGGCCTGGGTTGAAACGATATTGTGCCAAGTATGTCTCAGAGTGTGATGTCTGCCGTAGAGTTAAAGCTGTCCATCAGAAACCTTTCGGTCTTCTACAGCCATTGAAACCTCCGGAATGGAAATGGGAGAAAGTAGAGATGGACTTCATCACTGGTTTTCCAAGGTCGCAGAAGGGCAACAATGCAATCTTTGTTTTCATTGATAGGCTTTCTAAAGTGGCTCATTTCTTTCCCGTCAAGGAAACAGTTTCTGCAATTTAGTTGGCTGAGCTCTATATCAACAGAATTGTCTCTCTGTATGGAGTTCCTCTTGAGATCAGTTTAGACCGTGGAAGCATCTTCACTTCCAAGTTCTGGGGAATTTTCCAAAATGCTTTGGGAATAAAATTGAACTTCAGCACAGCTTACCACCCTCAGTCGCAAGGACAAGTTGAAAGGATCAATCAGATTCTGGAAGATATGCTCTGTGCTTGCGTCATCTCTTTCGGCATGAAGTGGGAAGAATGTCTTCCTTATGCTGAATTCTCTTACAACAACAACTTCCAGAAAAGTCTAAAGATGGCACCATTTGAGGCTATCTATGGTCGCAAATGCAGAACTCCGATTGGTTGGTCGGGCGCAGGTGAAAGAACATTGTTTGACCCCGACATTGTAACTCAATCAGAGGAGAAGGTTCACATCATTCTTGAAAATCTGAAGATTTCTCAAAGTCGCCAGAAGAGCAATTATGACAGAAAGCACACGGACATGGAGTATGTCCCTGGTGATCTCGTTTACCTTCGTGTCACTCCCATGAGAGGCACGCACCGGTTTGGTATCAAAGGAAAGCTGGCTCCTAGATACATCGGTCCTTTCAAAATTCGTGGAAGAAGAGGAGAAGTTGCTTATGCTCTTGAGCTCCCTAAAAAACTCAAAGTCCATGATGTTTTCCACATCTCCCAACTCAAGAAGTGCTTCAAGGATCCCGGCAGGACCGTGGACCATGAGCTTATCAATCTCCAAGAAGACCTATCTTATCAAGAACACCCCACAAAAATCCTTGAAGTCGCAGAAAGAAGGACTCGCAACAAGTCCATCAAGTTCTGCAAGGTGCAGTGGTCGCACCATTCAGTTGATGAAGCCACTTGGGAATGTGAAGATGAGCTCCGTGCCAAGTATCCTACCCTCTTCGAGTCTTCTTCTTCTTCTTCCTAGAATCTCGGGGCGAGATTCCTGTTTAGTGGGGGAGAGTTGTAGCATCCCAATTGTCTAACAATTATAATGCTACTTGGTCTAGTAATATAATGGCTACTTCCTATACATAATTGTTGCATCATAAATATATCATGCTCATGTCATCATGCCACCTTGCATTTGAGCATCATATAAAACCCTTTTGATTTGGTTCTTCTCTCATATGCATTATTAATTGTATTTGGCTCTTGATATATTGTATTTGAATCTTGATAAATGCTTGATGCCCAAATTGAGTTGGGGGCATATCTTTTATTCCACCCCACCACCTTTCTTTTCACCACCTTATTATTGCACCATCCTTTTTCACCCATGAGTTTTATTTTCTTTTGGCTTTGCATCTAGCTCATGTGGGTTGGGTTGAATCCAATTATCTTTTCCTATAGCTTGGCCTTACACCATATTTTGGAATGCATATGTATAAAGGCCATGGATATTTATTTTGTTGTCACAAGAATAAAACATGGCATTTATTACACATGCATGGGCCATGCAAATCTTCACCACCATCTTTTCCCCTTTTGTTTTCCCTTTGGTTTTGAGTGGATCTTCCCTTTTGTTAAACATCTCTTTCTCTCTCTCTCATACCTCCTCCTCTTGATCTTTGTCCTTGTTATGTGTATCAAGCCTTAACCTCTTTTAAACCATCACCTCATCCATGCATGATCATTTGAGGCTATATCTTATACCCACCTCTATCTCTCACCTCACCCATCTCTTTTCACCTTGTTGGATCTTGAAAGATCATAAACCCTAAAACCACCTACCCCTCTCTTTAATACCTCACCACCTTCTCTCTCTCTCTAGCTAACACCAACCCTAAGCTAAACCCTAAACATAAACTCACCCTTGCCTTCCTCTCTAAGCCATCACCACCACCCCTTCATCTATCCTACTCTCTACCCTAACCAACTTGAGCCACCCTAACAAAACCCTAACCGAGCCCTCCATCTAGCTAACCCGAGCCACCATCTCTAGCTAACCCTAGCTACCCGACCCTCTCTCTCGGCCTCTCTCCCTTTCTCTATGCCATGTAGGCCCCACCTAGCTACCCCATCTACCCCCACTCCTAAGCCCTAGACGAGGCTAGCCCTAGCTCGCCCGAGCCTCCTCTCTCCTCTCTCTTTCTCTCTTCCCGCCAAGCTAGCCCCACCCCGAGCTCCCCTCACTCTCTGGCCCACCTGGCAGCCTCCACCTACCCTGCCCTGGCCTCCCACGCCGAGCCCCTGCTCAAGAGGACAAGGAGGAAAGGTGGCACCCGAGCCACCTTTTTCTTCTCCTCTCTACTGATTCCCCACGGCACCTTCCCCTTCTACTTTCCTCTTTCCCACGTTTCCTCTGCCTCTCCCAGATCCACCCCAGGGCCTTGCCCTCTTCCCCCTTCTTCTCCACCGACGCCATCTCCCCTCTCGCTGGTCCCTACCAGTACCACTGCCGCTCCATCGTTCCGACCGGCGAGCGCGACGTGGAGGTGATCAAGGAGACCGAGGAGGTTCTTTTGCATCGCCCAGAACACGCCAGCGAGAAGACGACGCCCTGCTGCCGCCAGAACCCTTGCTGCTCCGCTGCAAACCCTAGATTCGGGTCGTCTGCAACCTCGCCGCTCTGCAGCTCCCCGCCTCGATCCGAGCCCTCCGTCGAGCCCACGGTGAGCCCCTGTACCTCCCAGACACCCCCCCCCCCCTCTTTGCTGCCGTTGTCTGGCCGCGCCGAACCATACACAGAACACCCTTTGCGCACCGGCAGTCGCTGCGTTCGCTCGGCGCAGCGCCTCGCAGACGGCATATCTAGCCCCCATCCATCTTGCTGTCACCATCCCTCAACCAGCCGCATTGGTTACCGCCTCCGCGCGTGAGCCCCAGGTCCCTGAATCGAGTCCCCCGCGCACCGCGCTCATCATTGTCGCAGAATGGCCAGCATGGTCGAGAGAGAGAGAAGAACAACAGTACGGGTCGATGGTCGTTTGCAAATAGCCCCTCCTTTTTATTTTCGCCTCAACCCGCGGTACACCGAGCCCCACTAGTCAGCCTCCCTGTCCATTTTACAAAAATGCCCCCGCAGTTTTGAACACCCAACCCGCGCTCCAGCACGTCCCTACCTGTCAGCCGTGGCGGGTTTAGCCACTGGCCCGTGGACCTCTATTGGCCCGCTGTGAATCGCAGGCTAGGTAGCGCCCTTGATGGGAAAGCTTTTTCTGTCGCGTGTGCCCATCAACGATGGCCCACCGTCGATGGCTTGGTCGAATTCATCTTGGTGTAAAAAGGTTTCCCTGGTTATCTGTTTTAACAAAACAAATTCAAAATTGTTTAAATTCAAATTCAAATCTGTTTTTAAATAACTTTAATATTGTAAATCCAAATAATACAAATGATATATGTTTTGGAATCAGAAAAATGTGAGGAATTCAAATATGCTATTCAAAATAATGTTTGAGCACTTTAATTTTTCGAGCTAATTAAAATTACAATAAAATGCCCTTTTCTTAATTATTTAATAACTTTAGTTTTATAACTCCAAATTTAACAAATAATATGTCTAAATCGATGAGCGCGACGAGCCCGTTCTATCTATGCATTCCATGTTCTGAATTGCAGCATGCATCATATAAATATAAAGTATACAGCAGCTTATATGAGAGCAAACCGGGCGAAAAACTTAATAAAATGCTTTAATCTTGTACCCCACACCTCACCCATGCCATGCTACTTTATTGCCATGCAAATTGTGCATTATTCATCATAGCATGATTGTTTGCTTGTCGCATTTTAATTCATATGCTTGTGCACTCTATTTATGTTGGCCCTTGTTTGTTTGGTTCTTCTTCGAATAGACGCTGAGCAGGGGATATATCAGGAATCCCAGGAGCACTACCCAGATTCGTCCCTCGCTTCAACTGAGCTGTCAGGCAAGCACTACCACATGCTTGCATACATATAGTACCTATTGACTCTATCTTATTCTTGCATCATTGAGTCGCGATTGCATCAAAATGAATCCCAAGTACTGCATAGCCTTTATTTTTAAACCCCACCGAAGCTTGTTCCTCCATCCCACGAGCCATTACTACAGGAGTTGTTTGAGCCATGCGAATTAGAACAGCATGTGTAGGGTATGTGAGAGTCTGATGGATAACGAGGTACCTAAACAACTTAACCTGAGTAGTAATGGGATAACTAATGAAAGTGGCACCGGTGAGCAATATCCGCTATTTGGTTCTTCATGCTCACTTGTGTCCCGTAGGACCCCGAGTACTTGATTCCTGTTCCTTGACTATTCGCACTATCCACATCCGGGAGGCCTTATGGACCCTCCTGAGCCAGAGCTTGATTCATTCGTATTTCTTGGGGCCACAAAGTAGTTTGGGGCTTTATTACTATCCTGTACTTATGCCATGCTTTACTGCTTTATTTAAGATTGTGCGTGGAGCACCTGTACTATTTTGGCTCATGACACGTTTTCGCTGTATCGACAAGCCCAGTCACACTTTTGGGTTCCCAGTCGTTTACCGCCGTCCACACAAACCACAGGTCCGTTCGAGCCGCCAATTCGTTCTGGGTAGCTTAGTGGGGTGGCCCCCTGAAATATTTTTGAATCCTGTGATCGCTTTGTCGTGAATGCCTCGTTGGGTTTTGATTTGGTTTTTCCAAGGTTGATCGAGTGTGTGTTGCTATTTGTGCACCCCTGCAGGGTAAATCTTTCTGAAATCCGTGTCCGCGGTTATGGACGACTTGAAGCACAGTTTCTCGATCATAGACAAGTATAACTAAAGTACCGCTTTTAATTTGACTAAGTACCTGACTAGTAAATAGTGCAACACTCATGGAATGGTTAATAAAACTGCCAACAGATGGGGGGGTTATCCGTCCGCTTTCTCGTTGGTAAGCGAGAAGGAGGATGGATCTGTTATTTATACTGTTATAACTGTGGTTCTTAATTAACGGACATCCGTCTATCTTTGGTTAGGCGGATGGTTAGCGAGTATCTATAGACTTGTTAGTTATTATCTTTTGTTGCAATTGCGTCACCCCAGGTTATGTCCCCTTTAGAGGCATAAAGACTTGCTGAGTACCCCTAGGGTCTCACACGATAAATTGTTTGATTCAGATGAATAGGTGTACTCGCAAGATGGATACTAGATGGAGGAGACGGACGATGTTGGCAACGATCACTCGGTGTAGAGATCCCAGGAACGAGGATCCGTGAGATCTGTGGGAGGGATGTGTTTATTTATGTGGCATATTATGCCGATTTGCTTCTTATCCGTACTCAGATCATGTTTTCCGCTTCCGCCTGATACTCTGATGTTTGATGTATGAGGAGATATCCTAAACTATTGTATCTATCTAGGATATTTGGATCTTGCCGTATGGCGTTGCAATATTTCTATTTCTTTTAGATGGAATGGCTCTGAGGACTGTTGTATGTGGCTTGCATACATACTCACTTGTGTATGTAGTTGATCCCTTCGCCTGCTGATTATGCCGCTCGTTCTTGTCCCGATGTTCTGGAAATGGTTAGGACGGCCGAAAGGTCTACCTGTGAGTGTCCCTTGGCCCCACCGTACTATTTTAACCTTTTTCGCTCATCCAGGCATGTAACTAAGAGCGTAATTCACGGAGGTAGTTACAGTGTTGTACCGGGTTCACGTAGTCAAAAGGAGCCAAAATGCATCACATCGACGGAAGGCAGATACGCAGCAGGGATCACACGAGCTTGAGTAGGGTCCTACTTGGCCTGGCGTTTAACTCCAGGAGGCAAACGCGTGGATCTTGGCAAGAACGCTGTTGTAGAGCAGCAGTTGGTCAGGAGGAGGCGCTCGAACGAGGTGGTTCCGCAGAGGGGAGGGTTCGCGGAACATGCTGCCAAGCTCAGGACAGGGACGCGGAGGTGCAGCCATGGATGAGCACGGAAGGAGGGCATGGCGAGCAGGGTCGGTCAGCGCAGCTCGGGACCGGCGAGGCGGCGGAGCTTGCAGGGCAGAGGAGGTCCCACGGTGGAACTCCCTGCCGATGGTAGCCGCCGGGTCGAGGGAGGTTCGCGCGCGACACGCCTGGTGATGGGGACGGGGACAGAGAGCTCGAGGGCGCAGGGCTGGGAGCAGCTTCCGTGGACGGCCAAAGTTGGGGCAGAGGGCGCCCGTGGCTGTGCAGGGAGGTCGAGGCGACGTCATCCAAAGAGGCCGCCTGCGAGGTCGGGCCACCCGAGAGGAGCGCTAGGGAGGCGGCAGGGCCGAGCGGCGCAGGGAAGCAGACGGTGGTGGTGCTCGTGGGATGAGGAAGACGCGCAGAGCGGCCGTGGTCTGCAGGGGCAGAGGCGAGGTCGACGACGGAGGCCGGCAGGAAGAGGTGGCCGAGGCGGAGCTCCAGGGGTGCAGAGGCGGCCAGACGCGATGAGGAAGCAGTGCTCGGCGGCGGCTTGCAGAGGCGCGCGAGGTCGAGGGTTGTCTTCGGCGAAGGGGCGGCTCGACAGTGCGTGGCCGCGGGCTTCGTGAGATAGCGGGGATCGGAGAGGGGCGGCCAATCGTGGTGGCGCGGTGAGGAGACAGAGGGCGGGGCGTCGAGGTGGAAGCGATGGGGACGGGAGCTGCAGGGGAGAGAGAGACGCGGAGATGGGGAAGACGTGTGGTAGGTGAGGACGGGGGTGGGGCCGGGTTGCGGGCGGAGATCCTGATGCGAGGACGTTGTCGGTACGGGGCTGTGGTTTCGATCGGGGAGGGTCTCGCGGGGTGTGCAGGAAGGGGCACGCTGGCGGTCGCGCGTCTGTCGCATTGTTGCGCTGCACCAAGCGTGCGTGCGTCGCTTGCTTGCATCGCGTGCGCTGCGCGCGGTGTGAGCCAGCCAGGTGGTTGGGGGTGAGGAGCGACGCGGTGGTGGACCAGGTGTGGTTGATCGCGTGCGATCGACGTGGGATGGGTGCGGGTCGGAGTAGGTAGGTGGCAGGGTCGGGTTTAGGGGTAGGTGGGGTGTTAGGGTTTGGGTAGATCTTTAGAGTTTTTATCTGGGTAGTAGGTTGCTGCCAGCTGGAGGCCTCCCCAGGTTTTGTAAAACGTTTTTTTATTGGTTTTGTTTTAAAAGCCTTTTGTAAATTATTTTTAGACAAAACAAAATATCTAGACAGACCCGGTTTTATAATTTGAAATTGAGACGAGGGATATTTAGAAAACAAACATAGGCTTTTGAAAAATAGTTTTAGACAAACAAATGCAGGATGACATGACGATGCTCAAATGCAATGTGGCATGATGACATGAGCATGCAGTCATGATGATGCAGAAAATAAAAAACACGCGATTTTCTAGTAGTGGTTTTACCGAGGTGCTACACCTTGCCACCAAAAGTGAGATGAGAGATGTTCGGAACAACCCATCCATCTTGCACTATGTCCTCCTTTGCAAGGGACTAGCGCAAGGAACTCATGAATTAACCAATGTTCCCCCATCTTTGATGATTGTTTTGGCAGGAATTCAAGGATGTGTTTCCCGAAGAGCTTCCATATGGACTACCTCCTCTTCGCTGCATCGAACATCGCATTGACCTCATCCCCGGTGCACCACTTCCTAACCGCGCCGCTTATCGCACGAACCCGGAGGAGACAAATTAGATTGAACGTCAAATCAACCAACTCGTCTCCAAAGGTTTGATCCAAGTTAGCACTAGTCCAAGTGTCATACCCGTGATACTTGTCCCAAAAACGGATGATATGGTACGGTTATGCATGGACTGTCGTCCAATCAATGCTATCACCGTGCGTTATCGACATCCCATACCACGTCTCGGTGACATGCTTGATGAATTGTGTGGAGCCACTATTTTTTCGAAAATTGATCTTCGTAGTGGTTACCATCAAATACGCATGGCTGGAGGTGATGAGTGGAAAACTGCCTTCAAGTCCAAACTTGGTCTCTATGAATGGTTGGTTATGCCCTTTGGTTTATCTAATTCCACATCCACCTTCATGCGCCTCATGAATCATATCTTGCATTATCTCATTGGAAAAAGTGTTGTTGTCTATTTCGATGATATTATTGTTTATAGCAAATCACTTGAGGACCATATAACACATGTCAAGGAAGTTCTGCAAATCCTTCGACATGAAAAGCTTTATGCTAATCTTCCCAAGTGCACTTTTGCTAAAGACAAGTTGATTTTTCTTGGATTTGTCGTTTCTTCGAAGGGAATTGAAGTTGATGTTTCCAAGGTAAAGGACATACGAGATTGGCCCATCCCAACAAATGTGAGTGAACTCCGAAGTTTTCATGGGTTGGCCGGTTTCTATCGTCGCTTTGTGAAAGACTTTTCCACCATTGCTTGCCCTCTCAACGAGTTAACGAAAAAGAATGTCACCTTCGTGTGGGGCAAATCACAAAAAAAAGCTTTTGATGAACTTAAAAAGAGGCTCACCGAAGCACCTCTCCTTGCGTTACCAGATTTCACAAAAACTTTTGAGATAGAGTGTGATGCTAGTGGTGTTTGCATTGTAGGAGTCCTTATGCAAAATGGACGTCATATAGCCTACCATAGCGAGAAACTTGATGGTGCTCGCCTTAATTATCCGATTTATGACAAAGAGATTTTTGCCTTAGTTCGTGTCCTTCAAGTGTGGCAACACTACCTATGGCCCAAAGAATTTATCATACATTCCGACCATGAGTCGTTGAAATATCTCAAAGGCCAAGCCAACTTGAGTAAGAGACACGCTAAGTGGGTTGAGTTCATGGAGTCTTTTCTGTACATTGTCAAGTATAAGAAGGGCAAAGATAATGTAGTTGCAGACGATTTGTCTTGCAAACACACAAGTCTTCTTACGAAACTCGAAATCAACGTGTTGGGTCTTGAGGAAATAAAATCTTTGTATGCTTCCGACCCGTTCTTTGAACCAATTTTCGCAAAGTGCTCCATTGACAAAGGAGTTGATGATTTCTATTTGCATAAGGGATTTCTATTTAAACAAAACAAGCTATGCATTCTGAAGTCGTCGCTTCAACTTTTGCTTCTACAAGAATCTCATGGTGGATGCCTTATGGGTCAGTTTGGTTGTGACAAGACTTTGGACATGCTCTCCACTCACTATTTTTGGCCCAAGATGAAGCGCGACGTGGAGCGCTACGTTCAACGATGCACGACATGTGTTCAAGCTAAGTCGCAAGCTAACCCTTATGGTCTTTATATGCCATTGCCTATTCCTCATACACCTTGGTCCGACATTAGCATGGATTTCGTGTTAGGATTGCCTAGATCTAAGCATGGTCATGATTCTATCTTTGTTGTCGTGGATCGCTTTTCCAAAATGGCACACTTCATACCGTTCCATAAGACCGATGATGCTTCACATGTTGCTAAATTTTTTTCAGGGAAATCGTCTGTCTTCACGGTGTGCCATGAACAATCATCTCCGACCGTGACGTCAAATTCATGGGCTACTTATGGAAGACCCTCATGGCCAAGCTCGGCGTCAAGCTCCTCTTTTCATCCGCGTCGCATCCTCAAACCGATGGACAAACCGAGGTTTTCAACCGAAGCCTCGGAACTCTTCTACGTGTGTTGATCAAGAAAAACTTGAAGGATTGGGAGGAATGCATTCCCCACGCCGAGTTCGCCTACAACTGAGCCAAGCACTCAACAACCAAGATGAGTCCCTTCATGATCGTCTATGGTTTCGAGCCCCTCACCGCGCTCGACATCCTACCACTACCTCTCCATGAGCGCACGAACATGGACGTCGAGAAGCGTGCACAAGCTATGAAGACACTTCATGAAGAAACAAGAGCTACTATCGAACAACAAGTCCTTCGCCAAGCTTCAAGGTTAAACAAGGACAAGAAGGAGATGATCTTTGAAGAAGGTGACCTTGTGTGGATACACCTAAGCAAAGACCGCTTCCCCAAGGAACGTGACTCCAAGCTCAAGCCAAGAGGAGATGGTCCCTTCAAGGTCCTCAAACGAATCAACAACAACGCCTACATCACCGACTTACTGACATCCAAGTACCTTGCAAGCAATACATTCAACATCAAGGATCTCTCACCCTACCATGGAGATGTTCAAGATGACAACCATGAAGAGTCGAGGACGACCTCTTTCCCAAGGGGGGAGCTGATGCAGCCTGTCCTACGGACCTCCTACATCTACACCACCGAGTCCCCCAAGTGGACCGATGACCCGTGACCGAGCCAAGCTCCTTCAAGCCAAGGTGAATTCGCTCCTCTCATCATGTGACTTTGGCATACACTTGGATGGCGTGCTACTTCATACCACTACTATGTGCATCATTAGGTACGAATCCCCGCCACGTCGACCCATGAGCCCTGAAGCTGCACTTGTCTGGCTGCACCGGAGTGTCCGCTGAGAATCGATGGAGTGTCCGGGTAATCAAGTGTCCGCGACTCAATGGGAGTGTTCGTCCAGCCCCATCCCCAACCTGGCGTGGACATTTAGAAGGCTAGTTCAGACACTACACGGACACTACCCGGAGTGTCTGGCCACCCCGGACTGTCCGGTCAACTCGACCCGGACTGTCCGGCCTGAAGATGGGCATGTGAGCCTTAGATGGGCCCTATGGCCCATGTACCCCTCTACTTCGTCCAGAACTCTACTTTAATGCCTGATTTACCCCTGAACTTGTGGTTGACCTATATATAGTCCCCCACCTCCATTGTAAACCCTAGGCATGATATTTGGAATTAGTGGAAACCCCTTGTGGATCTATCTAATTCTTGCCTCATGCTCCTTTGACAAAGGAGCACCAAATATCCCAAACCTCGTTGGAGTTTGCATCGTGCCTCTGTGTTGTACAAGGCCTTGGCATCGGTGTCCCTTTGCCAAGACGTCAAGATCTCACCGAGTCTCCCATCTCGTCGTGCCGGTTCGAGAGAGAGTCCTCCGCCCGACGCTGATCCTAGGGAATGCGTCGGACCGGTCACCGCCAGCGTGAGCTATTGGTGTGTATCATGGTTTTGCGTGTGTGTGTTCATCATGTTCTTCGTGCATGAGTTCGTCGTGTTCATCCTCCCCTCCTTTCCCCGCACTCCATCCTCGATTTGAGAGTGATTTGTGAAAGATCGGGCCACCCTAGAGGTTTGCCCTCAACATAAGGTCAAATACCTTGTTTTGATCTTTTACTCTCTTCCACATGTATCTTCATCAAGACACATCAACTTTGGAGAACAGCAGGTTTGCCCCTTGTGGAAAATGTATTCATAGTTGCCTAAGAATACGCTACAAAGACTTGTTTATTCGCCACGATTTCGAACTAACGTAACCTCTAGAAACTGGAACATGCCATAACTCGTATGGTGTTGTTTCCTCGAATCTTTAGATGTTCCTTTCCTGATAAGAGATAATATTATACCAGATGTATCTAATACTTAATGATTATGATATTTTGACATTTCAATACACTTTGAAATTGCCCTATTATCATAATTTGTGAAACCACTTTCACATGTCCTTTTATGCTAAAATTAAAATAAATACTTTAGTCATGTCGATCAAATCGAAGAGACTTTTGTATTCTTGTTAATTCAATATCCTTCTTAACTTTTAAATCTTTTGAACAATTCAAAACATTTTCAAACTTATGTTTCGTTAAGTAAATACTCATATTCACTTAAATCCATAACGAAGTATGTAATGATTTCCACTATTTGTTGAAAATACGATACGTCACTATGTATAAATTTCAACATGAAGTATAAATAATGATTTCCACTATTTGTTGAAAATACGATACATCATTATGTATAAATTTCAACATTTCTTCACATATCACCATTTTACCAGAATGCGGAGTTTTAGTCATTCTGCCCAACGAGGCATGGTTTGGCAAAGTCTCTAGATTAAGCATCTAAGACCCCGATCTTCATTTATAATGAAAAAATGCAATAACCAAAATGACTTAAACTATAGTGTCAAGTCATCATTAAACTTTGGATATCTTTAGCATTCTAATCCTTTATAAATGTTTAAAAATATGAGAATAACTCATTTATAATCATAATGTGACCACAAAGGTATTATTCATAAGAACAATACAACTGGCTTGTAACTTATTCATATGAACAATCGTCTCGCCAAAAGCAAGACACACAAACAAGGATTACAAAATTATATTCAAGTCCACTAATCCAAATGATAAACCTTTGAGGAGAGGGGTGATGTCGGGCATCAACTGTTTTGCTTGTCGTCATCAAGCCACATTGCCTCAATTCCAGCAATTCTTAAGCACACCATCCTGTTTTCACAAAACGGGACAAGTATCCAATACCTATGTAAACTATGACGAGTTTTGCAAGAATTACATTTATAACTTTGTATATCTAACATATACCATTTTTCATTCATGACCTCCATTGCAATCAAGCCCTTCTGGGAGTTCATAACTCTAATGCAAGATTGCTAAGTGTTTCTCCAAATATTCTCTTTTTCATCCATCATGGAAGAAAACTCATCCAACGGCTCATACTTTATGTGCCTGATCTTGCAGAATACAAGATTGTAATCCAACTCTCCATCGAATGGACAATGGCTTATTGGATGATTATGGAGAACACACAAACACTGCAGAGTCATCGGATTATCTCCTAATGGTCATTGTATCAAGAAGATAAGATCACCTTTTACGAGGATATCCCTCAGGCGTGGGTATTAATCTATGAAGTTGGACCCTTTTGCTAAGTTCCATATCAAGCAATAAATTTCCCATGGTTGCAAAAGGACCTCAATGGGATAGGCCATGATCTACTAAGATATTTGCAAACAAACATCTAGACTAAGTTCATAATATGAGTTCAATCCTAATTGAGCTCCCAGTAAAATTGTCATCCCCTGGACAATTTTAGTGATCACAAGATTCCAATCCGCTACACCACCCCCGATCATCTCGGCCGGTAATGCAGTTTCAAAGGTAGACATTCCCCAATGTCAATCACATCAACCATGTGCCTCATGCTTGACCTTTCGGTCTCTTGTGTTTCGAGCCCCGTGTCCGACATGATAGTCTCACCAAATCTAACTTGTGTGTATTCGATGTGTAACATGGCTTACACCCACTATATGCGAACATATATATGTCTGACACCCGATCGTCATGGTCTGCCTCATAATGGAGAACTTTCTTGGTGGTGCACACACTAGGGGAACACTATCATTGGAATTATTTAGGGATTATCTTATTTGCTACCGTTGAGTATCTAATAGTAGCATATAATAAGATGTAAAACAGGTATGAAAGATACAGATGTGGCCTAGAGGGGGTGAATAGGTGGTTTAAAAACTTTTCCGAGATGGGCTTAACAAAGACGGAATTAAACTAGCGTTTACTTTATCAAGCACAAAACCTAGAACAACTATGGTTCACCTATGTGCACCAACAACTTATGCTAAGCAAGACAACCAACTATGTGATAGCAAGATATAGACTTCAAGCACGAAGGCTATCACAAAGTAAGGTGCATAAGTAAGAGCTCGGGTATAGAGATAACCGAGGCACGCGGAGACGACGATGTTTTACCGAGTTCCTCCCAACAATAGAGTACGTCTCGTTTGGAGAGGGGGTGGTATCAAACCACCAATGCCACAAAAGGGCTCCCTTATTCTCCGATGAATCTCAGCCCAATGGGATCGATCCACCCTTCCACTATATCGGCATCCAAGCTATATATCAAGGCCTCCTCCTTCGATTCCCCAAAGATCAGGGACTTTGGATGGTTGGAGAGGGAGATCTTGGAGTTTTGGTGGCTCTCAAATGGTGTTCTTCTTCTCCAGGAACAAGCAACTTCTCAAGGTTGAAGAAGGGGCCTATTTATAGGCCCCCCAGAAATGTAGCCATTGGAGCCACTTAACCCAGACTGTCTGGCTAAATCGCTCTGGATAGTCAGGCCAAACCGGACACTCTGGCCACAGTGCACCAAACACTCTAACATGGCAAAGAATCCGGCCAGAGTCCGGGCAATGTCCGGGTAGAGTCTGATCTAGGTCACTGAATGTCCGCACCCTCCAAGGAATCCTTCGGGTCGAGCACTCTGGCTTCTGTCTAGGCCGGATACTCCGGCGGAAATCTGCCGGACAGTCCGGTGCAAGCTTGATTCTGCACGCTGGAGACTCCGGTCTGAAAACCTGCCAGAGGCGAAATATTGGATCCCACCAAGAAAGAGCATTTCATGTATTATGATGTAGATACCTCTCTTGGTGAGAAACCAGAAAAACCTACAAGATCAAAAACACAATAAGGTATAAAGGGAAATCCATTTTTGATGAACTAGAGCTTGTTATGAATTACCACAAGCTCTAGAACCTCACATGTATAAGATCCAAATAATAACCAAGAAATATGATGCCAAGTATGCAAAGGTATGATCTCTCTCCGAAGGATATGATCTAGTTACTCACTCAAGAGCCCCTCTTGATAACACAGTTATCTATCCTATAAACCGGTCTCTCCAACTAACACCATGCGACCGGTAAGAAGGAAACCCTATCAAGACCATACATTTGCCTTGCACATATTCCACTTGAGCTAGATGATGATGATCTTCTCCACCTCAAGATGGAACACTTTTCTTGATTGGGCTAGCTTGGCGAAGACTTGCAAACTGCTCCCCCATCCTCCACTATGGTAGAACTACTCTTTTGGGAATATCATCTTCCCATATCCATGATCACCATAGGATGGCAAGCTTTAAGCACATGATCTCTTTGAGATGGCTCATCTTGAACTTGCACATCATTTCTATTGGAAATATGCCCTAGAGAAAAATAGTAATAAGTACAATTATCATATTTCATAAAGTTTATGATTAAGTTTTATATCATGCTATAACTGTATTGAGTGGAAACATCAATACACGTGTGATATATAAACAACCAGGAGTTCCCAGTGAAACTCTAGTCACTGGTTCATTGGTCAACAGATGATCAAGTTTCCTGATCATGTGGCATTTATGCCAGTTGGAAATGGAGTCAACTCATTCTGAGAATGAGATGATGAACCAATACCCAACCTAAACATCATCACCCAATCATGTCACAAAGTTCAAGTTATGATGATTAGAAATGGATCCTCGTAGACTATTCCTTAGACCGTGAGGCTATATCAATCACTGTCTCCCGAGAGTGCTAAGATAGCATCAAGCATCACTTGGTAATACAATGATTATAAAGGTGTGTTCAGGTACTCGGAGGAACCATAGAGGTGATATATGTCAAGAGCGGATTTGTCCGTCCATGTGACAGAAAGATACTCAAGGGCCCACTCGGAGAAGTTATATCCAATAGCTGCGCAACGTGTGATTTGATCATAGGGATATCACTTGTCGGAACGAGTCAAGTAGCATTGTTCGATAACGAGATTGAACACGACATGGTGATGTCATTGATCAGATCTCGGGCAATGCAAGTATCGAGAGACAAAGGGAATAAGACACGACCGTCCTAGTTCAAACGACGAAAGATCTTCGTGGAACGCATAGGGGTCACATGGCCATCCAAGTCCCTCTTTCGATCATTGGTCCGAGAATGTCCCGACCATCTCTAGAGTGTTCACGAACCGTAGGGTATCATGCTTAAGGGTTTTATGATGCTTAGAGAGTGTTTATAGGATCGGAAGAATCGTCGAAGAATAGTAGAGAGAAAATCGGAAGGGTTTTAGTAAGTCCGGAGGATGTCCGGAGTGGGGGTGGAAGGTGTTCCATAGCCACGGAGATTGAATAATATGTGAATGAATGTTAAATATTGATTTAATCATTTATTCATAATTATTTAATAAAAGAGAAAATCAATTTAAAGGTCAAAAGGCTTAATGGCCAATTCCAGAGGGAAGAGGGCCCATTAGGGAAAGGTAAGAGGGGAGAAGGGGCAAGGGGGTGGCCTGCTGGGCCAGGCCCACTAGGGACAGCCGGCGGCTGCCCCCCCCCCCCTCTCCCTCTCCTTTAATCCCACCCCGGGACTTTGAGGGAGGTAGTACCTCCCCTTCCCCTATATATAGTGGGGGTATTTGGCTAGATAAATACACACAATATTCAATAAAGGTTTCCTCACTTTTGGGGAGACCTCCAATTGATATTATCTCTCTCTCTCTCTTGTGACCGTGGTCCCAAGTTCGGACTGCGCGAATGAGAGACATCTTCACCGCGGAGCACCGTCGTGCTGCGGGATTCGGATCCAGGAGCTCTACTTCCGCAACTGTTGCTGGATCGGGGAAGCGAGAGTCATTGTCAAGCACCGGAAGTGTGTAACTCCCCACGAGGTGTCACACTTGAGGCACTCAAGTCGTTGGAGCTGCGGGAGCGCAAGGACTTCATCATGACCTTGAGGTCGGCTTCGGCTTGTCTACATCAACCATGCTCTCCTGAGCGTTGACAACGCTTTTTGGTCTTCAAGGGTAAGTTCGCGAAAAGCCTCTCCCATTACTACATTACTAATAGATAGGTCCTAGCAACATCAGGGGTTCAGAGGCGTAGGGTAAAAATTTATTATTTTCATACGCGGAACCCCTACAGTGGTATCAGAGCTAGATATATGCGTAGTACTGCTAGTACGGGTAGAACACACGAGATGTAGCGTGTGGGCGTTGATCTTTTAGTTGTTACCCTACCACGTGTACTTGTGTATACCGCAGCAATGCTTGATGAAGCAGACCCCAACCAACTTTACGCGTTCATTCGCGAGACCGGTCCACGCTTGACATACGGCTTGTATCGTATAAAGTGGCTTAGGGGGCTGTTTGTCTCTCTCGCATTAGTTGGTATGCCATTTACAACGGAGGGCCCCGAAAGGGGTGTATTATTGACAACTACTTGATCAGCGTTGTGGTGACAGTTCGTAGGTAAGAATGGTTCTTGTGCAAAAGCCCATTTAGCCACGTAAAACATGCAAAGATAAAGTAGAGGCGTCTAACTTTGTTTTGCAGGGGGCGTTGCTTTGTGATATGGTTGTGGCAAAGGTAAAGTGATTACCTTATGTTACATAGTAGTAGATAGTCACGGAGGTGACGGACTACCACGCCAGAAAGACACTGGTACCTTGGTGTGTATGGTGCCGGAACCCTGGCACCGGAATCCGGTGACAACGGATGGAGATCACAACGTGAAGGACCATATCACATCACATTTACATTCAATGTTATTGTTTGTATATCGTATTGTGTGATAGTATTAGATACTCGACGGTAGCCTAATAACATGATCCCTGTTAAAATTACCAATGATTGTGTCCCCCCTTAGTGTGCGCCACCAAGAAAGTTCTTTGGTATGAGGTAGGCTATGATGATCGGGTGTCAGACATATCTACGTTCGCATACAATGGGTGTAAGCCATGTTGCATAGCAAATACACTATCAGTTGGTGAGCCTAGAATGTTACAGAGACGTGTCCTCGGCACGCGGATGGTCGAAAGGTCGAGCATGAGTCGCATGAATGATGTGACCGACATTTAGCGTCCACCCTAGAACCCATATTGATGGCCGTGATGATCGGGGGAGATGTGGGGAAAAGGGGTCGTGTTATCACTAGGAACCCTTCAGGGGATAGGTGTTTCTGATTGGAGTTATTATTAAATCATTTAATTATAAACTTAGTCTAAATTACTTTTGCAATTATAAATGTAGAAAAGGTTCTCCCTAATGCAATCTTTCCTATTGACGATTGATTGGTTAGAAGGAGAGAAGCTCAGGCTAGACGGATCAAACTTCTCTATATGGGTTGCACGTCTCCACGTTCTCCTTAGCGAGAATAACGTGGTCGACTACATACTCGACGAGATGGATTTGGATCAGCCCAGTGATATAGAGACCCCAAAGCAGCGGGAAGACTACTATTACCATCAGGAGATGGCCTCGTTCATTTCAGTTACAATGCGTTTTGGAATGGTGGACGAGCTATGGCCTATCATGGGTAATGTCGACCCTCGTACAGTAATGCTACAGCTTAGGACACATTTCGTGGAACAAGCATGCATATGGGAGCATGAGCTGATGGGAGACTTCCTCTCCATTAAGATGGAGGAGAACTCATCGCTTGACGACCACTTGGAGCGCATGCATGATGCGTACATGAGGCCTGCATACTTCCTGGATAGCTGGATGACGGGATCTTTTGCAAATGGCGTTGTGTTGTGGTCGTTGCCACCAAGCTACCAAGACAAGTAAGGACTTGTATTATCAGAGGCGACATGGAAACACAGGATTTCCATGGGTTCATATCACATCTCAGGAATGTGATGGTTAATCCCATTGTCACTAAGGTCATCAATGACAAAGGTATATATCTGATATATAATTTTATAAATGTTATAATCTTGCAAACACATTTGCAGTGTTAAGTATATTTGATACTTGTTCTATTTTACTGAAAACAGGTCCTTCTACATGAGAGGTGCTTGCTGGAGAGGAGGTGACGTTGCATGTTGATGGCGAGCATGATGATGATGGCCAACGACACTCTCCCTCAACATTTATCACTTAGTTTATGTTTTAGGATGATTATTGTAATCGATAGATCGTGAACTTCTTTAGTGTGTCTCACACTTTGTGAGACGGTTATTCATATGAGTTTGCAACAAACAGTTGTTCCACTTTTATGAATAATTTCTATCCGTGTTCATATCTTGTTCGATTACGTGTGAATTTATCCTGATTTTGAAACTAATTGATAATGCATGAACATTTGTAAAACATTGAAATGCCTTTGAAAAATACCCAACTTAATGATATGTTCATTAATGAATGAAACCGTTGTTTAAATTCAAAGTTATATGATAGTATGTGAAAGACATTTGATTTCTTGTCACATATAAATCATGCCTAAGTTCAGCAAAATAACTTGAACACCATGTATTACTTGAATACAAAGTGTTTTAATGAATTGTTAAAAGTAAATACATATTCGATGTATTGTGTTTTAACAAAAATGGTAATTATCATTATATGATTGTTTAAATGTGTAAAGAAGTTTACCAAAGGAAACATGAGTATGAAACTATTTGAGATGATCAAAGTGTTTCATCAATAAAGGGTATGAATATAAAAGAGAATCTAATTACGACAATTTGATCAATAGTAATGAAATTCAACTTTATAAGATTGGAATAGAAGAAATTGTGGAATGCAATGCATTTGAAATGTCAAAATGCAAAGCATCACAATGTGATATTAGATATCAAAGTGGGTGAATAGATGGCGCCAAATAAATCGTTGTAGTGTAGATGTAGAGACCATTAGTTAGAAATAGTTAGCACTCAATTAGAATATATATAGTGAACCATGTGAATTTGTGAAAGCGACTCCATATCTGGTATGGATCGTTGTAAAAGTTTTGGGGTTATTCGATATAAGCAAAACAATAGTGAATAAGTCCTTGTAGAGTATTCATTGGAAACTTTGAATACGAAATCCATAGCTGAAACCCAAAAGAAAGCAAAACTTGTATTGCTTGGATTTTGGTACATTTTTTAGAAAGTTCGCATTAAGTGATATTTCTCAATTATGGAGCAAATGGAAGATAGTGAAAAACATGATTCAAAACCCTGCATCAGAGTGTTGAGAAGCGCAACGGAAAGTGTTCCTAGACGACTCTCTTCACAAAGGAAAGAATCAATGATAATGATCATTGTGTTTTCCCCACTGGTGTTTTCACTACATGAAGTAGGATTCAAAATGTAACCCATATCTTTTATGGAGACATTTGTGAATCATTTGTCATGATTACCGGAATATGACATACCTATGAACTACTAAGGAAATAATGGTAAACTAGAATTATGAGAAATCCTAGAAGCAAAATTCCCTTGAGATTAGAAAGCAATTCATTGCTGAATCTCACAAGTAAAGGAGTTACTTGGAATTTTCACAAATGACTACAAAGGCATAGTGGAAAAAGGGGTGAATGACAAAAGCACAATTTGTCAAGTATTGGACAAATTCAAATGAATTTGATCCAAGTGTGCTGAATGTCTAGTGGATTTAAAACTTGTAAAGTACTAGTATCTCATAGTAAATCTCCAAGTTTGATATTTGATCAAAGGATTTTGAAATTGTTCAAAATATTGAGTGGATATGTAATTTGCATGAAATTGAGTGGGATCTATAAAAGTCTTCCTAAAGCAATATGTGAATGATGTATTTTTCAGTGGGAGCAATATAAGTCTCAAATTCAAATATGTAGGAACATAGTTTGAGTAAGAGTAGTGACTCATACCCAAATATGTTAGGAACATATTTTGAGTGGGAGCTTATAGGAGTGATTCTTATGGGTGTTAAGAATAAAAGAACAAGTACCGATAAATAATGATTTATAGGGAGCAAAAGTTGATAATAAGAATATTATGATATTATGTAGTATTCCTTAAGGGATTCTGAAAAGGGTTTCAGAATAGAAGTTAATTAAGGAACTGGTCCTAATAACTCAAATTAGGAATAGTATTAAGTTTAACATCAATGGATGAAAGAAAGAAAGGATGATCATCATCCACTATGTTGAGACATAGGTTCTATCTTAGAAAACCATGATGATAACTTAACATACTATATGATCCAATAAGGAACATTTAAAAGTGATTAAGTTTGAATCACGAAATGTTGAGCTAAGTTTGTCCGCGGTGTCTAATAGAAAACTGTAGACATGTTTTCCAAATCCATAAAGGATGGCATATCTTAAAGCATAAAGAGTTATTTTATAAGGGAATATGTTGGAAACTCCTGTAAATACCGACTAAAGTCAAGTTGGAAGCGAGGTGAACAAAACATCAAAAGTTGCACAGAGTGCACTCGTGTTTCGATGAATACATTTATAATAATAGATAAGGGTACCATCTAAAGTGTTGTATAATGTTATGGTGGGGCTAGTTTGCTTTTAACATAGAATGATGTGTCCTAGGGCACAATGCCCATGAGAAAGCCCTCGAGGTTGATCTAAAGTCACTGTAGGCTCCTGGAATCAGGCCTCCTTCTGCTACCATAGCGATGATGCATACACACAGATGTTATCATGTGATGATAAAGTATTAATGTTAATCAATATGACATTAGTAAGTTGCAAAGGATTTGGGACTGTAAAGTACAGACCCAAGACTCAACCTCTTCCATGAGCAAGCATGTTCAGGGTACCGGATATATGGTACCAATGATTAAGAACAAATGCAGCTAGTTTATTTGTACTCTAGTGCAAGTGGGAGACTGTTGGAAATATGCCCTAGACACAAATAGTAATAAGGTGTTGAGCGCAAACCTCTAGGGTGGCCCGATCTTTCACGAATCCCACTCAAATCGAGGATGGAGTGCGGGGGAAGGAGGGGATGATGAACACAACGAACTCACGCACGAAGAACGCGATGAACACACACATGCAAACACCACGATACACACCAATAGCTCACACTGGCGGTGACCGGTCCGGTGCAATCCCTAGGATCAGCGTCAGGCGGAGGACTCTCTCTCGAACCGGCACAGCGAGATGGGAGACTCGGTGAGATCTTGACGTCTAGGCAAAGGGACTCTGATGCCTAGGCCTTGTACAACACAGAGGCACGATGCAAACTCTAACGAGGTTTGGGATATTTGGTGCTCCTTTGTCAAAGGAGCATGAGGCAAGAACTAGATAGATCCACAAGGGGTTTCCACTAATTCCAAATATTATGCCTAGGGTTTACAATGGAGGTGGGGCATTATATATAGGCCAACCACAAGTTCAGGGGTAATTCAGGCATAAAAGGGTAAAAAACTAGACGAAATAGGAATATTATTGGGCATCAAACCCACGTTGATGTCCAGGAGGACGATTCCGGCAATAAGCTTGGCGTCGCCGGAATCGGCGCCGAAATTTCCGGTCGCCGCCAGAATTTCCGGTCGAAACCGGAACGGCTCACAAAGGCGATGTCCGGTCGGTGCCGGAAGTTGTCGGTGCACGCCGGTATTTCTGATCGCTGGTCTGGTCTGCCGAGGCATGCGCCGGACGTTCCGGCGAGGATTCCAGTCCGCCGGTCCTGGCGCCGGTTTGGCCTGGGACTCCGGTTCGCGTTGGCTTGGCTCCTTCTTTTGGCATTTCTTCATGTGGTTTGTACCTAAGGATGCATAAGGTATTGGCATGAAGTAGCAAGCCATCCAAGGATGTATCGAAGTCACATGAGACAAGGAGTGAATTCACCTTAGCTTGAAGGAGCTTGGCTTGGGCACGGGTCATCGATCCACTTGGGGGACTTGTTGGTGTAGATGTAGGAGCGTCCGTAGGACGGGCGGCATCAGCTCCACCCCCCTTGGGAAAGAGTCGTCCTCGACTCTTCATGGTTGTCATCTTGAGCATCTCCATGGTAGGGTGAGAGATCTTTGACGTTGAACGTATTGCTTGCGGGTACTTGGACGCCGGTATGTCGATGATGTAGGCGTTGTTGTTGATTCTCTTGAGGACCTTGAAGGGACCATCTCCTCTTGGCTTGAGCTTGGAGTCACGTTCCTTGGGGAAGCGGTCTTTGCTTAGGTGTATCCACACAAGATCACCTTCTTCGAATATCATCTCCTTATTGTCCTTGTTTAACCTTGAAGCTTGGCGAAGGACTTGTTGCTCGATAGTAGATTTTGTTTCTTCATGAAGCTTCTTCATAGCTTGTGCGCGTTTCTCGACGTCCATGTTTGTGCGCTCATGTAGAGGTAGTGGTAGGATGTCGAGCGCGGTGACGGGCTCGAAACCATAGATGATCATGAATGGACTCATCTTGGTTGTTGAGTGCTTGGCACGGTTGTAGGCGAACTTGGTGTGGGGAATGCATTCCTCCCAATCCTTCAAGTTTTTCTTGATCAACACACGTAGGAGAGTTTCGAGGCTTCGGTTAACAACCTCGGTTTGTCCATCGGTTTGAGGATACGACACAGATGAAAAGAGGAGCTTGACGCCGAGCTTGGCCATGAGGGTGTTCCATAAGTAGCTCATGAATTTTACGTCGTGGTCGGAGACGATTGTTCGTGGCACACCGTGAAGACGGACGATTTCCCTGAAAACAAATTTGCAACATGTGAAGCATCGTCGGTCTTATGGCACGGTATGAAGTGTGCCATTTTGGAAAAGCGATCCACGGCAACAAATATAGAGCCATGACCATGCTTAGATCTAGGCAATCCTAATACGAAATCCATGCTAATGTCGGACCAAGGTGTATGAGGAATAGGCAATGGCATATAAAGACCATAAGGATTAGCTTGCGACTTAGCTTGAACACATGTCGTGCATCGTTGAACGTAGCGCTCCACGTCGTGCTTCATCTTGGGCCAAAAGTAGTGAGTGGGGAGCATGCCCAATGTCTTTTCATGGCCAAAGTGACCCATAAGGCCTCCACCATGAGATTCTTGGAGAAGCAAGAGTTGGAGGGATGACTTCAGAATGCAAATCTTGTTTTGTTTAAAGAGGAAGCCCTTATGCAAATAGAAATCATCAACTCCTTTGTCAATGGAGCACTTTGCGAAAATTGGTTCAAAGAACGGGTCAGAAGCATACAAAGATTTTATTTCCTCAAGACCCAACACGTTGATTTCAAGTATCGTAAGAAGGCTTGTGTGCTTGCGAGACAAAGCGTCCGCAACTACATTATCTTTGCCCTTCTTATACTTGATAATGTACGGAAAAGACTCCATGAACTCAACCCACTTAGCGTGTCTCTTACTCAAGTTGGCTTGGCCTTTGAGATATTTCAACGACTCGTGGTCATAATGTATGATAAATTCTTTGGGCCATAGGTAGTGTTGCCATACTTGAAGAACACGAACTAAGGCAAAAAGCTCTTTGTCATAAATTGGATAATTAAGGCGAGCACCATCAAGTTTCTCGCTATGGTAGGCTATAGGACGTCTATTTTGCATAAGGACTCCTCCAATGCCAATACCACTAGCATCACACTCTATCTCAAAAGTTTTTGTGAAATCCGGTAACGCAAAGAGAGGTGCTTCGGTGAGCCTCTTTTTAAGTTCATCAAAAGCTTTTTGTTGTGCTTTGCCCCACACGAAGGTGACATTCTTTTGCGTCAAAAAATTGAGAGGACAAGAAATGGTGGAAAAGTCTTTCACAAAGCAACGATAGAAACCGCCCAACCCATGAAAACTTCGGAGTTCACTCACATTTGTTGGGATGGGCCAATCTCGTATGTCCTTTACCTTGGAAACATCAACTTCAATTCCCTTCGAAGTAACGACAAATCCAAGAAAAATCAACTTGTCTTTAGCAAACGTGCACTTGGGAAGATTAGCATAAAGCTTTTCATGTCAAAGGATTTGCAAAACTTCCTTGACATGTGTAATATGGTCCTCAAGTGATTTTCTATAAACAAGAATATCATCGAAATAGACAACAACACTTTTTCCAATGAGAGAGCGCATGAAGGTGGATGGGGCATTAGATAAACCAAAGGGCATAACCAACCATTCATAGAGACCAAGTTTGGTCTTGAAGGCAGTTTTCCACTCATCACCTTCAGCCATGCGTATTTGATGGTAACCACTACAAAGATCAATTTTCGAAAAAATAGTGTCTCAACACAATTCATCAAGCATGTCATCGAGACGTGGTATGGGATGTCGATAACGCACGGTGATAGCATTGATTGGATGGCAGTCCATGCATAACCGTAACGAATCATCCGTTTTTGGAACAAGTATCACGGGTATGGCACTTGGACTAGTGCTAACTTGGATCAAACCTTTGGAGACGAGTTGGTTGATTTGATGTTCAATCTCCTTTGTCTCCTCCGGGTTCGTGCGGTAAGCGGCACAGTTGGGAAGTGGTGCGTTGGGGATGAGATCAATGCGATGTTCTATGCCGCGAAGAGGGGGTAGTCCAGGTGGAAGCTCTCCGGGAAACACATCCTTGAATTCCTGCAAAACAATCACCAAAGATGGAGGAACGTTGGTTGATTATTAGTTCCTTGCGCTAGTCCCTTGCAAAGGAGGACATAGTGCAAGATGGATGGGTTGTTCTGAACATCTCTCATCTCACTTTTGGTGGCAAGGAGAACACTCTTAGTTTTTCCACTCGAGTTTGGCTTGTGGCTCTCACTCACTATGAGGTGGTTCTCTCTCTCACCGCTCTTCTCACAAGTAGGTGTTGTGCTTTGCGCCCTCGCTAAAGCCTTTGCATTGTCCGCAATTATTTGGCTAGGAGTCATTGGTTGCAAAACACATGTTTTGTTGACCCATTTGAAGGTGTATACATTGGTGCGACCATCATGTTGAGCAGCCTTGTCAAATTGCCATGGTCGACCAAGAAGCATGTGGCAAACTGTCATAGGAACCACATCACACTCCACCGTGTCTTTGTAAGGACCAATGACGAAGGAGACCGATACGGTATGCTTGATCTTCACGGACCCTTGGTCACTTAGCCATTGCATGTGGTAGGGGTGCTTGTGCGGATGGAGGGTGAGGTTGAGCTTCTCACACAACTCGGTGCTCGCAAGGTTGTGGCAACTCCCTCCATCAATGATCACCTTGATAGATTTGCCATTGATGTTGGCTCGTGTTTGGAAGATATTGGAGCGTTGGTCTTCATGCTCTTGTGCTTGAGTGGTCAAGATCCTTGTGACAACAAGCGATGGACTTGCGTCATGTTCACACATGAGGAGTTCTTGGTCATCTTCCACTCGTTTCTTTGCCATTGCTTCCTTGACTCGGGCATCAAATTCATCTTCACTCAAGTACTCTTCTTCGCCATTGTTGTGGATGAACAATACTTTCTTGTTTCCACATTCGGCCGACTTGTGTCCTTTGCTTCCACACTTGTAGCACTCACCGTGGAAAGGTGTGTCACTCTTTTCTTGTTTGCCACTTGGGGGCAGTTTTCCTTGAGAAAGTGTTGGCTTGAAGGAAGGCTTGGAGATACTTGAGGAGCTTCCATTGAAAGTTGTTGGTGTAGCGGTTGAAGCTTGCTTGTAGGTGAAGTACGTCTTGGGCTTGTTGTACTTGATATCCTCTTAAGCAGCGTTCAGCCTTTGTTGCGATGTGCACAAGCTCAACCATGGTGTTGTATGTTTGGAACTCGACGATGCGCTTGATTGGGTGACTCAAGCCAATAAGGAAACGTGCCATTGTTTGCTCCATGCGCTCATCAATGTTGGCGTGAATCAAGTTGAGTTCGATTTCCTTGAACTACTCTTCCACGGTCTTTGTCCCTTGACGAAGCGCTTGAAGTTGTTGAAGAGGTCGCGCGTGTAATGCACGGGGACAAAGCAGGATCTCATATGAACCTTCATGTCATGCCAAGTTGTGATTAGCGGCTCTTTTCTTGCATCACGAGCAACTTGAACTTGTTCCCACCAAAGGTTGGCGTAGTCATCAAACTCAAGCGAAGCCATGGCGACCATCTTCTCGTTGCTATAGTTGTGCATGCAGAAGATCTTGTCAACTTTGAGTGCCCACGAGAGGTATTCTTCGGGGTCAATGGAGTCGGTGAACTTGAGCATTGTGAACTTGAGCTTGCCAAAAGTTTGTTCATCGTTGCGGTCATTGCGAAGAGCTTGGTGACCATGTTGATGATCTTGTGGTTGAGGAGGTGGAACTTGGTTCTCGTAATCTTGTTGCGGAGCTTTTCTTGATGTTGTTGTTGTGGAGCTTGATCTTGCTCTTGGCGCGGTTGTTGACGTGGTTGAGGCGCTTGGGCCTCATGGTGGCGAGGGTGTGGGGCCTCTTGATGTGGTTGATGACGAATGGGAGGCCCATTCCTCGGTTGGTGATGTTGGTTTGGCACATGGGCCTCACGGCGAAGATCATGGTCTTGAGCGTCTTGACGTGGTGGGCGTCGCTCAATTTGGACCACTTGGCGCTCCAAGTTTTGATGTGGTGGAGGAGGCGCCTCGTGATGACCATGGTGTCGGTGCGGACGTTCATGACAAGGAGGAGGATCTTGGAGAGCTTCACGTCGAAGACGAGCTTGATTTGCCAAACTGGAGTCATCACTTGTTGTGTCAAGTATGTGTCGCGGTCGATGGTGGTAGACTTGCGGTTCTTCTTGTGGTTGCTCATGTTGGATTAATAGTGCCCTTGCGTGATGATGGTGAGCTTCTTGCCTTGCTCGTGGCCTTGAAGAGAAATCACCATCATAGCTTGACGTTGCGGCATGCCGTGGGGAAGGTACATAGTTTGAAGAACTTCCATCTTCAACCACGGGGGCATCATTGCATCTTGGAGCACTTGGATGGAGATCTTGTTGGAGAGGAACATGACAACGCCATGAACTTGAAGAGCTTGATGCACGTGAGCATGGCCTTGCCATTCCATCGGTGAGGCGTCGAAGATTGTCATTTGTTTCGGCGATGGAGCGTTGGAACGCTTCATTTTGATGGCCAAAGTTGTGATGCATTATGTGCATTTGTCTTTTGAGGCCATCGAAGCGGTTGTCGATGTTCTTGAACTCGGCTAGCGTCTCGCCAAATTGTTCATCTTGTCGCGTCTCAAGGGCTTGGCAACGTTCACGGAACTCTTGTCGGACGATGAAGTGACTTGCGCGCGTCATGTACAGTCCTTGATCTTCTTCTTGGGGAGGTGGTTGGTTCGACTCACCGTGCCTATCCATCATGCAAAACACACAAGTATTGTATATGGAAGTGGAATATGGTGGTGTTAGCCTTGTACCTCACCTTGGGGATTGCACCAAACTAGAAACCACAAGTTAGAGCTATACGTGTGCATAGTGGAATTGCAAAGAAAACTCACACTAAAGAAAGAACTAACTCTCAAAAGCTTGTTGGTGGTACGTTAGGGCTGTGGAAAACCAAATGAAATGATCCAAAGAAAAGGTTATTGTCAAACGTGGTAGAGAACCAAAAGATCAAAAGAAAATAGGAGGCGATCTACAAAACACTAGGATACACACACGTGGAGACGGATGTGGTTAGCACGACTATGAAAATGATCACAAAAGGTCCTAACGAAGACTATGCTCGGTGTCGTGCCAACGCAAGGAGAGACCACAACTCGTTCACCAAAAGAGAAATAAGCAACAGATTTGTGCACTTGCCTCGGTCGTGCTCTTTTTCTCTCTTTGCTTACAAGCTTGAGACTCTCTTTGTATTGGGAGACTATGTTTCTTTCTATTTTTCTTTTGCTTTTTCTATTTCTCTTTTTTTTATTCTTTTTCTCCCTTTCTATACTACTATGTTAACTCTTGTATTTGCTCTCACACACTCACTTTCCAAGAAAAAGTGCACAATGCTTAGGCAAACACAAGATGAGTTGCTCTCATAGGATAGATACACTCAAGGAAGAAGGGTTAACAAGGTGGAACAAGTTATACCTTTGGTATGATGACTTGTTACCGGTGTTGGGGATGATGTTCGGTGTCGCGGTGTCGATGAGCACGGCATGTGAATATTGTTGTGGAAGCTTGAAGTTAGTTTGGCGACACGCACACGAAACACGAACAACACAAGAGGAAAAACGGACCAAAAATGAGGGAAACTGAGTTTTTTTGGCCAAATCGTGAAGGCAAACCTGGTGCCGAAATTCGGTGGCTAGTCCGGTTCGCGGACTATCGCCCGAAATTTCAATGGCTGGGCCGGTCCACCGAGCCGGGTGCCGGTTTGAGTTCGTGATGAACTCCAAAATTCAAATCGGTCAAAATTTTCGGAAATTTGTCTAAATTGGGCTGGGAAAAGGTTCTAGGGAGGTATATCGGTACCCAAAGCAACATATCTGTGGAACAAAACCATGAAAAATGCACCAAATCTAGAGAATTATCCGAAGGCAAATTTGGGGCTCTTTTGGGGGATTTTAAATTTTTTGGTGGATAGAAGAAAATTTTGTGGGGGAATTCATGAGCAACGAAGCTCTTGATACCAATATATTGAGGGCAAACCTCTAGGGCGGCCTGGTCTTTCACGAATCCCACTCAAATCGAGGATGGAGTGTGGGGGAAGGAGGGGAGGATGAACACGACGAACTCACGCACGAAGAACGCGATGAACTGATGCGCTCGACGATCGACGTAGAGCTGGTTGGGAACCCCAAGAGGAAGGTATGATGAGCACAGCAGCAAGTTTTCCCTTAGTTATGAAACCAAGGTTTAATCGAACCAGTAGGAGCAAGGAAACACCCCAAAGGTGTTACTAGCTGAGCTTTGGCAGGGCGCACTACCGGTGCTAGTAGCAACGTGGAGACACCGCAACACAACCACAGAACTTTGTCCCCAACTTGCGATGAGGTTGTCAATCTCACCGTGTTTTGCAGAAAACAAAGGATTAAACGTATCGAATGGAAAGAAGTAAAAGTTTGCAGAAAGTAAACACAAAGCAGAAACAGTTTCGTACACATACAGTGTATGATGACGACCTCCGACTCCTCGATCCCTGCCAGGAGTGCGGAAGTAGATCTCCGGCTTGGAATCCCTGTGCGCAATGGCGTGTTGCAGGTGTGCCGTCTCTTGCACGAACAGTCCTTTCTCGGGACCGTGTCAATATGTGAAGACAACTATGTAGAGAGAGAGGGAGGAATTCTCTAAGGAAAATGCCTTAGAGAACATCTCAAATTGTGTGTATAATCCCACCCGTGGGCACCCCTTTATATAGGGGGAGGGAGGTGAGCCCTCCCCTTTGGGTTTCCCATGTGGGACTATTCAAGGGAGAGAGGGGGGAGGCGCATGGGCCTCATGGTCCAACCGGCCAAGGGTGGGCCCCGCCCCGCGCACAGCCCTAGGCTGGCCAGGTGGGCCCCCTTGTGGCGGCTAGGCCTTGGCCCGTTGGCCCTTGGCCCTTCCCTCTTGCGGTTTTCTCTCATGGCCCATTAGTGGAATACCCCTTCAAATTAGATTTTAATATTATATTTAATATTAATTACATTAATTTAATATGTAAATACATGTTACAGAATCCGATTTGACCTGAAACACCTTTTGGTTCCCTTTCGATTTCCTCCGAACGCCTTCAGAACTTTCCTGGAATGATTTTGATTCTCCCACAGAACTTTTCCGGTTTCCTTTTCTCTTTCATATGGTGATTCCAACTTACAGAGGATCTCTAGCTCATCGTACCCTTAAGCGTATTTCCCCACGGCTCGGGAATGGCACAGACATGATCTCCATCAATGATCAATAGCAGGACCGGATGCCCATAATGACCCCTGTGCATTCCATGATGATAATGTCGTTTGAACCGTTAATGTCGTTTCTCATTCCCTTTTCCACATGATACCTAGTTCACTAGAGATTTGATCTAAGGTATCTCCATACCTTCGTTAGATCTTGTTACCGATGAACTTGTTTTCTCGTTCCCATGTCGTTGCATTATGTGATCCAGTCACACGCTTGCAAGCTTCGTTAATGCAACGTCACCGAGATGGCCACAAATGTATCTGTCCATTACATGGATGGGCAAATCTTGGTCTTGATATGTACTCCTCTACATGCCCCTTTAGGAAACCTGAGTGGCACCTTTTTGATCATCCAGTCACGGAATGATACTTGATAACCATCTAAGCTCCCTCAAGAACGGTTGCATTATCTCATAGTATAAGGATTAGGTTGCGAGATTTCCTTAGTTTATCATTAATGGTGAACTTTGTAAATAGACCTCATTATGATACAACTTGTTGGTCTGTTTGTCTATCACATCATTCAACTAATGACATGACCTCATTATCAATTGGCACAAATGCCCATGATCTCCAAATCCAAGATCATCCTCATGACCAATGAACTAGTTTGCTAGAGGTAACTAGAGACTTAGTTTGTTTACATACCACACATGTATTAACGTTTCGTATTAATACATCATAGTATGAAACTATTATGAACTAATTGAGACATGACAATAAAATGTATTTATTATTTGCCTCTAGGGCATATATCCTTCACAACACACCAGCGAGCACCTGATGTAACAAGACCATTAGAATATGGATCATGATCTAGAAATGACAGGGGAAAACACATGGACTTGGGCCTGTGCACACACGCGCGCGGACCACGGGAGCAAAAACACCTGGCGATGAACTCACGAGTGCAGAGGCGTAACACAGGAGGCTTAAGGGTGTGCAGGTTGGCCGAGCAAGTCTGTAGGAAGCTTGGGGCAGGGTTGAGGGCTCTGGGGCGGTGCGGCTATGGCGAGGTGCAGGGGCTTGGTCGCCGGACTGCAGGAACATGGCATAGGAGCCAACGGCTGGAGGCAGACATGGGTCTGTGCAGAGAGGTAGGCACGATGCTCACTGGCGGTGGTGGCGTGCACGGGAGGAGGTCAGCGGTGGAGAAGACGATGCCCCGATGAAGCTAGGACGGGGCAAGCTTGGCCGGAGGAGGGCTGATGGCGGAGGGGTGCAAGGTCGAGGCCAAGGCGAGGCAGCAGAGAGGAGATCGAGCTTGGGCAGGCAAACGGTAAGGTGGCGGGCACATGGGGGACCGAGCATGGCTCGAGCAGAGGCGACAGGGCGGTCGCAGGACGACGCCAGGCCCAATGGCGAGCTCGGGACAGGAGGCGTCGCGCGACGGAGCTTGGCAGTGAGAACAGGGAGGCGGGGCTGCGGTCGGAGGGGAAGGCAACGAGTAGGTGGCGTTAGGGTCATTGGTGGTTGGTGAGCAGAGAAGAGGGCGTCAGGGTAGGAGGAAGGAGGCGATGGCGGGGGTAGATGGGTTGACCGGGTCGGGGCAAGGTGTGCGTGCGGGGTGGGGTGGCGCTGACATGTTCCGTGTGTGAGTGCGGTGTTGCGTTATGGTAGGTGTGGGTCGTATGGTGTGTTAGGTGTGGTGTACCGCGTGGAGTAGCTAGGTACAGCGATGCGTGATGTGAGTTGTGTGTGTGGGGTGGTGGCGGCGACAGGTGTGTGGTGTGCGTGTGGGGCGGGGTTAGGTTTGAGGCAACGGGGTGGTAGGCGGCTGCGGGCTGGGCTTTTGGGCCTGGACGGCGGCTGCCTCCCTGATAAATAAAACATTTGGATTTAATATTTGTTTGTTTTACTTTTTTAATAAAAGACTTTGTAGATAGTTTTAGACAAACGAAATATCCAGAGAGACTGGGCTTGATAATTTGGAATAAAGAAGGGGATGTTTAGAGAAACAAAGTAGGCTTTTAGTGAAAATATTTTAGAGGAAAATATGCATGATGTCATGATGACGCACAAGATAGGAAACAACAAGCGATTTTCTAGTAGTGTTTTTCCCCGAATGCTACATCATAGATCTTGGTATATCTTCGAGTGAGCCTTCCATTGGGTCGCACCATATATACCAACAATGGGTACCCGAAGGGTTATGCCCATGTCAGCATCACCATCATACTTTCCCGACTTCAATGGCCTGTGTGCAGGCGAACTCCTTCTAGCCGTTTGCGAGGTACATCTGCCTGACACGGTTGAACAATACCTCCATGGACCATACGCCAGTCGCGTCGCCAGGCACCCGCATCACGACCTCACGGGCTCTTGCCCGTTGACCATCAATGCAGCCCTGTCGGTGACACACGCATGTAAACTCTTCCATTCTGCATTTCCTCCCTCCACGCCCACCATCCCCAGCAGCTCGCTGCCGCTACCACCCCTCTCCACCGTCGACTGTTCACTCCGCTAAATATACCTGCGCAGCCACCGGGAATACTTCCCATGCCCTCCCGAGCCGCCTCTCCACCGTCATCGTTCCGGCTCCTAGTAGCTCAAGGCTCGCCCCACAACCACCCTACCCACTAGGTGTTCTACGGTTTGCTAAAGGCGATAGATTCGAATGAGGAAGAGATGTTGGTGCTCTGATGGACGATGAAGTCACCATAGCTGCTGGCGCCAAAGACACCGTCGGAGACGATGATCATCTCATGGCCTCACTTCCCTCCTAGGCATGATCGTCGACAGCGATAAGAAGCCGTTTGCTAGGGGTTTGAAGCCTGGTGATGCAGCACGTCCTACGGACGCTCCTACATCTACACCAACAAGTCCCCCAAGTGGACCCATGACTCGTGCCCGAGCCAAACTCCTACAAGCTAAGGTGAACTCGCTCCTCTCCTCATGCCAATTTGATACATACTTGGATGGTGTGCTACTTCATACAACTACTCTATGCATCATCAGGTAGGAAGCCCCAACACATCACCAAGCACCCCAGGATGGAGAACAAGGAGCAGATCGTGAAGCAGAAGCCGCTGGAGCTGCTCAGACCGGAGTCTCCGGTCTACGCACACCGGAGTCTCTAGCCTGCCAAAGTCTCCGGCCTGAAGACACCGGAGACTCCAGCCCACCCTCCGGTCTGACCCCCTCCACCAAGCTCCGGGACAATCTGAAGGCCCCTCCAGAGGTTGGTCTGGAGGCTCCACCAGATTCTCCGGCCTAGACCGGAGTCTCCGGCCTGCACACCGGAGTCTCTGGTCCGACCAACGTCGGGCATGTAAAAGGCCTTTGGGCCTTCAGCCCATGTACCCCTTAGTCCGTCCAGAACATGTTTTTTTCCTAAAGTACCCCTGTTTAAGTGGCTGGCCTATATATAGTCCCCCACCTCCATTGTAAACCCTAGGCATGATATTTGGAATTAGTGGAAACCCCTTGTGGATCTATGTAGTTCTTGCCTCATGCTCCTTTGACAAAGGAGCACCAAATATCGCTAACCTCGTTGGAGTTTGCATAGTGCCTCCGCGTTGTACAAGGCCTAGGCATCGGAGTCCCTTTGCCTAGACGTCAAGATCTCACCGAGTCTCCCATCTCGCCGTGCCGGTTCGAGAGAGAGTCCTCCGCCCATCGCTGATCCTAGGGATTGCGTCGGACCGGTCAGCGCCAACGTGAGCTATTGGTGTGTATCGTGGTTTTGCGTGTGTGTTCATCGTGTTCTTCGTGCGTGAGTTCGTCGTGTTCATCCTGCCCTCCTTTCCCCGCACTCTATCCTCGATTTGAGTGGGATTCATGAAAGATCAGGCCACCCTAGAGGTCTGCCCTCAACACATGGGCGCTGCAAGAGCAAGTCGATGCATAGGATGGAAGGATACTACATGTTGTACGCCGACTACTTCGTCGATGACCCATTGCACGACGACATCATATTTCGGTGCCGTTTCAGAAAGCTTTTTCTGAAGAATGTCGAGAACTTATGAGAGTTCGATGACTACTTCAAACTAAAGAGAGATGCTGTCAGCTTGCTTGGTTTTCTCCACAATTCAAAAATGCACAGTTGCCCTCTAGATGCTTGCATATGGAATTCCCGGAGATACACAGGACGACTACCACCACATGGACGAGTCCACAACCATCAGTCCTATCTACAAGTTTTGCAGGGCGATTGTGGCAGTGTATGGGAAGACTTACCTGAGAATACCAATGCATAAAACACATCTCAGATCTGACATAGAATGCAGCAAGGGGGTTTCTATGGATGCTTGGAAGCATCGACTATATGCAGTAGGCATTGAAGAACTGCCCATTGGCGCACCAAGACATGTACAAAGGTTACAAGAGATTATGCAGTGTGGTGCTTGAGGCTCTCATAGATCAGGATCTATGGATTTGACATGCTTTCTTTAGTAAGGTAGGATCACACAATGACATCAACGTGCTGCAGTGTTCAAATGTGTTTTCCAAGCTTGTCGAAGGCACTTCTCCTGTAGTGTATTTTGAGATTAGTGGCCACCACTACGACAAAGGATGGTCCATATTTGTGAAGACAATCTCAAACCATGTGCCTGGAGGAAAGAAATGTTGGTTTGCGACACTGCAGGAAACTTGCAGTAAGGATGTGGAGGGCATTCAGTGTGCTGCAAGCTCGATTTACCATTGTCAGGTAACCTGCTCTTACCCGATCGAAATATCATATGTGGGAGATCATAATTGTCCGTGTGATCTTGCACAATATGATCATTGAGAGCGAGCGGGAGACTTCAGTGTTTGACACTGAATGGTATTATCGCCAAGGTCCTCTTGCAGATGTTGATCATCAAGTGTCAGTCATGTTTGCTACTTTTCTCGCCAGGCGGCAAGAAGTTCGAGACACCAATACTCATAATCAACTGCAAAATAATCTGGTGCAACATTTGTGGAGGTTCAAAGGAGCAGTCTCCTAGTTTGTTTATTTGTTTGCCTTTGTGGTTTAAATTATTAAATTATTTATTTGCTATATTAAACTTGTTGAATTGTTTATTTGATTTTATAAACTTGTAATAAATTTATATGTTGAATTATTTATTTTATATTCAATTATGTCTATAGGGAGGAGGGTTGGTGGCCGACACCTCCCCGTAAACACATCCGGTGCTGGTGCGGAAAAAACCACGCCAGGCCGGTTGGGACGAATGGAGATGGTCTAAAGAGTAAAATGCACGGGACATCATGGAACTTGTCCGTATAAATCAGTTTCATCCTTGTATTCAGGAAATTTCAAGTTACGATCCTCAAAGACGCTTTGGAGGGTCATCTACGTTCACTGGCGATGGTTTGGATATGTATTTGATGATGTGGCAGGACATTGACGGGTAAAACTATCCACCTAAGCCTCCAGTTGTCCATCTTTTTTACAAAAAGCCCCTATAAGCTATTTGGTTAACCACTGTACACCTAGTACCTCCGGCCAACTCCACGCCCGCCTTCAGCGGCATCCATCGCTCCAAGTCTAAGGCCAGTCGATTCATCCTGCTGCCTCTAAGCCTCTTAGGTCTCTTTTCTTTGTACAAACACTAGAGAGTAAGCTTTTTGCACCATGACAGAGCCAAAGACATCACGAGTTAGTTTTCGCACGACAACTACCAGTCGGCACCGTCCAGGTGGAGTATGAGATATGGAACGAGCATATGCACGGTCGGCATACGCCATCGCCTCCCCTCCAGAGCACGAAACATAGGTCCACTACGAAGCAACGGTGGGAGGTACGCTGGCGGCACGGCGGGGCACCATGGCCCGCTGTACAATCTGTTCTGGTCTAAAGGGGCGCGCAGCATGCCGATGTGCTCAAGTTCGACGGCTTCGAGCATGTGGTGAGCTCGCTGGCGTCATACTAATAACCACGTCGCCAACGTGTGCTGCTCGTATGGTAGCCAGAGTGGGGAATCACCATGTGGTCGGCCTAGGTTGGCACGACCTTGGTAAACAGGTCATGTGGCTTTAGTCGGATGAAGGGGCAAAGAGGAAGACTAAGAGTGCGTTTGGTAGACCGGGCCACTTCGAATTCATACTCCCACTTGAGATATCTGAGCTTATACATGCTGGACCAAGATTTGTGGTGTGTTTGGTTTAGACCGGTTGGGTTGAGATATCTGAACTCATACACTGTTTGGTAGCCTATATGGGCTGAGATTGGCCCAAAAACTAAAAAATCACAGAACAGTCCAAAGTTTTACACAGAGACCCCTAAACAGAAAAAGGAAAAGCAATCAGGCCCTTGTCTTCACCACACCGCGTGCTAGGAGTTGTTCGCCGCCGGTGGCGAGCGGTGGGGCGCCGGCGGTGGGTGCTGAGCGGTGGGACGACACCGTGGTAGGAGGCACACGTGGCGATGGGCGTCGGCCCGACCTGTTGCGGCTCATGGCGGCGCGAGGTGCTTGGGGTTGGGGCAGCGCGATAGGGAGCTCGGGGTCGGGGCAGCGCGATGAGGAGCTCGGGGATGCCGGCGGGAGTGGAGGAGGGCGGCGTCAGGGTGGCCAGGTGGTCTCCGGCGACGGGAGCGGTTCTGTCCAGGCGCATCACGGCGGCTAGGTGGTTGGCAGCGTCGGGGCGGACGGTGCATCGGGGAGAATGGGGGGAAATGAGGCTGAGGAGAGAGGGGTTGGGGTCAGGCGGGGTGGGGCTCACAGCCGCTGCCGGATGGACTCAGCCCGGGCGAGTTGCGAAGCTCGATTCGAGCTTCTCTCCTCAGCCCGACTAGGAGCCCTTTTCGGGGTGAGTTGGGCAGTGCCCGCCTAAGAGAACCGGGCTAACACACAGCTAAATTCTTAGAAATCTCGGTTGAGATGAGAATTGTTGAGTTGGCCCGACCTACCAAACACACTCTAAGAGTACCACCAGGATGGAGCGGTGGAGGAGATTGACAAGGCGGTAGCGGCCAAGCGGGGACGGGGAAGACGTACACAAGGTCGGTGACATAGAGCTCCACTACTTGATTCCTTCGGCTGGGAGGTACATGACAGCAAGGTGGAGCTACCTGACATGGCCTCGACAGACAACGTGATAATTGGCCGACGCGGAGAGAAACGATGTCGGCGATGGCATGAACCGAACGCAATCGCGTTATAGACCATTCTATAAGAAAATGCATAGCTAGAGGCTTATGTGGATAGTTTTACCGGTCAATGTCCTGCCATGTCATCAAATACGTATCCAAACTGTCGCTAGTGACCGTAGATGACCCTCCAAAGGGAAATTATACACACCACCCGGGGGATGGAACCGTTTTGTCCCCCGGCTGCCTCGCATGCCTTCTTTCCTGGAACGAGAGCGACGTGTTGTTGTGGACCCCACCCATGTGTCTTATCCTCTCGTTATCTCCACCGCAAAACTCAATCGGGAAAAATCCTCGTTGCACTCCTCTGCATCTTTGGCGTCTGCCTAACTCCCTGCAGGCTGCCGTCGCTCTAGCTCCCCGGCGCCCCGCCATCGCCGGAGATGCATATGCAGCCGCCGCTCTAGTTCCCCGGTGCCCCGCCGTCAGGAATCCCCGGCGCCCGCCGGAGATGTAGGTCGTTGCCGCTCCATCTCGCTGCATCGCCGGAGATGCAGGCCGCCGCTGCTCTAGCTCCCCGGCGCCCCATCATCTCCATATCCGGCAACGACTCCAAGCATCGGCGGCTCGTCCTGCCTCCAACGTCATCCCTGCTACCTTGCAGGTCGACACCGGCAGCGACCATGACGCTACCGTGGGAGGCGAAGGCGTTGTTGATTTTTTTTTCTTTTCTAGTTTTGCTACCTACTCGTTGGATTGTTGGTATCTAGATGTTCTCTAATTGCTATTAGCTAGTTACGGCATCTAGTGCTGCTACCACAATTTAGAGTGTATGCTACTCTAGTTGGCCGATGTTGCTATTTTTGTGTCTATCTTTGCTACGAGCATTTGGCTATCTTAGCACATTTTTTTATGTATTCATATTTTTTCTACAACCAATCTCTACGGTTTTGCTATGTTGTCTTCGGCGATGTCTCTGGTGATGTCCCCTTTGCTACACTAGAAAAAATATTTTGCTACAACCACTTTGTGGTTTCTAAAGATATAATTGACGGGGTAGTAGGAGGCTAGACAAAAATCAGATTTTATCAGCCGTCCAATTCTGTTACAGAGAGGGAGAGAGCACATCTGAGCCATTCGTTGAATTTCACCGCGCCATATAAAAGAGACAAGTGAAACCTAGCCGACACAGCCCAACCAGCCCCCGCGTATCCTCCCCTCAATCCCCTCCCGTGCCTCCTCCCCAAGTGAGCCACCGCCACTCTCTCCAATCCCGTCGACCCGGCCGCCATCGCGCCGCATCCCCTTGCCAGACCAGCGGGGCGAACAGCAATAGGAGGAGGAGCAACTGCGATGGCCCCCTCCGGCAGCCCCTTGGCTTGCTCTTCGCCGTTCGTCGGCGCGCCTCCCGCGTGAGTTGGCGATGGGTGTAGCAGCAACTGCGACGTCCTCCTCCGGCAGCCCCTTGGCTACTCCACGCCATTTGTCAGCGTGCTTCCCATGTGAGATGGCGATGGGTAGGTTATTTTGTCGTGGCCTGGGCTTTTTGTTGGTCGGATGCTCCTCCTCGCCGTCGTTCCGGTCGTCGGCGCCCATGGAACCGTGGTGGTTCATCACCGGGAGAGGCCTTCCGCGCTCCACCACCTCCATCCCCTGCTGACACCAAAGGACGACTGCCTACAGGTTCCCTCTCTCTAATTCCCCCATAACCTCATTTTTCTTGGTGGAGATTATGTCTTATCTATGTCTAGAAGGTGTTTGACAAAAGTCCTACAAGGAAAGACTAATCTATGTTATATGTTTGCTCTAAGAAGGTGCGCACATCCTCTCTTATATCTATGGAAGATGTGAGTAGTCTGATCCCATCTTGGAGCCAAGAAGGCACACCCTCTCTTATATATATATTCTTGTGCTCAGGTGTATATGTAAATTTTGAGCCCCATTGGTACGCAGCTCAATAGGAGAAGCACGGTTCAATGCTTATCCGGTTCTGGCGATGGTTTGACTTGTGCTAACCTCAAGTGTTTGTATTTCAAATAGGTGGAGAATTTTTTGCTTGGCTCTACTTCATCAGCCTGGTAGTAGAGGTTAATGTTCTCCTTCAAAGCTTTAGCATCAGATTAATTTTTGTAATTTGATTGAAAAGATATTTAAGCTATTGGGTCCCTTTTGCTTCTACCAAGGATAGTGCACAGCGACTTCATAGTTTGCTGAATTTGAGTACTCAATACGGAGCATTAGTATATGATTGCAGTAGCACTCGATGTTACAAGCATCATCTCCTTGTTGTTGGCTAATTGGTTTTCATTTTGAGTTTACAAATAGAATATTGCACCTGCTATTTCTTAAAAAAATCATCAGCATATTGGTCTAGCACCAACGGTCCAATATATGACTATGTTATTTCAAAAAAATGCCTCGCCTTATTGACCCAGAAGTCCAATATATGACTTTGTTATTATGATGTGTGGTTAGTTATCTATATCTCACGATCTCATCATTTCGAATGACATTTTTTCTCAAGACAATTGTGTACTGAACTTTGGAGCTAATTTTTGTGTACTGAACTTTGAAGCTATAGATAATTTCCATTGTTTAAATTATCCATTTTATTTAATAACAAGAACTCTCTCTGATATGCACTTGGCCTATAAATTTGTGGATACAGAGGATTTCCAGAGGTGAATTTGGTTTTCCAAATTTTTGCTGCACATTTGCCTATTAAAAGTTTTAGTATAGATATTTGGATGGTTTTAGTATTAAAGCTTCATAAGCTATTTATTTTACCTGATCAATGTCAGGTTGCTCCAGCTGTGGTCGATGATCCGAAGGAACCACCGGAAGCATATGACACATCTTCAACAGATAAGAGGCATGCTATCTTCTTCTCTACGTAAGCAGTTTATATATACAACCATGCATAGTGTCTATGTATTGCTTTGCTCACCCAGGTTCTATGTGAATGGTTCCAGGCACAATCAGCCATCGTAGAAAAATCTGATGGACACGACAAGAAGAAAATGACACGTCCTACTGTCTTTGTTTTGCTGGTTATATGGTTCCTTTCATCTTTCCAAACTTTCATTCATTTACTATTCTCAAGATTTAAGTGAGATTCGTGAAGCTTTGTTTCTCTTCGTCAGTGAAGAAGAGTGTATGTCATAGCTATTGTCAAGATTTAGGTGAGAACCGTGAAGCTGCAAGTGTGGTTTCACTTGCACAGTTTGGCAGATTTTTTTAGTGCTTCAAATATGTTGTTAGAATTCAGATTGTCATTCTCCAAACGCTGCTTATTTATTACGAGTTATAGTTGAAGAATATCCAGTGTCTAGTATTAACATTTTTATTTAGTTCATTAACCATTGTACATTTTTATTTAGTTCATTAACCATTGTACTCCATCCGATCCATATTAGTTGACTCAACTTTATCTAGATTCATATGTATGTAGTTAAGTATCTAGTCTAGATACATCCGTATCTAGACAAAGTTGCGTTAACTAATATGGGTCGGAGGGAGTACTACATTTTTAGGCCTTGGTCTCACATTGCTAATATCTATTTTTCTACTACGTCCACAATACTGCATGTGTGTCGGGCCTTCATTCCTCCGAAGGCAAGTTATTTGAGTACCAAACAGGAGTACTTGCCGGTACTCTCGTTGGAGAAAAACTGTACTGCACATCTTTATTTGATCTTACCAATTAAGCTCCTTCACGGATACCTCTTTGTATTTCCTAAAGGCACTTTGTTCTCACTGTTTAGAAGGGATACCGTGGACAGCCAACTGTCTTAAAGTCAGAATAATTTTTATTTGAATCATGTAGTAGCGCAAGATTATTTGTACTTTGGCTACTAAATTTTGGCTTTTCTGCATGAACCGGATTTTGGCTTTGCAGCTCTGACTTTTGCTTCTTCTTGCGGCAGTCTTGCTTGTGTGTTGCCGGGTTTACATAACGTCTCCTCTGGTCAGCAATCTTCTTACTCTTAGGAGAAAAAAAGACTGATACTCCTTCCGACCCATATCAGTTGGCTTGAATTTGCCTAGATTCGGATGTATCTAGACATGTTTAAGTATTACATACATCCGAATCTAGAAAACTCCAAGTCAATTAATATGGGTCAGAGGGAGTAGCTATTTATAGATATTCAGGTCTTATACTTCCTGTGCTACTTTGTATTTACAGCTTCTTAACTCATGTGTGCGAGGCCACCAACATTTCATCAGGCTTGCTCAGGCTTTTGCTTCACCAAACCGGGCACTAGGGTCAGTCTAGACAGGTTAACCATCTCTATGATACTAGCCATTTTTCTTTCCATTCAAGCATTTCTAGCTCAGCCCGTCGATTAGTTAGCGTTTTAACTTGGAAAATCTTATGGTCTTGACATCTTCTCTGTTATCTCTTACATGTTTATCTTAAATATATTGTTACTTTCACTATAGTTCATGTATTTAGTAATTTTGATTTCATAGTTCGATGCACCTTTAATTTTGTTTGCTGGTTCTACAGTTGTGGATCTGTGGTACGTAGTGTTAAAAGAAATATATGCAGTGGTATACCACTATGCTTCATCATTGCAAATATCTACTGTTATATGTCATATAGAACTCTTGATGCAGCCCGTCCTACGGACTGATGTAGCCCGACCTTTGGTCGTTACCACATCAAGGTCTCCAACTTATGCCAAGTTGTTATGGACTCTAAAGGTGAATCCGTTCCTCTATGCGAGCCCACTTCCTACCCCCATTGAATGGTATACTACTTCATACTTCGTCTCATATCCATGATAGGTTCACACCAACAAGTATGGAGGCATGGGAGGAAGCCTGGAGCACCAAGCACGACAAGATGGAGGCTTGGAAGAGAAGACTGAAGAAGCAGCAGTTGGAGCACCGGAGTCTCCGGCTTACAGACGACGGAGTCTCGGCCACACCGGAGTCTCCAGCCCATCTCCGGACCGACCCCCAGATCAAGCTCGAGGACAGCCAGAAGGCCCCTCCGGAGACGGGCCGGAGACCGATCGGAATCTCCGGCCCAGACCGGACTCTTCGGACCACCACACCGGAGTCTCCGACCTGAGCGTATGGGCCTGCATGCCGCCAGCTGGGCCTTTGGCCAATGTACCCCTTAGTTCGCCCAGACTTTGCCCTTTTATTCCTAAAGTACCCTTAAACTAGTGGCTGGCCTATATATACTGCCCCGCCCCTCATGTAACCCTAGGCATAGAATATAGACTAAAGATAACCCCTTTGGGGAATCTCTAGTTTTGTCTCATCCCCTTCTACCAAAGGGGATCGACTATCGTCACCACCCCGTTGGAGTTTGCATCACGCCTCCCTCATTGTACAAGCCCTTGGCATCGGTGTCCCTTTGCCAAGACGTAAAGACCCTCTCCAAGGTGTTCTTCCCTCTTCGCTTGGGATCGAGGGAGCACGTTGACCGATCTTTCCTTGCGAGGATTCTATCGGACCGGTGGCCGCCAGCGAGAGCAATCGGCCTTGTATCGTGTGAGTTTTGCGTGTGTTCATCGTGTTCTTCGTGAGGTGTGCGTCCGTTTCCACTACCTTCTACCTTTCCCCTCGCTTTTCCATCGATTTGACCACGAGATCCGTGAAGATCGGGCCACCCACGGGGTTACCCCATAACATCTGGTATCAGCAGCTTTTGTTTGCCACGGATTTCTCCTCGATTTGGTCTTTTTCCCCATGAATTCGAAAATTCAACCAAAAACAACCCCAATTTGTGTTTTGGATCGATATGTGATTTGAGTGTGTTTTGGTAGGTTTTGATGCGTGGATTACTTGCTAAACTTGTTGATCTATCTTCCCCTGTGTTCCCATGGCCTAATTCCTTGATTTCCCCCACCAATTTGAGGTTTTGGTTCGAGTTTTTCCGCCCAAAACTCGTCCCGTTCGCGTCCTGGAACATCTGGACCGGAGATTTGGTCCCCAGACCGGACATTTCGGCCCCCAGACCGGAGATTCTGGTCCAGACCAGAGTTTCCGGACCTCCAGACTGGAGTTTCCGCCCAACCTGCTGACAACAAATCTGTTTCACGGTTTTGAGCATAACTTTTGCATACGAATTCGGATTTTGGTGTTCTTTAGCTCGTTCCGAAGAGGAGAAGGATCTCTACATCATCATCTCTGTGGTTTATGATATATACCACATCCAAATTCCTTGAGCAAGGCGCAGTCCTCCAATAAAGGGTGAAGATCGGCGAAGAAAGGTATAAACATTCCGCGACTTCTCCCCACTTGCTTTCCTTTGTGAGCTACACTATATTCGCGATCAACAAACACCTATTGAGACTAGTTCCTCCTATGATTGCTTGGGCTATGCATATTTGATATCTTGTAGAATTCCGAGCAAAAGTTGTGAGCACGCTATCTCATATTGTTATCTTGTATAGTTGTTGGCACAAGGAAGAGGCAAGTGAAAAATAAAAGAAAACGAGAAAAAAATAGAAAAAGAAAAAGAAAAGAAAGAAACAAGTGCCTCATAGAAAGCGCAAGCTCGATGAACATCATATAGGTGGTACTTATTGTGCATATCTTGTAGCCCACCAATTTTATGCAATCGAACTAGCGTCTCTCCTTGCACTTGTGCGACACGAGCTTATAGCCTTTGCTAGGTAATCGTTTGGTTCTTAGCTCACTTTCTCCATCGCACAAGTCTCATTTATCCCACCGTGTGTGTTTCCTTGTATATATTCCTAACTTGTGGATTGACTTGTTTTGCTTTGAGCTCATTGTGGTTCTTTACTTGCCATTACAATATCTTGATTTTGGATTGTTCTTGGACACACCACCTTCCATACCCATCCACCATAAGCTTTGTGTGTGTGTGTGTTTTTACTGGTTAGTTGGTTTTAGTGTTCAGCGTGAACTTCACTTTGCTTAGTTTTGATTGCTCTCAAGTGTTGCCACTTGCACGATACTATCTTCCAAGGTAAAGTAAGGTTTGACGTTGCATCCCTAACCCCCCTACCACTTCCATATACACCACTGGGTCTTGTGAATCATGTCTAGGAACTCCGGAGCCGAAGATGATATCTATGAAGAATCCACGATGAGCCACCATGCATATGCCTCCACAAGCATGGATGACATGATGGAGCACTACACCGATAATGGCTCCACATGCTTGGGTGATATGGAGTTCTACAACAACAGTAACTCCCCAAGCATGGACGACTTCACGAACGACAACGGCAAGCTCCTCAAGTCGCGTCGACCAAGATGGAGCCTCCACCTTGAGAGCACCAAGGTCCACCATCCAATGGACAACTTCAAGCGTGACATGGACAACGACTTCGCCAAAACCATGAGCATGATGGACAAGACTAATGATGCTTTGTGCTCATTACAACGCCTCACCAAGGAGAGTGCCAAGGAAAAGGAGAATCGTCGCGAGCGTCATGTGAATGACCAAGTGCGCCATCTACATCAACCTTTGGCAAGGCACGCCAATGACCTCCGTCGACACCATCATAAGGCGCCTTCAACTACTCGTGCCACCACCAAAAGGGCACCAAGAGCAAGCTCTCCTCCACGCCATCAAGCTTCACGCCAAGAGTCTACACTTCAAGATGGAGGAAGCCAAGGCCACATATGTGATGAAGTTGATCCGAGCACCCCTCTCGACAACAACATGAGCCTACTTCCACCACTACTTCAAGACGGCGACAAGGTCAAGAATGGTGAGCATGGGATTTTCTCTTCACCAAAGGAGGCGCATGGAGTTGAGCACACCGATCCTATCTCCATATGCTTGAGTGATGATGTGGTACCAATCCTATGTGAGTATGAGAGCCACTTAGCCCACTTGAGTGAAAACAAGAGTAAGATGAGTGACTCCACCATATGTGAGATTGAGTGCTTCCACTTTGAGGGCATGAGTGATACACCGAGTGAGTTGAGAGTGGTAGTTGATAGGTCATGTGAGACCACTTTGATTTCTAATGACTTACCCTCTACCTCTAGTGTGTTTTCTCATGATGTGCTAGGTTCCATGGGTCAAGAAGCTCCAAGATTGGAGATGATGATGCCTCCAACCGAGAAGATGTACATGGTGGATGAAGTGATGCCATCCCCATATTGTATGAAGAAGTCGCACACATGGAGGCCAATGCTACCACAACACCCACATCATATGAGAGGTATGAACAAGGTAAAAATAAGGGTGTTGATGATGCCATGATCCCACTAGTGGACATGATGACTTGTGATGATTGGCATGCCATGGATGATGTTTGCGATATCACATATGACTCATTGGTATTTCCATGTGATACTTTGCCTTTGCATAATGTTGAGCATGTGAAATTATTTGATTATAATGATGTTGCCATAGACATGCCATGCTTTAAATGTTACGTTGATGATATCATTGCTTGCACTTTGTTGAACAATTGCTCTTTCCAATGTTTTGCTTGCAATGATGTTACCAATGGTACCCCTCGGATAATGCTTTGTCATGAGTGTTTTACTATTTCTCCCGTTGCTTGCAATAATACGGATGATTGCTCTTTCACTTGTTTTGCTTGCAACAATAATTATCATATGGTTCCTATTGAGATGGCCCCCATAGATTTCTCAAATTTTGGAGATTTTGGTAAATGTCATGTTAAGCATATTCCCCACTTGCATACTCACCATGCCCATAAATTACACTTTATTGACACTAATGGTGATGTGCACAAGAAGAGATACGTCATGATGGATGATGTGTTTCTCTACCATGCACACACGTTCTTCCTTTTAGCTATGATGTGTGTAGGTACCCAAACGATCATGACAACCTCGGTTGATCACGAATTGACAAAAAGAGCTCTAGAGAGCATCCCCAAGTAAGTTCAAGATCGAACCTAGCTCTGATACCTTTTGCATGCTTTGCATCTTTCATGTTGAAAAATTGCTTTTTCCTATGGTTTGCTTGCAAGCATGTTAATGATATTCTTTCACCTTGTGACAATCATGTCTCGTTGCTATTGGATATTGATGCTTTGTGTGTTGCAACAAAAATGTTGAACAATTTCTCTTTCCGATGTTTTGTGTGCAACCATATTGCCATTATGAGCATGTATTGTCATGAGAGCTTCCAAGTCTCTCGTATAGTTGTTGCAACAAACATAACGACCACTTATTCTTTCATATGGTTTGTTTGCAAACATGTTGTTTTTGCTTCCGCTTGCGATATGCATACTCCCATGATCTTTGTTTTTGATGATATGTGTATGGCATCCAACATATTGAACAATTGTTCTTTCCAATGGTTGGCTTGCACACATAATGATGTTGTTTTGGATATCTTTCCTCATGTGTATTTGCCGAATTTCCTATCCTTGCATCAAAGACGTTGATCAATACTTTAGTCAATTTCTTTGAGTGCCACACTAAGATGTTACATGGAGTTTTTGAGTTCTCACATTTGGATGATGTTCAAACAATTCTCATGCACCTTGACCTTGCATATGCATCTCGTTTGCTATACTTGAGTTGTGCTAATAGTGTTGTGAACAAGAATGGACAGGCCACAAATGACATGCTCCTCTATCACACACAAACATATGTTGCTTGGTCTTTGTTGTGTGAAGATACAATTGCTTCCGCGTGAACCTCTATGGACAAAGAGTTGACAAGACGAATCAAAGAGAGTTACCTATGGCTACCCTTCAACGAGCTATCTCTACAACATAAGGTGACTTCCTTCTACTTGAGGACTCATGCTATAATCTTCATTAATTGACTATGCTTTGAGTATTGCTTAGCTTGTGTGGTGAGCTTTGTATGCTTCATTGATGGTGAAGGAACATTGAGGTGTTGTCAATTCAATCTTCCCAAGGGCGAATATATGGTGAACCCCAGGATCAAGAAGGTCTCTCGACATCTTCTACTTTGTGATAAGCGTGTAGAGTCAGGGACAACTCTTTTTGAAGGGGGAAGATGATGTAGCTCGACCTTCGATCGTTACCACATCAAGGTCTCCAACTTATGCCAAGTCGTTATGGACTCCAAAGGTGAATCAGTTCCTCTATGCGAGCCCACTTCCTGCCCCATTGAATGGTATACTACTTCATACTCTGTCCCATAACCATGATAGGTTCACACCAACAAGTATGGAGGCATGGGAGGAAGCCTGGAGCACCAAGCACGACAAGATGGAGGCTTGGAAGAGAAGACTGAAGAAGCAGCAGCTAGAGCACCGGAGTCTCCGGCCTGCGCACACCGGAGTCTCCGGCCACACCGGAGTCTCCGGCCTGAAGACACCGGAGTCTCCGGCCTGCATACCCCGGAGTCTCCAGCCCATCTCCGGACCAACCCCCAGATGAAGCTCGAGGACAATCAGAAGGCTCCTCCAGAGACGGACCGGAGATCGACCGGAATCTCCAGCCCAGACCGGAGTCTCCGGACCACCACACTGGAGTCTCCGGCCTGAGCGTATGGGCATGTGCGCCGCCAACTAGGCCTTTGGCCCATGTACCCCTTAGTCCACCCAGACTTTGCCCTTTTATTCCTAAAGTACCGTTGAACTAGTGGCTGGCCTATATATAGTGCCCTCGCGCCCTCATGTAACCCTGGGCATAGATGATAGACTAAAGACAACCCCTTTTGTGGAATCTCTAGTTTTGCCTCATCCCCTTCTACCAAAGGGGATCGACTATCGTCACCACCTTGTTGGAGTTTGCATTGCGCCTACCTCGTTGTACAAGGCCTTGGCATCGGTGTCCCTTTGCCAAGACGTCAAGACCCTCTCCAAGGTGTTCTTCCCTCTCCGCTTGGGATCGAGGGAGCACGTTGACCGATCTTTCCTTGCGAGGATTCTATCGGACTGGTGGCCGTCGGCGAGAGCAATCAGCCTTGTATCGTGTGAGTTTTGCATGTGTTCATCGTGTTCTTCGCGAGGTGTGTGTCCGATTCTGCTACCTTCTACCTTTCCCCTCGCTTTCCCGTCGATTTGACCACGAGATCTGTGAAGATCGGGCCACCCACGGGGTTACCCCATAACACGGACGCTCCTACATCTACACCAACAAGTCCCCCAAGTGGACCCATGACTCGTGCCCGAGCCAAACTCCTACAAGCTAAGGTGAACTCGCTCCTCTCCTCGTGCCAATTTGATACATCCTTGGATGGCGTGCTACTTCACGCAACTACTCTATACATCATCAGGTACGAAGCTCCAACACAACACCCAAGGATGGAGGACAAGGAGCAGGGTGTGAAGTAGAAGCCGCTGGAGCTGCTTAGACCGGAGTCTCCGGTCTGTGCTCACCGGAGTCTCCGGTCCACCAAAGTCTTCGGCCTGAAGACCCCGGAGACTCTAGCCCACCTCTGGTCTGACCCCCGAATCGAGCTTGAGGACAGCCAGATGGCCACTCCGGATATGGACCGGAGACCGACCGGAATCTCTGACCCAGACCGGAGTCTCCGATCCACCACACCGGAGTCTTCGGCCCATGTACCCCTTAGTCCGTCTAGAACTTATCTATTATCCCTAAAGTACCTCTTACTTTGTGGCTGGCCTATATATAGTCCCCCACCTCTATTGTAAACCCTAGGCATGATATTTGAAATTAGTGGAAACCCCTTGTGGATCTATCTAGTTCTTGCCTCATGCTCCTTTGACAAAGGAGCACCAAATATCCCAAACTTCGGTGGAGTTTGCATCGTGCCTCCGCGTTGTACAAGGCCTAGGCATCGGAGTCCCTTTGCCTAGACGTCAAGGTCTCACCGAGTCTCCCTACTCACCGTGCCGGTTCGAGAGAGAGTCCTCCGCTCGACGCCGATCCTAGGGATTGCGCCAGACTGGTTACCGCCGGCGTGAGCTATTGGTGTATATCATGGTTTTGCGTGTGTGTGCGTTCATCGTGTTCTTCATGCGTGAGTTTGCCGTGTTCATTCGCCCCTCCTTCCCCCGCACTCCATCCTAGATTTGAAAGGGATTCATGAAAGATCGGGCCATCCTAGAGGTTTTCCCTCAACATATTGGTATCAAGAGCTTCGTTGCTCATGAATTCTCCCACAAATTTTTCTTCTATCCACCAAAAATTCGAAAATCCCCAAAAAATAGCTGAAATTTGCCTTTGGATCGATCTCTTGATTTGGAGTGTTATTTGTGGTTTTGATCTGACCAAGTCTCGTCTTAGGTATTGGTCCAACTTTATCCTATGTTTTCCCAGCCCAATTTGGCTAATTTTTTGCGGATTTGAGGACCCAAGGCATGGATTTCCGCTCAAGAACTCGAGCTGTTCGCAATCTGAATCCAGACGGGAGTTTCCGGCCTTCAGACCGGAGTCTCCGGCCTGTCCACACCATAGTCTCTAGCCTGGACCGGAGTTTCCGGCCCGAGACACCAGAGTTTCCAGCCCTGACGCCTTATTTTGACAATTTTGCCTCTTATCTTGCATTTGCTAATTTCCTTTTGTTTGTTTATGCCCGTGTGCGTGTCGTCAACTAACAAAAAGCTGCCGCATCAACAACTTCTGCGCTCATCGACACCACGTCCCACGAACATCATCCCGTACCACCAACAGCAAGTTCATCATCACCAACGAAGGTATAACTTGCGTCATCTTGTTAACCCCTATCTTCCTTTGTGTGTACCTATCCCACGAGAATGGCTCATTTTGTGTTTGCTTGAGCATTGTGCATTTGTCCTTGGATAGTGAGAGTGCAAAAGCAATAGCAAGTGTGACTAGGTAGCATCAAGGGAGAGCAAAAAAAAGAGAAAGAAAAAGATACAAAGCAAAAGAAAAAGAAAAATAGTCTCCCATAGCAAAAGAGAGTCTCAAATCTTGTAAGCAAGAGAGAAAGAAGAGTGCCCAAGGCAAGTGCACAAATCCGTTGCTCATTTTTCTTCTTTGCAAATGAGCCATGGTCTCTCCTTGTATTGGCACGACAACGAGCGTAGTCTTCGTTAGGACATTTTTTTGCTCATTTTCATAGTCGTGTCAATTCCAACAATCTCCACGTGTGTGTATATAGTCATAGGTTTCCGTCACCCTTTTTGAGTTGTTGACCTTCGCCTTTGACTTGAGTTTTGTTGGATTTTACCCACTTTTGACTATCCCTTTTCTTTTGGTTGGTTCTTTGGCATTCCACAATCCTAACCTACCACCAACAAGCTTTTGAGAGTTAGTTCTTTCTTGAGTGTGAGTTTTCTTTGCAATTCCACTTTGCTTGCTTATAGCTCTCACTTATGGTTTCTAGTTTGGTGCAATCCCAAAGGTGAGGTACAAGGATAACACCACCACATATTGCTCTCCATATACAACCCTTTGTATTTTGCATGATGGATAGGCATGGTGAGTCGAGCCAACCACCTCCCCAAGAAGAAGAACATGGACCGTATATGACACGCGCAAGTCACTTCATCGTCCGACAAGAGTTCTATGAACGTTGCCAAGCCCTTGAGACACGACAAGATGAACAATTTTACGAGACGCAAGCCAAGTTTAAGAACGTCGATAACCGCTTCGATGGCCTCGAGCGACAAATGCATGCAATGCATCACAACTTTGACCACCAAAATGAAGCGCTACAACGCTCCGTCGCCAAAACAAATGACAATCTTTGATGCCTCATTGACGGAATGGCAAGACCGTGTTCACGTGCATCAAGCTCTTCAGGTTCTTCGTGTTGTCATGCTCCTCTTCAATAAGATCTTAATCCAAGTGCTCCAAGACGCAATGATTCCCCCGTGGTTGAAGATGGAAGTTCTTTGCACTATGTACCTTCCCCACGGCATGCTGCAACTTCAAGCTATGATGGTGATTTGTCTTCAAGGCCACAAGCAAGGCAAGAAGCACACCGTCATCTCGCAAGGGCACTAGTGATCCAACAAGTAGAACCACAAGAAGAACCGTGAGTGCAACCGCAATTCCACCACCATCTCCCGCGACACATACTTGACACAACAACTGATGCCTCCAATGTGGAGAATCAAGCTCGTCAGCGACGTGAAGCTATCCAAGATCTTCCTCGTCGTCATCACCGTCATGAACATCCGCACTGACACCATGGTCATCACGAGGCGCCTCCTCCACCGTAGCAAAACATGGAGTGCCAAGTGGTACAAGTTGAGCGACGCCCACCACGTCAAGAGGCTCAAGACCATGATCTTCGTCGTGAGGCCCATGCGCCTAATCCACATCACCAACCGAGGAACAAGCCTCCTCTTTTTCATCAACCGCGTTATGAGGCTCCACATCCTCAACACCCTCATGAGGCCCAAGCGCCTCAACATCGTCACCAACCGCGCCAAGAGCAAGAGTAAGCATCTCAACAAGGTCGCGACAATCAAGTTCCACCTTCCCAACCACAAGATCATCAATAAGGTCACCAAGCTCGTCGCAATGATCGCAACGATGAAGAAACTTTCGGCAAGCTCAAGTTCACAGGTTTACCGGATCCAATGACTCCAAAGAATACCTCTCACGGGCACTCAAAGTCGACAAGATCTTCCGCATGCACAATTATAGCAATGAGAAGATGGTCGCCATGGCTTTGCTTGAGTTTGATGATTACGCCAACCTTTGGTGGGAACAAGTTCAAGTTTCTCGTGATGCAAGGCAAGCCACCAATTACAACTTGGCATGACATGAAGGCTCACATGAGATCCTGTTTTGTCCTCGCGCACTACACGTGTGACCTCTTCAACAACCTTCAATCGCTTCGTCAAGGGACAAAGACCGTGGAAGATTATTTAAAGGAAATGGAGCTCAACTTGATCCGCGCCAACATTTAAGAGCGCACAGAGCAAACTATGGCATGTTTCCTTACTGGCTTGAATCACCCAATCAAGCGCATCGTCGAGTTCCAAACATACAACAACATGGTTGAGCTTGTGCACATAGCAACAAAGGTTGAACGTCAAGTGCAAGAGGATATCAAGTACAACAAGTCCAAGACGTATTTCACCTACAAGCAAGCTTCAACCGCTACGCCAACAACCTTCAATGGAAGCTTCTCAAGTACCTCCAAGCCTTCCTTCAAGCCCACACTTCCTCAAGGAAAACTGCCCCCAAGTGGAAAACAAGCAAAGAGTGATACACCTTTCAATGGTGAATGCTACAAGTGTCGAGGCAAAGGACACAAGTCAGCCGAGTGTGGAAACAAGAAAGTATTGTTTATCCACGACAATGGCGACAAAGAGTACTTGAGTGAAGATGAATTTGATGCCCGAGTCAACGAAGCAGTGGCAAGGCAACGAGTGGAAGATGACCAAGAACTCCTCATGCGTGAACATGATGCAAGTCCATCGCTTGTCGTCACAAGGATCTTGACCACTCAAGCACAATAGCATGAATACCAACACTCAAATATCTTCCAAACACGAGCCGGCATCAATGGCAAATCTATCAAAGTAATCATCGATGGAGGGAGTTGCCACAACCTTGCTAGCACCGAGTTGTGTGAGAAGCTCAACGTCACCCTCCATCCGCACAAGCACCCCTACCACGTGCAATGGCTAAGTGACCAAGGGTGAAAGGACACATATGTCGCCTAGAGGGGGTGAATAGGCGGTTTAAATTTTTTACGAGATGAGCTTAACAAAGGCGGAATAAAACTAGCATTTACTTTGTCAAGCACAAAATCTATATATACTATGGTTCACCTATGTGCACCAACAACTTATGCTAAGCAAGACAAGCAACTATGTGATAGCAAGATATAGACTTCAAGCACGAAGGCTATCACAAAGTAAGGTGCATAAGTAAAAGCTCGGGCATAAAGATAACCGAGGCACACGGAGACGATGATGTTTTACCGAGTTCCTCCTAATGGAGTACGTCTCGTTTGGAGAGGGGGTGGTTTCAAACCACCAACGCCACAAAGGCCTCCCTTGTTCTCCTGTGAATCTCGCCCCAACGGGATCGATCCACACTTCCACTATCGGTGCACTTGTCGGTGGCAATCCGAAACCTCTCTCAAGATTGGGGCACTTCTCCACAACTTGATTGGAGGCTTCTCACCTTTCACCCAATCGAATCCTCATGAGAACTCAAACCGATGCACCAAATGCAATGTCAAGAACACAAGAAGTGCTCAAGTCCTTCACTCCCAAATTCCACCAAAGCTACAAAAGCTTATGGGGAATAAGATAGGAAGAACAATGGAGGAAATCCACAAAAGACTCCAAGATCTTGATCCCAAGATGTTCCCCTCACTTAGAGGAGAGATTGATTGGTGTGGTTGTAGATCTAGATCTCCTCTTTCAAATCCCTCAAGAATATGCAAGAATCAATGGAGGGATTGAAGGATAGCAAGCTCAAGAAGGTCAGCAATTGAGGGGAAAACTTGCAAGAAAGGTTAGGTAAACATTGGGGAAGAAGGGCCCCTTATATAGGTCCTCCAAAATCCAACCATTATAGCCCTGGAGCGTGTGGGCCGGACATTCTGGCCTATTCACTCTGGACATTCTGGCCATGGCAAAACTGACAGAAACAGCAATACAAAAACAACCATAACTTTTACATCCGGACTCCGATTTTGATGATCTTGGGCTTGTTTTAAAGAGGACAACAAACTCTACAAGATCATGCAGGGAACCATCATAGTCCAGCAACGGAGGATAGAACCAAATGACGAAAGGTTTTACCTCTCTCAAAAAGACGAACCGGTAAAACCTTCAACTTCAAAAATGCAATAGAGAATGCATATGAAATCTGTTTTCGATGAACTTGGGCTTGTCATGAAGATTAACACAAGCTATAAATCATATCATGGATAAGAACCAAATAATGTAAGGTTTTACCAATCTCTAACAGTCAAACCGGTAAAACCTCCAATATCAAAAACGCAATAGAGAATGCATATGAAATCTGTTTTTGATGAACTAGAGCTTGTTATGAATATTACCACAAGCTCAAGAACCTCCCATGGATAAGATCCAAATAACAACCAAGAAAAATGATGCCAAGTATGCAAAGGTTTGAGCTCTCATGAAGGATATGATCAAGTTACTCACTCGAGAGCCCCTCTTGATAGTACGACTATCTATCCTATAAACCGGTCTCCCCAACTAACACCATGAGACCGATAAGAAGGAAACCCTGTCAAGAATATACCTTTGCCTTGCGTATATTCCACTTGATCTTGATGATGAAGATCTTCTCCACCTCAAGATGGAACACCTTTCTTGATTGCGCTAGCTTGGTGAAGACTTGCAAATTATTCCCCATACTCCACTATGGTAGAGCTTCTCTTTTGGGCATACCATCTTCCCATATCCATGATCACCATAGGATGGCAAGCTTCAAGAAAATGATCTCTTTGAGATGGTTCATCTTGAACTTGCACATCATTTCTTCTTTCTTCATTATGTTGGTGTCTTGAAGGTACATAAGAGATATCACTCCAACTTTAGTCTTTAAGACACACTTGCTATAGGCTCAACTCTCACTTGACCAATCTCCGGATCACTCATTGAAACCTTGGTCAACACTTAATCTTCTTCACTTTCTTCTTCTCCCAAGATTGAAGCCAACATATGGTTCAAGCATTGCCTATGGACAAATCCTACAAGTAAAACTCTATGCAAACATAAGTCCATAAAGATTGTCATTAATTACCAAAACCACACATGGGGGCACACATGCACTTTCAATCTCCCCCATTTTGGATGACAATCCCTTTGAGAGGGTTTATATAAGGAATTAATTGAACAAAACTTTGTGCTAACATCAAATACTACATAAGTATGTGATGTTAGTACAACCACAATATCGAGCAAACTCCCCCATAATCCATGCACGTGTGGATGAACTTGAATTTCATTGCATATATTGCAACCATTACCTGTGGTGGAGTTTCCTCGATATATTCAACATGCAAAGCAAAACGCTAAGATGCAAAGCACACGAGGCAAATGTTTAAGTACAAAACTCAAAACAAAAAACCAAATTCCCTTAAACCCTCTAAAACTTCTCCCCCATTGGCATCGATTGCCGAAATGGGTGAAAAACTTTAGAAGGACAATTTAGTGAGTGTTTCTCCATATGATGTGCATGTCTCATAATATGAGTGGAATTGAATGCATGCAACCAATGACGAATACCAGGAGGAAATCAAACTAAACTGAGGATCCAAAGATTGCAAATAAATAACATGGTGAAGAAGCATCAATGAATGAAGCCAACAATCAAAAGATCCAAAGAACCACTTCACAAAAGGAAGATACCAAAATAAAGATAGTTATTATGATAAGGTCGAATACGGAGTGACCTAAATAATATGAGGAGACTCCCCAAGGTTTGTGCACAGATTATAATTTGCATTTGAATACAATATGCACAAACATGGCATCCTCATTCCCTCTATATCATTTAAACCGCGAGCACGAGCAAGATAGAAGATATTATGATGAGAGAAAATGAGTGTTTAGATGAAAATAGGAAGCTCCCAAAGGTTAATGCACAACAAAGTGCACAATTATGGAATCCTAACTCCCCATAATCAACAAAACACCGTACAAGAACAAGAAAGAAAATGTGTGTTCTTAGGTAGATTAGGAAAGCTCCCTAAGGTTTATGCACCAAACGTGATAATTGCTTTGAATGCAAAGTGCATAAACATGATATCCTTGCTCCCCCAAACTTACATAACAACTCAAGGGAATGAGAGATCAACTTTCTTAACACCAACGAGTGCCAAAAGATGCAAATGAAAATGTCAAGCACTCAAAGAAAAACTTTTGTAGCCACCAAAGAATAAAGAAGGAGCACAAGGTGGACTCCAAAGCAAAAAGGATATCAACTAGAGATTTAGCCATAATCATGTGTATAAGTTTCTAGGTAGACAACAATCACCAAGATATACATCCACAAAGAAACATGTACACACAAAATGGATACTCAAGAATGAACAAGATATCCAAACGAAAGTCATAGATAATGCCAATAAGATTTTTGCTAGAAAGCATGGCCAAAGGCTCAAATTTAACTTATTGAACATAAATGACCTGCAAACACCAACGAATACATCACAACTATCAAAAGGGAACAAGAGATAGTTGGAATGCATTTGGAAAGGCAACAAGTATCATAAAGAACAAATAAACCTTGCAAATTCATCCATATAGTACATGAGAGAAATTGAGGAAATGATTGGCAATAGAATTGCTAGATTGGCATATGTGGGATTGGTAAATCATAGACATGATTTTTATATACTCCCCAAAATATGCATTCATCTCAACTTACTCATATAACAATAATCTTGATACAATATAATCTTACAAGAACCACAATAAAAGCAACTGAAGAAAATCATGCCATGATGTAACCACAAAGGTTGGATGCTAGAAAAGTATGCATGAGAGGGATACTTGTTACCAAGATACCATTGGTAGGATGAAGTAGATATGAGTTTGTTGATCATCCTAGCTTGCCTCCAATTATCATTTAGTCACCACATCTTCTTATTATTGTGACAAGCATCCAATGAATCTCCAATGTACCTACAACACATTCAAGTACACAATGGTCCCAAAACTCGTTGGGTCCAAAGTAGTTTGATACACTACAATACATAGGACACACTCCACAAGAACATGTGCATATTGATATGAAATAGAATTTCACACACATCTTAGCCAAAATAGGATTTGGTGGAGTTTCCCCTATATATATTGGATCAAAGAAAGCAAGCATACCATAATATATACATTTAGTAAATATGCATGCACAAGACTTTCAAGAACCAAAAAGGAGATATAGTTTGAACAAAACACCAAGAAAACCAAGAAGGCACACCAAAGCGTGACACGACTAATGGTTGTCCACATTATATCAAGGACCAAATCAACACATGATAGACCCCAAGTTCAACAAGTGAACAAGGCAAAGGCCAAAGAGAAAAAAGGATAAACAAATACAAATGCTCAATAATTTATCTCATTCAAATAGTTAAATAAAAAGCATGGAATGAGAAAATCAACTCCCAAACAAAATAACAATTGAAAAATAAATGGTTCCAACAAAAGAACCAAACTCTCAACATTTTTCAAGAATGGCACAAAGTACCAAAGAAAATATTTATCTTCCAAAGGCATAGAACATGGTATAGATCAAAACATGTCATGAAGAAGCATAAAAGGAGTGTTCTAAATAATATAGGAGAAATCCCTCATGATTAGTGCATTATTTTAGATTTTGCATTTGAATACAAAATGCACACACATGGGATCATCATCCCTACCTACATCAACCAGAGCACTAAAAGATTTCAAGACAAATAAAGATCCATAAAAGTCGAGGAAGAAATGGGAGACAAAACACAACAAATTCTTGGACAATTATAGTAATGATAAAGAAGATCTACCACATATTATAGTAATGATTGTCCAAGTACAAGGGACTTGCATATATTTGCCGGTGGTAGATAGCAAATATACCCAAGATCATATTCACAAAGAGAAAGCAAATGCCAAAAGATAGGAATTGAAAACCAAGACATGAAAGAGATCCTTGAGGGTTTCAACTAGTTAACCAATCATGCAAAGCAATGATTAGAATAACTAGGGCAAAATTCTTGCCACTTATATATAGGAGTTCATATATGATGAAACCCATACCAAGGAAATCTCTTGTAAACAAGATCCAAAATATAAGGAATAAAAGCATTATACCGAAAAGAAACTTGTTTGAGCAAATGTGTCACATAGGAGCTACATAATTATCAATATCAATTCTAAGTGACACAACCTCGAATATTCACATTTTCTAGGCTTGTAATATGCACTAAGAATATGACTCCCCCATAATGTGATAAACCATAAATATTGACACGAGGCAAAAAGGATCCAAATAGAGATGATTAATGGACATTATAGAACTTGAATTTCTCATGAGAAACATACCACATAGAGACTAGATAATATTGCACTATCAATACTAGGTGGTATTGCTCATGTACACACATTTGGGATTGTGAGGTGCCCCAAAGGACAACACACTCCCCCAAAATGGGATAGTCCATTAATATCCCACAAGAGCCAATTAAGATAGGAACAAGATCCAATAGGCTCAAACATAAAACACATACGTGGTGTGCACGCCAACATACACAAGCTTGATTTCTCAAGTTAAGCAAGTAGGAAGCACAACATATACAAAACACATGCAAGGTACAAAACTAACACATGCACAAGGGGCAAGTAACTTTCAATGTAAATGAGTTAAGCACATGTTACTGCAAGGAGGAACATTGGATATATTATAGAAGCATGATAATCCAAATGGCTTGACTTGACAAGAATAAATGATGGAGATCCCTCAATTCTTCATAATGTATCCAAGCCTCCAGTGCCCTCCAACACACACCTATTGATCAAGTTTTAGCTTGATGGTTCCCAACCAAGTTGGGTCCTAAGAGGTTAGTCACAATAGGCTTGGCAACCCAAATGATTCTTTTCTTGACACCACTTTGAGCACCAACATATTTGGCAAACACATTGCCACCCTCATCCTTCCTAAGAGAATAAACATCATCAATCATGATTGGGTTGGATGAGGAGTTACCAATAGTGCAAGAAGAAGAGATGTGACCCTTCTCACGACATAAGTAGCAAGTTCTTCTCTTCCCATTCTTTTCACTTGATTTATCCACAATGGGAACATTAGCTTGAATCTTCTTGGGAAGTGGCCTTTCTCCAACTTGAGGTAGGCCATGACCTTGAACAAGAGGCCGCTTCCCTTTTTTCATCTCACCAAGAGGCTTCTTCTTCAAGGGGCAAGATCTAACATGGTGCCCTTCAATTTTGCACTTGAATCAAACAATCTTGGCCGAATTCTTGACTTGTTCTTGACCCTTCTTATTGTTGCTCTTGGACTTCTTCTTGTTAGTGGACTTGTTCTTGACATTGGAGGATTTTTGCACACGCAAGATCTTGTTGAGTGTGGTCTTCCCTTTATGACCCTTTTTCAAGTCATTCTTCAAAGAAGTGACTTGAGCCTTGAGCTCTTTGATTTCCTCTACATGGTAGTGGCAACACATATACTAGAGGAAGTAGAAATTTCATTGCTAGAGCAACAAGGGAAAGAATGTAATTCATCACAAGATTTAGCAATAATGTGAGTGGACGAATTACAAGGACTAGCACATGACAATATATCATTATTCATAGAGATTGTGCTAGTGACCACATGAGGCTCAGAAGATGTTACCTTTGTACAACTAGCCTTATGAGCTAACTTTAGCCTAGCATGGGATGCTAGAAGATCCTCATGATAGCTTGATAGCTTACCATGACTTTCTTCTAAGATCCCATACTTGCTAGTTAGCAAAGCAAGTTGAGTCTTTAGCTCAACGTTCTCCTTCAAAATAGATGTTTCACAAGAAATAGAGTTAGTATCACAAGCATCATAATTAATTGCAAGAGGTGAGGGCAACTTCGAAAGCTCTTTTGAGTAAGAGGCTTTAAGTTGCTCATGTGACTCGGTGAGTTTGATGAGCTCACCCTTGATGACCCTAGAGCCATTTTTGAGGTGCTCAAAATCCTCAAGGAGTTTAGCATAAGCAACTTGAAGCTCATCATTTTTACTTTTGAGACCAATAGCCACCTTAGGACCTCCATCATGAGATTCCTTCACTCTAGACAACTCTAGAGCAAAAGTCTCCTCAAGAGATTCCTTAGTGATTTGTTCCTCTTCAAGAGCTTCACTTAGATGTGCAATTTGATTAGCATACTCACGCTCAAGGCTGCTCATTTTATCAATGGTGTTCTCATGCTCCTCAATTTGTGCTTCTAACTTATCAATATGTTCTTTGATCTTAATAACAAAGTCCAAGATTTCAACAAAGTTAGAGCAAGCAATATTATTCTTAACAAGAGCATGATAAACCATCTCACCCTTTTCATATAAATCATCAGCATTAATCTCTTTTTACTCATTATCCTCATCCTAATCATCACAAGAGGTATTGGGTCCCAAAGTAGGAGTTACCTTTGAATCCCGAGCCATAAGGCATAGGTGGGAACTGTGAGATGATGATGATGATGGAGAATTACTTGAAGCTCCATTCAAGTTCGTGTCTTTACCAATAGAATCTTCGGTTTCCTCTACATTATTAGACACACAACAACTAGAGGAAATAGAAGCATTTATATTATGACAACAAGGCAACGAGAGCATATCATCATGTGACCTATTGAGGCAATTTATACATGATATGCAAGGACTATCAACACTAGCATATAAATCATATATAGTGCTAGACATGTGATCCGTCATAAACGTATCTATAATTTTTGATTTCCATGCTTGTTTTATATCTACTTTCTTATGTTTTGTTCACACTTTGAGGTATTTTTATGCAATTTCTGGAACTAACCTATTGACAAGATGCCGCAGTGCCAGTTGCCTGTTTTCTGCTGTTTTTGGTTTTAGAAAAGCTGGAAAAGAAATATTCTCGAAATTGGACCGAACAAAAGCCAAAGTCAATATTTTACCAGAAGACTCACGGAGCCAGAAGACGAGACAGAGAGGGGCCACGAGGTGGTGTGGGCCCCTCGAGAGCCCACCGACCTTGCCTCTTCGCCTATAAATCCTTCCGGGACGAAAACCCTAGATAGAAGATCAGATTTTCCACGAAAAGTTCCATAGCGCCGCTGCCACCGAAGAGGAGATTCAGGAGACAGAAGTCTCTGTTCCGGCACCCTGCCGGGATGGGGAAGTGCCCCCGGAGCCATCTCCATCGACTCCACCGCCATCTCCATCGCCGTTGCTGACTCCCATGATGAGGAGGGAGTAGTTCTCTCTCAAGGCTAAGGGCTCTACCGGTAGCTATGTGTTCATCTCTCTATGTGTGATCTTACGAGATCATGAGCTTTGTAATCTATAGATCTATTCTGCTACTCAAGTGCTTTAATGAATGTCTGCTTATCCCCACGTGTGTGAAGTTGACAGTGTGCACACCGTGTGGCACTTTGGCTAAGATTACATAAATACTTATCATGAGTATAATTTGAGTTGGATGTCTCTATGAGATTGTGGTGTTTGTTGGAACCATCTAGCGCTCAAGGTGACAGTGAGGGGTTATCTAGATGGGGAATGCGAACTTTAAGGTGTGCTGTTATAGCCCTACATCGTCCAACCGGAGAGTAGTTCAGGGTAGCATCATGAAGAGAAGATATTTATATGAGAGTGTCCACTAGTGAAAGTATGATCCCTAGGCCTTATTTCTAAGCATTGAAACACCATTTACAATTAGTTCTGTTACATGTTTGCTTGCTGCCACTCTTATTGCAGATTGCAATTACCACTTATAATCATCCATATTACTTTTATTTCACTATCTCTTCGCCGAACTAGTGCACCTATACACCTAACAAGTGTATTGGGTGTGTTCGGGACACAAGAGACTTCTTGTATCTTGATTGAAGGGTTGCTTGAGAGGGATACCTTTGACCACTTCCTCCCTGAGTTCGATAAATCTTGGGTGATCCACTTAAGGGAAACTTGCTGATGTTCTACAAACCTCTGCACTTGGAGGCCCAACACTGTCTACAAGAATAGAAGCGTGTGTAGACATCAAGCTATTTTCTAGCGCCGTTGCCGAGGAAGTAAGGTAAAAGGTACTCACATCCTCTGGCTAATAAGCTATCGTCTAGCACTATTGCTCGTGTGTGAGTGCTCAAAGTTATTCCCTTTAGATTCTGCAGTTATATCTTTTTGTTTCTTGTTTTTATTTTCACTAGTTAGGCTTAATGGAAAACGACAACAAAAATTAGAGAGCTTTATAGTATTTATCTTGAGTTAGGACATGAAGTGTTTGAAGAGAAAATTAAAAAACCTATGGAACTTTATTTGCATGCTAATAGCAATGTTATTAGTATGAATTCTTTGAACACCATTATTGCTAATGCTATGGAAAAGTCTAAGCTTGAGGAAGCTGGTTTTGATGAGCATGATATTTTTAGTCCCCGAAGTACGAAGGAGAAAATTTACTTTGATGATACTATACCTCCGATATATGATGATTACAATGATGAGTATGATATTTTCAGTCCACCTACTATTGAGGAGAAAATTAATTATGATTACAATATGCCTCCTATATTTTATGATTATGGTGATGAGAATAATAATGATAGCTATTTTGTTAAATTTTGTCCCACTACAATTAATAAGAATGACTATGTTTATGTGGGGAGTATTAATTCTTTTGTGCATGTGGCTCATGATAAGAATGTTTTATGTGATAGTTATATTGTTAATTTTATTCATGATGCTACTGAAAGTTATTATGAGAGAGGGAAACATGGTTTTATGTATCTCAACAATATTAAGTTTCCCCTCTTTATGTTGCAAATTTTGAAGTTGTACTTGTTTTGCTTTCCTATGCTTGTTGCTTTGTGCTTTCATGACTTGTTTCTTTACAAGATTATTTTCAATAGAAAGTGGGTTAGACTTAAATTTGTTCCATATTTGCTTCTTGATACTCTCTTTTACTTCAATTCATATTTCTTATGAGAGCATCATCGAAACTATCATGCCTATCTTAATGGCTATAAAGAAAGAGCTTTTGGGAGACAACCCATTATATTTTTACTTTCAGTTTATTTTTGTTTTGTTTGAGTCTTGGAAGTTATTGCCTCTATAATAACCTCTTCTTATCCTTTTTGTGTGGTTTTTGTGCCAAGAATAACCTCTAATAAAAGAGAAATAATGCTTGGAAAAGTTGTTGTCCCGAAACAGATTTTTGTGCTTCGCTGTAAAAATTCGTGAAAAATCTCTGTACGTCGGATTGAGCTATAATTTTTTGTGCTTCTGCCCCAGGTTGTTATCTAACTTACGTTAGTTTAACACTTTTTCGATTTGAGCAACAGAAGGTCTTTGGAAAAATCGGTTTTTACCTGCTGGTCTGTTTTGACAGATTTCTGCCATTATTTGCATTTGCCTCTTAATCTCTTTCTCTTTGAGTTCTCCTTGATCATTTGAACTTTTAAAAAGAATTGCTATAGTAGCTTGTGTTTTAATGGAAGTTTTACTTGTTGAGGGCAAACCGGTGGCCCGATCTTTCACGATTCCCTTTCAAATCGAGGATGGAGTGCGGGGAGAGGAGGGGAGGATGAACACGACGAACACACGCACGAAGAACACGAAGAACACACACACACAAAACCACGATACACACCAATAGCTCACGCTGGTGGTGACCGGTCCGGCGCAATCCCTAGGATCGGCGTCGGGCGGAGGACTCTCTCTCGAACCGGCACAGCGAGATGGGAGACTTGGTGAGATCTTGACATATAGGCAAAGGGACACCGATGCCTAGGCCTTGTACAACGTGGAGGCATGATGCAAACTCCAACGAGGTTTTGGTATATTGTGCTCCTTAGTCAAGGAGCATGAGGCAAGAATTAGATAGATCCACAAAGGGGTTTCCACTAGTTCCAATATCAAGCCTAGGGTTTACAATGGTGGTGGGGGACTATATATAGGCCAACCACAAGTTCAGGGTTAATTCAGGCATTAAAGTAGAGTTCTGGGCGAAGTAGAGGGGTACATGGGCCATAGGGCCTAGCTAGGCTCGCAGGCCCATCTTCAGGCCGGACAGTTCGGGCTGGCCGGACACTCCGGGTGGTGTCTGAGAAATGTCCGATTTGACCTTCTGAATGTCCAAGCCAGGTTCGGGCTAGGGCAGGCCGAACACTCCGGCTGAGTCGCGCCGGACACTCCGTCTGGATTCGGGCGGACACTCCGGCTCAGGCAGTTTCAGCTCAGGTGCAGCTTCAGCTTAGGTGCAGCTTCAGGGCTCGTGGGTCGACGTGGCAGGGGTTCGTACCTGATGATGCACAGAGTATAGGTATGAAGTAGCACACCATGCAAGGAGGTATCAAATTGGCACGAGGAGAGGAGTGAGTTCACCTTAGCTTGTAGGATTTTGGCTCGGGCACGAGTCATGGGTCCACTTGGGGGACTTGTTGGTGTAGATGTAGAAGCGTCCGTAGGACGAGCTGCATCAGCTCCCCCCCTTGGGAAAGAGTCGTCCTCGACTCTTCATGGATATCATCTTGAACATCTCCATGGTAGGGTCATAGATCCTTGACATTGAATGTATTGCTTGCAAGGTACTTGGAGGTCGGTATGTCGATGATGTAGGCATTGTTGTTGATTCTTTTGAGGATCTTGAAGGGACCATCTCCTCTTGGCTTGAGCTTGGAGTCACGTTCCTAGGGGAAGCGGTCCTTGCTTAGGTGTATCCACACAAGGTCACCTTCTTCAAATATCATCTCCTTCTTGTCCTTGTTTAACCTTGAAGCTTGGCGAAGGACTTGTTGTTCGATAGTAGCTCTTGTTTCTTCATGAAGCTTCTTCATAGCTTGTGCACGCTTCTCGACGTCCATGTTCGTGCGCTCATGGAGAGGTAGTGGTAGGATGTCGAGCGCGGTGAGGGGCTCGAAACCATAGACGATCAGAATGGGCTCATCTTGGTTGTTGAGTGCTTGGCTCGATTGTAGGCGAACTCGGCGTGTGGAATGCATTCCTCCCAATCCTTTAGGTTTTTCTTGATCAACACACGAAGGAGAGTTCCGCGGCTTCGGTTGACAACTTCAGTTTGGCCATCAGTTTGAGGATGTGATGCAGATGAGAAGAGGAGCTTGACGCCGAGCTTGTCCATGAGGGTCTTCCACAAGTAGCTCATGAATTTGACGTCGCGGTCGGAGACGATTTTCCTTGGCACACCGTGAAGACGGACGATTTATTTGAAAAACAGATTTGCAACATGTGAAGCATCGTCGGTCTTATGGCACGGTATGAAGTGTGCCATTTTGGAAAAACGATCCACAACAACAAATATAGAATCATGACCATGCTTAGATCTAGGCAATCCTAACACGAAATCCATGCTAATGTCGGACCAAGGTGTATGAGGAATAGGCAATGGCATATAAAGACCATAGGGATTAGCTTGCGACTTAGCTTGAACACATGTCGTGCATCGTTGAACGTAGCGCTCCATGTCACACTTCATCTTGGGCCAAAAGTAGTGATTGGAGAGCATGTCCAATGTCTTGTCGCGACCAAAGTGACCCATAAGGCCTCCACCATGAGATTCGTGGAGGAGCAAAAGTTGAAGCGACGACTTCGGAATGCATAGCTTGTTTTGTTTAAATAGGAAGCCCTTATGCAAATAGAAATCATCAACTCCTTTGTCATTGGAGCACTTTGCGAAAATTGGTTCGAAGAACGGGTCGGAAGCATAGAAAGATTTTATTTCCTCCAGACCCAACATGTTGATTTCAAGTCTCGTAAGAAGGCTTGTATGTTTGCGAGACAATGCGTCCGCAACTACATTATCTTTGCCCTTCTTATACTTGACAATGTACGGAAAAGACTCCATGAACTCAACCCACTTAGCGTGTCTCTTGCTCAAGTTAGCTTGGCCTTTGAGATATTTCAACGACTCGTGGTCGGAATGTATGATAAATTCCTTGGGCCAAAGGTAGTGTTGCCAAACTTGAAGGACACGAACTAAGGCAAAAAGCTATTTGTCATAAATCGGATAGTTAAGGCGAGCACCATCAAGTTTCTCGCTATGGTAGGCTATAGGATGTCCGTTTTGCATAAGGACTCCTCCAATGCTAATACCACTAGCATCACACTCTATCTCAAAAGTTTTTGTGAAATCCGGTAAAGCAAGTAGAGGTGCTTCGGTGAGCCTCTTTTTGAGTTCATCAAAAGCTTTTTGTTGTGCTTTGCCCCACACGAAGGTGACATTCTTTTTCGTCAACTCGTTGAGAGGACAAGCAATAGTGGAAAAGTCTTTCACAAAGCGACGATAGAAACCGGCCAACCCATGAAAACTTCGGATTTCACTCACATTTGTTGGGATGGGCCGGTCTCGTATGTCCTTTACCTTGGAAACATCAACTTCAATTCCCTTCGAAGAAACGACAAATCGAAGAAAAATCAACTTGTCTTTAGCAAAAGTGCACTTGGGAAGATTAGCATAAAGCTTTTCATGTTGAAGGATTTGCAAAACTTCCTTGACATGTGTTATATGGTCCTCAAGTGATTTGCTATAAACAAGAATATCATCGAAATAGACAACAACACTTTTTCCAATGAGAGAACGCAAGATGTGATTCATAAGGCGCATGAAGGTGGATGGGGCATTAGATAAGCCAAAGGTCATAACCAACCATTCATAGAGACCAAGTTTGGTCTTGAAGGCGGTTTTCCACTCATCACCTTCAGCCATGCGTATTTGATGGTAACCACTACGAAGATCAATTTTCGAAAAAATAGTGGCTCCACACAACTCATCAAGCATGTCATTGAGACGTGGTATGGGATGTCGATAACGCACGGTGATAGCATTGATTGGACGGCAGTCCATGCATAACCGTAGCGTATCATCCGTCTTTGGAACAAGAATCACGGGTACGACACTTGGACTAGTGCTAACTTGGATCAAACCTTTGGAGACGAGTTGGTTGATTTGATGTTCGATCTCCTTTGTCTCCTCCGGGTTCGTGCGGTAAGCGGCGCGGTTGGGAAGTGGTGCACAAGGGATGAGGTCAATGCGATGTTCTATGCCACGAAGAGGAGGTAGTCCATGTGGAAGCTCTTCGGGGAACACATCCTTGAATTCCTGCAAAACACTCATCAAAGATGGAGGAACATTTGTTGGTTTGTTAGTTCCTTGCGCTAGTCCTTTGCATAGGAGGACATAGTGCAAGATGGATGGGTTGTTCCGAACATCTCTCATCTCACTTTTGGTGGCAAGGAGAACACTCTTAGTTTTTCCACTCGAGTTTGGCTTGTGGCTCTCACTCACTATGAGGTGGTTCTCTCTCTCTCCGCTCTTCTCACAAGTAGGTGTTGTGCTTTGCGCCCTCGCTAAAGCCTTTGCATTGTACACAATTATTTGGTTAGGAGTCATTGGTTGCAAAACACATGTTTTGTTGAGCCATTTGAAGGTGTATACATTGGTGCGACCATCATGTTGAGCAGCCTTGTCAAATTGCCATGGTCGACCAAGAAGCATGTGGCAAACTATCATAGGAACCACATCACACTCCATATCTTTGTAAGGACCAATGGCAAAGGAGACCGATACGGTTTGCTTGATCTTCACGGACCCTTGGTCACTTAGCCATTGCACGTGGTAGGGGTGCTTGTGCGGATGGAGGGTGAGGTTGAGCTTCTCACACAACTCAGTGCTAGCAAGGTTGTGACAACTCCCTCCATCAATGATCACCTTGATAGATTTGGCATTGATGCCGGCTCGTGTTTGGAAGATATTGGAGCGTTGGTCTTCATGCTCTTGTGCTTGAGTGGTCAAGATCCTTGTGACGACAAGCGATGGACTTGCGTCATGTTCACACATGAGGAGTTATTGATCATCTTCCACTTGTTGCCTTGCCATTGCTTCCTTGACACGGGCATCAAACTCATCTTCACTCAAGTACTCTTTATCACCATTGTCATGGATGAACAAGACTTTCTTGTTTCCACATTCAGCCGACTTGTGTCCTTTACCTCCACACTTGTAGCATTCACCGTTGAAAGGTGTATCACTCTTTGCTTGCTTGCCACTTGGGGGCAGTTTTCCTTGAGGAAGTGTGGGCTTGAAGGAAGGCTTGGAGGTACTTGAGGAGCTTCCATTGAAGTTTGTTGGTGTAGGGGTTGAAGCTTGCATGTAGGTGAAGTACGTCTTGGGCTTGTTGTACTTGATATCCTCTTGCACTTGACGTTCAGCCTTTGTTGCTATGTGCACAAGCTCAACCATGTTGTTGTATGTTTGGAAATCGACGATGCGCTTGATTGGGTGATTCAAGCCAATAAGGAAACGTGCCATTGTTTGCTCCATGCGCTCATCAATGTTGGCGCGAATCAAGTTGAGTTCCATTTCCTTGAAGTATTCTTCCACGGTCTTTGTCCCTTGACGAAGCGCTTGAAGGTTGTTGAAGAGGTCACGCGTGTAGTGCGCGGGGACAAACCGGGATCTCATGTGAGCCTTCATGTCATGCCATGTTGTGATTGGCGGCTCTTGTCTTGCATCACGAGCAACTTGAACCTGTTCCCACCAAAGGTTGGCGTAATCATCAAACTCTAGCGAAGCCGTGGCGACCATCTTCTCGTTGCTATAGTTGTGCATGCGGAAGATCTTGTCAACTTTGAGTGCCCATGAGAGGTATTCTTCGGGGTCATTGGATCCGGTGAACTTGGGCATTGTGAACTTGAGATTGCCAAAAGTTTCTTCATCGTTGCGGTCATTGCGACGAGCTTGGTGACCTTGTTGATGATCTTGTAGTTGGGGAGGTGGAACTTGGTTCTCGCACCCTTGTTGTGGAGATTGCTCTTGGTATTGTTGTGGAGGAGCTTGCTCTTGCTCTTGGCGCGGTTGTTGATGTGGTTGAGGCGCTTGGGCCTCATGGTGGCAAAGGTGTGGAGCCTCTTGACGCGGTTGATGACGAAGAGGAGTCTTGTTCCTCGGTTGGAGATGTTGGTTAGGCACATGGGCCTCACGGCGAAGAACATGGTCATGAGCCTCTTGACGTGGTGGGAGTCGCTCAATTTGTATCACTTGACTCTCCAAGTTTTGTTGATGTGGAGGAGGTGCCTCGTGATGACCATGGTGTCGTTGTTGACGTTCATGACGTTGATGACGAGGAGGATGATCTTGGAGAGCTTCACGTCGATGACGAGCTTGATTCTCCAAATTGGAGTCATCACTCGTTGTGTCAAGTATGTGCCGCGGTCGATGGTGGTAGACTTGCGGTTGCACTTGCGGTTGCGCTTGCGGTTCCTCTTGTGGTTGCTCTTGTTGAATCACTAGTGCCCTTGCGTGATGATGGTGTGCTTCTTGCCTTGCTCGTGGCCTTGAAGAGAGGTCACCATCATAGCTTGACGTTGCGGTGTGCCGTGGGGAAGGTACATAGTTTGAAGAGGTTCCATCTTCAACCATGGGGGCACCATTGCGTCTTGGAGCACTTGGAGGTAGATCTTGTTGCGGTGGTGCATGACGACGCAAAGAACTTGAAGAGCTTGAAGGACGTGAACATGGTCTTGCCATTCCGTCGATGAGGCATCGAAGGTTGTCATTTGTTTCGACGACGAAGCGTTGAAGCGACTCATTTTGGTGGCCGAAGTTGTGATGCATTGCTTGCAATTGCCTTTCGAGGCCATCGAAGCGGTTGTCGATGTTCTTGAACTCGGCTTGCGTCTCACCAAATTGTTCATCTTGTCGCGTCTCAAGTGCTTGGCAACATTCACGGAATTCTTGATGGACAATGAAGTGACCTTGATCTTCTTATTGGGGAGGTGGTTGGCTCGGCTCACCGTGCCTATCCATCATGCAAAACACACAAGTATTGTATATGGAAGTGGAATATGGTGGTGTTAGCCTTGTACCTCACCTTGGGGATTGCACCAAACTAGAAACCACTAGTGAGAGCTATAAGCGTGCAAAGTGGAATTGCAAAGAAAACTCACACTAAAGAAAGAACTAACTCTCAAAAGCTTGTTGGTGGTAGGTTAGGATTGTGGAAAGCCAAAGAACCAACCAAAAGAAAAGGGATAGTCAAATGTGGGTAAAATCCAAGAAAACTCAAGTCAAAGGCGAAGGTCAACAACTCAAAAGGGTGACGGAAACCTACGACTATATACACACACGTGGAGAAAGTTGGGATTGACATGACTATGAAAATGAGCAAACAAAATTTCCTAACAAACACTAAGCTCGTTGTCTTGCCAATGCAAGGAGAGACCGTGGCTCGTTTGCAAACAAGAAAAATGAGCAACGGATTTGTGCACTTGCCTTGGGCGCTCTTCTTTCTCTCTTGCTTACAAGCTATGAGACTCTCTTTGGCAATGGGAGACTATTTTTCTTTTGCTTTTTTTTCTTTGTATCTTTTTCTTTCTTTTTTTTGCTCTCCCTTGATGCTACCTAGTCACACTTGATATTGCTCTTGCACTCTCACTATCCAAGGACAAATGCTCAATGCTCAAGCAAACACAAGATGAGCCACTCTCATGGGATAGGTACACACAAAGGAAGATGGGGGTTAACAAGGTGACGCAAGTTATACGTTCTTTGATTGTGAACTTGGCGTCGGTGGTGCGGGATGATGTTCGTGGTCCGTGGTGTCAATGAGCGCGGAAGTTTATGATGCGGAAGATTTTTGGTAGTTGCTGACACGCACACGGGACACGAGCAAACAAAGGAGATTAGCCAATGCGAAAAAATGAGGCAAACTGTCAAAACTGGCGTTATAGCCGGACACTCTGGTCTGTTTGGGCCGGACACTCCGGTCAGGCCGGACACTCCGGTCTGGTTTGTCCGGACACTCCGGTCGGGCCGGACACTCCGATCGGTACGAGCCAGACACTCCGGCGCGGGTTTCTTGCTCGTGTTCTTGAGCGGAAATCCTCGCCTTCGGGCCTCAAATCCGCGAAAAACTAGCCAAATTAGGCTGGGGAAACGCAGGATAAAGCTGAACCAACTCCTTAGACAAGGTTTGGTCGGATCAAAACCACAAATAACACTCCAAATCAAGAGATCGATCCAAAGGCAAATATGGGCTATTTTTTGGGGATTTTTGAATTTTTGGTGGGTAGAAGAAAATTTTGTGGGGGAAATCGTGAGCAACGAAGCTCTTGATACCAATATGTTGAGGGAAAACCTCTAGGGTGGCCCGATCTTTCACGATTCCCTTTCAAATCGAGGATGGATTGCGGGGAGAGGAGGGGAGGATGAACACGAGGAACACACGCACGAAGAATTCGAATAACACACACACAAAACCACGATACACACCAATAGCTCACGCCGGCGGTGACCGGTCCGGCGTAATCCCTAGGATCGGCGTCGGGCGGAGGACTCTCTCTCAAACCGGCACGGCGAGATGAGAGACTCGGTGAGATCTTGACGTCTAGGCAAAGGGACACCGATGCCTAGGCCTTGTACAACATGGAGGCACGATGCAAACTCCAATGAGGTTTGGGGATATTGGTGCTCCTTAGTCAAGGAGCATGAGGTAAGAATTAGATAGATCCACAAAGGGGTTTCCACTAGTTCCAATATCAAGTCTAGCATTTAAAATGGAGGTGGGGGACTATATATAGCCCAACCACAAGTTTAGGGGTAATTCAGGCATTAAAGTAGAGTTCTAGGCGAAGTAGAGGGGTACATGGGCCATAGGGGCCAGCTAGGCTCGCAGGCCCATCTTCAGGCCGGACAGTCCGGGTCGGAACGGCCAGACAGTCCGGGGTGGCCGGACACTCCGGGTGGTGTTCGGGAAGTGTCTAATTTGACCTTCTGAATGTCCACGCCAGGTTCAGGCTGGGGCAGGCCGGACACTCCGGCTGTGCCGGACACTCCGGCTGCATTCGAGCGGACACTCCAGAAGCTTCAGCGAGTGCAGCTTGGCTCGTGGGTCGATCTGGCAGGGTTCAGACTGACGATGCACAGAGTAGAGGTATGAAGTAGCACACCATCCAAGGAGGTATCAAATTGGCACGAGGAGAGGAGTGAGTTCACCTTATCTTGTAGGAGTTTGGCTCGGGCACGAGTCATGGGTCCACTTGGGGGACTTGTTGGTGTAGATGTAGAAGTGTCCGTAGGACGGGCTGCATCATTACTTGTGTTGAAACTGAACCTAAAGACTTATTGTCTTGAATACACTAATGTTGCTAATGAAGATTGTGTGAAGTTTTGTATGAAGGAAATTTTAAAGTGTAGGGAAGGACAATGTGATAAGATGAAGTATGGACAAAAGCTCAAGCTTGGGGATGTCGCCCGTGTCACCCCATTAAATATTCAAGAAGTACAAGCGTCAAAGCTTGGATATGCCCAAGGCATCCCCTTCTTCATCAATAAAAATCTCAGGTTTCTTCCAAACACTTCATTTTTATTGTTTCATGCACAATTATGTTGTTCTTGGAGCATCTTTGTTTTTGTTTTTAGTTTTCGTTTGCTTGGTTTGTGTAAATAAATTGGTTGAACCCCCGCATTCATACATAGTTTCAAATAAGTTGTTTTGGATTGGAAAAGAGTAGGAAAGTTCATGCTTATAAGTGGTATAAAAGGAGCTTGTTTTTAACTGTGACTTAGACTTTATCATGTCATCTTGATATTTCTTTGACTTTATGCTTAGTGATTATTGTTGTAGCATGACTTGTTACAAACAATTGAGATTGCTTAATGTGCCTTGAAAGAATCATGCATTGTTTTAGCATATAAAAGCATAATGTTGTGGTATTCTGCTTTGATGCTTTATTTGGGTTGACTAGGCGCATGCTCACACCATGTTAAGACTATACCAAGTCACCATATCCTCTATGATCATTTAATTTTTGACTTGTAATATCACTTTATGCTTTAATTAATAATGTTTTGTCGCTTTGCATGATTATGGCCATTATTGCTCTCTTAATTGGTCGCTCCTAGTCTTTTGCTAGCCTCCACATGTACCAAGTATGAGTTCCACTCATGCATCCAACTCCAAATAAAACCAAGTTATTCCAAAGAGTCTACCATACCTACCTATTAGCATTATTGGTATTCCAAGTATATTCATGTTTTTATCTACCTTCCGAATTAAACTTGTTATGTGAAAATGAGTGATTAAAGCTCTCACGAACTTGATGGCACACTTTACTTTCTTGCACTTAATAAACTTTAACCATTGTGCTCATCTATGTTGCGTATATGCTTGCGTTTTGTAAGTTCTGAATTAGCAGAACCATGTTATCATGGGGAACACTTTCAACATTGCACTTTATTTAGTTGATATCATGTTCTTTTGCTTATGGATCCCGGCGGTGTGAAATGAAAGGGGAGCTTATAAGGCTAATGGAGTTCATATATGTGTTAGAGAAACGCCTGGGCGGTTGGTCTAAGCCATGCCTAATCATGGTGGAAACCTGCAGCATAACCATAGTGAGCAATCTGTGAAGCATCCTCAATAAAAAACCCTATGCAAATAGGAAAGAAAGAAAAAAGAAAAAAAAGCCTATGCCAATAGGAAATAAAAGGATCGCTGCGATGCTAATTGTCTGCTTGCCTTGTCATTTTGATATGTAAAAGCTTTCGTATCATCGGGCAAGGGGTACCCCATTGGCGGTTCTCTATGATACACATGTACTTACAATGACAAGAACTTACTCGTGACTAAAGTTGAGTAGCATGAGGTTTGATACTCGTAAGCAAGGGGCATGAGATTTTCAACTTATAACTTGTCAGGCATATCCTCATATTTGTTCACTATAACCTTAATCACCTAAAGATGCTTATGATAGGGGCAATGAGAGCTGAAAGCTAATAAGTACCATAATTTTTGGAAGCTCTTTATGAAACTTGAATCCCTGCTTCCTTCTATGAAGGGCCTTTCTTTTACTTTTATGTTGAGTCTCCATCTTCTATATTTATGCACCTATTGAGAGAGCATAGTGGTCATTCTTAGTTTAATGTGCATTGTCCCAAAACTTGTTGATTGATTCATAACTTTGATATTGCTTGTTCTTAAACTGTTTGTATCTAGTCACCCTTATGAACTTTGAAGGTGTCCTATGCATTTATGTTTTGCTACACCATGAGGGACAAGCTAAATACCATTCTCATTATGTTTTCTATATGAGAAACAAACAAACGTCTTTCAAAGCATTGTTATTCATGAATCTTTTATTTGTGCCTTTTCATGTTACAACATAGTTGCTATGTCTTATTCTTAGAACTATATCTTTCATGTCTATGTTAGAGTACTATGATCCCAGCTATCAGTGTTTTACAAATACCTTGATCAAGATTGTGACGGTGCATGTCACCTCAAAAATTATTCTTTTTATCACTTACCTACTCGAGGACGAGCAGAGTTAAGCTTGGTGATGTTGATACGTCGTAAACGTATCTATAATTTGTGATGTTCCATGCTTGTTTTATATCTACTTTCTTATGTTTTGTTCACACTTTGAGGTATCTTTATACATTTTCTGGAACTAACCTATTGACAAGATGCCGTAGTGCCAGTTGTCTGTTTTCTGCTGTTTTTGGTTTCAGCAAAGCTGGAAAAGAAATATTCTCTGAATTGGACCAGACAAAAGCCAAAGTCAATATTTTACCAGAAGACTCACGGAGCCAGAAGACGAGACGGAGAGGGGCCACGAGGTGGCCACACCACCTGGTGGCGCGGGCTAGCCCAGGCCGCGCCAGGGGGTGGTGTGGGCCCCTCGGGTGCCCACCAACCTTGCCTCTTCGCCTATAAAATCCTCCCGGGACAAAAACCCTAGATAGAAGATCAGATTTTCCACGAAAAGTTTCACAGCGCCGCCGCCACCGAAGAGGAGATTCGGGGGATAGAAGTCTCTGTTCCGGCACCTTGCCGGGACGGGAAAGTACCCCCAGAGCCATCTACATCACCGTTGCTGACTTCCATGATGAGGAGGGAGTAGTTCTCTCTCAAGGCTAAGGGCTATACCAGTAGCTATGTGTTCATCTCTCTCTATGCGTGATCTTACGAGATCATGAGCTTTATAATCTATAGATCTATTCTGCTACTCAAGTGCTTTAATGAATCTCTGCTTATCCCCACGTGTGTGAAGTTGACAGTGTGCACACCGTGTGGCACTTTGGCTAAGATTACATAAATACTTATCATGAGTATAATTTGAGTTGGATCTCTCTATGAGATTGTGGTGTTTGTTGGAACCATCTATCGCTCAAGGTGATAGTGAGGGGTTATCTAGATGGGGAATGCGAACTTTAAGGTGTGTTGTTATAGCCCTACATCGTCCAACCAGAGAGTAGTTCAGGGTAGCATCATGAAGAGAAGATATTTATATGAGAGTATCCACTAGTGAAAGTATGATCCCTAGGCCTTGTTTCTAAGCATTGAAACACCGTTTACAATTAGTTATGTTACATGTTTACCTGCTGCCACTCTTATTTCAGATTGCAATTACCATTTATAATCATCCATATTACTTGTATTTCACTATCTCTTCGCCGAACTAGTGCACCTATACACATGACAAGTGTATTGGGTGTGTTGGGGACACAAGAGACTTCTTGTATCTTGATTGCAGGGTTGCTTGAGAGGGATACCTTTGACCACTTCCTCCCTGAGTTCGATAAACCTTGGGTGATCCACTTAAGGGAAACTTGTTGATGTTCTACAAACCTCTGCACTTGGAGGCCCAACACTATCTACAAGAATAGAAGCGTGCGTAGACATCAACGTGTTTAGGTCCAAAGATGAAGTATTGCAATGAGATAGAGAAGAAGGATCAATAAGAGTAAGCTCACTATCAACATTGCAAAGTTCACCACCACTTACCATATCATTACCTTGTGTCTTACCACACTTTGGTGAAGTGGAATAAAAAGAGAACTCATCTCGACCGGAAGTGGAAGCAATACAATCATCCTCAATAATGTTGGACACATCATATTTATCTTGAAGTTTTGTCCATAACTCATGAGTTCTCCAAAAAGGTATGATTGAAGAAGTAACTACATAGCTCAAAGCATTAACAAGCACATTAGAAGCTTGAGCATCAAGATATAAGTTTTTCTCATCCTCATAAGATAGATTTCGGAAATCCATTGGAGGAGAAAAACCTATATCTACAATATGCTCCAAATTTGGGTCCATGTCCCGAAAATGAATAAGCATACGAGTTTTACACATATCATAATTTGTGCCATCGAATATGAACATTTCATTGTGCACTAATCCCCTAGCCGACATCTTTACTCTCAAGGCGGTGAAGCCTAAAATGAGAGACCAGGCTCTGATACCAATTGAAAGGACACAGGTGTCGCCTAGAAGGGGGTGAATAGGCAGTTTAAAACTTTTACGAGATGGGCTTAACAAAGGCGGAATAAAACTAGTGTTTACTTTGTCAAGCACAAAACCTATATATACTATGGTTCACCTATGTGCACCAACAACTTATGCTAAGCAAGATAAGAAACTATGTGATAGCAAGATATAGACTTCAAGCACAAAGGCTATCACAAAGTAAGGTGCATAAGTAAAAGCTCGGGTATAGAGATAAGCAAGGCACACGGAGACAACGATGTTTTACCAAGTTCCTCCCAATGGAGTTCGTCTCGTTTGGAGAGGGGGTGGTTTCAAACCACCAACACCACAAAAGGCCTCCCTTGTTCTCCTGTGAATCTCACCCCAACGGGATCGATCCACACTTCCACTATCAGTGCACTTGTCGGTGGCAATCCGAAACCTCCAACAAGATTGGGGCACTTCTCCACAACTTGATTGGAGGCTCCCAACAAACAATCTTGGGGGAAAACTCCACAACTTAATTGGAGGCCCCAAGTAATCCAAAAACCTGCAATTACAAGTAAACCGTCTAGGGTTCCGAGAACCCAAGAGTAAAAGGCTTCTCACGTTTCACCCAATTGAATCCTCATGAGAACTCAAACCGATGCACCAAATGCAATGGCAAGAACACAAGAAGTACTCAAGTCCTTCACTCCCAAATTCCACCAAAGCTACAAAAGCTTATGGGGGAATAAGAGAGGAAGAACAATGGAGGAAATCCAAAAAAGACTCCAAGATCTAGATCCCAAGATATTCCCCTCACTTAGAGGAGATATTGATTGGTGGGGTTGTAGATCTAGATCTCCTCTTTCAAATCCCTCAAGAATATGCAAGAATCAATGGAGGGATTGAGGGATAGCAAGCTCAAGAAGGTCAGCAATGGAGGGGAAAACTTGCAACAAAGGTTAGGTAAACATTGGAAAAGAAGGGCCCCTTATATAGGTCCTCCAAAATCCAACCGTTACAGCCCTGCAGCGCGCGGGCCGGACATTCTGGCCTATTCACTCCGGACATTCCGGCCAAGGCAAAACTGACAGAAACAGCAATACAAAAACAACCATAACTTTTGCATCCGGACTCCGATTTTGATGATCTTGGGCTTGTTTTAAAGAGGACAACAAACTCTAAAATATCATGCAGGAAACCATCATAGTACAGCAACGGAGCATAGAACCAAATGACGAAAGATTTGAACTCTCTCAAAAAGACGAATCGGTAAAACCTCCAACATCGAAAAGGCAAATAGAGAATGCATATGAAATCCGTTTTCGATGAACTTGGGCTTGTCATGAAGATTAACACAAGCTCTCTCATGGATAAGAACCAAATAATGTAAGGTTTTACCAATATCTAAAAGACAAACCGGTAAAACCTCCAATATCGAAAACGCAATAGATAATGCATACGAAATCCATTTTTGATGAACTAGAGCTTGTTATGAATATTACCACAAGATCAAAGAACCTCATATGGATAAGATCCAAATAACAACCAAGGAAGATGATGCCAAGTATGCAAAGGTATGAGCTCTCACGAAGGATATGATCAAGTTACTCACTCGAGAGCCCCTCTTGATAATACGACTATCTATCCTATAAACCGGTCTCCCCAACTAACACCATGATACCGATAAGAAGGAAACCCTATCAAGAATATACCTTTGCCTTGTGCGTATTCCACTTGAGCTTGATGATGACGATCTTCTCCACCTCAAGATGGAACACCTTTCTTGATTGCGCTAGCTTGGTGAAAACTTGCAAATTGCTCCTCATACTCCACTATGCTTCTATTTTGGGCATACCATATTCCCATATCCATGATAACCATAGGATGGCAAGATTCAAGCAAATGATCTCTTCGAGATGGCTCATGATGAGGACATATACAAGGATTATGATGATTCTAACTGCTTGAACTGGAAGGAAATATTGAGTCAAATCAATAATGACTATCGGGTGAATTCATTCCTAGGTGACCATGATGCTTTCATTTATAAGAATTTTATATTACCTAAGTCTTTGTGCTATTGTATGATCAGGTACATGGGAGAAGAAGGCGTGGCACGTAGCACGGAGCGAGGAGCTGAAGCATATGGAGCATGGCGTGTTGATTGATGACCCACAAGTATAGGGGATCACACAGTCTTCGAGGGAAGTAAAACCCAATTTATTGATTCGACACAAGGTGAGCCAAAGAATATTTATAAGCCTTAACAACTGAGTTGTCAATTCAGTTGCACCTAGAAACAATCTTGCTTGCAGTAGTTTATCAGTGGCAACAATTTTGTAATAGCAATAGCAAAGTAAAAGCAGTAGTAAAAGTAAAGATAGTAGTAACAATTTATGTAAACAGTAGGATTAAAGCACGGTAGCCATAGGGATGGATGGATGGGCGTTGCATGGACAAGACAATTCATATAAAAATCAAGATATAGGGCATTTGCAGATAAATAAGGTAAAGCATCCAAGTACTAAATAATCATAGGCATGTGTTCCATATATAGTCATGCGTGCTCGTAATGAGAACTTGCACAACATATTTTGTCCCGACCCGTTTGCTTGAGGCCTCAAGTGAACTACTGGCAATTAAGGTGCTCATTTTAATAGAGCATCGGAGCAAAGCATTAACACTCTATGAACACATGTGATCCTCATATCACAGCCATTCCCTCAGGTTATCCCGATTATTGTCACTTCGGGGCCTTTGGTTCCAAACAATAATATGTGTATACAACTTGCAGGTAAGATCTCAAACAATAATATCCTCATGAATCAATAACATGTTTAGATCTAAAATCATGGCACTTGGGCCCTAGTGACAAGCATTAAGAATAACAAGTTGCAACAAAGTCAAAAAGCACTAATAGATACTAGGCACCATGCCCTAACAATCTGATGCAATTACATGAAGGACCTCATCCAATCCCTACCATCCCCATAGCCTACAGCGGGGGATTACTCACTCATGGATGGGGGAATCATGGATGGTTGATGGAGAAGCGATGGTGATGATAATGGCGATGATCTCCTCCAATTCCCTGTCCCGGCAGGGTGCCAGAACGGAGTTTCTGGTTCTGAATTGCGGTATCTGGTGGTGGTCGCGCATCGGAACTCTATCTGGAAAAACGTCGAACCCCCCATCTATTTTAGGTTAGAGGGCTTTTATAGGTGAAAGGAGAGGTCGAGGCGGCCACACCCCCTCCTGGCGGGGTCTGGCCTGGCCCGCGCGACCAGGGGGTGTGGGCCCCTTGTGGCTCTTCTTCGTGTCCTCCTCTAGATCCGTGAATCTTTTGGTAAAATAGGAGTTTTGCGATATTTTCCGGGATTTTTCCTGAAAGTTGAATTCCTGCATAAAAACGAGACACCAAGGCAATTCTGCTGAAAATAGCGTTAGTCCGCATTAGTTGTATCCAAATCACACAAATTAGAGGAGAAAAAATAGCAAAAGTGTTCGGGAAAGTAGATACGTTTTGGACGTATCAACTCCCCCCAAGCTTAGCTTATTGCTTGTCCTCAAGCAATTCAGTTGAAAATTGAGTGCGATAAAAGAAACTTCCACGAACACATTTGCTTCATAAGATGTATATATTCTCAGCATATAATCAAATACTTAGGCAATTCATAATAAATAGTATGCAAATAAGTTTACCTAGTGGTCATGCAAGCTATGAAGAGATTCCAACTCATTAATAATAAGTAACATGACACATAAGCATATGCAGGATTGTAGTGCTCATAAGAAGATATGATAAAGTGGTGTCTCGCTTGCCTTCCTTTGGAGTAAAACATAAATGCCAAGGCACCTTTGAAGTTTAAGTGAAGACTAGAAATAAACTTGTCAAAGATACAAGTGTCAAAGTTATTTCATAATTAACCGTGTTTTGGGACAAGCACATTACACTAAGAATGAGAGCTATGCTCTCGGGAAGGTGCTCAAAGAATAAATGGTGACTCAACAAAAAAGTGAAAGAAAAAGATTTAAAAGTTTGAAAGGCTTCCAAATGTTGAAAGTATGGTACTCATTAGCTTTGAGCTCTCATTGCCCCTATCATAAGCATCTTTAGGTGATTAAGGTTAAAGTGATCAAATATGAGGATATGCTTGACAAGTTATAAGCTAAAAATCTCATGCCCCTTACTTACAAGTACCGTTCCTCATGCTACTCAAGTTTAGTCACAGGTAAGTTCTTGTCATTGTAAGTACATGTGTATCATAGAGAACCACCAACGGGGTACCCCTTGCCTGATAATATGAAAGATTCCCCATATCAAAATGACAAGGCAAGCAAACAATGAGCATCTCAGCAATCCTTTTATTTCCTACTTGCATAGGTCTCTCTTTTTCTTTTTCTTTCTCTTTTTTCTTTCCTATTTGCATATGGTTTTTTATATAAGGGATGCTTCATATATTGCTCACTATGGTTACGCTGCAGGTTTCCACCATGATTAGGCATGGCTTAGACCAGCCGCCTAGGCATTTCCCTAACTCATATACGAACTCCATGAGCCTTACAAGCTCCCCTTTTATTTCACACCGCCGGGATCCATAAGCAAAAAAACATGATATCAACTACAAATAAAGTGCAATGTTGAAAGCGTTCCCCATGCTAACACGGTTCTGCTAATTCACAACTTACAAAGCACAAGCATATACGCAACATAGATGGGCACAATGGTTCAATTTTATTAAGTGCAAGAAAGTAAAGTGTGACTTCAAGTTCGTGAGAGCTTTAATCACTAATTTTCACATAACAAGCAAACATTGTTATTGGAAGAAAATAGAGCATAATAAATATGCAAGGAATAGCAATAATGCTAATAGGTAGATATGGTGGACTCTTTTTGACAACTTTAGTTTTAGGGAGTTGGATGCATGAGTAAAGTACTCAGCACAAGTGAAGGCTAGCAAAAGAAAGGGAGCGACAATCGAGAGAGCAGTAACTGTCATAATCATGCTTGCAACAAAACAAAATTAATAATGGCATAAAAGTGACACAAGAACTCCGAGGCAGAATAAATCATCAAGGCTTAACTAACCTTTTGTTTAGTCATATGCATGCGTGAGCATGTACCAAGTCGATTCAAATAGAACATTTGAAGGAGGACACCACAATGTCATACCAAGTTATGAATAGAACAATGCAAGCAAACAGTTATATGACATGTTACAAACTAATAATGGATTGGAACTGATCATAAGTAGGTAAGGACCACTAAGTATCCATTAAATAACATACACTTTACATAAACGGACTAAGCATGCTCACAATGATGAGTATATGTACAAAAATGAAAACAAATAGAGTTCATACCAGCCTCTTACCACACCTCGAGTTGTCATAAATTATTATTGCCTTTCACTTGTGTGACTTGAATAATAAGATAATCCAATCTCTAAGGAGTCACTGAGGACCACTGAACCCTGCAACGAACTTTACAAAACCAGAGAAGAACAACAAATATTTTTGGGTTTTTGATTTTTAAAGGCAAGAACCAAAAGGAAGAACAAGCAAAGCAAAATATTTTTGGGTTTTTCGAATAATCAAAACAAAGCTAAAAGAAAGAAGCAAACCAAGGAAAAAAGATAAAGAAGCAAGCAAAGAGAAATAACGAAAATATTTTTGGTCTTTTTGTGTTTTGGAAAGCAGAAATAAAGCAAGAACAAAGACTAAAAAGAAAACAAAACATGGATATACAAAGTACCGACTGAACATGATATGTAGATGAGTGTGATGCCAGTATACCTCCCCCCAAGCTTAGGCTTTTGGCCTAAGTGGGTATCAATCCCAAGCTGGCCAAGATGGAGCACCTCCGTAATACGGCGAAGAAGTGCCTTCGTCCTAATACGAACTCGAGGACTCCCCAGCATAGTGCGCGGAGTAGTCGTAAGAGGGGACATCCCCCTGATGCTGCCCATGGAAACCAAGGAGGCGGAGCTGCTCATCCACCTCCTCCTTGGAACGCGACCATGGCATCCTGCAAATACTGAACAAAGTGGACTGTGGCAAAGGAATTTCCCTCTCGTCTCCGTCAGTAAACAACATCTTGTAAACTAAATTCTCGGTACTAGAGTCAGTAGTAACAAAATGATGTGTTTTCATACCAGCAAGATCGAGCCTTTGTGGTGTCAACACAGTGTCATTAGGATCAACAGAAAGTTCTAAGGCAGTAACCATGCGTGTGGCAATAATACCCTCATAAATGGGTCCTCTGGCAGCTAAGCAACGGGCAATGAGAGCACCAAGATTATGCTTGGTATCATTATTAAGTGCAGCAGCAAGAAATGCTAAAAGATAATTAGAAATATTACTAGTGTTCTTGTTGGAATTATGCCCTAGAGGCAATAATAAAGATGTTATTATTATAATTCTTGTTCATGATAAAGTTTATATTCCATGCTCGAATTGTATTAAGCGGAAACTTTAATACTTGTGTGGTTTGTGAACAACACCGTGTCCCTAGTACGCCTCTATGGACTAGCTCATTGATCAATGATGGTTAAGGTTTCCTAACCATAGACATGAGTTGTCAATTGATAATGAGATCATATCATTGGGAGAATGATATGGTGGACAGACCCAAACTAAGCAAAGCTATTAGATCGTTTCATCGTGTTCGTCTTTGCGAAGCTTTTCTCATGTAAAATATTGTATTCCTTAGACCATGAGATAATACAACTCCCTGGTATCGGAAGAAAGCTTTGAGGTCATCAAACGTCATCCTATGAGAGGGTGATCATAAAGGTGTCTCTCAGGTGATCGGAAAGTATCTGTTGGGTTGTATGTATCGAGATGGGATTTGTCCTCCCAAGTCGGAGAGATATACTGGGCCCACTTTGAATCGATATCAACACCGCTTGCAAGCATGTGGTTAAGGAGTTAATCACAAAGTGATATCGGATTACGGAACGAGTAAATTACTTGCTGTGAACGAGATTGAACTAGGTATGCTGGTACTGACGATCGAATCTCGGCAAGTAAAATATCGCACGACGAAGGGAATATATATATGGGATTGATTGAATCCTAGCATCGTGGTTCATCCGATATGATCATCGATGAATGTGTGGGAGTCAATATGGGTGCCTGCACTCGCTGTTGATTATTGATAGAAGATCATGTCCGCATATTCTCGAACCCGCAGGTCACACACTTAACGTGTCTCGACGCTAGGATAGATTGGATAATTGGTTTATGAATTTTGTTCGAGTCTCGGATGGGATCCGGGACATCACGAGAGGTTCCGGAATGGTCCGGAGAATAAGATTCATATAAGGCAAAGGCAGTTTTTGGAGTTCGGAATTGTTCCGGATTAATTGTACCTGGAAGCTTCTAGAACCTTCCGGAAGGGGACCAACGTGGCCCCACCTTCCGGAGGGGCATGGGCCTATGAGGGAGTGTCCTGGCCGCATTGGGGCACAAGGCCCCATAGGGCCCAGCCGATCCTAGATAAGTTTAAATCGTTTAAACTAGAGATAAGATAGGGTTTCTAGAAGGGAGAGTTTAAATCGTTTAAACTAGAGATAGGCTTGGAGGATGGGCAAGATCTGGCCGCACCCCCCTCTATATATAGAGGTCTGCGCCTCTCCCCACACACACACACCTCCTCCAAGCCCTAGTAGCCCCGCCTTCCTCTCCCTCCCGACGCTTGTAGGCGAAGCCCTGCTGCAGAAATTCTCCACCATATACACCACGCCGTCGTGTTATAGATCCAATCCATCTCTCCACCATACTTGCTGGTCCGAGGAAGGAGGAGACGTCGAGGTGCTGCACGTGTGCATCTCACGGAGGCACCGCCACTTGTGGTGGTAGATCGGATCGGATCGCGAGGAGGAGAAGCGAGTACGACTACATCACCCACGTTCCGATTTAACGCTCACTGCGAATCTTCAAGGGTATGAAGATCTAATCCAATCTCTCTCGTTGTTTGCATCTCCTAGATTAGATCTTGGCTTTCCTCTGCTCGCCTAGAGAAAATTTTGATTTACTATGCGCGAAACCCTTGATGGTATCGAGCTAGATCTATGCGTAGATGTGATTCACGAGTAGAACGCAACATGGTTGTTGCGGGCGTTGATGTTTTCTGTTGCAAGCCTCTTGTTTGTGTTCTTCTTATGACGCGGGATAGTGAGATTGAAGCGGTCCAGGCCAACCTTACGCGACGTCGTTCGTGACACCGGCTCCGCACTTGACGTGTGGCTTGTACCACACATGCGGCTGGTGGATGTCAGTTTCTCTCACTATAGTTGTCATGGGATTAACAAAGGAGTTTGGAACCCATAAAAACACAGTTGTAGCTTTCCATAGGTAAGAATCGTACTTAGCATCTACTCCCATAAGCCACGAAACATGCAACAACAAAGTAGAGGCGCCTAACTTGTTTTTGCAGGAGTGTTTTCGTGATATGGTATGGCCCAAGATGTGATGTGTATATTGTATGCGATGATCATGTTTTGTAATGTTTCACGACTTGCATGTCGATGAGTACACAACCGGCAGGAGCCATATGGTTGTCTTTATAATTGTGTATGAACTGCGAGTCAACTTCTTATACGCCATGTAATAGCTTTACTTTATCGCTAAGTAGTTAGCAATAGTTGTAGTTGCTATTCGTGGTGGAGGCAATCATGGTGGAGTGATGGAGATCATGCCGAACGCACAAGATGGAGATCATTGCGCGAAGATTGGCTATACCATGTCACATAAAGTTATTTGCATGTGATGTTTATCCTTTTATGTATCTTATTATGCTTAGATCGTGATGGTAGCATTATAAGATGATTCCTCACTTAAAGATCAAGATAAAAACTGTGTTCTCCCCAAGTATGCACCGCTATGAAAGTTCGTCGTGTCCAAGCATCACGTGATGATCGGGTGCTATAGACTCTACGCTCACATACAACGGGTGCAAGCCAGTTTTGCACACGCGAAATACTTGGGTCTAACTTGACGAGCCTAGCATGTATGCACATGGCCTCGAACACAAGAACCGAAAGGTTAAACATGAGTCATATGAATGATATGATCGACACTTCGTTGTCCACCATTGAAACCACATCTCTTCTCGTGATGATCGGATTAGGTGTGGTGAATTTGGATCGTGTTCACTAAACAACTTGAGGGATGTTGAATTTAGTGGGAGTTCATCTAGTAATTTGATTAAGTTGAACTATTTATCATGAACATAGTCTAAATTGTACTTGCAAATACTGTAGATCACATGGCCAAGTCCAACTTCAACTTCAATGTTTTTGCTGAGAAAGAAAAGCTTAGAAACAATGGGTCTAACTTCACCAACTGGTTCCGCAATCTAAGAATCATTCTGTCTGGCGGACAAAAGGACTATGTCCTTGGGAAAGCGTTAGGTGACCCCCCTGCTGATGAGAAAGCTGTCTATCACGGCAAGAAAGATGATTATGGTGTGATTAAGAGCACCATGTTGTTTGCTATGGAACCGAACTTCAAAATCGTTTTGAAAACTATCCCGGCCCTTTGAGATTCTCGAGAGCTGAAAACCATGTTTCACTCAGGCCCGCTCGAGAGATATGAGATCTCCAGAAGTTCTTTAACTGCAAGATGGAGGAAGGGAGTTCCGTTAGTGAGCACGCCATAAAGATGTCGGGCTACACTCAACGCCTTGAGCAACTGGACTGCAAGATTCCAGAGGAGCTCAAGATTGACAGGGTTCTGCAATCACTCCCTCCCAGCTACAAAAGTTTTGTAGTGACTCATAATCAGATTGGTTCCACTGATACGATCACCGAGCTCTTCGCAAAACTGAAGGCTGCGGAGGTGGACATCAAAAAGGATAATCATGTGTTGATGGTCAACAAGCCCTCCTTTAAGAAAGGTAAGGGTGCAAAGAAGCCCTTCAAGAAAGGAGGCGGCAAACGCGTTGCCCCTGCTGAGAAGAAGCTCAAGTCTGGACCCAAGCTAGAAACTGAGTGCTTCTATTGCAAGGACAAGGGTCACTGGAAGCGCAACTGTCCGAAGTACTTAGCGGACAAGAAGGCTGGCACCATCAAAGGTATATTTTATATACATGTTATTGATGATTTCCTTACTAGCCCTCGTTGTAGTGCCTGGGTATTTGATACTGGTTCGGTTGCTAATATTTGTAACTCGAAAAAGGAGCTACGGAATAGAAGGCGGCTTGCGAGGGATGAGGTGACGATGCGCGTTGGCAACGGATCAAGAGTTGATGTGATGGCCGTCGGCACGCTCTCCTTAGTTTTACCTTCAGGATTAGTTTTAAACCTTAATAAATGTTATTATGTGCCTGCGTTGAGCATGAACATTATTTCTGGATCGTGCTTATTGCAATACGGTTATTCATTTAAATCGGAGAATAATGGTTGTTCTATTTATATGAGTAACATCTTTTATGGTCATGCACCTCTTGTGAATGGTTTATTTCTTCTAAATCTCGAAAGGGATGAAACACACATCCATAACATTGAGGCTAAGAGATGCAAAGTAGATAGTGATAATACTACTTATTTGTGGCAATCGTTGCCTAGGTCATATTGGTGTAAAGCGCATGAAGAAACTCCATTCTGATGGACTTTTGGAGTCTCTTGATTTTGAATCATTTGACACATGCGAACCATGCCTCATGGGCAAGATGATCAAAACCCTGTTCTCCGGTATGATGGAGCGAGCAACGGACTTGTTGGAAATCATACATACCGATGTATGCGGACCGATGAGTGTTTCGACGCGCGATGGATATCACTATTTTCTCATTTTTACCGATGACTTAAGTAGATATGGGTATATCTATTTAATGAAACATAAATCTGAAACGTTTGAAAAGTTCAAAGAATTTCAGAATGAAGTGGAGAACCATCGTAATAGAAAGATTAAGTTTCTACGATCCGATCGTGGGGGCGAATATTTGAGTTATGATTTTCTCACGCATCTCAAAGCAAGTGGAATCGTTTCAACTCACGCCACGGAACACCACAGGCGCAATGGTGTGTCTGAGCATGGAATCGAACCCTATTAGATATGGTCCGATCGATGATGTCTCTTGATTTGCCGTTATCATTTTGGGGTTATGCATTAGAAACCGCTGCATTCACTTTAAATAGGGCTCCATCTAAATCCGTTGAGACGACACCGTATGAACTGTGGTTTGGTGCTAAACCTAAGTTGTCGTTTCTTAAAGTTTGGGGATGCGAAGCTTACGTCAAGAAGTTGATGTCGGACAAGCTCGAACCCAAAGCGGAGAAATGCGTCTTCATAGGATACCCTAAGGAAACTATTGGGTATACCTTCTATCACAGAACCGAAGGCAAAGTGTTTGTCGAAGAACGGTTCCTTTCGAGAAGGAGTTTCTCTCGAAAGAAGTGAGTGGAGGAAAGTAGAGCTAGACGAGGTTATTGAACCTTCTCTTGAATTGGAGAGTAGCGCAGCACCTGAAATTGTTCCAGTGCCGCCTGCACCAACAATAGAGGAAGCTAATGATAAGGATCATGACGCTTTGGACGATGCTGCTACTGAACGTCGCAGGTCGACAAGGTCGCGTGCCCCTCCTGAGTGGTACGTCAACCCTGTCTGATCGCCTTGTTAGTAGAAGACAGTGAACCTACGAACTATGAGGAAGCGATGATGAGCCCAGACTCTGAGAAATGGCTAGAAGCCATGAAATCCGAATTGGGATCCATGAGCGAAAACCAAGTATGGACTTTGGTGGACCCTCCTAGCAACCGAAAGGCCGTTGAGTGCAAATGGATCTTCAAGAAGAAAACGAACGCGATGGTAATGTTACCGTCTATAAAGCACGGCTTGTCGCAAAAGGTTTTCGACAAGTTCAAGGTGTTGACTACGATGAGACTTTCTCTCCGTAGCGATGTTTAAGTCCATTCGATTTTATTAGCAATTGCTGCGTTTCATGATTATGAAATATGGCAAATGGATGTCAAGATCGCTTTCCTCAATGGCAACATTGATGAAGAGTTGTATATGATGCAACCCAAAGGTTTTGTCGATCCTAAGGATGCCGATAAAGTATGCAAACTTCAGCGTTCCATTTATGGATGAAGCAAGCATCTCGAGTTGGAACCTTCGTTTTGATCAAGTGATCAAGATCTTTGGATTTGTTCCAAATTGCTATGAAGCTTGCATCTACAAGAAAGTGAGTGGGAGCTCGGTGACGCTTCGGTACTATATGTGGATGACATATTGATTATTGGAAATGACATCGACATGCTTAACGATGTGAAGAGTTATTTGAACAAGTGTTTTTCAATGAAAGACCTAGGTGAAGCTGCTTATATATTGGGCATCAAAATCTATAGAGATAGACAAAGACGCTGATAGCTTTAAGCGAGTACATACCTAGACAAAGTTCGAAAAGGTTCAGAATGGATAAGGCATTGAAAGGTTCAGTGCCTATGTTGTCGTAAGATATTGAGCAAGGCTCGTGTCCAGCTACGATGAAATGATAGGGAAGCTATGAGCAAAGTGCCTTATGCCTCGCCATAGGTTCCATCATGTATGCCATCTTGTGTACTAGACCGGATGTGTCCAATGCTCTTAGTTTGACGAGATATCAAAGTGATCCAGAGTGAACACCGGACAGCCGTGAAGAACATCCTAAGGTACCGAATAGGACTAAAGAAATGTTCTTAGTCTATGGGGTGATGAACAACTCGTCAGAAAAGGTTACGTCGATGCTAGTTTCGACACCGACAAGGATGATTCTAAATCTCTACAGTGATACGTGTATATTTTGAATGGAGGAGTGAGTCGAGAAGCTGCAAGCAAAGCGTGATCGCGGGATCTATGAGAAGCGGAATACATGGCTGCTGCAGAAGGTCAAGTGAAGGAGTTTGGATCAGAAACTTCATCATCGAAGCTTGTGGTTCCCATGCATTGGACCCACTGGAGATATTGTGTGACAACACTGGCGCCATAGCACTCGCTAAGGAACCAAGATATCATCCAAAGACCAAGCATATCAACCGCAAGTTTCATATAATCCGAGATTATATAGCAGATGGAGATCTGAAGATCAGCAAAGTACATACAGATCTGAATGTCGCAGATCCATTGACTAAACCTCTTCCACGTGTAAAACATGATCAGCACCTCGATTACCATGGGTGTGAGATTGTTGCCAAATGTAAACTAGATTATTGACTCTAGTGCAAGTGGGAGACTGTTGGAATTATGCCTAGAGGCAATAATAAAGATGTTATTATTATAATTCTTGTTCATGATAAAGTTTATATTCCATGCTAGAATTGTATTAAGCGGAAACTTTAATACTTGTGTGGTTTGTGAACAACATCGTGTCCCTAGTACGCCTCTATGGACTAGCTCATTGATCAATGATGGTTAAGGTTTCCTAACCATAGACATGAGTTGTCAATTGATAATGAGATCATATCATTGGGAGAATGATATGGTGGACAGACCCAAACTAAGCAAAGCTATTAGATCATTTCATCGTGTTCGTCTTTGCAAAGCTTTTCTCATGTCAAATATTGTATTCCTTAGACCATGAGATAATACAACTCCCTGGTATCGGAAGAAAGCTTTGAGGTCATCAAACGTCATCCTATGAGAGGGTGATCATAAAGGTGTCTCTCGTGATCGGAAAGTATCTCATTGGGTTGTATGTATCGAGATGGGATTTGTCCCTCCCAAGTCGGAGAGATATACTTCGGGCCCACTCGGTAATCGATATCAACACCGCTTGCAAGCATGTGGTTAAGGAGTTAATCACAAAGTGATATCGGATTACGGAACGAGTAAAGTACTTCTGTGAGCGAGATTGAACTAGGTATGACGATACCGACGATCGAATCTCGGGCAAGTAAAATATCGCGAGACGAAGGGAATATATATATGGGATTGATTGAATCCTGGCATCGTGGTTCATCCGATATGATCATCGATGAATGTGTAGGAGTCAATATGGGTGCCCAGACCCCGTTGTTGATTATTGATAGAAGATCATATGCGCATATTCTCGAACCAGGGTCACACATAATGTGTCTCGGCTAGGATAGATTGGATAATTGTTTTATGAATTTTTGTTGGTCTCGGATGGGATCCGGGACATCACGAGAGGTTCGGAATGGTCCGGAGAATAAGATTCATATAAAGGCAGTTTTGGAGTTGAATTGTTAGGATTAATCGGTATTGTACCGGAAGCTTCTAGAACCTTCCGGAAGGGGACCAACGTGGCCCCACCTTCCGGGAGGGGGCATGGGCCTATGAGGGAGTGTCCTGGCCGCATTGGGCCAGGGGCACAAGGCCCCATAGGGCCCAGCCGATCCTAGATAAGTTTAAATCGTTTAAACTAGAGATAAGATAGGGTTTCTAGAAGGGAGAGTTTAAATCGTTTAAACTAGAGATAGGCTTGGAGGATGGGCAAGAGCTGGCCGCACCCCCCCTCTATATATAGAGGGCTGGTGCGCCCCCTTCCCCCCACACACACCTCCCTCCAAGCCCTAGTAGCCCTGCTACCTTCCTCTCTCCCTCCTGACTGTTTGTTGGCGAAGCCCTGCTGCAGAAATTCTCCACCATATACACCACGCCGTCGTGTTGTAGATCCAATCCATCTCTCCACCATACTTGCTGGTCCGAGGAAGGAGGAGACGTCAAGGTGCTGCACGTGGGCATCTCACGGAGGCATCGCCACTTGTGGTGCTAGATCGGATCGGATCGCGAGGAGGAGAAGCGAGTACGACTACATCACCCACGTTCCGATGAACGTTCCGCTGTGCGAATCTTCAAGGGTATGAAGATCTAATCCAATCTCTCTCGTTGTTTGCATCTCCTAGATTAGATCTTGGCTTTCCCTCTGTTCGCTTCCGTAGAAAATTTTGATTTACTATGCTGCGAAACCCTTCAGTTCTCCCTACCAAGAATGCTAGTGGCAATATAATAAGCAAAATATCTAAGAGCTGGGAGTTGAATGTTCCTTATCTTCCCACGCTGAGCTGTGCGGTCATCGTCATTTGTCACACTTCGATAGAGCTCCAGAAAATCAGCGGGTCGACCTTGGATCTTCTTCACTGTCCCAGTCATGCCTATGCCAATAATGCTGCAAAATCTTTCCAATGGCATGGTAATAGGCATATTATAAATTTTGAACGAAATAGTTGACCGGTAAGGGGTGTTAGTGAAAACGAAACTTTCAACGAAAGTTTTGGTAAGCACGGCATATTGCTCACTCTCATCTTCCATGTAAGTGGTCAGACCAACCCTCTGAACAAGGCGTAAGAAATCATTGAGGATCCCTGCAGCTTGCAAAAAGGCAAAACAAGGGAAGGTAGATGGGTGAGCATCTCCCTCATCTCCTTCATTGCCAAAGCGTGGTGCAATAAGATCTTCATTATATGATGGCCTAAATTGAGAAGTTGATCTCGAAGGCCTTGCCCTTCTGGGTATGTCCCTCTCAAATACTTCTCCAAAAGTGTGGTTGTTCATCTCCGCTATTCTAAAATTTAAACATTCATCATACAAGTGATTGCAAAGTGATTACATAATGGAAGGAACTACTTATAGGGACTTGTAAGAGGCCTAAACACGCATCAAAACAATTTTTCTAAGCATTGAACAAGCCTACAAGCTCACATAACTTGTCACCTACAGTAGCAAAATACTCAAGATATAATCCACTAATAACAAATCTACTTGGACAAGCGGAGGAGTCACATACCAGAGATCAAATGCTCCAAATCTCAGCAGCAAAGATGGGTTGAGCAAGGAGATCGAAAAACGCGAGCAAGAACAACAGGAACGCGAGTTTGAGCAATGAACTGGTGTTTTCTCAGGAGAGAGAAAGGAGTAGCAGGAGGGAGAGTAAGTGGAGGTCCAGGGGTGGCCCACACCATGGCTGTGCACGCCACTGTGTGGTGTGCCCGCCACGGGTGGGCCTCTGGGTCACCTGGTACTTCTCAGCCTCTTCTTTCACGTAAAAATTCAATATGAATTTTCTAGAATTTTCCGAGACACTTTATTTTTTAGCAATTTTCAGGTATTGATGAATGATTTTCTGGCAGAAAGATAATTTTGGAATGATGCAATAACAAAACAAACTAAAACTTCAGAAGTTCTAGGACACTCTAATATGCAAGCAACTAGCACTAGAAAAGTAAACTAAGTGAAAGCAAAAATTACAATGGATAAAATAAAATTAAGCAAAGATAATCATGGTGAAAGCATTGTTTTGTTCATTAAAATCCCTTTGTTAACAAGGTTGATCAGGTCTTGTTACCAAAACAATTTTATATGAAACAAAACTTTGCATTTCACTAAATGATTATGTTACCTCAACTTTGATAGCAATGGTCCCAATCATAATAGTTTCATATTTTTCTCGTGGTATGGGACAATATATTTCTCCAACTTGGATGCCCTCAATATTTTCAATTGAATTTAAGCCATAATTCTTATCAATCTTCTTGGTGAAATAGTTAGTATCCTCATTGTCATTAACACTAAAAGTTACCTTTCCTTGATTGCAATTAATAACAGCTCCTGCAGTATTAAGAAAAGGTCTCCCAAGAATAATAGACATATTATCATCTTCAGGCATTTCAAGCACAACAAAGTCAGTTAATATCAAGAAATTATGGGCCACTTGAACAGGTACATCCTCACATATACCAACAAGAATAGTAGTAGATTTATCAGCCATTTGTAAAGATATATCAGTTGGTATTAGTTTCTCCAATTGAAGTCTTTTATATAGAGAAAAATGCATAACACTAACTTCTGCTCCCAAATCACACAAAGAAGTTCTAACATAGCTATTTTTAATAGAACATGGAATAGTTGGAATCCCGGGGTCTCCAAGTTTCTTTGGAACCTTACCGTTAAATGAATAATTAGCAAGCAAAGTATAAATTTCCTCATTAGGGATCTTCCTTTTATTAGAGACAATATCCTTCATATACTTTGGATAAGGAGGTAATTTAATAGCATCAGTTAAAGGAATTTGCAAAAATAAAGGTTTCATCCACTCACAAAACTTATTATAGTGTTTGTCTTCCTTTGACTTGTGTTTCTTATCAGGAAAAGGCATTGGTTTTGGAACCCAGGGTTCTCTTTCACTACCATGTTTATTAGCAACAAAATCTTCCTTAGTGTACTTAGCATTTTTAGTGTTCCTTTCAGGTTCTTCTTCAATTTCTTCTTTATCAGGAGCATCATTTTTCTCATTACCACTCTTAGTTTCAGCATTAGAGACAGATATATACTATTAGGATCTTTAGCAGGTTCAGAAGATTCTACAACTGTTTTATGTTTCTTTTTCTTTCTCTTAAAAGAAGTACCTCTATTTTCAGTTTGTTGAGAATCCTGCTCAATTCTTTTAGGATGACCTTTAGGATATAGAGGATCCTGGGTGGCAGCACCACTTCTAGTTCTAATTTCATAAGCATGTTTTTCTTTAGAAGCATTAACTAGCAAATATTTTTGTACTTTAATACGTTGATCAATTTGAGTTTGAACCATTTGTAAATGTTTAACAAGCATTTTAACATCATTAGAGGTTCTTTCCATAATATCCCTTAACTCAAAAATAGCTCTAGCGTTTTCCATCAAATGATTCTGCACTCTTTTATTAAAATTATCTTGCTTAACAATAAATATATCAAATTCTTCTAAGCATTGATCAGGAGGTTTAGAATAAGGAATATCACCTTCATCAAAATGTTGGAGAGACTGTACCTCAATAGTGGATGAGTGGGAAACTGGCTTACATAATTCTTCTATAGGAGGTAAATTCTTCACGTCTTCAGCTTTAATACCCTTCTCCTTAAGACCTTTCTTAGATTCCTTCATCACTTCATAATTTAGTTCAATCACTCCCCTCTTCTTTGATGTTGGTGTTGGCTCAAGCACAACTAACTTAGGTGGAGTTGACTCAGGTGGAGTCCAGTCATCATAATTCTTGCTTATTTTAGTGTCAACACCCAGATTTTTAATCCCAGATGCCTGTTATGTCATACATCGCAATCCCAGGATTACCATTTTTGTGAGACTTAACAGATTGGATATCACAGTACATCATCCATTACAAACCATACATAAGGTCTTACACAAATAAGGATCTCATGATCCAGTCTTAACACAACAAGCAGCGGAAATAAAAGATAAGCGTAGCGGTGGGGTCCATCTTCAGGGGCACAGGCAATGCTGACGAAGGCAGATAGTCCTAGTTATCATAGCCATCCTACTGGCCATCATCTTGGTAGTCTCCTTCATAGTCTGGCCATGAGAATAGCCAGGGACAAAAGCCATGAGTACTCTTTAAGTACTCGCAAACTACCACTAACAAGTAGTATAGTTCTAAGTTAAAGTGCTAACTCTATGTTTAACTATAAAGTTAAGTTTGAAACCTAAGCTGAGTTTAGAAGCAAAGAAAGATAAAATAAAGTTCTAGAATCACTTAAGGTGGGAAGCTAGTGTCATAAACACAACCCTGTTGTGGTCAAGTCAAGATTCATCATTCCTTTCATAAGTTATTTTGAAAACATCTGACAACGAAATAGTATGGCCATCCCAACTGTCCATAACCACGGACGCAGCTATTCGAATAGTTTGACACGCTCCAGAGGATGTACACTTTCACCACAAGATTCGATACATCTGTCAGGGATAACCCTGAATCATCATACTTCGTATGTAGATAATCAAACATAACCTTTCCTTTACACACCCTAGTATAAGCACCTCTCCTATGAGCATGGCCTCCCAACCATGACCATCTGTCATCTTGGGCACTGCATAGGTGGACAACATTGAGAGGTAGCCTCAGCTCAAACCTCTCCCGCGAGGGAACTAATACTAATGCATATAAACTTCTGTCTAAGCCTTACCCAATTCAGGTATTGTGGTTGTACGGTAAATTTAGAATGGTATCGCATCCGAATCCAACCATCAGTTTTGTAAAAGGGTTAAGGCTCATGCCTCAACATTTTCATCATCATAAACCATTTGTGTTTCTCAACACATGTCAAAACATCTCAATAGACTGACTCATCATTCCAAGGTTTTCTCAATTCATTTTCACCAAGTGTTCCCATCTAAAGTGACTCAACTTTTTATCTACTCTAGACTACTAAGTTAAGATTATTCACTAAGGTGGAAAGATGGGATCAATCTCATGCCATAGAATGACATCTAAACTTATCTCTATAGGTCAAGTTTTATACTCCTTAGGCTACCTTCAAAACAAGTAAAGGACTTTGTGTAAAGTAAAGGAAGTAAAGCTTGAAATTAATACTTGGGGTAGTAATAGTCAAAGTGGTATGACCAAAGCATGCCTAAAGCATCTTTGCTCAAGTCATATAACTTAATTCTAGCTTGCTAAGCATTATACTTGCAAGTGTTAGCTTGCATTGATAATGATGGCTTGCTAATATAATTCTTGCATGGGTTAGCTTGCCAATAGTAGCTTGCCTTGGTTGGTGCAGTGGTTGAAGTTTTCTTCCTCCTCTTGATAGAACTCCTCCTCCTCGAAAGCTTGGTCGGTACTATCGTCTATAAATACATACGGAGTACATAATCACCAAACAGTACTTAACTAGTCTAATTTGCACTCTAAGGCACACATTTGATGACCTATTATCATCACAAGCATCACAAGTTCTATTAACTAGTTTCATTCTTTTTATTTAAGAAAAGTAATTTCTACTCATTGAAAATTAACTAAGATTTAATATTCACCACTTAAAATATGGGGTCATGTGGACACATGTCGTCACCACATATTCTAACATGTGGGAATGTGATTTAAGGGTTGGATCACAATTACTTTGGTTTAAGTTTAAAATTTAATGATTTAAAGTGACTAGAAATGCCTATATAGCATTATTTGGTACTAGTCCAAAGTCACTGCATGTAAACCTTAATATTATTACATATTCGGATAGGTATGGTTAAATGTGATTTTTGAGAGTTGGAATCAACTCAAAAGCTATCATGGTTGATTTTATAAATATTTTGCAAGCTGCAAATGCTTCTGTTTTGTTATTTTTACTAGAAGAGATCTCTAACTCTAATTGAATTCAATCCAACGGGCTTGGGTAGACCTTTTCAGAAGCTTTCTAACAAAATTGGAATCACTACATTGGGATTTGTAAATCTCTCTGAATTGAATTTCTAACTAGGGGACAGAACTAGGTTTAAACTAAAATAGAAAAATCCTAATTCAAACTAAATGGGTCACGCGGGAATGCTAACGGGCCGGCCCAGTGACACTACGCGGCGTGGGGCACAGCTGACAGGGGGGTCCACCGGTCAGAGGCTCATAACACGCGAAGCGGTACGGGGCGATGTGGGCCGTTAGATTAGAACGGGGATCAACGGTTGGGGCTCGTAGTCAACGACGAACAGGTCGCCGGCGAGGTCGAACCCTAGTGGCTCGGTGGGGGGGGTGCTCAGGGGGCGTACCAGGGCTCCAGCGACGACGACGAGGCAGGCAAACGGACTGGTAGACGATAGCAAGCTCAGGGGTGGTCGAGGTGGCTCCGGGGGTGGTCGCAATCAGCGGGGCCTTCTCCTCCTCTTCTGCGGGCTCCTCCGGCCAAATTCTGGTGAGCAAGTGCTCGTGCTGCTGCGGCTAGAGGTGGTGAACGGTCAGTAACGTGAGGGGAGGTGAGTGGTGTGCCGAATGGCGCTAGGGGTGGCCTCTATTTATAGGATGACGACGCGACCGAGAGGCATGGGCGGGCGACTCCGGCGAGGGCTGCACAGCATGCTAGCGGCGTGGCTCGAGGTACGGGACGGTGGCTGGTCTCCTGGCGGTGCTCTACGGAGTAAATGTGGGCCTAGGGACGGTGGTATGCGGTCAGGCGGTGTGCGCACTTTGAGCGGCAGAGGCGGCGGTCTCAATGGCGAGCGGTGGCTGTGGTGCGTTGGGCAGTGAACGGGCATGTCTGCAGTGTTCCTAGGGTCGTGGCGGAGCGGTGGACGCAGGCTGTGGTCGAGGGGCAGAGTGTACACGCGTGTCGGGCGCGGCACTCTGGCGCGTGCTTGGCATGGTGCAGACGCACTGGGCGCGGTGGTTCCTCGGTGGTCCACGGCTTGGCCTGGCTCGGGGAGGGGACAGAGAGTGGCGATGAGGTAGGGGCTAGCTACTAGACATGGTGAGAGGGAGAGGGGCGGTCTGCTGCAGCGGGGCAAGGTTTGGCCAGCGACTAGGTGCTCGGCATGGCATGGAAATGCCACTAGGGGGTAGGGGATGGGGTGCAATTGGCCTGGTTGGATCAAGTGGAGACAGGGGAAGTGTTTTGAGGACAATTGGGTGCAAAACCCTGTACAAAACAGTGAGCTATGTTTTGTTTGAGTGGTTTTTGAAATAGTGGAATCTTCCCATATGAACTAGATTCAATTTTCAAATTCCATTTAAATTTAGTGTTTGAATGTTTTTGGCAAATCAGAAAGTGGGCCTTGGTACAACATTATGTGTACTAGCAAGGAATGCAAAGATCCACAATTGTTTTTGTTAGGTTTTGAGTACTAGGAATAGCCAAGGTAGGCATGTTGATTAAAATGGCACAAATGACCATTTGGTTATTTTATTCATTTTGATTTGTTTTTCTTTGGGATTTGTTTGGGAATGATCTAGATGATGTTTATTTCACCTAAGAATCATTTTACAAGCAATGGATCACTTAATCACGGCAATTCAAACCAACTCCTATTTAAATGCACACACATACGAATGCTTTAATATTTTTAATTGGAAAAGTTTTTGTTAACCCTAATTTTGATGATTTGGATCTTAATAACCTTGGATTGAAGTTTTGGGATGTTACAAACCTTCCCCCCTAAAACAAAATCTCGTCCTGAGATTTACAAAGAAAACTAGGAACTAAAGAGATGTGGTAACTTTGTCCTAATGTAATCTTCTCGCTCCCAAGAGGCTTCCTCTTTGGTATGGTTGCTCCATTGAATCTTGAGAAACTTGATACTCATGGTCCTGGTGGTTCTGTAAGCTTCTTCTAAGATACGGATGAGCACTTCACGATATGTCAGGTCATTGTTGATCTCCACAGCTCTGTGATCGATGTTCTTGAAAACTTCAGTCTTCTCCGGCACTTCCAGGCATTTGCGAAGTAACGAGATATGGAACACATTATGGATGGCTGACATCTCTTCAGGTAGTTCTAGTTGATACGATACTTCTCCTCGACGGTTCAGAATCTTGAAGGATCCGATATATCTGGGGGCTAACTTTCCTTTCAGACTAAAGCGTTGGGTTCCTTTCAATGGCGAAACCTTGAGATATACAAAATCTCCGACATTGAAAGTCAGGTATCTCCTTCTCTTGTCAGCATAACTCTTTTGTCTGGATTGGGCGGTCTTGAGGTGCTCACGGACTTTGTGAACCTTCTCTTCGGCTTCTCGGAGAATGTCGGGTCCAAAGATCTGACTCTCTCCTACTTGCGACCAATTCAAAGGGGTACAGCACTTTCTTCCATATAGGAATTCAAATTGTGCCATTTGCAAACTAGCTTGATAACTGTTGTTATATGAGAATTTTGAGAAAGGCAGGTACTCTTCCCATTTTGATCCGTACTCTAACACATAAGCTCTTAACATAACCTCTAGAATCTGCTTGACTCTCTCCGTTTGTCCATCAGTTTGCGGATGATACGCGGTCCTGAAATTCAACTTGGTGCCCAATCCTTCCTGAACTTTCTGCCAAAATCTCGAGGTAAACTGGGTTCCTCGATCTGATACTATGGTCTTGGGGGTTCCATGCAGACTAACAATCCTAGCAATGTACAACCGCTAGCTTCACTGGTAGGTAGTCTTTACAGGTATGAAGTGAGCTACCTTGGACAGTCTATCAACTATGACCCAGATTGAGTCATTTCCCCTACTAGAAGTAGGCAGACCGGTGATAAAGTCCATTCCGATGGAATCCCATTTCCATTCTGGAATCTGCAATGGTTGCAACAGTCCTGCAGGTCTCTGATGCTCTGCTTTGACTCTTTGACAAATGTCACATTTGGTGATGTAGCTTCCGATTTCTCTCTTCATCTTGTGCCACCAAAATTGCTCTTTCAAATCTTGATACATCTTCGTTCCTCCGGGGTGCATAGAATAAAGAGTATCATCAGCTTCCTTCATGATAACTTGCTTCAGCTCTGAATCTGCTGGCACACAGATACGTCCTTTGTACCACAGCACTCCTTCTTCGTCTTCAGTGAATCCAGGTACCTTTCCTGTACCAATACGATGTTTGATTCCGTCGATACTTTCATTTCCCTTCTGGGCTTCCTTGATTTGGCTAATCAAAGTGGGTTGAAGTTCAATGCTAGCTAAGAATCCCTTGCTAACTAATTCAGTTCTGAACTGCTCCAACTCTTCATACAAACTGGCATGCTTCTCCTTGATCATGGTGTTTAGCCTACACGGCAATCTGCTAAGAGCATCCGCTACCACATTGGCTTTGCCGGGGTGATAGTGAATGTCAAGGTCATAATCCTTGATTAACTCTATCCATCTCCTTTGCCTCATATTCAGTTCCTTTTGAGTGAAAATATACTTCAAGCTCTTATGATCTGAGTAAATCTCACAGCGATTACCCATTAGATAATGACGCCATGTCTTTAATGCCAAAACTACGACTGCTAATTCAAGATCATGGGTCGGATAGTTCTGCTCATGCTGCTTCAGTTGTCGAGACAGATACGCGATGACTTTGTCTTCTTGCATCAATACACATCCTAGACCAATCTTGGATGCATCACAATATACATCAAACGGCTTCTTGATATCTGGCATGATCAATATTGGGGCTGATATCAATATCTTCTTCAGCTCCTAGAAACTGGCTTCACACTTGTCTGTCCATTCAAACTTCTTGTCCTTCTTCAACAATTGGGTCATGGGTCTGGCGATGCTCGAAAATCCTTCTACGAACTTGCGGTAATATCCCGCTAATCCGAGAAATGCACGGACTTGGGTTTGAGTGGTTGGGGCTTCCCATGCTTCGACATCTCTGATCTTGGCGGGATCAACAGAGACTCCTCCGGCAGACACAATATGTCCTAGGAATCCTACTTCTTTCAGCCAAAACTCACACTTGCTAAACTTGGCATATAACCGATGCTCTCTCAGGGTTTCTAGGATGATTCTCAGATGTTGCTCATGCTCTTCTTTCGACTTGGAGTAGATAAGGATGTCGTTGATGAACACAACTACAAACTTATCTAGGAAATTCATAAAGATCTTATTCATGAGATTCATGAAATAAGCAGTGGAATTGGTTAATCCAAAAGACATAATCGTATACTCGTATAAACCATAGCGATTAGTGAAGGCGGTCTTCGGAATATCCGTTGCACAAATCTTAAGTTGGTGATAACCAGTCCTAAGATCAACCTTTGAGAATACCTGAGCTCCAGTCAACTGATCAAATAGATCCTCTATCTTTGACAAAGGGTACTTGTTCTTGATGGTGACGTCATTCAGCTTTCTGTAATCTGTGCACAAACGGTTGCCTCCATCTTTCTTGTCGACAAATAACACTGGTGCTCTCCATGGCGATGCGCTTGGTTGAATTAAGCCTGTTGCTAACATGGCATCTAACTGCTTCTTCAGTTCCACTAATTCTGAGGGGTTCATGCTATAGGGTCTCTAGGCTATGGGTCCGGTTCCGGGGATTACTTTGATAATGAACTCAATATCCCTATCCAGGGGCATTCTTGGCAATTCATCTGGGAATACGTCGGGGTATTCACAGACTACTCTTACTTGGTCTATGGTGGGTAGGGCTAGACTCTTGTTGCACTTGAATTGATGAGGTAAGGTTTCAGAGATATGCTCTAATGTTACTCCAGAGCTACTGGTCATGGTGATGGCTTTCTTAGCACAGTCTATCATTCCTTTATGCCTTGACATCCAGTCCATATCTAGTACTACTTCTAATCCTTTGGTTCCAAGTACTATTAGGTTGGCATAAAAATCTATCCCATGTATCCTGATAGGTACAGCTTTGCAAATTTTTCTATCTTTTGTAGTTGAACCGGGGATTTGAACTATCATGACATGCTTCAGGTTGGTTGGGTGAATCTTACTAGTGCATGCAAATTCTTCGGTGACAAATGAATGCGATGCTCTCGAATCAAACAATACTCTTGCTAAAACTGAGTTGATAGAAAACATACCCAGCACTACATCTGGCGCTTCCTGGGCTTCTTCGGCGTTCATGTGGAAGAGACGACCATTGCGGTTGTGAGGGTTCCCTGGGGCAAACCTTCTTCCTGGTTAAACACGACGCTGCTGTTGAGCTGGGGCATTCACATTGGCAGTGGCAGCAGTCTTCTTGGGACACTCATTGGAATAGTGACCCTTCACTCCACACTCGAAACAGGTGATCTGTGACTTGTCTTTTGCCGCGATGGGCACCACATTGCTGCCAGTTCTGGGTGCAGTGTTGTTGTTGTTGTTCTTGGGAGGAGCATGGTTGAAATTGTTGGTGTTGCCGGAGTTGTGATTGTTTCCTCCGGACTTAACATTGCCTCCGCTACGGTTGGGGTAGCTTAGGCGAGACATTGGGGGTCGGTTGTTCCTTGGTGCATATCCTGGTGAGGGGTTGGGATGGTACTTCTGGTGACTGCTGGATCCTGATTGCTGCATCATACGATGTTTGTGGTTGTCGTTTGCCTGATTAATCTTCCCTTCCATTTGAATGGCAGAGTCGACTAGCTCTTCGAGATCCTCGAAACGGATGTTGACAAGGACAGTCTGCATCTCATCATGTAGTCCATTCAGGAATCTCTCCTTCTTCTTGGCCTCCGTGTTGATCTCATCAGGTGCATATCTGGCAAGTGACAGGAATCTATCACGGTACTCCACCACAGTCATTCTACCTTGCTTCAAGTCGCGGAACTCATCCCTCATTTTGTTGACTAGACCTTGCGACATGTGGGTGTGGCTGAATTTGACTTTGAAGGCTTCCCATGTCATCACTTGACCATGATTCATGTTATGGATACTAGTCCACCAAGCTCTGGCATCTCCCGCCAAATAGTGGGTGGCGAAGAGAACTTTCTCGTTGTCATCAACTCCTGCAACTTCTAAGTTGTTTTCCATTGTCTGTAACCAGTCATCAGCATCTAGTGGGTTTTCAGCTTGGTTGAAGATTGGGGGATTGGTATTCTGGAAGTTTTTGATTTTGATCCATGATGATCCTGGTTTCCATGGTTCTGGTTGTTGAGAGCCATCTGGGTGATCTGCTGCAATGTTGCTAAGTTAGCTTACGCTTGCTTCTCCTGCTTCTGCGATGAGATTCTGCAAGATCTGCAGCATTGGGTCTTGCCACGAGCTGCTCCCTCCTTGGTTTCCACGAGTCATCTGAAGATTGAGGTAGATAAAGGGGTAAGAGGGAAAGTTCTAGGGTTCATGGTTTTGGTTTCAAGCTAAAACTTTGAGTTTGACTCAGGTTTTGCAGCTAACTTCATTTCATACATGCAAACAAGCATACGATACAAACACACACCACAACAATCAAAGGAAAACACATGGTTTGAAGAACCATTCTGCAAGCTATGATACAGTGGGACCGATACATCTCATGCTACGACAGTGCTCTAGTGCATCTACTCAACATCGATGAAGTCGGAGTCCTCATCGTCAGTGTAGAAGTCCACAGCATCCTCCTCCAGAAAGTCATTATCATTGCTGAGGTAAGAATCCATATCTCCCTGGATGTCTTCACCCTCCTCTTCTTCCTCCTTTGCTGCAAGCTAAGCTTCTTGCTCCTTAACGGTCTTCCCAAGGTCGGCCACCTTCTTGCGAAGATGGGCGATGGTGCGATCCTTCTTCTCGCGCTGGAGGCGAAGAGACTGACGGTCCTTGACTAGCAGTGAGAAAGTCTGGGCCTTCTGGGAGGCAATGGCACGGTTGTGGTTGGCGAACTCCCTGGCATTGTCCAACTCCTTCTGACGATCGTACAATAGGAAGTCAAGGTTCTCCACTTGACGCTTCAGCTCTGGGTGACTTGGCATCTCCATTGGCATTCCCATGAAGTCACGTCTTGCATAGTGAGCAAAACGGGTTCCCTAGGCACATAGACGTGCGAGAGCTTCATGCATTGCCCTGGCTAATCCATCTAGCCAGTTATTCTCTCTCACTGAGAACTAGATTCTCCCGGATGTTGGTGCTTCGATGCTTCCTCTAAGATCAGCGGTGACTAGCCACTGCAAATCTCCTCCTGGGGGTCCTGGAAGTTGAGCTCCAAGAAACTCCAGATGTGGGTGTCCCAATAACTCCGACAGTGAATCCAGATCCCTCTAGAAGATCAGCTGACCTCTGTTTCCCAACTGGTAGAACTTTCTGAACCGAGTCTCCATCTACAAGAATTAAGGATGAGGAAGTTAGTGAAGTGATCAAGTGTGTCAAATTTTAAGTAGTAATGTAAGAATTTTGAGGAACATGAATTTTTGAGAAATAATGAATTCCTAGGGATAAGAGAGGAAATAGTTTTTCATAAATACTCACTTTGGTTTGGAAACTAAATTTTTGTTCGGACGTCCATCTAACTAGGGTCTCCTATGGTCAGGATGGCTCTGATACCAACTTGTCAACACCCAGATTTTTAATCCCAGATGCCTGTTATGTCATACATTGCAATCCCAGGATTACCATTTTTGCGAGACATAACAGATTGGATATCACAGTACATCATCCATTAGAAACCATACATAAGGTCTTACACAAATAATGATCTCATGATCCAGTCTTAATACAACAAGCAGCGGAAATAAAAGATAAGTGTAGCGGTGGGGTCCATCTTCAGGGCAGCAATGACGTAAGGCAGATAGTCCTAGTTATCATAGCCGTCCTGCTGGCCATCATCTTGGTAGTCTCCTTCATAGTTTGGCCATGAGAATAGCCAGGGACAAAAGCCATGAGTACTCTTTAAGTACTCGCAAACTACCACTAACAAGTAGTATAGTTCTAAGTTAAAGTGCTAACTCTATGTTTAACTATAAAGTTAAGTTTGAAACCTAAGCTGAGTTTAGAAGCAAAGAAAGATAAAATAAAGTTCTAGAATCACTTAAGGTGGGAAGCTAGTGTCATAAACACAACCCTGTTGTGGTCAAGTCAAGATTCATCATTCCTTTCATAAGTTATTTTGAAAACATCTGACAACGAAACAGTATGGCCATTCCAACTGTCCATAACCGCGGACGCGGCTATTCGAATAGTTTGACACTCTGCAGAGGTGGTACACTTTCACCACAAGATTCGATACATCTGTCAGGGATAACCCTGAATCATCATACTTAGTATGCAGATAATCAAACATAACCTTTCCTTTACACACCCTAGTATAAGCACCTCTCCTATGAGCATGGCCTCCCAACCATGACCATCTGTCATCTTGGGCACTGCATAGGTGGACAACATTGAGAGGTAGCCTCAGCTCAAACCTCTCCCGCGAGGGAACTAATACTAATGCATATAAACTTCTGGCTAAGCCTTACCCAATTCAGGTATTGTGGTTGTACGGTAAATTTAGAATGGTATCGCATCCGAATCCAACCATCAGTTTTGTAAAAGGGTTAAGGCTCATGCCTCAACATTTTCATCATCATAAACCATTTGTGTTTCTCAACACATGTCAAAACATCTCAATAGACTGACTCATCATTCCAAGGTTTTCTCAATTCATTTTCACCAAGTGTTCCCATCTAAAGTGACTCAACTTTTTATCTACTCTAGACTACTAAGTTAAGAGTATTCACTAAGGTGGAAAGATGGGACCAATCTCATGCCATAGAATGACATCTAAACTTATCTCTATAGGTCAAGTTTTATACTCCTTAGGCTACCTTCAAAACAAGTAAAGGACTTTGTGTAAATTAAAGGAAGTAAAGCTTGAAATTAATACTTGGGGTAGTAATAGTCAAAGTGGTATGACCAAACCATGCCTAAAGCATCTTTGCTCAAGTCATCTAACTTAATTCTAGCTTGCTAAGCATTATACTTGCAAGTGTTAGCTTGCATTGTTAATGATGGCTTGCTAATATAATTCTTGCAAGGGTTAGCTTGCCAATAGTAGCTTGCCTTGGTTGGTGCAGTGGTTGAAGTTTTCTTCCTCCTCTTGATAGAACTCCTCCTCCTCGAAAGCTTGGTCGGTACTATCGTCTATAAATACATACGGAGTACACAATCATCAAACAGTACTTAACTAGTCTAATTTGCACTCTAAGGCACACATTTGATGACCTATTATCATCACAAGCATCACAAGTTCTATTAACTAGTTTCATTCTTTTTATTTAAGAAAAATAATTTCTACTCATTGAAAATTAACTAAGATTTAATATTCACCACTTAAAATATGGGCTCATGTGGACACATGTCATCACTACATATTCTAACATGTGGGAATGTGATTTAAGGGTTGGATCATAATTACTTTGGTTTAAGTTAAAATTTAATGATTTAAAGTGACTAGAAATGCCTATATAGCATTATTTTGGTACTAGTCCAAAGTCAATGCATGTAAACCTTAATATTATTACATATTCGGATAGGTATGGTTAAATGTGATTTTTGAGAGTTGGAATCAACTCAAAAGCTATCATGGTTGATTTTATAAAAATGTTGCAAGGTGCAAATGCTTCTGTTTTGTTATTTTTACTAGGAGAGATCTCTAACTCTAATTGAATTAAATCCAACGGGCTTGGGTAGACCTTTTCAGTAGCTTTCTAACAAAATTGGAATCACTCCATTGGGATTTGTAAATCTCTCTAAATTGAATTTCTAACTAGTGGACAGAACTAGGTTTAAACTAAAATAGAAAAATCCTAATTCAAACTAAATGGGTCATGAACGCTAATGGCCGCCCAGTGGCACCACGCTGGCGAGGCACAGACATGGGGTCCACCGGTCAGAGGCTCATAACACGCGAAGCGGTACGGGGCGATGTGGGCCGTTAGATTAGAACGGGGATCAACGGTTGGGGCTCGTCATCGACGATGAATAGGTCGTCGGCGAGGTCGAACCCTAGAGGCTCGGTGGGGGTGCTCAGGGGGCATACCAGGGCTCCAGCAACGACGGCGAGGCGGGCAAACGGACTGGTAGACGGCAGCAAGCTCAGGGGTGGTCGAGGTGGCTCCAGGGGTGGTCGCAATAAGCGGGGCCTTCTCCTCCTCTACTGCGGGCTCCTCCGGCCAAATTTCGGCGAGCAAGTGCTCGTGCTACTCCGGCTAGAGGTGGGGAACGGTCAGTGAGGTGAGGGGAGGTGAGTGGTGTGCCGAATGGGGCTGGGGGTGGCCTCTATTTATAGGACGACGCCGTGACCGAGAGGCATGGGCGGGTGGCTCCGGCGAGGGCTACACAGCGTGCTAGCAGCGTGGCTCGAGGTAGGGGACGGTGGCTGGTCTCCTGGCGGTGCTCTACGGAGTAAATGCGGGCCTAGGGACGGTGGTATGCGGTCGGGCGGTGCACGCGCTCCGAGCGGTAGAGGCGATGGTCTCAATGGCGAGCGGTGGCTGTGGTGCATTGGGCGGCGATGGGCATGTCTGCGGTGTTCCTGGGGTCATGGCAGAGCGGTGGACGCGGGCTGCAGTCGAGGGGTGGAGTGTACACGCGTGTCAGGCGCGGCGCTCTAGCGCGTGCTTGGCATGGTGCAGACGCACTGGGCGCGGTGGTTCCTCGGTGGTCCATGGCTTGGCCTGGCTCGAGAAGGGGACAGAGAGTGGCGGTGAGGTAGGGGCTAGCTACTAGACATGGTGAGAGGGAGAGGGGCGGTCTGTTGCAGCGGGGCAAGGTTTGGCCGGCGACTAGGTGCTCGGCATGGCATGGCAATGCCACTAGGGGGTAGGGGATGGGGTGCAATTGGCTTGGTTGGTTCAAGTGGAGACAGAGGGAGTGTTTTGAGGACAATTGGGTGCAAAACCCTGTGCAAAACAGTGAGCTATGTTTAGAGTGTAAACCCTGCCTGCCATGTGTTTGTAAAAATGGCCGCAAGAAAATTACTTTGGAATTTTGAAAAGATTTTTGGTGGGTGTGCTAGGCATAAGCTTGAGACTCTGTGGGTGCTTGGGTTTTGAAATTTGAGCTTGTTTGAGTGGTTTTTGAAATAGTGGAATCTTCCCATATGAACTAGATTCAATTTTCAAATGACATTTAAATTTAGTGTTTGAATGTTTTTGGCAGATCACAAAGTGGGCCTTGGTACAACATTATGTGTACTATCAAGGGGTGCAAAGATCCACAATTGTTTCTGTTAGGTTTTGAGTACTAGGAATAGCCAAGGTAGGCATGTTGATTAAAATGGCACAAATGACCATTTGGTTATTTTATTCATTTTGATTTGTTTTTCTTTGGGATTTGTTTGGGAATGATCTAGATGATGTTTATTTCACCTAAGAATCATTTTACAAGCAATGGATCACTTAATCATGGCAATTCAAATCAACTCCTATTTAAATGCACACACATATGAATGCTTTAATATTTTAATTAGAAAAGTTTTTGTTAACCCTAATTTTGATTATTTGGATCTTAATAACCTTGGATTGAGGTTTTGGGATGTTACATTTAGCCATTAATTCCTCATATCTTTTGGAGTTTTCCTCCTGAAAACACAATCAGCACAACTATCCAGGTATGTCCTAGATTCTTCAGTTAGTCCATTATAATATATATCAATAAACTCATTTTTAGGTAATGGACATCCAGGCTGTGCATGAATCAGAGCACAAAACCTTTCCCATGATTTAGGCAATATCTCCTTTTCTCCCTGTTTAAAATCAAAAAGTTCCTGCAAAATGGCATGTTTAGCACTAGGAGGGGAATATTTCTGAAAGAAAGTACTAATCAAGCAATCAGGGCTATCAATAGATCTAGGAGGTAAATTATTAAACCAAGCCTTAGCTTCTCCTTTCAGTGAAAAAGGGAAAATTTTAGCAACAAAGTAGGTGCGCATCTTAATATCATCAGAAAATAGGCCACTCATGGTAGAAAGCTCAGTCATATGTGCTACAGCACTTTCATTATTAGTCCCACAAAAAGGTTCTTTCTCAACAATGGTTATGTAAGATAAATCAAGGAAGAAATCATAATCCTTATCTTTAATGTTTATGGGAGATGTAGCAAACTTATCTTTAGGAAATAATGTGGGTTTTATAGTACGCCTCTCAAGGAGACTCTTAATAGCACTTTTACCATGAGTATTTTGACATTCTTTAATAAATTCATTAGTCATTTCTATATATCCGTCTTCAATATCATAGCTTTCTATAGACTCAGGTGAACTGATAGGTGTAGTAGTGTCTTCATTAGGAGTTTCAATATTTCCAGCTGTAGTTCTAGCAATCGTAGCATCTAGGAAATGACCTAATGAACCACTCTTATCAAGCACAGTGGAAGCAACATCATAAGTATCAGAAGTTTCAGATTCAGCAAAAGTAGCAGTGTGTAGCATGTGTGTGTGGTGGTGGTGTAAGGAGCTTATTCATCACAGATGGTGAATCAAGAGCAACAGAGGTGTTCAGAACTGTACCTCTCCTTGTAGTGGATGGTAATATAGGAACCTTTCCATCACGAGATTTACCCATGATGAATGGATGGCAGCGAACAATAGTGATTCCAAGTGAACTTGATAAATAGAGCTATGCTCCCCGGCAACGGTGCCAGAAAATAGTCTTGATGACCCACAAGTATAGGGGATCGCAACAGTCTTCAAGGGAAGTAAAACCCAATTTATTGATTCAACACAAGGGGAGCCAAAGAATATTGGTAAGCCTTAACAATTGAGTTCTCAATTCAGCTGCACCTGGAAACAATCTTGCTTGCAGTAGTTTATCAGTAGCAACAGTTTTGTAATAGCAATAGCAAAGTAAAAGCAGTAGTAAAAGTAAAGACAGTAGTAACAATTTCTGTGAATAGTAGGATTAAAGCGCGGTAGGCATAGGGATGGATGGACGGACGTTGCATGGACAAGACAATTCATATAACAATCAAGATATAGGGCATTTGCAGATAAATAAGGTAAAGCATCCAAGTACTAAATAATCATAGGCATGTGTGCCATGATGAGGACATCCCTACAGTTACACCTACCCCAATTGATAATGAAGATGTTCCAATTGCAAAGAAGGATCAATCCAATGAGATAAGGATTGGACCAATCACAAGAGCTCATGCTAAGCTACTAGAACAACAGGTGAACTTGTTTCTTAATGAACCTGGTGATTTAATCAATGAGAATTTTATACTACCTAAGTCTTTGAACTATTGCATGATCGGGTACTTAGGAGAAGAAGGCATAGCAAGGAGCGAGGAGAAAATGGAACAAGGAGTGTTGATCAATGAAGAATGCGCGAGGGAGGAGAGGGAGGAAGCGCAATGAGCTATCCAAGACAAAGATCAATAAGAGAAAGGAGTTCTTTGCTGCGGCAGAGAAAGGGCCCGTTTCTCTGCCACGGCAGGAAAACCGAGTCCAGCTCTGCCACGACAGGCTGCCGCGATAGAGAATTAGCGTGATAGTATGCCACGGCAGAACTTGTGGATGAGCCACTTTCTGGCCGGTTTGTATCCAGGTTGGGTGGAACCAACTCGGGTTCCACCATAGGCCGCCACCCCCTGAACTCATATATAGATGGGGGCACCGTCGATTAGGGTTTTGGACCACGTTAAAATATTTTGGAGTTCATTGGGAATTAGTAGATTGTATACTACCGTTTGTGGTCACGGCTGTGTGCGCAAGAGTGTGGTGTTGTGAATATCCTATAAGGTTCGAGATCTGTTGCATTGGCATTAGGGTTCAAGCGGGAGAGATCATAGTTGCACACTAGTTATCTAATCATCCACCATACCATCGCCAAGAGCTTGCTGAGAAGATCGAGCCACCCCATATCATCTTGGTATCATATTTCCTCGTTGCCTCGGTAAGCAATCCACCATCCATCCATAGATTAGAGAGTGTTTTCGTCCTATACAGAAAATAGCCCCACATAAGATTTGTCATAGCCTAGATTACATCGTAGATGAGTAATAGTTGCTGGTCGTTTTCATCAATTGGTCTAGATCTAGTTTTTCTTTCATCGTGTTCTTCTTTCTAGTCGTGTTCATCACCTATTCTTCCATGCCATACTCAGATCCGATCTAGCTTAAAGAGTCCTGGTTACTTCCTCTTGGCTGAGTCGGATTCACATTAAAAAAAGCAATATGGCAAAAGAAAAAGTATATAAAAAAGAGAGCTATGCAAAAGAAAAAGAAAAAAATTATGGAAAAAGAGAATTTGAGCAAGAGGCCTAGTGATATCTTTGTGCACTGGTAGATTGAGCAATCTTGTGCATGTTTACTTTGAGCTTTTCTAGTGTCTCTCGAGTGTAGTGCAACACCCTTCATAGTTGCATTGCCACGTTTTTCTCCACGTGTGTGTTTCTTGGGTATTTGTACGATTAGCACTAGGACTTGTTTACGGTGTAGATAGGATACCATGCTTATAGCTCCACTATAAATAACCTATGTGCCATGCGATCGTTCTCTATACCTTTGATATTCACTTCATCACATCAAGTGCATCAGTCTTTAATTTCGTTTGGTAGAGTATCTTTGTTCACTTTGGAATGGTAAGATCTCCTTTCTTATTAGTTGTGAGTGAGTTGTGAGAGTTTTCCACCATACAAATTTTGATTTTTGCACTAACCTACTAATCATGTCTACTAGTGATGGTGATGTTGTGTCGTAGAAAAAGAAGGAAGAGGAGCTTGTCAATTGGCGTGAATATGAGGCTTTGAGGTCTCATTTGACACTTGTGTTTACTAACACCCCAGATGGCATTGACAAGAATATCCAAGACATAAATATGAGGCTGGATCAGAATATTGGAGCAGTAGATACTATCCAAACGCAAGTGGCTGCACTCAATGCTACTGTCACCACTTTGCAGCATTCCATTGAGGGCTTGACAGCCGCCATACATAGAAGGCAAGAACCACAACCTGATGATGCCTTTGATGATTTTGATGAGGGTAGCGCTATGGATGATGCTCCACATGTTGGCAGGGGACGTGCTATTCCCCCTGCCCATGCACCTGCTCATGGCCGTGGGCTTGCCCCTCTTGGGCGTGCTCAGCGTGTGCTCAACCAACCTGCTGATGATGGTTTGGGCAAGCCAAAATTCTCAATTCCCAAGTTTGATGGTTCCATTGATCCTGAAGATTACCTCACATGGGAGTTGAAGATTGAGAAACTCTGGCATTTATTTGACTATCCAGAAGATAAGAAGGTCAAGCTTGTAGCATCTGAATTTGATGGTTATGCTTTGCGTTGGTGGGATGCTCTTATGCAACATAGGAGGGAGGACAATGAACTTCCTGTGATGGATTGGCGCGAGATGAAGCAAATCATGAAGGCTCGTTTCGTACCAACCAACTATTTGCGATTAGTTTTTGATAAATTGACGCAATTGAAGCAAGGCACAATGAAAGTTGATGAGTACTACATGGAGATGGAGCTACTTATGCAGTGTGCTAGAATTCGTGAGTCCATTGAGATGACCATGCATTGATTCCTAAACAATCTAAAGTTACCAATCAAGAGCATAGTTCGTCATCACAAGTATGAGACCATGAATGAGCTATTGCACCATGCTAGAGAGGTCGAATCCTAGTTGGCAGAAGAGGAGAAGTCACGTGCTCGTTTTCCATCCTCCAGCAGATTTTCGGCCAGATCTCCTACTCCTACAGTCACGCCACCAGTTGCTGCTCCGTTTACACCATCGGCCAGATCTCCTTCGTTTGGTTCTAATGCTCGGAAACCCGCTGCTCCTGCTGCTAGCTCGGGTTCCAACATGTCTATGGCACGTACTCGTGACGTGGTGTGCCATACTTGTGGAGGTAGAGATCACTACAAGAAGGATTGTCCAAACAGCAAGGTTATGTTTGTTAACAAACAAGGAGAAGTAGAGATTGGATATGAAGCTTCTAACACTGATATTGATGACAGCGAGGATGGTGCTGATGCATATGCTAAGCGTGCACCAACTATTGCCGTATCTTCACGTGTACTTAGTGTGCAACTGGTTGAGGAATCCTAGCGTTGCAACTTGTTCCAAACAAAAGCTCTAGTTGGACCTAACAAAGCTTGCAAGGTAATTATTGATGGAGGTAGCTGCAGAAATCTTGCAAGTAAGGAACTATGTGCCAAACTAAATTTGACATACTTACCTCATCCCAAGCCATACTACATACAATGGTTGAGCAACAATGGTGAGATGAAGGTAAATCATATGGTATGTGTGAATTTTCAAATAGGGCAATACAAAGATTCTATTGATTATGATGTGGTTCCTATGACTGTTTGTCACCTACTATTGGGTCGGCCTTGGCTCTATGATCGCCATGTGCAACACAATGGCCGAGCCAATACATATCACTTGGAATTCAAAGGGAAGAAGATTATTATGCAGCCAATGACACCACGAGATATTGTGAATGATTATCGCCAGAAGATAGAGGTGAACTTGAAGGAAGATGCTACCACTCGGTGAGATTGTGTGACAGTTGTTCCTGATGTAATTGAGCCTAAATTGAGTGATATAACAAAAAGTGAGAGAGTGCCTGGGTTATTGATACTAGCAACCAAGGAGGATATGAGAGAGTTTCGTGAGGATCCTACAGCCATGACACTTGTGCTCATGTATAAGGCCGAGGTATTGGTTTCTAACGACATGACCCCTATTTCTCTTGGTGTCTCTTCTGTTTTGCAGGACTTTGGGGATGTGTTTCCATAAGATGTACCCGCAGGTTTACCTCCATTGCGTGGTATAGAACATCAAGTGGATCTGATTCCTGGCGCCACACTTCCCAACCGTGCACCCTATAGGACTAATCCCGAAGAAACTAAGGAAATTCATAAGCAAGTACAAGCATTGTTGGGTAAAGGGTACATTCGTGTCTCTCTTAGCCCTTGTGATGTTCCTGTTATTTTAGTTCCTAAGAAAGATGGTACATGGTGCATGTGTGTTGATTGTAGAGCGATTAATAACATCACTATTCGATATCGTCATCCTATTCCACGCTTAGAGGATATGCTAGATGAATTGAGTGGTGCTGTTGTTTTCTCTAAAATTGACTTGTGTAGTGGTTATCATAAAATTAGGATGAAAGAAGGGGATGAATGGAAAACTGCTTTCAAAACTAAATTCGGCTTGTATGAGTGGTTAGTCATGCCGTTTGGTCTTACTAATGCACCTAGTACTTTCATGCGTTTGATGAATCATGTTTTGAGAGAGTTTATTGGTCGTTTTGTGGTTGTTTACTTTGATGATATACTCATATACAGCCACACCGAATCTGAACATTGCACTCTTATTAGACAAGTTTTGCAAGTGTTACGTGATAATAAACTGTATGCTAATCTTGAGAAGTGTACATTTGCAAAAGATAAGGTCATATTCCTAGGATTTGTTGTTTCTAAGCATGGAGTAGAGGTAGATCAATGTAAAATTAAACCAATTCAGAATGGTCCTACTCTAATGAATGTAAGTCAAGTGCGTAGTTTCCACGGTCTCGCTGGTTTCTATAGGCGCTTTGTGAAAGATTTTAGCACCATTGTTGCACCAATAAATGATTTGACAAAGAAAGGTGTTCCTTTTGTATCGGGCGCGGCCCAAGACATTGCATTTGATACATTGAAACATTTGCTTATTTTTGCACCATTGCTTACATTACCTGATTTTTCGAAGCAATTGGAAGTTGAATGTGATGCTAGTGGTATAGGCATAGGTGGCGTTTTGATGCAAGAGGGTTGGCCTATAGCTTATTTTTTTGAGAAATTGACTGGTGCTCGCTTGAATTATTCTATCTATGATAAAGAATTGTATGCACTTGTTAGAGTACTTGAGGTTTGGCAATATTATTTGTGGCCAAAGGAATTCATCATACATTCTGATCATGAAGCATTGAAATACTTGAAAGCTCAATCAAACTTGCATAGAAGATTAGCTAAATGGGTTGAGTTCATTGAGTCTTTTCCTTACATCATTAACTATAAGAAGGGAAAAGAGAATTTTGTTGCTGATGCTTTATCTAGGAAGAATATGCTATTAACCAATCTTGATGTTAAAATTCCTGGATTAGAAGCTATTTGTGCACTTTATGCAACTGACCATGATTTTGCTGTACCATATCGTTTGTGTGTTGTTAGAAACTCATGGGATAAGTAGCATATCCATGATGGTTTTTTGTTTCGAGCTAACAAACTATGTATTCCAGAATCGTCGTTGTGTTTGTTCTTAGTGCAGGAATCACATGCTGGTGGTTTGATGGGCCACTTTGGGCGTGAGAAGTCATTGCTCATGCTCGCTAATAACTTATATTGGCCCAAGATGAGGCATGATGTGTACAGATTTGTGAGCCGATGCATTACTTGCCACAAGTCGAAATCGAAGCTGAAGCCTCACGGTTTGTATACACCTCTCTCTGCACTGACTACTCCATGGGAAGACATTAGTATGGATTTTGTGCTAGGTCTACCTAACTCAGAGAGGTCATGATTCTATATTTGTGGTAGTGGATAGGTTCTCTAAGATGGCTCATTTTATTGCCTGCCACAAAAGCGACGATGCGTCGCATGTTGCTAAGCTGTTTTTCAGGGACATCGTGAGATTACATGGAGTACCAAAGACGATTGTTTCTGACCAAGATGTGAAGTTCATGAGCTACTTTTGGAAGACCTTATGGGGGAAGCTAGGCACGAAGCTGCTGTTCAGTACTACATGTCATCCCCAAACAGATGGTCAAACGGAGGTGGTGAATAGAACATTGTCACAGGTACTAAGGACCATGATTAAAAAGAATCTGCGGGAGTGGGAAGAGAGTTGCCACATGTTGAGTTCACTTACAACAGGGTTGTGCATTCAACTACTCAGCTTTGTCCTTTTGAGGTGGTATATGGTTTCAAGCCATTGACGCCACTTGATATGTTGCCTCTGCCATTACATGAGAGAGTTGATATGGAGGCATCAAAACGTGTTGATTATGTGAAGAAAATACATGAGAAGACTCGAGAGGATATTGAGAAGAAAGGCAAGAACATTGCTGCTGCAAGGAATCAAGCAAGGAAGGAAGTGTTGTTCGAGCCTGGAGATATGGTTTGGGTGCATCTGCGCAAGGACAGATTTCCACTACTTCGCAAGTCCAAATTGAAGCCACGTGGTGCTGGTCCTTACAAGGTGCTAGCCAAAATTAATGATAATGCCTACTCAGTTGATATACCTATTGAGGAGTTTGGTGGCGCTAGCAATAGCTTCAACATTGTTGATTTGTCACCATATGCTGGAGAGGACCTTGGAGCGACGAGGTCGACGCCTTTTGAAGGGGGAGATGATGAGGACATCCCTACAGTTATACCTACCCCAATTGATAATGAAGATGTTCCAATTGCAAAGAAGGATCAATCCAATGAGATAAGGATTGGACCAATCACAAGAGCTCGTGCTAAGCTACTAGAACAACAGGTGAACTTGTTTCTTAATGAACCTGGTGATTTAATCAATGAGAATTTTATACTACCTAAGTCTTTGAACTATTGCATGATCAGGTGCTTAGGAGAAGAAGGCATATCAAGGAGCGAGGAGCAAATGGAACAAGGCGTGTTGATCAACAAAGAATGCGCGAGGGAGGAGAGGGAGGAAGCGCAAGGAGCTGTCCAAGACAAAGATCTACAAGAGAAAGGAGTTCTCTGCCGCGGCAGAGAAAGGGCCCATTTCTCTGCCACGACAGGCTGCCGCGGCAGGAAAACTGAGTCCGGCTCTACCACGGCAGGCTGCCGTGACAGAGAATAAGCGTGAAAGTCTGCCACGGCAGAACTTGTGGCCGAGCCACTTTGTGGTCGGTTTGTATCCAGGTTGGGTGGAACCAACTCGGGTTCCACCATAGGCTGCCACCCCCTAAACTCATATATAGATGGGGGCCGTAGATTAGGGTTTTAGACCATGTTAAAATATTTTGGAGTTGATTCTTTCATAGAACCTCCGAAATCCATGTGTTCGAATTCCACAACTATAATTGAGTGTGATCTGTTGTTCCATTGGGAATTAGTAGATTGCATACTACCGTTCGCGGCCACGGCTGCGTGCGCAAGAGTGTGGTGTTGTGAATATCCTATAAGGTTCGAGATCTATTGCATTGCCATCAGGGTTCGAGCGGGAGAGATCATAGCTATGCACTAGTTATCTAATCATCCACCATACCATCGACAAGAGCTTGCTGAGAAGATCAGGCCACCCCATATCATTCCATATATAGTCATGCGTGCTCGTAATGAGAACTTGCACAGCATCTTTTGTCCTACCAGCCCGTTTACAGCGGGGCCTCAAGGGAACTACTGGCAATTAAGGTGCTCCTTTTAATAGAGAACCGAAGCAAAGCATTAACACTCCATGAACACACGTGATCTTCATATCACAACCATTCCCTCAGGTTATCCTGATTATTGTCACTTCGGGGCCTTTGGTTCTGGACAATAATATGTGTATACAACTTGTAGGTAAGATCTCAAACAATAATATCCTCATGAATCAATAACATGTTCAAAACTTAAATCATGGCACTCGGGCCCTAGTGACAAGCATTAAGCATAACAAGTTGCAACAAAGTCAAAAAGCACTAATAGATACTAGGCACCATGCCCTAACAATCTGATGCAATTACAAGAACGATCTCATCCAATCCCTACCATCCCCAGAGCCTACAACGGGGGATTACTCACTCATGGATGGGGGAATCATGGATGGTTGATGGAGAAGCGATGGTGATGATGATGGCGATGATATCCTCGAATTCCCTATCTCGGTAGGGTGCCAGAACGGAGTTTCTGGTTCCGAATCGCGGTATATGGATGTGGCGGCGCAGCGGAACTCTATCTAGAAAAACGTCGAACCCCCCATCTATTTTAGGTCAGAGGGCTTTTATAGGCGAAAGGAGAGGTCGAGGGGACCACGCCCCCTCCTGGCGCGGCCTGTCCTAGCCCGCGCGGCCAGGGGGTGTGGGCCCCTCGTGGCTCTTCATCGTCTCCTCCTCTGGCTCCACGAGTCTTCTCGTAAAATAGGAGTTTTGTGATATTTTTCGGGATTTTTTTGAAAGTTGAATCCTGCACAAAAACGAGACACCAAGGCAATTCTGCTGAAAACAGCGTTAGTCCACATTAGTTGTATCCAAATCACACAAATTAGAGGAGAAACAATAGCAAAAGTGTTCGGGAAAGTAGATACGTTTTGGACGTATCATTGATCAATGAAGAATGTGTGAGGGAGGAGAGGGAGGAAGCGCAAGGAGCTACCAAGAAGAAGATCAACACATGGCAGGATCTCTGCCGCAGCACAGAAAAGACGTGTTTTCCTGCCACGGCATAGAAACTGAGTCCTTTTCTGACAGGCCCAAACTCTGCCACGACAGAAACCTGAGCCGAACCCACTTTGGGTCGGTTTGTACCCTTAGTTGGGTGGGACCAACTCGGTTTCCACCCTAGGCCGCCGCCCCCCAGACTCTTAAATAGATGGGGGCGCACTACTATCTAGGTTAAGACCACGTTAAAATATTTTGGAGATGTTTCTTCCATAGAACCTCTGCAATTACCCTATGATCGATTTTACCAACTATAATTGAGTGTGATTTGTTGTTCCACTGGGAATTAGTAGATTGCAAACTACCGTTAGTGGTCGACGGCTACGTGCACAAGAGCGTGGTGTTGTGAATATCCTACAAGGTTCGAGAGCTGTTGCATTGGCATCAGGGTTCGAGCGGGAGAGTTCATAGCTACATTCTAGTTATCTATCAACCACCATCATCATCGACAAGTGCTTGCTGAGAAGATCGGGCCACCTCATATCATCTTGGTATCAGAGCGCTTGGTTTAATCAGTGAACAATATCATCTTGGTATTAGATTTCCTCGTTGCCTCGGTAAGCATCCACAAATCCATCCATAGATTAGATCTTGTTTTTCATCCTATACAGAAAAAGGCCCACAAAAAGAGTTGCCATAGCCTAGATTACATCGTATTCGAGTAATAGTTGCTAGTCGTGTTCCTCTATTAGATTAGATCTAGGTCTGTTCTTTGTAGAGTTGTTCTTCATTTTTCTTCTAGTTCTAGTCGAAACCACTATCTTTTTCACCACCACAAGCTAGATCCGATCTATACAAGAGTCCTTAGTTGCTACTCTAGGCCGAGTAGGATTTAAATAAAATCCTACCGACTTCTGCCATGACGTAAACAACTATTTTTCATGCTGTAGTCCTGTTCACCCCGTTCGGATTCTCTGCATGCACGATTTTGCTGCGTTTTTTCTTTGCTGACGCTATGCTCTGCCGCCGCCAGATTTTGCCTTCTGCTTTCCGCCATGGCAGGATTTTTTTGCCACGGCACGATTTTGATCAGTTTTTCTACCACGGTAGGAATTTTTACAAAGTGTGAAAATTGAACTTTCTCCTTAACCTTAGCCACAACCATTCTATTTCATAGGTGTAGGAACTTGCCCATTGAGACTAGTTTTCGCTCCTGCAGGCTACTCCTAGGATTTTGGTGTTGTACTTTGTAATTTGGCCGTGTGTGATATATAATCAAAAAAAAGAGAAAAAAAGCAAAATAGCAAAAGAAAAAGAAAAAAGAAAAAAAAGAGAGAAATAAGCTATACAAAAGAAAAAGAGAAAAGGAGAATTGAGCAAGAGGCCTAGTGGTATGTTTGTGCACCGGTAGATTGAGCAATCTTGTGCCTATTTACTTTGAGCTTTGCTAGTGTCTCTCGAGAGTAGTGTAACACCCTTCATAGTTGCATTGCCACGTTTTTCTCCACGTGTGTGTTTCTTGGGTTTTTGTTCGATCAGCACTAGGACTTGTTTGCGGTGTAGATAGGATACCATACCTATAGCTCTACCATAAATAACCTATGTGCCCTGTGATCGTTCTCTATACCTTTGATATTCACTTCATCACATCAGTGCATAAGTTCTTGAGTACGTTTGGTAAAGCATCTCTATTCACTTTGGAACGGTAAGATCTCCTTTCTTGTAGGTTGTGAGTGAGTTGTGAGAGTTTTCCACCAAACATATTTTGATGTTTGCACTAACCTACTAATCATGTCTTTGAGTGATGATGAAGTTGTGTCATAGAAAAAGCAGGTTGAAGAGCTTGTTACTTGGCGCGAGTCTATTGATGGGAGTATGAAGGACATGCAAGAGGCAGTGGATCAGAATACTGTCACAGTCACTAATATTCAAACTCAAGTGATAGCAATCAATGTAAATGTGTTCACCTTGCAGCGTTCAGTTGAGGCCCTTATAGAGGAGATTCAGCCAAGGTACTTGCGATCAGTTTTTGACAAGCTCACACAGTTGCGACAAGGTAACATGTCAGTTGATGAGTACTACATGGAGACTGAGATGCTTATGCAACGTGCTAGAGTTCGTGAATCCCTTGAGATGACTATGCAGCGTTTTCTCAAAAATTTGAAGCTTCAAATCAATAGCATTGTTCGTCATCAGAAGTATGAGACTATGAACGAATTGTTGCACAATGCTAGAGAGACCGAATCACAGCTAGCTGAGGAGGCTAAGTCACGTGCACGTTTTCCATCTACTAGCCGTTTTGCGGCCAGATCTACACCGCCTCCTATGGCGCCACCTGCAGCGGTTGTGCGGTGACCCAGCATACCACTGCATGATGTAGTACACTATAGTCATTGACATAACACTAATGAAACACCATTCACTAGTATTACATCCCTCAAAGTGGTACAACAGAAACACAGCAGGTCCAAGACATCACTATAGATTACAACTCGACTCTTTACAAAAGATCCAGAGAACACTCTAGGTTAAATAGAGAGAAAGAACTTCTCACAAAGAAGAACCAGAAATAATAACTCAGAACTATCTAGTAACTAAGACTAGTATCTAAACTATTTGGCTTTCCATTGCTACTATTGCAATGCTCTACAAAAATAGGTTTTATGGTTAGAGAATCTACTCCTATCTAAACTGACACTTTATCTTCACTTCAGCTGATGTATATGTTGACTTCATTGACTTTATCGAAGAACTTGAGTTGTCGATGATGGTTTCTTGAGCAGAAATTGATGTTGACGTTGTCTTCAAAGGCTTAGAACCTAGCAAGAGTTAAGAAGGTATGGTTGAATACGAGCGTACTTAGCAAGTTCACTAAAAAGGAGTGTATGATGCACTAACTCTATAGCCACAGACCATAGGTCGTAGGCAATGTAGGTTTTCATAAACATTTCTTCAAAGGTTGCTTTTATTCTGAAAACTATGTCCGACAGCCTTCACAGTTTAACCAAAACCTTCATGGGGTTCCTTTTCTACCGCGTTCATAGCTCCTTCCTAGAATAGGGAGTAACATGTCACAATTCTTACACTTTGCAGAGGTGCGTTGCTTTACCCATGAGAGATCAACTCCTTGTTGCACAACCAGGTGATCTTTCCCACCCACAATTCCTTGATGTGGGGCCCAGTAGGTGATCCAAGCCAATCACTGCCCTCTCCACGACCCCATATGTCTGCACGATCCTCCGGGGCTGACTACACCTCCGTTAAGCCCCCTTTTTGGGCAAGCTATAACCCTGGTGAGTTCCCGAAGACTCTATGAGCTAGTGATGCCCCTGGCAAGCTCCATAAAGGTCCGACTATACCTCCGGCAGCCACTCATAGATAATATAGGTACCAAAATCATGGGGCCTAAGGGTGCCCACCCATATGCTATCCACACCAGGAATCACAGCGTCACGATAAGGTCATCTTGCCTCCATATGAAAGGAAGAAGATACAGCTGACTTCTCTGTCCCATTCCAAATCTCATGGTTAACGCGTAATATACGGCGCTAGAATCACTGGCGACGTTGGTTGTTAAGTCCTAGATATTATGTTCCTTTACCACTGGAACTGTATTAGTAGATCATTACCTCTTGGTAAATAATCCATAATCATATTATTATGAAAATAGTGTTTTTTGACCTTTTTGAAATGCAGGTGATGACAACATTTGAGTTACAAGCATTTGATAGAAAATAATCAAAGGACATGAGCAAGTTGTGAACTTGCCTTTTGTGATTGCAAGATTATGCACTCATGGTCTTCAAGATAAAAGAAGATCCAACTTCTGTAAATAGCATCATTGGTCCGGTAAGGACTAATGTTTAAAGAAACAAGATGCAGTTATGCATAAGTAATGTAATGCAGTTTGGAAAACCCCAAAGTAATACCCCAATATGGTCAATGAGTTAAACTTTAGGTGATTTCTTTAAGATTTAGTTTGTCTATAAGTTTACTTTACAAGTCAATATACATATACAAGGAACTTAAGACTAACATGTATGATATAATGTAAATATAACAACACATGCTTAGAGTTATTGGATCTTATGTATCTATTATGGAAGTCCATGTTATAGGTTGAGATTGTTGTCTGAAGTGGCAAAACGAATAACTCTCGAAGAGAAGATTTCTTTGATAAGGTTTAACCGATCTTTATGGTTAATAGAATGTGATCGATGTCATTTGCTTTTTTTGATAAGTTTGGATTTGAGGTGCCTTATGACTTAATTTGGAACAGACAAAAGTTAACTATAAATATAATTAGATCTAGGGTGTGATGTGTTTAAAAGTATTAATAAACTTTAAATCTTATAACAAGCATGTTTGAAGGTATAGGATCATTCACTTTCATCTTAAGTGAATGATGAGTTTAAATGTGACTTGTTATTTTGAATATAGTTTATCTTATTAAAGAAAGTAAATTTAGATGCTTTGAATAATCTGTTAAAGCTAGAATCATGTTTAAGAATAGTTAAGAAATAAATAGCATTTATTTTTATGATGTTCAAATCTTACTTAAAATTGTTGGTTTAGTTTGGATTCATAATTTTAAAAGAGTTTTATAAGGTTAATAAGTTACACTTAAGTTTTATTATAGATCCAAGTGATAGCTTTGGACTTAGTATTTAGTTGTTAGGGATTTAAGGTATTAGAGATAGAATTGTGATTATTTTGTTATTTAAGAATGTTCTTGAAGAACTTACCAACTAGATAATAAATAAGGATTTATTTCTTAATAACCTTAAAATGTGTTGGAATAATGTAATTAATATGTTTATGATAACTAATACTATTCTAAGAGTTTAAAAATTAATTTTATTTAATTTTATCTCTTGTTAATATTTTCTTAAAATTCTATGAAGGAAATAAGATTTTATTTTATGCAAACTTACTTTACTTAACTAAAATAGAAGTTAGTATTTTTATAGCTTATTATATCCATTTAGGATCTTAAAAGTGAGTTTTATTCAATTTTAAGTATTTTATTTATTTTTGTTAAATTCCAAAAGGAATATATACAATTATAGTAATAGATCTCAATTTAATTACTTAAAATTACTATCTATTATTTTTGTTGGGTAGAGGATATTTTTGTTATTTCATAGATATATTATTTGTATTTTTAGGATTTTCGTTTTTTATTTATTTTTCTAGAGCTTGGTTTACCTCAGGGGCATGTTTGTAATTAATAATTTTAAACAAGTCCTTCTTTTAAAATACAGTCCTGGCCCACTAGGCTGACCCGGCCTGACCTGACCGGGCCTAGTTGGGATGTTCAAATGCCCCTGGGTCGTACTGGGCTAGCCTTACCCGGCCCAGTACCCCCCACACTCTCTCCCCTTACTCTCATCTCTCTCTCACGACGCTACTCTCTGGTCTACTCGATGCCACCACCGCCGCGCGCTCGATTCCGGCCGCCCCAGGCCACCGCGACCGTTGCTGTGGTGCAAGATGATGTGGACGACAATGCCACACGATGCTATCCAGCTTGATCTGGCTTTAGCGCTCTCAGTTGGCCACGTTGACCCCACCCTATGACTAGGGTTTGGGTCTGCCGCGTTCCTGCGCTTCCCCGATGATGCTGCGGTGCTATTCTTCCTCCTTTGGCCACCTCTGTCACGGCTGGTGTGGGTTGTAGTGCCCCATCTAGGGGTGCTCCCCGTGCCACCATGCTCCTCACCGCCGTTGGCCTCCTCCTCTACTTCCTCTTTTGTATAATCACGAGGACCTCGAATAAGTTCTCCTACTCCTCTAACTATGCTCTCTCTCTTCCCTCTACTCCATGCCACGTGCTTACTGCACGAATTCCCCATTTAGGGATCATCCCTAAATTCTAGGGTTCATCCCCTGTAGTGGTGTTTAGCTTAGCCTCTTGGTCAGTTTCCTGGGTAATACTCTTGCAGATGACCTACTGATGTGTATTGCTAAACTTTGTTGATCATATTCTATTGCCATGTTATCTATCAGAAGAACACTCTGTAAATGCATGGTTAGTATTATATGGATGCCCGGGTTATTATTGTTATTGGTGGTAGATTCACTACTACGGCTTGAGTTGGGATGCCTCTCTGCTGAACTGATGTTTCTTGGTTAATTGCCTTAGTACTTTTCTATGGAGTACCCTGTGATCTATGGCTTTGCTCAAGAATCTATATTGATACTGTGTAGAACCATGGTGAATAATATTTATTCTACTCTCTGTGATGATTATTGGATTGATCTTGTAAAAGAATGATTCTTATATGCTTGTAGGAAGATGATTTATTTTCCTTGATTTCTGGGGTTCTCAATATTGTAGCCTGGTGTTAGACAGTGTTGACCCTTGCTATTCTTTCTAACTAAAGTGAATAGATGATTCCTAAAATCTTTGAGGAAGATGATTATTTGTGTTTAAGAAAGTGTACTTGAGCTTGTACTCAAGAAAAAATGAACCTGCTAGGTATAGAGGTGCTACCCTTCTAGGTATGTGCCATGTATGCAAGCAGCTGTGATTTATTGTTATCTAGTTAAGACTAGATCCTCTTTGGTCTATGATGTTGGTCTGAGATCCTTCTAAAGTAAAAAACCACTTGTTTTTACTTGTTGCCTAACTACTCATGATTTATCATGCCCTTGCATGATCATATATGAATATGTTCATGATCACAGATATGAACATGCTCATGATCAACTATTGGATCAAAAGGTTTTGGGATCTACCTAGGTAGTCTTGTGCTGGTGTTGCCTTTACTTCTGGGCTTGTGGTAGCCTTGGATCTGATTCTGCCTTCCTTTTGGCCTTGTATTGCTATCTCTTTTTATAAACTGATAAGAACAAGTATTATGCTTGATGGCTTGGCCTAGTCTATGATGCAAAGGCTAAGGCCACTGATATTTGGATCAAATACTGTGGTTGTCTTATTTTTCTTAAACCCTAAGATGATCATGTATACTATTTGTATACCAATTTGAGGGTATTCTATCAAGAAAGTCTGATAAGAAGAGATTGGGTGCTTGATGTTTGAGGTTCAACAACTTAGTGGCTACTACTATTAAATTTGTTGTTGTGATGCCTCCCATGTGGAGTGTGCACAACAGTAGTTTGTAATGGTATGATATGTTGCTAAGCTAGCTGTCCCTGCTAAGGATGCATAGGCTGAATCCATATTATGAATAACATCTATACTATATTAGCCTTAATTCATCCAGTGATGAACTTGCATTCCATTTGGGTGCAGTTCTGAGGATTTACCTCCTCCCACAACACTCATGCTCATAACTTGATAAGAACAACAGATATACATGAGTTCGATGGTCAACCTGCTGCTTGTAGTGTGGACAGATGATTTGGTTGTGGATCTTGTGGTGGTGGATCTTGGTCCACTACCCTTAGTTGTTTACTTGGTGTTTTTGCTTTGACACCAACTTGTCCTTGTGGCATTCTCTACCTTTATCCACCTTTCATTGCTACTGTTGCCTATGTTTCTTCTTTGAACATGTCAAGAACATGTGGAAATGGAATAGATGATGGTGGGTATGGAGTGTGGTGAAGTGAACTGGGATATGCTAAGGTGACTGCAGCTGCTCCTCTTATGCCTTGTTGAGGTACTCCTGTCGTGGTCACAGCACACTCCACATGCAGGATGTGTAAGCTGCTTGCAGGTGGCCCCTGCTGTGTGCAAGTTACAAGGCTTGCCTTGCTGGACTTGAGGATTAGATCAGATATATTCTTCTTGACTGTCTAGCTTTTGACTTTTACTGATGTGGTGAAACCTGCCCCTCTAAAGCCTATGATGCACTAGTCTGAGGCAAAAATCTAGATAAGAACAAATACTACTCTTTGGACCCCCTTTTACTCTGCTTAGTGATGTAAATAGCAATGCATTTCATTGCCAAACTGAGAGCACACTGATTAACACTAACCCCTTCCTTTTTGTCTTATTCGTCTTTGTTTTCACATACCAAGAGGAAATACAGGAAGATGTAGGAATTTAGTTGTAGGTGTTTTCTTTATTCTTTTGTAACTTATTTACTTCTTTGTAAAAGACCTTGTAATCCATATATTGTTTTGTAATAAAGAATTATTTTAGTTAATTCATTTCTGTAATTCCTTTTTCTATTTATTTGTTTCCTATACTTTATTTTCATTCTTTTATGGTAAAAGAACAACAATACAATATGTATATATATAATAATAAAGATTATCCTTTTCCATTACTAAGTATTATATATTATTCAATTTATTTATTCATTTTAATATTTATATAACATTAATGAATTCAATAACTCATTTCTTTAACTATAATCTCATTCAAATTTCTTTTGAATTCAATTCACTCCTTTGTATTTTCGAATATGAAATGATTCCCCTCAAACACAAAGATATAGTAGAGGTCATGTCAGAATCTGTCGCACTCACCCAGATGTTTCCATCAGAACAAGAGAGATCCCGATCCCTTGCTAGCTTCTTTAGTTCACGCGAAAATTATCCAGATTTTCTATGCACGAATGCAATGCACACACCTTATCTCACCTTATATCTAAGCTCTAATGCTGGGATGTTACAGACTCTCCCCCTTAAAATAAACTTCGTCCCCGAAGTTCGTACTCTCTTATGTTTTGGAATGAGGTGTTGATGGCTCAATACACGGTGCCTAGAAAAGTGCTTGGTGCGTGCTGTTGATGTAGAGCTCGTTGGAAACCCCAAGAGGAAGGTATGATGAGCACAACAGCAAGTTTCCCTCAGTTATGAAACCAAGGTTTAATCGAACCAGTAGGAGCAAGGAAACACCTCAAAGGTGTTCCTAGCTGAGCTTTGGCAGGGCGCACTACCGGTGCTAGTAGCAACGTGGAGACCTGCACAACACAACCGCAGAACTTTGTCCCCAACTTGCAATGAGGTTGTCAATCTCACCGTGTTTTGCGGAAAACAAAGGATTAAACGTATTGAATGGAAAGAAGTAAAAGTTTGCAGAAAGTAAACACAAAGCAGTAAAAGATTGTAGATTGTATGTAAAGAAAAGGATCGGGATCCATAGTTCACTAGAGGTGGCTCTCCTTAGATAGATAACATGTTGGGTGAACAAATTACAGCAGGGCAATTGACAAACACCGAGAAAGCAATACATGCATATACTAATCATCTTGACTCCTCTGACACTTGATTGGGCATTACAACATAATACATAGACCGCCATCCAACTGCATCTATGACTAATAATCCACCTTTAGGTTATCATTCGAAACCCCTCCAGTATTAAGTTGCAAGCAATAGATTATTGCTTTACGAACTGCGTGTAAAGTAAACAATACAATTGTTCTATGAACAAAAGATCGTTGTTTTCTCCCTAGTAGCAACCGCACATCTAGTACCTTAGAGATTTCTATCACTTCCCCAGATTACCAGAGGCATGAACCCACTATCGAGCATAAATACTAACTCTTGGAGTTGCTAGCATCTACTTGGCCAAGATAGCTACTAACAACGGAAAGCATGCAAGGTCTCAAATAACAAAGACATGATAGAATCAATAATCAATCTGAAATAGCATCTCAATATCCATCGGATCCCCGCAAACACAACATGTATGGATTACAAATAGATGATCTTGATCATGAACGGAGCTCACATGATCTAAACATGAAAGCACAAAGGAGGAGAAACCAGCCATCTAGCTACTACATGGATCCGTAGTCCAAGGATGAACTACTCACGCATCACACCGGAGGCTTGCATGGTGATGAAGACGGCCTCCAGGGTGAATTCCCCTCTCCGGCAGGGTTCCAGGAAGAGCTTTAGATCCCTCCCGATCTATGGATGGAGATGACGGCGGCTACAGACTCTTTCGTGGATTTTTGATCGGGTACTTAGGGTTTTCGTCCCTAGGGAAACTTATAGGCGGAAGGAGGGGCCGAGGGAGTGCTGGGGTCGGCCATACCACCCCCTGGCGCGGGCCAAGCCTGGCCGCGCGACCAGGTGGTGTGGTCGGCCCCTAGCCCCTCTCCGTCTCGTATTCTGGCACTTGGTCCCTTCTGGAAAAATAGGCACTTGGGCTTTTGTCCCGTCCAATTCTGAGAATATTCATTTTCTGATTTTTCTGGAACCAAAAACAACAGAAAACAGGCAGCTGGCACTGTGGCTCTTGTTAATAGGTTAGTCCAAGAAATCATAATAAAAGTACTCCAAAGTTGGAACAAAACACAATAAAGTGGATAAAATTAAGCATGGAACATCAGAAATTATAGATACATTTGCAATGTATCAACATCCCCAAGCTTAACTCCTGCTCATCCTCGAGTAGGTAACTGATAAAAAGAAAGAATTTTTGAGGTGACATGCAGCATCAAAGACTTGATCAAAGTATTTGCAAAACATTCAAGGCTGGGATCATAGTACTTCAATCATAACATGAAAGACAAAGTTCTAGCAATAAGCAAAGAAACTAAGATGCAACATGAAAAGGCACAAACAATGCTTTGCAAGACGTTTGTTTGTTTCACATAAAGAAAACATAGCATAATAGTATTCAGCTTGTCCCTCAATAGAGTAGCAAATATAAATGCATAGGACACCTTCAAAGTTCATTAGAGTGACTAGATACAATAGATTCAAACAAGCAATAACAAGTTATGCATCAATCAAATAGTCTTGGGACAATGCACATAGAACTAAGAATGGCCACTATGCTCTCAAAGTAGGTGCATAAAGATAGAAGGTGGAGACTCAATATAATGGTGGAAGAAAGGCCTTTTGTAAAAGGAAGTAGGGATTCAAGTCTCATAAGGAGCTTCCAAAAATTATGATACTTATAGCTTTCATCTCTCATTGCCCCTATCATAAGCATCTTGAAGTGATTAAGGTAAAGTGAACAAACTATGGTGTACATGCTTCACGAAGTATAAGTCAGAAATCTCATGTCCCTTGTATACGAGGGCCGCTCCTCATGCTACTCAAGTTTAGTCACCGGTAAGTTCTTGTCATCGTAAGTACATGTGTATCATAGAGAACCGCCAACGGGGTACCCCTTGCCCGATGATACGGAAGAATCCCCATATCAAAATGACAAGGCAAGCAGACAACGAGCATCTCAGCATTCTTCTTATTTACCATGGGAATATGGTGCTTTTTTCTCTCTTTCCTCTTTTCATAGTATCTCTTTTTTCTTTTCTCTTTTTTCTCAATAGGACTCTTTTTTTATAAGAAGAATGCTTCATAGACAGCTCATTATGGTTACGCTGCAGGTTTCCACCATGTCAGCATGGATTAGACCAGCGGCCCAGGCGTTTCTCTAACACATATACATAACTCCATGGACTTACAAGCTCCCGTTTCATTTCACACCGATGACATCCATATACAAAAGAGCATGATATCAACTAGGTACAAGTACCAAGTGCAATGTTGAAAGCGTTCCCCATGAAAGCATGGTTCTGCTAATTCCCAACAAATAAGTGCAAGCATATACAACATAGAAGACACAATGGTTCAAGTTTATTAGAGGCAATAAAGTAAAGTGTGCCATCAAGTTCGTGAGAGCTTTAATCACTAGTTTTCTCATAACAAGTGGAAGGTAAACAAAAGCATGAATATACTTGGAATAGCATAAGCTAGTAGGTAGGTATGGTGGACTCTTTGGAAAAACTTGGTTTAGGGAGTTGGATGCATGAGTGGAACTCATACTTTGTTGTGGAGGCTAGCAAAAGACTGGGAGCGACAAACTAAGAGAGCAATAATGGCCATAATCATGCAGAGCGACAAAACATCATTGATCAAAGCATAAAGTGATACTACAAGTTGAAAACTAAAGGATCATAAAGGCTATGGTTACTTGAGATAGTCATAACATGGTGTGAGCATGCGCCAACTCAACCCAAATAAAGCATCAAAGGAGAATACCACTATACTATGCTTTAATATGCTAAAACAACGCATGATTCATCCAAGGCACATTAAGCAATCTCAATTGTTTATGACAAGTCATGCTACAGCAAAGAATACTAAGAATAAAGCCAAAACAATATCAAGCACGGCATGACAAAGCATAGCCACATAAGCATGAACTTTCCTACTCTTTTCCAAACCAAACCAAACTATTTGCAAACCAAAGTGTGAAAGAGGGGGTCCAACCAACTTATTCAGAAAACTAAGAAAACCAAACAAACTAAAAACCAAAACAAAAACGAAAAAGAAGACGCTCCAAGAAAAACACAACTATGCATGAAACAATAAAAATGAAGCGTTTGGAAGAAACCTGGAATTTTTATTGATGAAGAAGGGGATGCCTTGGGCATCCCCAAGCTTTGACGCTTGTACTTCTTGGATATTTCTTGGGGTGACACGCGTGGCATCCCCAAGCTTGAGCTTTAGTCCATCCTTCATCTCATTACTCATTCCTTCCATACACCTGAAAATTTTCCTTCATACAAAACTTCACACAATCTCATTAGCAACATTAGTGCACTTAAGATAAGTAAGTCTCAAGATTCAGTTCTAACACCAAATAAACTTCCATTAGAACACTAGATACTGTAGCACTTCCCTCAAAAAGCTCAATTCTCCAAAGGAACTCAAGAAGGAACTAACAAGAAGCAAATGCAGAAAATGGCAGAAATCTGTCAAAACAGACCAGCAGGTAAAGACGAATTTTTTCGAATACCTTCTGTTGCTCAAATAAAAAAGTATTGAACTAACGAAAGTTATATAACAACCTGTGTAAGAAGCACAAAATATTACAGCTCAATCCGACATACAGAGATCTCTCAGGAATTTTTACGGTGAAGCACAGAAATCTGTTTCGGGACAGCAACTTCCCCAATCATTACTTCACTCTCATTAGAGGTTACTCTTGGCGCAAAAAGCAAATAAAAAGGATAAGGAGAGGTTATTACAGAGGTAATAACTTCCAAGACTCAACTAAAACTCTTGGGTTATCTCCCAACAAGTACTTTTCTTTAACGCCTTTAAGTTAGACATAAGAACCAAAGAAAGAATCAAGTGTTCTCAAAAGAAGAAGCATTAAGACCAACTTTCTTGCCCTTACCTCTCTTATTTTTATTCTTAACCTTGGGGAAAATATGATTGTTTGGTGGATAAGAAAGGTGCATGGTCCCCTTTCCCACATCTATTATTGCTCCAAGGAGTTCTAATAGGGACCTTCCAAGTGTAATTTGTCCTTTTCCTGCACATTCAATAACAAGATAATCAATAGAAATCGTTTTCCCAAGGATCTTTGTAAACACTCCTTTAGAAATTCCAAGAGGTAATATGGTAGTATTATTAGTAAGAGATATTTCTTTTCCTCCTTCAATGAGCCCCCAAGTATTCAGAGATTTATAAATATCTTTGGGCATAAGGCAAAATTCAGACATGATGTCACAGCGGGCTTGAAAGTTTCATTGTTCATCTCAATCTTTACCGTAGGGAACCATTTTGATGGTTCAGAGTTTTTTTGAACATAATCAAGATGCTCCCTAAGCGTATTATAGCACCCTTCTAATCTAGTAGTGCTAGCCTCAAGAGTGTCCAACCTAGCAAATATTTTTGCGAAAGAAGTATCAGTTTGGCTAGGCAAGTTGTAAGTGAGGATCAATTTCTTTATAGCTTTAATGGCATCATCCTCATTACGTTTGAGGAAATCTCCTCCCGCAATAGCATCCAAAGCATATCTATAGCAAAGAGCAATCCCAAGGTAAAAACTGCTAAGGAACAAGCCTTGAATCATTTTAGGCTCATACTTTTCATGTAGATCAGAGATTCTAAACCAAGCCTCCTTAAAACTTTCCTCAATTCCTTGTTTAAAAGTGAGAATCATTTCCTCGGGTGACATAGTGATTGGAGCAAGGCTAGACATAAAGAGATAGGGACTATTTTTTGTGTGTTTTTGAAATAAGAAAGCAAACAAGTAAAACTAAAATTTTTTGGATTTTTGAAGAACAAAACAAGCAAACAAAGCAAAAAGAAACTAAGCAAAACAAAAACAACAAAGTAAAGAGATTTGTTATGAGGGACTCCCCTTGTGAAGATGTCCTTGACTCCCCGGCAACGGCGCCAGAAAATTGCTTGATGGCTCAATACACGGCGCCCAGAAAAGTGCTTGCTGCGTGGTGTTGATGTAGAGCTTGTTGGGAACCCCAAGAGGAAGGTATGATGAGCACAGCAGCAAGTTTCCCTCAGTTATGAAACCAAGGTTTAATCGAACCAGTAGGAGCAAGGAAACACCTCAAAGGTGTTCCTAGCTGAGCTTTGTCAGGGCGCACTACCGGTGCTAGTAGCAACGTGGAGACCTGCACAACACAACCGCAGAACTTTGTCCCCAACTTGCGATGAGGTTGTCAATCTCACCGTGTTTTGCGGAAAACAAAGGATTAAATGTATCGAATGGAAAGAAGTAAAAGTTTGCAGAAAGTAAACACAAAGCAGTAAAAGATTGTAGATTGTATGTAAAGAAAAGGACCGGGATCCATAGTTCACTAGAGGTGGCTCTCCTTAGATAGATAACATGTTGGGTGAACAAATTACAGCGGGACAATTGACAAACACCGAGAAAGCAATACATGCATATACTAATCATCTGACTCCTCTGAGACTTGATTGGGCATTACAACATAATACATAGACCGCCATCCAACTGCATCTATGACTAATAATCCACCTTCAGGTTATCATCTGAACCCCCTCCAGTATTAAGTTGCAAGCAACAGATTATTGCTTTATGAACTACGTGTAAAGTAAACAATACAATTGTTCTATGAACAAAAGATCGTTGTTTTCTCCCTAGTAGCAACAGCACCTCTAGTACCTTAGAGATTTTTGTCACTTCCCCAGATTACCAGAGGCATGAACCCACTATCGAGCATAAATACTAACTCTTGGAGTTGCTAGCATCTACTTGGCCAAGATAGCTACTAACAACGGAAAGCATGCAAGATCTCAAATAACAAAGACATGATAGAATCAATAATCAATCTGAAATAGCATCTCAATATCCATCGATCCCATAAACACAACATGTATGGATTACAAATAGATGATCTTGATCATGAACGGAGCTCACAAGATCTAAACATGAAAGCACAAAGGAGGAGAAACCAGCCATCTAGCTACTACATGGATCCGTAGTCCAAGGATGAACTACTCACGCATCACACCGGAGGCTTGCATGGTGATGAAGAAGGCCTCCAGGGTGAATTCCCCTCTCCGGCAGGGTGCCGGGAAGAGCTTCAGATCCCTCCCGATCTAGGGATGGAGATGACGGTGGCTACACACTCTTTCGTGGATTTTTGATCGGGTACTTAGGGTTTTCGTCCCGAGGGCAACTTATAGGCGGAAGGAGGGGCCGAGGGGGTGCTGGGGTCGGCCAGACCACCCCCTGGCGCGGGCCAAGCCTGGCCGCGCGGCCAGGTGGTGTGGCCGGCCCCTGGCCCCTCTCCATCTTGTATTCTGGCACTTGTCCCTTCCGGAAAAATAGGCACTTGGACTTTTGTCCCGTCCAATTCCGAGAATATTCATTTTCTGACTTTTGTGGAACCAAAAACAACAGAAAACAGGCAGTTGGCATTGTGGCTCTTGTTAATAGGTTAGTCCAAGAAATCATAATAAAAGTACTCCAAAGTTGGAACAAAACACAAGAAAGTGGATAAAGCTAAGCATGGAACATCAAAAATTATAGATATATTTGCAATGTATCAGGTGTCGACTTGTATTGATCACGCCATTATTCAAATTCCATTGTGATCACAAATGGTATAATTGTGGTATCTCGTATCCAAATATTTTTCCTTGAATTCTCTTCATACTTGGCAACTTCTGTCTGTCATTTCCAATATGTAGCATACTCCTTCTACTACAATCCCTTGGGTTACATCTTCCAAGTTCTACTTAGGATTGGGTTGAAACACATTTAGTTCATTCCAATCAGGCTCTCCTACTACTTTACACTAGACTTATTTTGCTAGTCTCTCCTCCTTCTCAAGGAAAACTTACCATTTGTTTCCCCTTTATAACTAGTCCACTAGGATTAAGTAGTTATATCTCCTTCGATCTTTCATCTCGACATACTCTAGAGAGTACTCTTATACAGATGATTTCTTATAACCTTATGAGAATAAGGCTTAATCTCATCATAACTCTGTACTACTTCTCCAACCTTTAGTCAGAAAATTAAACAACAATACTTCAGTGTTTATTGTTTGCTCTCCCCCTTGGGGTTTCCTAATGGTCTATAAACTACATGTATAATACCATTAGTTAAGGTATTGGTCTCTTTCCAACTTATATCTTACCTATATAAGGTCTCACGAAAGAATCCACGGTACACCCACACAATTGTGGATCTCTGGAATGAATCTTCCAATGTTACTTATCTTACCTTTACTCTGCTGGGTAGTACTTTTAACCAGTGAATCCGATGCTGTGAAAACATTTAAAAAATCATTCGCTTTTAATTTTATACTTCTTTATACCTTTCTTATCTTAGGCCAGGTTTTATACTCTTTAAATTACACACAGATGACCTACTTCACTACACCGCTAGGATACCAGCTACGGATACCAGCTGTGGATCATCCTCGGTGCATGGATTACACTATTGGTTTTTGATTTTTTTTATTGGCATTCTCTCTGAGTTGTCAGAGCTTGAATACCACCCTTACTCCAAAGACTTCTTATTTGGACGGATTCATGATATCTCCATGAACTTGGAACGACTACTTTTATTAGCTTCTAAGCAATGATGACCCACAAGTATAGGGGGTGTATCGAAGTACTTTCGAGGGAAGTGAAACCCAATTTATTGATTCGACAAAAGGGGAGCCAAAGAATATTTATAAGCCTTAACAACTGAGTTGTCAATTCAGCTGCACCTAGAAAAAATCTTGCTCACAATAGTTTTGTAATAGCAATAGTAAAGTAACAGTAGTAGTAGTAACAATTGCAGTAAACAGTAGGATTAAAGCGTGGTAGGCATAGGGATGGATGGACGGGCGTTGCATGGACAAGACAATTCATATAGCAATCAAGACATAGGGCATTTGTAGATAAATAAGATAAATCATCCAAGTACTAAATAATCATAGGCATGTGTTCCATATATAGTTGATACATTGCAAATGTATCTATAATTTTCGATGTTCCATGCTTGGTTTTATCCACTTTCTTGTGTTTTGTTCCAACTTTGGAGTACATTTCACATGATTTCTTGGACTAACCTATTAACAAGAGCCACACACGATTGCCCTGTGTCTTTTTTCTTGTTTTTTGGTTCTAGGAAAGTCGGAAAAAATGAATATTCTCGGAATTGACGGACAAAAGCCAAAGTGCCTATTTTCCGAAGCCTCGATCACCATGCAAAGCTCCCGTGTGATGCGTGAGTAGTTCATCCTTGGACTATGGATCCATGTAGTAGCTAGATGGCTGGTTTCTCCTCCCTTTTGCTTTCATGTTTAGATTGTGAGCTCCATTCATGATCCATTCAAGAAGATCATCTATTTGTAATCCATACATGTTGTGTTTGCGGGGATCCGATGGATATTGAGATGCTATTTCAGATTGATTATTGATTCTATCATGTCTTTGTTATTTGAGATCTTGCATGCTTTCCATTGTTAGTAGCTATCTTGGCCAAGTAGATGCTAGCAACTCCAAGAGTTAGTATTTATGCTCGATAGTGGGTTCATGCCTCTAGTAATCTGGGGAAGTGACAGAAATCTCTAAGGTACTAGATGTGTTGTTGCTACTAGGGAGAAAACAACAATCCTTTGTTCATAGAACCATCGTATTGTTTACTTTACACGCAGTTCGGATGATAACCTGAAGGTGGATTATTAGTCATATATGCAGTTGGATGGCGGTCTATGTATTATGTTGTAATGCCCAATCAAGTCTCAAAGGAGTCAAGATGATTAGTATATGCATGTATTGCTTTCTCGGTGTTTGACAATTGCCCCGCTGTAATTTGTTCACCCAGCATGTTATCTATCTAAGGAGAGCCACCTCTAGTGAACTATGGATCCCGGTCCTTTTCTTTACATATAATCTATAAACAGTTTCTGCTTTGTGTTTACTTTCTGCAAACTTTTACTTCTTTCCATTCGATACGATTAATCCTTTGGTTTCCGCAAAACACGGTGAGATTGACAACCTCATCGCAAGTTGGGGGCAAAGTTCTGTGGTTGTGTTGTGCAGGTCTCCACATTGCTACTAGCACCGGTAGTGCGCCTTGCCAAAGCTCAGCTAGTAACACCTTTGGGGTGTTTCCTTGTTCCTACTGGTTTGATTAAACCTTGGTTTCATACTGAGGGAAACTTGCTGCTGTGATCATCATACCTTCCTCTTGGGGTTCCCAACGAGCTCTACATTAACACCGCCATCAAGCATTTTTCTGGGTGTCATGAATTAAGCCATCAATAGTCATACGTGCTCGCAATGAGAACTTTTACAACATCTTTTGTCCTGCTAGCCCGTTTGTAGTGGGGCCTCAAGGGAATTACTGGCAATTAAGGTGCTCCTTTTAATAGAGCACCGGAGCAAAGCATTAACACTCCATGAACATATGTGATCCTCACATCAAAGCCATTCCCTCCCCGATTCTTTGTTGTCGGGGCCTTTGGTTCCGGACAACAACAACGTGTGTATACAACTTGCAGGTAAGACCATAAAAAATACTATCATAATGAATCAATAACATGTTCAGATCTGAAATCATGGCACTCGGGCCCTAGTGACAAGCATTAAGCATAACAAGTTGCAACAAAGTCAAAAGGCACTAATAATAGATACTAGGCACCATACCCTAACAATCTGATGCCATTACATGAACGATCTCATCCAATCCCTACCATCCCCATAGCCTGCGGCGGGGGATTAGTCACTCATAGATGGGGGAAACATGGATGGTCGATGGAGAAGCGATGGTGATGATGATGGCGATGATCTCCTCCAATTCCCCGTCCAAAGAGGTGCCGGATGAGTTTCGGGTTCAATCGCGGAATCTGGTGGTGGCGGTGCAGCGGAACTCTTTCTAGAAAAACGTCGAATCCCCCTTGGTTTTTAGGTCAAGAGGCAACTTATAGGCGAAGAGGGAGGCTACGGGGGCAGCCGAGGCGGTCACACCACCCCCAGGTGCGGCTTGGCCTGGCCCGCGCGGCCAGGTGGTGTGGTCCCCTCGTGGCCCTACTCCGTCTTGTCTTCTGGCTCCATGAGTCTTCTGGTGAAATAGGGTTTTTGGCATATTTTCCGGGATTTTTCCTGATAGTTGATTTTCTGCACAAAAACTAGACACCAAGGTAATTCTACTAAAAACAGTGTCAGTCCCTGTTAGTTGTATCCAAATCACACAAGTTTAGAGGAAAACAATAGCAAAAGTGTTCGGGAAAGTAGATATGTTTTGGACGTATCAACTCCCCCCAAGCTTAGCTTATTGCTTGTCCTCAAGCAATTTAGTTGAAAACTGAATGCGATAAAAGAGACTTTCACGAACACATTTGCTTCATAAGATGTATATATTCTCAGCATCTGATCAACTACTCAGGCAATTCATAATAAAGAGTATGCAACTAAGTTTACTTAATAGTCATTGCAAGCTATGAAGAGCTTCTAACTCAAAAATAGTAAGTGGCATGAAACATAAACATAAGCAACATTGCAATGCTCATAAAAATGTATGATAGAGTGGTATCTCGCTTGCCTTTGATTGTAGAGCAAACATAAATGCCAAGGCACCTTTGAAGTTCAAGTGAAGACTAGAAGTAAAGATATCAAAGATACAAGCATCAAAGTCATAACACAATTAATCTAGTTTTGATACAAGCACATTACAATAAGAATGACAACTATGCTCTCAAGAAAGTGCTCATAGAATGGGTGGTGACTCAACAAGGAAATGAAAAAGGTTTTGAAAAGTTTGAACGGCTTCCAAATGCTGAAAGTATGGTACTCGTTAGCTTTAAGCTCTCATTGCCCTATCATAAGCATCTTTAAATGGTTAAGGTGAAAGTGAGGTCCAATCTGAGTTATATGCTTGACAGACTATAAACTAGAAATCTCATGTCCCTTGAGTACGACGGCCGCTCCTCATGCTACTCAACTTTAGTCACCGGTAAGTTCTTGTCATAGTAAATACGTGTGTATCATAGAGAACCACCAACGGGGTACCCCTTGCCCGATGATACGGAAGAATCCCCATATCAAAATGACAAGGCAAGCAGACAACGAGTATCTCAGCAATCTCCTTATTTACCATGGGAAAATGGTGCTTTTTTCTCTCTTTTCTCTTTTCTCATATCTCTTTTTTTTTCTTTTTCTCAATAGCTATTTCCTTTTTTATAAGAAGAATGCTTCATAGATACTCATTATGGTTGCGCTGCAGGTTTCCACCATGATTAGGCATGGATTAGACCGGCAGCCCAGGCGTTTCTCTAACGCAGATACATAACTCCATGGACTTACAAGCTCCCCTTTTATTTCACACCGACGACATCCGCAAACAAAAGAGCATGATATCAACTGGGTATATATTTACAGGTGTTGAAAGCGTTCCCCGTGACAGCACGGTTCTGCTAATCCCCAGCATATAATTTGCAAGCATATAACTTTCATGGAGAGTTCACAATGGTTCAGGTTTATTAAGTGCAGGAAATAAAGTGTGCCATCAAGTTCGTGAGAGCTTTACTAACTAACTTTCTCATAACAAGCAAACATTTTATTCGGAAGAAAACAAGGCATATTAAATATGCACGGAACAGCAAATGATACTAATAGGTAGGTATGGTGGACACTTTTGGCAATATTGGTTTTGGGGAATTGGAAACACGAGTAGAGCTCATACTCAGTGCAAGTGGAGGCTAGCAATAGTAAGGGAGCGACAAACGAGAGAGCAATAACTGTCATAATCATGCTTGCAACAAAACAGGACTAATCATGGCATGAAAGTGATTCAAGACTCCTGAGGCAAAATAATTTATCGAGGCTTAACTGATTTTTGTTTCAGTAATATGCATGCATTAGCATGTGCCAAGTCGATTCAAGTGAAACATTCATAGGAGGATACCATAGTGTCATACCAAGTTATGAATAGAGCAATGCAAGCAAACATTCATATGACATGCTACAAACTATTAGCAAGCTGGAGTTAATCATAAGAAAGCAAGAACTACTAAGCATCCATAAATAACATACACCCTACATGAACAGACTAAGCATGCCCACAATGATGAGTATATGTACAAAAATGAAAACAAATAGAGTTCGTTACTAGCCTCTTACCACACCTCAAGTTGTCATTAATCCTCATTATTGCCCTTCACTTGTGTGGCTTGAATAATAACATGAAACCAAATTTCACTGAGGACTGCTGAACCTTGCAACAACTT